>CM075665.1:11274166-12533333 GCA_037954105.1 Canavalia gladiata | reverse complement strand
GGTTTGGCGTTCTCTTATCGTGTATAATGAATACTTCGTTGATTGCTTATATTTTATCAATGCAACTATCATATAGTCCTTTCCTAGAGTTCTCTATGCAGGCATTACCTATAATGCCCAAATATTGATACCTATCCTACGCTTAAGTTGTATCAAAGATTCACTACTAGTTTGTTACTTCGTGATGCGGAATCCATTTATAAAATTATAATTATGGAAAATATTATATAAATCTTTTCTTCAAATCTTAGTTGAAAATATGAGCCTCGTCATAGTAATCAACATCTACTCATGGTTATTTTGAAAACTTGCATTCATTTACTCAGCGTACTATACATTCATTTTCATAAAAATATTTATATTATTAGTTATTTAGGTAATACAACATATAAAAAATAATAAGTTAAAGGCTCCTAGTGAGTCTTTTAAACAAAATAAAGGCTTCAATGTCCTTCACAAGTTACAGTCATCCAAAGCAAAAGGTATAGAGTTGGACAAAGTAGAATAAGCTCCTTTATAGCTTTTCCTACTTTCTTTTTCACGAACATCAATCCCTAATTCATGTTATTCATTTTATATATACCGTTTCCCTCATAAAGAGAGTATGATCGAATCTGGAGTGAGAAATGAGAGGTAGGGAGTGAGAAATCATAATTTCTCAATTGGTGTTTACCTTAAGATTGACATCATCATTTCTAACCCAGCCATTTCATTTTATTAGGAAAAGATGACAAACATACAAGTTCAATTATTACTTTTTAAAATTATACTTATCTTAAGTGGATTCTTTTTAAGAATAGTAGAAATTGAATCTCATACAACAAACAATTCATACATATTCCGAATCATTTTTTCATATAAAATCTCTTATACATAAATCTTATGCATTCTTTTAGATCACTTTCTCATCATAACATAGATATTGCCTGACTCCTGCTCATTTTATGTCTTAATCATAATCACTTTTATTCTCTAGCTACCCTTTCAGTGACAATTTCATTTAAGGCATAACATTAACAATTTATTCAAACAATATCTTCATTTGTCTACTACTTCATCTTCTGATTTTGGGTATGAGCTTATTGCATATGGTTTGTCACCGTCATAAATTTGGAAGACGTATGGCTTCCCTATAGAAGGATTTATTTGAAGCCCTAAGGCTTCACCATAGAAGGTTATGTACTTTCAGATTACCATAAAACAACCTACCGCCTTCTGAGTGTGCAAAAGTCTCAAACTTATCACACTAGGAATGGTGTTAAGTTTTCACGTAAGGTTATTTTTTAGTGATCTTTTGATTTATTAGGTTTTATTTTAAGTCTTCATAATAAGATGCATGCTCAATATTCAATCAAAATGCTATCTACGTATATCATCCAATTCATCCGTTTAATATCAAATCATGGAACCATATAGATATACACAAGTCATCATGCCATCCAAGAGATCACACAAGTCATTACATCACTCAAGAGAGCATATAATATATTCACACATATAGAAACATGCTCAAGAATCAGCATGATAAATAAGGCATTAATAGTTACCCAAAAGTTCATTTTATTAGTAAAAATGTTTGCTTAAACATGGTCCTTAAATTTTGGACAACATGCACATTTTTTCTAAAATTGTTAAGTTGACCTTATTCTTTATGTTTTATGAGAAACCTCTCATAGAAACTTAGTTTACTCATCCTTCTAAGTTACCTCTCAACCTTTCCTTTTCTTAAAGGCTAAGATTCTCTCATACTTTTAATTTAAGTTTATGACATGGTGAGGTTTTGTATATTTGATCGAATGGCCTTTTTGGGACTAATCCATTTTGTTATCCTCAAATTAGGTATTTGTTGTACAACTATTAATCCTAAGTTTAAGTGTTAAAAGTTTTATACTTTCTTGACCTTCAACTTAGCTAATTAAGTTTGAGTCACTAATTTGTTCTACTTGTTTGTCTTCTTACTTATGGATTCAGTCTTTCCACTCATAGCTCGCTCAAATATTCTTAAACGTCTAATTTTAACTCAGCATGTAATATTTAAGGAATGTTGGTCGAAATGTATGTTTAGTTTCCTAAGGCATCATAGTTCATTTTTCTTACACTTAAAAGATATTTTGTATTAGTTTAGGGCTTAGGCTAATTAATTGAACCAATTTATAAATTTTTAAGGTTTTTCTTTCTTACTTCATAAGCATATCTGAATGGTCCTTTACATTCTCACAACTCCTTAATTGATTTCTAATTACCACCTTATGCATAGTTGAGTTCACTTTTAAGTCTTAACAATATTTTAACTTATTTTTACCAAGTTTCCCTATGTATGGTCGAATCGTTACCCAAACCATAACCAAGTCTCCTTTACACTTATAATTCTTTTCTTCTACATGGTTATACTCCTTATTACACCCTAATCAAAATTTTAACCTCAATTCCCCTTAATTAATGGAGAGTGGTCGAATCAATACTTTGTCCAATCAAGGGTTTCTTTTCTTAATTTCTTCTAACATAACATTTGTGTCATAAATTTTAGCACTTGTTACATCAATTGCTTTTGGATCCATCAATATTTGTCCTTACTTCATAGCTTTATTCATGATCATGAAGTGTTTTAAGTGTCTAGTTTAACTTTTAGTCTATAAGTCTACCATTACTCTTACTAGCTTTAAGGTCCAATTTTGAGTTAAGTTTGTAACTTTTAGGGCTTAAATTTTTTAGTCTTTTAAGATTATTATCACATGGATCCAAATCTAGGTCTTTAGCAAAGTCTAAGTTCAAGATTGAAGTTTTTGAGAAAAGACATAAACAAGCTTTCAATTTTTATTTAACATAAAGATCATAAAGAAAGTATTTTTCCAAGACAACCAAGAGGAGATCCATTAGATCTACTCCAATATATAACCATTCCTTATTTTGAGCATCTCAAAACTTTTTACAAAAACTCTTAAGTCTTCCCAAACTATTAAAAATTATTTTAAAGAAATTTTAATCGATTAAATTGCACCCAGGGTTACAAGAAACATTTTAATCAATCAAGACTTTTTTTTAACTTTCAAAAATCACTAAAAAATTGGTAATGCTCATTTTTTACAATCAATGGCAGTTTTGAACTCCATCAAGCACAAGCAAGTGAGATCCATAAAATTTAAGTAGAGATCCATCAAAAAGAGAAGGAAAATAAGTTAGATCACATAATTAAAAACTTAGAAAACATGTATGATAAGACCCTACTTGTAGAAGACTTATGAAAGGATTTGGTGGGTCTTTTGAAGTTGATTTTCCTCTTCTTTGTGGTCCACAAGAATGCCTTTAAAGATAGTGGTGAGGCTTTGTTTGTTTGACTTATTATAACTTAAACTTCAAAAATAGAAGTTTAAGTTTATTGTAAGTTTTGGTATTTTAAGAGAAGTTGGAGTTTTGGGTGAGTTTAGAGAGTTTGCACAAGTGTTTAAAAGAGTGGTAATGGAGCAAAGAGCCTTCCTTGGTCTTCCTAATCAAACTTGCCACTTAGGACACTTGGGAATTAAATTCTCACTTAAAGACTTTTTGGTCCATTTATATGTAATTTCTAATTTTCAAATTAAATGTAAATGTAAGAAATTATCCTTTAGGATTAGTCTAACACTAATCACTTTGAATTTAACACTAATCAAGATTAATTTATTTTAAGCATGGTTAATTTTAATTAAGTAAGGTTAATTTATTTTAACAGTAGTTAATTTTATCTCTCCTTATTAATACTTTTGTCTTACATGTCATAAATTGTACGATAACTCATGGGGTGAGTCATCACCTTATTTTCCACAATCAAATTTTGTACTCAATGGATAAGATCACATTCTCAATTTCTACTTCGCATTTTCTTACTTTCTTAATCTTCTAGGAGCATTTTGGTAATTTTCTAAGAATTTTCTAGAAGGTTTTCAAACTATTCTCTAGATGTTTATAACACTTATTAGTTCATTTCTCAATCATTCTTATATCATCTTCCATTTTTTTAAAACAATTTAGTCCTTATAGGAGACAAAGCTCTCTAAGGGTGTTCCGGGTATTTTTAGTGATATTTTCGTTCTCTCGTTATTTTTATTTTTTCTTCATGACTTCCTAAATATCATTGATGGATTCTAGGTCTTTAGAATATCTTTTAAATTTTATTTTTGAGTTACCTGCACATTTATTTATATCATCCTAGTGCATTGACATTTTCATCATTTTACAAAAATTCTTTAATTTCTTTTGAAATTTCGAAGGCAATTTTGCAATTATTAATTTTTCAACCACTAACTCAAGAAGAAAAATTTGGGATGTTACATATCCATAATCCAATGCTTTTCAAATTAGAATGGTCGGCTTTTGCATTGTCTTGAAGGATTGGCTTCTCTGGATATTATGGTAAGCAAAGTGGCATGATCAAATCCATATTTCCCAAATAGGTTACTTGTATACCTACAAACTGGTTGTGGAAAGTTGGTGTGGCTAAGTCTTTATTTAGCCTTTCTCTTATATTCTGTGGGCCTTTTCTTCCATTGTCCCAAGTAAATTTTTCAGTAATTGTCATGTCAATCTTTTACTTGAACCTTCTAGGTATCCTAGCACCTGGTTATCATCTAATTGTCTTCATTAATGTCTTCTATGATTCCTTGAATATGATGAAGGGATTTTGAATTGAGTGAGAAGTCAATATTAGATGCCCACATCGATGCTAATCATATTGCTTTGCTGCCTCCAGCCCCTTGGCAATCCATTGTGATCATATTTAGATACTGAAATTTCCCTTGGATTACTTCCATTTCTAGTCATTTTCATTTGGTTTTCATGAGAAAAACCATACGGGGAGCTTGCCTTTTGGTGAGCCTTGATAAGGTTCTAGCTGCACGAGAGTTCCTAAGCACCCTACAGTTCCAACTAAGTATTTTCACTTATATGAAAATGTTCGTCTCCCAACACCGCCTTTTCATTTTGTGAAGGTTCATAATTTTGATCTTTTTTATTGGCTGATTCTATTTTCTCAAATGATTGCATTCATCGGTCTCCTCTACCTTTTATTTCCCTAGTGTTTGGGAACCATATGATGGGCTTTCTGAGTCCTCTTAAGTGGTTATTGTAACTTGATTCCTTCTTTGCCAAACATTATGTTGTTTTGGCATCCCATACTATGCTCGTGATTCATTCTTAGTATCACTATAATTCGCAATTACCTGAAATTTTTTCATCTTTTCCTTTTATCATTATTTGATTCAAACCTAAATTCTTGGAGAGATGCAACCATATTAGATATCCTCTATCCGTCTTATGTCATATAATCAATTGTGCAGAGATAGGATGTTTTTTAAAATCCTTCCCTTATAAAATAAAAATTCTTGTTGATTTTCCATATATTCCACCTATCATATCCAATTAGATAGACAAGTACCTGTATAATTCGATGCCTTTCTTAAAAAATTATCCATCCATATAAAAGAACCAATCTTTCATTTTTTTTCCAAAACAATAAAATAAAATGAGTTTATTAGAATTTTAGTTTCTAGTTCCACCCTTTCCCATAAAAGAAAAACAAGTTTATTAGCATTTTAATTTATAATTTATTTAATTTTTGTAAATTTAAATTTTTTTATTAATTCTTAACTTTTTATCTTTTAAATTTGTCTTTGATATTATTTATAAAAAAATTATATTATTTTAAATAAAATATTAATTTATAAAAAAATTTAAAATCAAATATTAATTTATATCATTTTAAAAATGAATTTATAATTAATACATAAATTAAAAAATTAATTTGTTAAATAATTTCATAAAATAACATAAATTTTAACTTTTATATTTTTTTTAAATTGAGTTGCTTTTGCCACGGCAACCTACAAACAAAAGTAACATGCCGAAGCTTTTGTTTTAAATTGAACACCGAGATTACACATCTTTGAATGCAAAAAGAACTCCCTAATAATCGGATTTTTTTAAAAACAATGAAAAAAAAAATCAATTTATACAAAATCTGTTCCAAACAGAGAAATAGATAGATGGGATTGCTTTTTGCACCTTAAAATTTTTTTTTTCATCCTCTCGTTGTATGAAAATATAAAAATATTTCTATTTATTAATCTTTCTTTTTTTTTCTTCCTTCTTTCTTATATTTTTTCATTTTTTTTTCTTCTTTCTCATTTCTTCTTTTCCATTGTTATATTTTCTTTATTATTAATTGAATATATATGTTCTGCTTTTGGTGGGAAAAAACTAAGAAAATAAATCTCAAAAAAACGTCAGAGGAACATCGAAAAAAACAAATGAACTTTGTATTTCGCAAACTAATTTGCGAAACGTTAAACATTCTCCGCAAATTTATTTACGGAATACATTAATGTATTCCGTAAATAAATTTGCGGAATATAATTTTTTTTTTGCAAATTAGTTTATAAAATGTAAAAATGTAACCTTCTGTAAATTAATTTACAGAAAATAAAAAATTACATTTCGCAAACTAATTTACGGAATACATTGATACATTTCGTAGATTAATTTGCAGAATAAACAAATACCTGCGGAAGAGAAAAAATTTTTTGCAAAAAAAAATGAGAAAATATTAAAGATAAAATAGTAATAAAAAAATTTTTAAAAATTGAAGAGAGTAAAAAAAATAAAAAAAAGTCCGAAAAGTAAAACCGCTGACAGATTATAAATTTTCTCAACTTTTAAATCTATTAGTCTGTTTCTCTACCGCGCCTAACACAGAGATTGGGGCGGTTTTTACTCTAAAATAGAGTTTTTATAAAGCAAAAATTTCCTCTGCACAGTGCCTACAATCAGCGTAGTAGACTATCCTATCCAAATCTACCAACTATATATATATATAGTAAAAATAATAATATAGTTATATTATATAAAAAATAAGAAAATATTATATTTATAATTTATCGCTACAAGCATATATAAAATAATTTTGATATTTAGTAATATTAATTATAATATTATAATTCGATATTATTTTATTTAAAATAAAATAATATTATAAAATATGATAATGTGAAATTATTAAAAATTTGTAAAATACATTAAAATAATAAAACATTGTTGTAATATATTTTTTTATAACGAATTGTAATATTACATAACAACAAACTGTATAAATAATATTTCATTGTAAATAAAGATTCAAACATATTTGGATTTTTCAATGATGATTAGCAAGTCGAAGAAGCTTATCCTTGCTGGAGGATTCTAACAATTTATATCTAAATATAAATATATGTATGTATGATAATTTTTTTTTTAAACTAACCATTGTTGTGTGTTGCAATCGTTAATCATTTCTCTAAATGGCCAACACCATAAAGATATGAAAAAGATGAGAGCGTGTGCAAATAATGTTTAGAAGCAATTGCTTCACATCCAGTCACGTTATAGTTTTAGATCCATGATCATGAGCAATGCTCTACTGTTCCACGTTTCACACCTTATTAATGGATGAAGTTTGTTTTAAAAAATATCCTAACATATTATTATATATTTCATAATAATTATTTTTATGTTAATATATTTGATTTTATATCTATAAAATTGAAAAATTAATCAAAATAAATTTATATTAAGAAAAATTTTAGAAATAATTATTATTGTTATAATACTAGAATCACGTTTCGTATTATTGTAATTTATCATTAGAAAAATATTTCATTGTAATATAAGGATATAAATAATGAAAAATATAAATAAAAATATTTTCTTTAAAAAATATAATAATTTAGATTCCGCTGTGAGACATTATTTGTATGTATTTTAATGTATATATAATGAATGTTAAATTTACATAAATAAAAAATAAAATTAAAACGAACTTTAAGGTCTTTTGGTTTGTTGTCACATTTATGAATGTTATTATTAATACTTTGATAAATAAGTTACAAAATTAAAATATTAAATTTTATTACTTGAATTAAATAATGATGATATTTTTATTAAAAAGGTAATCCTGGTATTTTTTTAAGAATTTTATAAAAATATTTTATAACTATCTAGAAAAATTTAATAAATATTTTTAATTTTCTTAATTAAGATTATAAATTGTTACGTAAGTTATGAAATGATTAAGAATATCAGGTCTTATGTTAACTTAAGTTAATTGATTCTTTTTCTTCTATAAAATTGTATACTCCCATAACATGGATGCATCTGAAAATCATATTAAAGGATAATTTACAATTAATGATACAGGTAATTTTGAAAAAAATATTAAAAATTATTTGTAAATCACATAAGTTACATGAGCAACTTCTTGAATGCATAACAAACTTTCTACTAGCAGTTAGGAGATTCAACGTAGATATAAAAAAATAGAAGTATTATATGTAATTTTATAAAAAAAGAATGTTAGTATAACTTGTCCAATTAAACAAATAAACATTATGTGGAATTTATGAACAAAAGTAAGAAGATAAAATATTTAAAAAAATTAAATTTAATTATTGAACCAGGGTATAATGTGAAAAGATTATTTAATAAAATTTTAAATATTTTAAAATAAAAAATTAAAACAACCAAAATAATGAGAAACGGATACCATATTATTATTAAAAAAATGCATGTGGGTGGGTTGATCCACAGGGTGAAATTGTCATTCCACATGTCTTTCTCTGAATGGAAACCCTAGAGAATAAAGAAATAGACAGTGAGCACTGAGCACAAGCGCAGAAACGTTGGAATCCCTAATCGGCAAAGGGTAAAAGTTTAGGCGGCGATCTTCACCCTCCTCTGCGAATAAAAGATGGTACTGTTTCCACGTTTTTTGATTTGTTTTTGGTATAATGACACTCTTCAAAACATGCATTTTTTCTTTTGGCAATTTGAAATTGTGAGTTTTTGGCACTGTATTTGGAAAAGTCACCATATAAGGTTTTGAATTTGATTACAGTCGTTGGTGGCAAACGAGGATTTCCAGCACATTCTGCGTGTGCTGAACACCAATGTGGATGGGAAGCAGAAGATAATGTTCGCTCTTACCTCTATCAAAGGTATTGGCAGACGATTCGCTAACATTGTCTGCAAAAAAGCTGATGTCGACATGAACAAGAGGTTCGTTTTTTGGGAACCCTAGGTTTTTTCTTTTTGAGTTGTTCACATGGGACTTGTATCAATTAATTATATTTTTTTTTTATCTTTTTGAATTACATTTTTAGTGAGATTTGACAATTTTGATCCCTCAATTTTTCATCAAATAATCCATAAATTAGTGAATCTGGATAAAAGATGAAGTTAAATTAATCGTTGTTTTGTATAAAAATAAGTTAATAGTTTATTGGAAAAATTGGATGAAAAGTTAACGGGGAGGGACTAAAGTTGGAAAAATCTTAATACTAGGAGGATCAAAATTGTTAAAAATAAATTAGGAGGATCAAAATCATCATCGAATCTCAAATTTTGGGGGATTAAAAATGTAATTAAGCCTATTTTTTTAACTTAATGTTTTTTATTAAGATATTTTAATTTCATGATTTTAATGGATTGTGATTTA
Source organism: Canavalia gladiata (assembly GCA_037954105.1). NCBI lineage: Eukaryota > Viridiplantae > Streptophyta > Magnoliopsida > Fabales > Fabaceae > Canavalia > Canavalia gladiata. The sequence continues at coordinate 12,523,834 of CM075665.1, read as the reverse complement.
AAATTTAATTAATAATTAAATTCATGATTTTAATTGAAATAGGTTTTGATTTAAATTTAATTAATCATGGAGTGCTTGTCTGGTTTTGGTTTAAAGTTCAATAGAATTAATTTTGAACTGTTGAATGTGATTGAGATATTTTAATTGAAATGTCCGTTTTTTTTTCATTAGAAAACCTAAGAATTAATCTTTTAACGGTAAAATAGACAATGCCTTCTTTTGTGTTTTTTGTTTAAATGGGTTTGGTTATTCTGTTTTCAGGGCTGGGGAATTGAGTGTTGCGGAGTTGGATAATCTTATGACTGTGGTTGCCAACCCTCGGCAATTCAAGATCCCAGATTGGTTTTTGAATAGGAAGAAGGACTACAAGGATGGCAAGTATTCTCAGGTGGTGTCAAATGCACTGGATATGAAGTTGAGGGATGATTTGGAGCGGTTGAAGAAAATCAGGTGAGTCATTTAGCATAGCTTCACCTTGAATTTTTCATAGAATTGAAACTTAAGTTGATGATGTTATTCTTAGGAGAAGTAACTTCTCATGTTATTGGGTAGAGAATTATGGTTTTCTTTTGAAAGTTGCACGTTTTCCCTGTATGTGCATGATTGCTATGGGATGGAGGTGGTGCTATTAGTGCTAATTAATGTTCATTTCATTCAAAACAAATCTGTCTTGACAAAGACTAATTTACAACTAGCCGAAAATACAAATTGAATATGCAGGGAAGCTCAAGAATCCTCTGATTGATGTGTTACATATGACATGTCATATTTGATGAGTAATAGGGACAGAGTTCTCTTTCCAGATAGATTTGTAATTTATGTTGCAGCTTGTCTCGTTTTTTCTTTTTGGCTGTCCATGTTGTTGATGATATCATATCATGACAAGGAATGGTCCTCATTAATTTAACTGAATGCAAAATTTGTCCGAGTCTGATACTGAATGCAAAATTTGGCTGCCGGTTCTGTACTGATTTTTTGCTTGAACAGTTTTGTGTTTTAAATGATCTGGAATGCCTAGTTCCCACTCCAACTGGCTGGTCCAGTTTTTATAACCATGCTTAGAACTCGTTATATTTATTCAATATACCAATAGGGTAGTGTCTCAAAATATTGGTAATTCGTGTTGTGATATTGAGGGTATGTGTGATGACGTGAAACAATCCTTTATGTGCATATTAGGTAATAACACTTCCATCTCACATTCTTTACTATTATGCAGAAATCACCGTGGTTTAAGGCACTACTGGGGTCTTCGTGTTCGTGGCCAGCATACTAAGACTACTGGTCGCAGGGGTAAAACTGTTGGTGTCTCTAAGAAGCGTTAAGCTGTTATGTTTCTATTTTGCTTTGAGGGTAGATATTGTTAGGGAAGCAAATTTTGAATTAGACATGTTTGCCATAAGTTTTTGTATTGGTTGTTAAGTGCTATGACGATTTCAAAATTTTGTTTTATTATTTGCTTTACCTCCTGTTCAGATACATGTTGGTATTCTAAGTTATAAGGCATAGAAATGTTGAAAAATTACTATCCATCTTGTTTAGAAATTAAAAATGCTACTCTTGAGGTATCTATGATGTGCAGAAAAGAGGTGAAGTTAGAGTTTTTGTAAGACTAAATCGTTTTTCATTAGCTTTTTAGTCGTTTGAAAATTACTTACAAACACATAAAGGTTAGGTCTTTTAGATGGATAATACTACTCAACAATTAATTTATTCCCAAGGCACGATAAGCGAGACAGGATGGAAAGAAATACGATAAAATATAAAATAAAAATGAAAAAAATGAATTGTTTGGATTGATAAAAATAAAAAAAAAATCATTTAAATGAGTGGAAATAAGAGTGGAAAAAATAAATAAATATTATAAATTTTATGTTATATTAATTAAAAATTTAAATAGATTTAATTTTTTATTGTTATTATTTATTAATACAATAGTTATTTAGAAAATATTTAATAATTTCAACATTAAAAATAAAAAAAAAAATAGAGAAATTAAGCTTCTTTCATTCGTTTCATTTTTACTTCTATTTGGGGGCAATTAATTTTCAACTGAGTTTCATGGAAAATAATTTATTTTATTTTTTTGCGCATTCAAATGTTTGAAAATGTTTTTATTATTCTATTTTTTTAAAAAATTTCCTTATTGTTTCAAACCCCACGGACCCCTCTCGGCCCATTCCATTTCCTTTATTCTCTCTTTTCCTTCGATCTTCGATCTTCTTCCTACCTCTTTCCCTTTCCCTTTCCCAATGCGCTTAGGGTTTGCATTGAATGATGGAATCTTATACCAAATACTTATATGAGGATTTCTTAGTTCTTTTTTCACCACTTTACTGCACCCCATGTCCATATAGTGCACTCTAAGATCCCCTATTTCTTTTCATCAATTATTAGTGTTTTCTTAAAAATTGATCTTTATTTATTTGTTGTAAATCTTAACGTTTTCGTTAGAATGAGGGAGAAGAAAGGCAGCGTCATTTCTACACGATAACACAATAGTTGAGTTTAAATCTTGTAATGATTTTTTATCCTTATCAGGCATCAACCTTTGAATAAGGCGAATTTGAAATGTAAATTTAATTTAAGCAAACTTTTATTTGAGAATTTCAAAAATAAGATTAAAAAGCTTTACTTGTATGATCGAAAGGAACCTAAAAACTTCCTATCAGAATTTGAAATTTAAAATTTAAAATTAAAAATAAATTTAATTTCTAAAAATTTTAAAATCAAAAACTAAATATCATGCCCAACCGGCTAACAAATATTTTTACAGCCAATATATTATAATGTTTAGTTTTTTGGGTTACCGAAAAGGTTTTTCTTTTCCCCTTTCTGCAACATGCTCTCTTCCTTAGGCATAAATTAAATTAATTCAAAAATGTCATTGAACCTTTTAGGAGTTCCCTTATATTTATACTATTATAGTATCTTTAGTTCTAATGATAAATTATGTACATTGACATATTACAACTTAATTGTTTTCTATTGTAAATATTAATTACTTTTCGTATGGTATTTTTTAAAAAAAAATCTTTTTCTAAATTTTTCGTTAAATTGCCTAACCTATGGTTGGGTTGACATGGCCCTCTAACTAAATCATTGGTCAACATCCAATCTGAGTTATACAACTACGTAAAAGAAGAGGGATTATCATATAATTTTCATTCATTCACTCATTTTATAATTTTCTAAATTTGAAAATGATAAATTTACCTTTCCAATTCCACCCAACATACATTAGTAGCCTGATTTCTTTATAGAAATCAACTTTTTTAAACAAACACTAACGTTGAAAAGTAGTTTTAATCTAGATAAATGTGTAAACTCAATATACCTAGTTAAATAAACTGGTTATAAGCATTACGTGCCACTAAGGTTATTAGTTCTCAATTAGAAATTATCTTCTTTTTTTTTTGGTTGGTGAGCTATCATGCCTGTAAAATATATAAAAAGTGATTGAAATGTTTTACAATATCTCAATTAAAAAGAGAGAGTTGTTTTTTTGCACACTTTTTTTTATTCACATTCCTTTTCTTCTTCTTTTTTTTTAAAAAAAAATATTTAAAAAATATCCTTATTAGTGGTGTGCAGTATTTTCTTCATCTTTGTTCCATTTTGAAAATTTATTTTTGGAGTTCAAATTTTGAATTCTAAATATATTTTTGAAATGATATTAATATATTTCAAAAAATAAATATTCAGAATTATATATATGGAAAATTTATTTCCAAAATTTAAATTTGAACTTCGAATATATTTTCAAAAAGTATTAATAACATGCCGAAAACATATTTCAGAAATTTAAATCTTGAATTTCAAAAATACATTTTAAGAATGTTATTAATGCATTTCAAAATTACATTTCTTTTGGGAGGGTGTGAGAAGTAATTAGAGGTGGGAGAAGCAACTCCCTTAAAAGAAAGGTGATTTGATTGAACCTCAATGGTGATAGGCCAAAGTCCCAAGCAAAGAAGATGAAGGATACCTCAACAATCAAATTAATATGAAACCCCAACAGAGTAATAATATGGGAAAAAATGTGTACCTAAGAGGTGGGAAGTGTAGCCTTTATATAGGATTTGAATACAGATAAGTTACAGTTTTGGTAGCAGAATGCACTCATGATGGGACTTGTAACCATTAAGTGCTCATTTATTTTAAAGTTAAAAAGTCAATTCGTTTTACTTGTCAATGCAAAAACTACATTACAAGAAAAATATGACTCAGTCTAATTTTTACACGTATCTTAAAATTGTTCAACGATTTAAAGACTAATAATTCTCTTACGTCTCAGCAGGGTATATACATCCCATTACATTCTAATCTAACGGCTGTTAATTTTTTTTTTCTTAAAAATGGCATAGTTTATATCCAGATATAAAACACTATGTATATGTAAGTTTTCTTTTTTTTTTTTTCGTTTTTTAATGAAGAAAATACTTCATCTTTCTGGTAACTCGTCTTTCTTCTAACTGGTCTGTTTTTACTATGTTTCAATGAGATGAGAAGGGATGGAAAATTTCTTATTTTAAATTAGGATAACTGTAAAATATATAAAAATATAGCAAAAGTGATTAAAATGGTACACTATCTCAATTAAAAAATTAATAAGAAATACTTGAAAGTATTTCCTTCCCTAAAATTATTTAGGACCTATAACTTCGTTTTCAGGCATCGATTTATTTTTCTCAGCCATTAAACGTGCACTGGAAACCATACAGAAACAGTTATGGCCATTGGATTACTTTTAGAAATTGATCATAGTTTACAAAACGCAAAAAGAAATAAAAACTTAATCAAACATCCTATGGTGAATGGTCACATTCATTCAAACTTTACTTTTTGGTGGGGACCAAGTTACTCAAGTGATTAACTAGTAAAAATCCATCTCATCTTTTTCAAATGAAAAATGCCAATTATACAACACCCATACGCCAATATATGGTAGAATCATCTTAAAAGTGGCACAAAACGAAGAATGACATAATGTAATTAAATGATGAAAACTCCGGGTAGGTTTGAAATTAGATGTGTAGCATCATTGTAATTAAAGTTTAAACAAAAACCAAAATAAAACTATCCCCTCTATATAGCATAGATATGGATGGACCTTTAACTAAATGTATTAAAGTAAAAATTTAAATGCTATTAAGTCTTACAGAAGATATGCTTTATTTTAGTCCTTTTTTACGCAATTCCTCTGATTTGAGGATTAAACAACACACTACCTCATCAAAGATAAGAATCCTACACCATATCTTCACGTGCCTTAATGTGCTTCACACATGGAGCACTGAATCAATCTCAACTGCACACTATTAAAGCGCAGATTTTAAATGATGAATCAAGAAAGAATATAAATATATATTTTCATCTAATCATGCAAAAGATGAAAAATTTTGCTGGGAACCTAGACCTATAAGGAAATATCCAATGACCCTAAAGAATCCAAAACAAGGAATCAAATTTTAAGAATTACAAAATGAGGCTGAAAATAATTAGAACCAATGAGGTTTGATTTCAAATAATTTAAAACACTTTCCTAGAATCAGCTATCTTCGTATGCTCAACTGTGGCAAATAAAATCACTGCACTTGAAAACAATAAAAATTAGTGAATGCTGTTAAACTATGGAGTTTCTGTTTTGTTTGTTGGAAGAGTGTGACTCCTGCGCTCTTTTCCACCAGGCTTTGATGAGGCATTGCCATACCAAATCATTCCAGCCACAGCTATGACCATTCCAAAAACCACTTGAAGATTGAGACCCTCCTTCCCAAAGAAAAAGAACCCCATGATCAGAACAAGTATTGTCTTCATATGCCCCAGTACTTGAAAAGAAACAGCAGTGAATCTGCCAATGCAGATAAATTGGCTGAGGTTGGTACCAACTGCGATCGAGCATGACAGAAATATGAACATCTGCCAAACACCAAGATAGAGAAGAGTCACTTAGTGAAAATGTTAAGAAAATATCAATCGACATATGACAAAGCCAAAAGTAACAAAACGTTATGCATGAGTGTACTGAATACTTGTCCAAAGCGGAATTAGGTTCTTTGATTAGCACTCTGTTCTCAATTTTGTTCCCAAAATTTGTTTCAATTTTGTCAAATTATTAAATTTGTTGAATTTTTGTACCCTCAAACTTATAAACAATGGTTGAAATTCTGATTAATCTTTCTATGAAAATTGTATGATACATGATAAAGATATTTATTAACTACCCCAGACCCAAAATGATTATCATATCCTTTGACAAAATTCCCTTCAATTATTTAAGGGATCATAATGCATGAACAAGTAATCAAATTCGACAATCTAAAGATAGAATTGCATGATAAAAAATAGGAGAACAAAATTAATAGTTGGGAAAATAAAATAAAAAGAAAGGTGACTTCTCCACCAGTAGAGTATTTTTTTAGAGAGGATGCCATTTAGTAAGATCACAAAAAAAAAAATTCAATTTTTCATCTAAATCAGATCTTTCTTTACAATTTTCAGTTCAATGTTGCATAACCCCGCCCCCCTTTTTTTGGGATAGAACAATGGCATTGTATATTAAAATTTATAACAATCTTTAGCATGCACAGCATGAATGTTGGAGAGCAATAGTGAGATTCGCATTCCATTAGAAGATAATAATTACTAAATATAGAAGTAATATCCCTTTGGCATGGCTTGATAGAAAAGTATCAAAGGGAACATAGAGGAGATACACATGGTTTTTATTGATCCGGAAAAGGCCAATGATAGCGTATTGACAGAAGTCTTGAAAAAGGCACTAGAGAAAAAGGGAGTTTGGTTCCTTATATTTAGGCCATCAAGGATATGTACAATGGATTTAAAACCAGCGTGTGAACATTTGGTGTAGCCACAGGAATTTCCAATAACTATAAGCTTAAGCCAATGGTCAACCTAAAGCCTTATTTATGTTTTTACCTTCATTATGGATATTCTTACTCAACGTAACTAGGAGTTGGGTGCGTCAATGCGTTTACCAATGATATAATTCTAGTAGTGAGAGTCGAAAGAGGGAATAAATGGTAGAGTTATGGAAGGAAAATCTGAAGTCACATGGGTTCTGTTTGAGCAGGGGTATAGTCGCAAATATGAATTGCAAGTTCTGCGAAAAAATGCAAAAGGAATTGCTTGGAATTGGAGGTGAAAATTGGAAGTCATACCATAGTACTATACCACATGTCTACTGCTTAGGTATTTTCGATCTACCATACAGAGTGATGAAGAAATAATAAAGACTAAAGAGGCATGTTAATCATAGGATTCAAGCTAAATTGATGAAAAGCTGGAATGTTTTAGGCACAGTGGCTTTTACCATGTGTAACATGAGTTTTGGTCCACCTTATCTTGTATTTATTATTTAATCATTCACAAATTTATTATTATCAAAGTTTACCCAACATGAATAACATTTGCAGCACTTTATTTCTCTTTCCTTTTCTTGTTCAAAGTGTCAACAAATTTGCCTAGGAATCCTACTCCATCAGGGTCCTCTGCCCCAATTTTTTTAACAAAAAGAATTCATGAGGTTCCAAGATCTCAAAGGTTACAAAAAGGGTGTTTCACAATCCAATTCACAAGTTCAAACTTTGAATTACTGATTCTTGAAGTTGTCTTCCCCTTAGATGAACCACCTAAGGAGCAAATTGGACAGAATGAAGATCCTATGACAAAGTATAACACCACACAGTGGTGGTCTTTATCTAGTACCTAAAGGTTCATGGCAAAGATGAAGCTCTTTGGGGACTTGTTCTGACGGGCCCTTTGAAGTGCTTGGGACACATGGTTATTTTCAGCAGTTAACCTGAGTCAGTCCATGTCCACCATAAAAACAAGGTAATCTCCAGTTGGAAACTTTCATCATTTCATGAGTATCTTCAGGAGTGAAAGAGGGATAGGTCATCAGACAATGAGGTCTCGTCATTTGTTTCATCGTGGAAGTTGACATGGTGCAAAGATCCAATATTGATTGTATCGGTGGTCCAATCATTGGATCCCAAATCAAATTCAAAACTTTGGTGACAGTTGTTGGTGCGACACAAGGATTCATGTGAGAAGTAGTGTAGTTTGTTCTAGGTTTCGACACACAAACATCTTAAAGGAAAGTTTCGCCTATGTAGCTCTCATTGTCTTCAAAATCATTTTTGGAACCCAGAGGATTGAACATTATATGGAAGGGAAGGTTGTGGGACGTGTTTAATTTATGCAGGTTTCAGAAACATTATTTTAACTTCCAAGTAAATCAAGACCATCCATTGTTTTAAATTATTATATCTATGGTTATTACATCATTGTGCATCAATGCACAAAATATGCTCTTGTGCAGGTTTAAGTGTTCTCTTTGGGCATTACTTGCAATAAAATTGTTCTTGAACTAAAATGAAAATTTTACTGCACATTCCCAAGACCAGCAATGCTTTATAGTTTATAGTACTGAATGTCTAGCGATGAAGGGTCAAGTGTAGCAGCAGAGTGTTGTTAAGATGAGAATGTTGCATTAGATTAGTGGTCATACAATAAAATAATTATAAGAATGAATAAATTAGAGAGAAAATAGGTGTGACACTGATTGAGGCAAAAATGGTACAATCATGCCTAAGATGATTTAAAGATGTGAGAAAAGAAGACAATGAAACACCTAGCTAGAAGTGTTGATCAGATCGAGACCAAGAAAAACTCTAAGTGAAACATTAAAATGGATTTATATCTAAATTGAATCTTTGAAAAATTGGTTTTTGACAGAACACAATTGTTTGATCCATGTAGCAAATTGTAACTAGTGGGACAAAGCTTGGGTTTTTGTAGTTACTAAATATAGAAACTCTTTGAGAGGAGGCCCCACATCTAGACTAAATCTAATGAATAGCCAAAAGTAGTAATAATAATAATAATAATAATAATAATAATAATAATAATAATAATAAAAGGCCATTTACAGTAGCAAAAGTTTTTTTTTTTTGAAAATAAAGATCTAATCAAAATCTTTAGCAGTATACAATCAATGTAAAAAGTATATTGAACAGCCCAGGCATGTATGTACGTTGATTACATATCTAAAAAAACACAAATGTCTAATAAGTCATGTATAGAGAGACTTGAGCAATCGAACAAAAAGCCTATAAGTCGTATGCATGCACAAGTATGTGGATAAATTTGTAGGTCAAAAGATCAAATCAGTATTGATTTTAACATATCAAGCCATCGACTATTATATATATATATATATATATCCATGAAAATCTACATATGCATATACTCATTCTCTCAAATAAATGAAAGATGTAGGCTTTAAATATTTAATTTAACAGCAATATTTTTCCATTATCCAGAACTTACCAATGAGGCAGTGTTGTAGTCATATTTGTCAACTCTTTTGCTTGTCATCCAATAATCAAGGAAAGGTCCTACTAATAGTAGAGATGCAGCCTGTGCTGGTGCTGTATGTCCCAATAGGTTGAAGGAAGTTAGAGAATACTTCCGTTGAAGGAAATGAACATACTGCACATAAAAAAAAGATTTGAAAACCGTGAGTATCAGGCACAAATTAATAAGAAAGAAATTCAGATTAGACATAGTAATACATAAGAGTAAACTGCAGGCTAATACAAGTTGTACATGCACGTGTTTGTGTCTGTTTAAATCTATTTGAGTTAACCATTTAAATTGAACATATGCCAGTCCATGGCAAGTAGAGGAATGTCATACGTACATATTGTTGCATAGAAGTGCTCCATACTGCTATGAAGGCAGCAATGAATCCTCTTGTGTTAACACTCACATCAGTAACAGTGCAAACACCAACGCCCAAAAGAACAACACCAATGCTCAGTTTTGTGTCTCTTGAATACCGAATCTTGTCGAGTACAACTTCCAAAAGACAGGATACAGGGATCATACTTAACTTTGCAATCTGCCAACGGTCAAAAAGTGAATATAACTTCTGAAGGCATTAATGAACCAATAGCTAAAGCTCAGGCCAACTCACTTGATAGAACCCAACTGAGTTCCACATTAGACTAACATTCATTCCAACAATAGAGAAGTTAGCAAAGACAACGAATTTTAGAAGATCTGACAATGGTAAATGAGAAGCCTGGACATATCCCAGCATCCATAGCACGGTTGTCATCAAAGTTGTAGTAGCAAAGTGCAGACCTGTTAATGTCGTAGCTGCATGTAGTATAAGCAAATCATATTAAAAAAGGATAAGAAATTAATATTAAGGCATGATCATATACTACTTGGGAAAAGAAACAATAAATTAGACCAACGACCTAAATGTCATTAAGAAATTGAATAGGAAATTTACCAAAACTGAAGCCATAAGTGGCCATCAAAGCTTTGTTTACAATGATAATTCCAACAGAAGTAATAACATTGAACAGCCATGCTGCTGCATCCCCTGCAGCCTTTTTCTCAGCCTTGCTAGCTGGAGCCATGTTCTTTCTGCTTCTCAGTTCTCACAACTTTACCACCAGTGCTTCCTAACTAAACTCCATAGCATTCCATCCACATTCAAATGACATATGCCAGTCAATTCAGCTAGCAAATAAAGAAGCCTAGAAAAGCAGAAGGTCAAAGAAACTCAGATCTAAATAAATTATTATACAATCAATACTTCTACAGAACAATTTCAACCTAAAATCATCTTCTGGCCATCAAAAGGATCAGAAGCTGACATGCGAAAGAATGGTCATTCATCTCATAACATTTAAAAATAACCAGCTGGTAATATCATTCATTTATAAAACTAGCTTCAATCAATGTACAACCTCTAGCATCTGCCCCATTTGCTTTCTTTTAGATGTGAGGAAAATCTACTTTGGTAGAAAGTTGACACCAAGACAATAAGAGAATGGCTAGGACTAGGACTCAGACACTCAGTATTCAGTCACATTTATATTTATGAAAAATTAAAAAAGAAAAAAGAAGTGATCTGCTGCATATGCTTACTATACAGTCAAGACTTAGGATACTGCATATCATTATTTTGAGGTCTAAAAGTTATATAACCTACATCATCTCCTTTCAAAACTTGCAGGTAATGTCAACCTCCATTTTCTAATCCATACTCAGGGAATGGCATTGCATCATTCTTTTGCTCAAGGGACTATTCACGAAAAACCACCCATATGATTCACCACCCAGAAGGCCAACTTGAGATGACAAAAAAGAATAATGTGAAAGATAACTTGTTGCCAAATTCACCATATCTCTTAAAATTAGTCCATGTAGCATGGCTTTCAATTCAACTACTCATTGATATTATGACCTAGTTTAACTAACAGAACTCCATTATAAGAGACATTGTTTTTCAAAATTAGCATCAGATCTGCAAGAAACCAATGGATTCAATACACTAAATTTCAGCCATTTGAATAAAAAATGTCAATTCCAATTCTAAATTTTATTCACCAAGTGATAGATGCCTAAAATATAAAAAAGAAACAAAAAAGACTAAATTCATTTATCATTCATTAATACAAATCCAAATAAAATTGAACTCCAATCATTCACGGAACCCCAAAGAAGATTTCACAATGCAAAACAAAATTTCACTTCTATTCACACAACAACAACAACAACAACAAAAATATCAGCACATTCTATTTTTCACATCCATCAGAACCAGATCCAGAGAAGGGTCTCAGATCCAGAGTGACAGCACTAAAATTTAGTTGAGAAAAAACGGAGATCAGGGAAGGGACAACCTCGTATTCACAAAATTTTATGTCTTTTCTATGGTTTCAGTTTCAAGTGACAAGCTTTTAAGATTCAATTCAAGAAAGGGGTAAAAACAAAAAAAAAAATCAACCTTTTTTGTGAGCCTTTTGATGGGGTATGAAAATGATACAAAAGAAAAGGGGAATTGAGAGAGAAAGAGAAACTCACTGTTGTGAATGGAGGTGGAAGTGTGCTTATGCTGGTAGCGTAAGAGAATGCAGGAAGAGAAGTGTAGCTTTTGGTCGGTTTCTCTATTTTTTTTTTTCAGTAGGAATGGCACGCGCAATGCACCTAAGGTTGATAAGGAACCAAACCGTGTGTTTCTGGTTTATTTTTAAAATAAATATTCTTAATTTTAATATATACGGTTTCTCTTAACACTACTACAAATGGTGAATGAATGATTTCAAATATTGATTTCGTTTTTTTATACAGTAAAACCAATCAACTTATATAAGTTATTTTAATTTTGTATTATTAAACTAATTTTAATAATTTAAATATTAATTTAGTTTTTTAAATTAAAAAAAATATAAAGTTTAAATCTAAAATTTCAAACTAGTCGTTATCCATGCACACGATTTTGTTTTTAAAAGTATACATATATATATTATTAAATATTGTATTAAATAATATATTATATTATATTATATAAAAAATAAAATTAATATATCATATAAATGAATAATTTAACTAATATAAGTATGTTATCTTATTATTTTTATTTATCTATATAATGTAATTATTAATATATAAATTGTATAGATAATATACTAAGAAAGTTAAAATTACATAATAGATAAAACTTAAAATAAGAATCATTGTTTAATCATTCTTAAAATCTATATGTATTGTTTAATTATTCTTAAAATCTACATGTAAGATATAAGATCTTGTTGCATAAAATAAAAAAGTAAGTATATCTATAACTTTAAAATTACAAAATTTATAAAATCGTAATCATCTATCAGTAAGGTAGTCAATTAGTCTATTGTTCCTTTCATCCTGGACCAAGACATATGTACTATTATTTTACCAATCTTCTTATGTCTCAAACAAATATCAGAAGGCATATCAAACAACGCAATTCTAGTATATGTCTGAGACATTATCTGTTAATATAAACTATGTTAGAAACTAATTCAATAACAATATTTTAGTAATTTTAGTAACACATCTAAAATAAAGATTAATGTTATTTATTACCAATCGGTTGTTGATCTGAAATGCAATTAGAGTTTTTTCACATACTGACACGCTCGTTGTAAACGCGTAAAAATAATTTCTAGATTTCCCCCAAACTATTGGTATAGTATAAGGTGCAACCTAGGTCATCTCACAAAGACCATTTCAAATTCTTAAGCAAATAAGGAGAAAATTAGAACAAGGGGATTTTGTAAAGATTTGATATTGAGTTCTAAACACAAAATACAGAATGAAATTAATTTACTTAACAATTATCAACTCAAGGAATTCAGAGGCTATTTTCTTAACTAATCATTGATCACTAAAATCATGCATTGTGTTTATCAACCTAGGATCATCTGGAACCCCTAGAATGATCCTTGAATTCTCTACTGAGAAACCTCTCAGAATTTAATTGATTATGATCAACAAGATTTAGTAACCACTTAATCTTTTATCTAAACCAATTTCACAATCAGAATTCAGTTGAAGTAAGTAATAAAATGAAAACCTTCAATTCAATTACTTAATTTCTACTCTTCAAACTTTTGGAAAATGATTTACCAATCAAAAACCAATTATAAATCAATTATACGTTAATCAAAATACGTCAACCGATCAAACTTTGATTAAAAGAATAAAATTGAAGAATATAGTAAAGTAGAGTAGAAATCACTCAATAAGCATGTAAATAAAGATCAAGACCTCAAAGTTAAAATGAAAATAGCTTGAATCCTTGAATTGAAACTACGAACCTAGCCTTCCATGAAGGAGGCAAACTAACAACAAAGAAAGAGGCAAACTAACAACAAATAAATCCTAAGCCTTCCATGTAGGAGGCAACTAACAACAAATAAATCCTAAGCCTTCCATGTAGGAGGCAACTAACAATAAATAAAAACTAAGCCTTCCATGTAGGAGGCAAACTAACAAGAAAGAAAACATAAGCCTTCCATGAAGGAGGCAAAACTAACAAGAAAGAAAGAAAGAAAGAAAGAAAGAAAATGGTATTGGAGTTAATCTCCAAAATGGTGTGTGTCTCCTCTTGCAAACCCTTCTATTTATAGAGGATTTTTGAGGCATCATCTTCAGAAAGTCACCAACTAGGATATTACTTTTCTACCCTTTTATTGCTTTCACATGGGCTTTGTTGAAATTGCAAAACACTTTTGAATTTTTGCCACCAATGAGCACAACAATTTTGACTTTCTTGCACCGCAATTTCGGATGTTCACATGTCCGAATTAGAGCTTGACTTCTGAACAAAAGTTGTAGCCCTGGATCTTAGCTGTCCAACAAAGTTGATTTCATCTCAATATGACTTCTATATCTCAAGATATGGCCGGATCTTTGCACACTGTTCAAATTCCACGTCAGCAACACTATCTCATCTTTTGAGATAATTTCGGAGTCCTAAACATCCCATTTAGAGTCCGCTCTTGCTTTGTGACTATGGACACTTATTTAAGCTTTCATTCAAGACAGATTTCATGATTTTTGGATGTCTACAACTCCTATTATGCTCAAAATACTATAATAGTGTCATTTTAATCGGGTAAGCAAAGAAATTCAATTAAACTTCATATGAACCCAAACTCATAAAATATGACAAAGATCACTTAATTGAACATATAAGAAGTCTTAATGAGATAAAAGTGAGAGATAATTATTTATGAAATCTATGCTTATCAAATTCCCCCACACTTATCTTTTGCACGTCTCGGGCAAACTTAAGTTAAGGATTGGTGACTATTTTTTTTTTTTTTTTTTTTTGAAAGAACATCAAAGTTTTGAGTTGATTTCTCAAGAATTCACAAAATTTAATGAAGCATCCTTTCATCACATTTTTAAAATTACTTAGAAAGGCAACTTTAATTTGAAAAACATAGATTTGGAAAGATAAAACCTCACATGATATACTCTGAATCTCTCAAGTGTTTGATTTGGTAAGTGTTTCTCTCAAATTCAATCCATGAAAGATGAACTATCATAGGCTTGCATATCTTCTACTTCTCTACTACTATGTACACATGCAATGCACAAATCAAGAGGTCTTTATTTTGGTTCTAACGGGATTAGAAAGATGAAATGATATATTGAAGAGATACAATGTTAGACCAAGGAAAATGGTGAGGATTGAGAATTGATTGTAAGTGCAAGTGTGAGAAACAGATATCACTTCTTCATTTTTTTTTCAATATAATAGTTTATTTATTAATTTATTGCTTCAGCTTTTTTTTTTCAACCATGATATTGATGAACACAACAATAATCTCCCCCACACTTATTGAAACACTTATGGTATGATAAATCCAGTATTCCTCACCTTCTATGGTCAGACAAAGTTGTTGTTTTTTTTTTTTGATTTGTGGTGAGCTAAAAAGAAGAAAAGGCTAATCGGCTCAAAGGGCTGATCAAAGGATAAAATTATATGGTTTGGTTATTTGGCCAAGTGGTTTGTTCAAGAAAAACAGTGCCTCAATCATTTTTGTACAATTCATGTGAAAATGTAGCTTCAAAAAGAATCAATGCAAGTTCTGAAGTAACATATTCCATGGATGAAAATCACACAAGAAAGAAAATAATAATAAGGCTCAAAATCTCACAGGTAATATATTTATCAAATCTAATCTATCCAGTTCAAATATGTGTTGCCAAACTAATTAATCTCGAAATGTAAATTATTTTGCTTCAATTATTTTATGAAATCTAAAGAACAACAAACTTCCACATTCAATTTTTTTTTATAAGATGCGTATCAAGAGTCAAGTGTAACTCCTTACTCAGCCATCTTACTCAAAACAAGTTTATGAATCTAACCTAATTTTTTTTTTGTTTTTTTTTTGGGTTTTTTTTTTGGGTTTTTTTTTAGATTTTTTTTTTAGATATCGGACCATCCTCCCCCCAACCTATCCAAGACATTGTCCCCAATGTCTTAGATGGAATTTCATATAACAGGAAAAGAAATGTAAGAAAACCATCAAAGTAAGGAAAAGTTATAACCGAAGAGTGGTATCTGGTTCTCTTTTATCTCTGCCATCCTGATTTGGTTGGTTCACCAGCTGCATTGCTTGACTGAGCTCAGATGTAGGATTTTGCAAAATCTCAAGTAGCTGTTCAACAGTTGAAGCAGATACTATGATGTTGCGCATGGATTGTGGCATGAACTCCTGCTCTACTGCATGATCTAAAAAGGATATCAAACCATTATAAAAGCCATTAATATTCAATAAGCTCAAAGGTTTTTTATGAAAATTCCGATAGGCCCAAAATATAATGGTAAAAATTTCTTCCATTGTTCTAAGACCACCAGGTAATGCAATAAATGCATTAGAATTAACCAACATGTGTCTCATACGGTCATGCATGGTTGCAACCTTCAATTCAGTACCCAGGGTGAAGTAGGAGGTGCTCCCATTTTTTAAGCCAACACCTAAGTGTTACACTCCTTTGTGAGTGCAGATCCTGCAACACATCCTTTTAAACCCTGAATCCCTCCCCCATAAACAAGATTGATTTTTCTTGCAGCTAATGCCTTACCAAAGGTATAAGCTGCATGTTGAAATTCTCCATCCTTTCCAAGGTTAGACCCACCAAAAACACAGATAGTATTGATCCTATCCATATATGGTGTTTCTGTCTTTTTTTTTGAAAAAATATGTCATAGAGGTGGATAATTTATAGGGACTCAATATCAGACAAGGAGATCGCTTGAATAGTGCGGGATCAGGATTTGGTAGCAAAAGTTTGAATTTTTGTTGCAAAAGTTTGAATTTTTGTTGCAAAAGTTTGAATTTTTTGTTCAAGGAAAAGGTGAATGTCAGAGGGGAAAGACTTTAAGCAGGGGTGAAAATTTCAAAAAAAAAATGGTGGCCCAATAAATTGAAAAGACAATGTAAATGACAAACATACACGCATGAGAATGAACAGTAGTTGTGATTGTGGCTCACATCTTCCTCTGGTTTTACGTCCAGTAACGGCTGAAACGCCTTCTAAGAGTCGAGGATGTGCTTCCCATTCAGTTTTCTTGTAAACTGACAACAAGGTCTTTTAAAGTCAGATTCCCAAGACTATAACGTGTTTTTTCCTTACGGAACAGTTCAAACAAATCAAGAAGCACTCCTTGTACATGCCCACTAGGATGCGTCTCAAGAGTCTGAATGATATCATCCAATGACTCCTTACTCAGTCCATCCTTTATGAATTGAATTTTGTCCTCTCGATTTCTTGAAACCATTCCAGGGTTCTTGCATCTTGTGTTACAGGTCCATCTTGCACACCTGTAGCAAACTCCAATTCTTTTTGCCCTTCTCTTCTTTGCATAGGAACTTCTTCCCATACCTGGCATGTTTTTAACAAATGATTCTTGAAATTCACCTGCTAAACGTACCTTAGCTTCAATGATCCAACGGACATCTTCTGGAAGGCCTAAGAGTGTTAATGCTCTCAATCGTTCAAGTCTGCAATTGTAAATGTCTTTAAGAAAATTTCTGGGGAGAGTAGGGAACAAAATTTTGATCCTGGTGAGAGCTTTCTCCATTTTTTTCTTAAAACACTGAAGTTATTATTCCTGCAAGCTCAATGTGGTGTAATAGTTGGGATGATTTAAGAGGTGAAGAAGGAAGTTGAGAGATTAGTTGAAACTTATAAGCGAGGAATGTGAGAGAGGGAGAGGGGGAAAGAGAGAGAGAGAAAGAGAGAAAGAGAGAGAGAGAGAGAGAGAGAGAGAGAGAGAGAGAGAGAAAGAGAGACTTCTCTTGAATTTATTGCAGGTATGTGGCATTGTGCAAATGCACTTCTTCTACCGTGTGCTTTTGAAAACCTTCGAAAAATGGTTTAAGACGATGTCCATTCACCTTGAAGATTTTTTCAGTTACCTCATTTTTTAATTCCACTGGACCATAAGGAAAAACATTAGTAACTACAAATGGTCCTAACCATCTAGAGCGTAGCTTACCAGGCATAAGCTTTAGCCGAGAATTGAAAAGGAGAACTTTTTGTCCAACGAAAAACTCCTTTCTTGCCAACTTTTTGTCATGAAGAGCTTTGACCTTTTCTTTGTAAATTTTGGAGTTTTCGTATGCTTCCAATCGAATTTCTTCAAGTTCCTGCAATTGAAGCTTCCTATGGATTCCTGCTTGGTCTAGATCCATGTTGCATTTCTTTACTGCCCAAAATGCTCTATGCTCTAATTCAACTGGAAGATGACATGCTTTACCAAAGACAATCCTGTAGGGAGACATGCCAATGGGTGACTTGTAGGCTGTCCTATATGCCCATAACGCATCAACAAGGCGCAAGCTCCAATCCTTCCTGTTAGGCTGAACTGTTTTCTCTAAGATTTTCTTGATCTCTCGATTAGAAACTTCAGCTTGACCATTTGTTTGAGGATGATATGGGGTGGAGACTTTATGTATGACTCCATATTTGCGGAGTAGGGCTTCCATTGTGCGGTTGCAAAAATGAGTACCTTGGTCACTAATTAGAGCTCTAGGAATGCCAAACCTGCTAAAAATGTTAGACCTGATAAAATCTACAACAACTCGAGCATCATCAGTACGAGTGGCTTTTGCCTCCACCCATTTTGAAACATAATCAACAGCTAGCAGAATGTAAACAAAGCCAAAAGAGACAGGGAATGGACCCATAAAGTCTATACCCCAAACATCAAATACCTCACAAAAGAGAAGTGGTTGTTGGGGCATCTCATTTCTGCGCGAAATACTCCCTATTCTTTGGCACTGCTCACAAGTTATGCATAATCTATGTGCATCACGAAATATTATAGGCCAATAAAAGCCTGAGTCTAGTACTTTTCTAGCTGTCCGTTGTGGCCCAAAGTGTCCACCACAAGCTAGGGAATGGCAAAAGGTAAGTACAGACTGAACTTCATGATCTGGAACACATCTTCTAATGATTTGATCACTACATGTCTTCCAAAGGTATGGTTCATCCCATATGTAGTGTTTGACATCACTTTTCAACTTGGCAATTTGCGATTTGGTGAAGTGTTTGAGTATTTCTTTAGCAACCAGATAGTTTACCAAATCTGCATACCAAGGATCTTTCCCGTGCAAATGATAGAGATGCTCTTCTGGGAATGAATCTGCAATTGAAGTTTCTTCACAAGGTTGCTGGATCCGACTTAAATGATCTGCTACAAGGTTCTCTGCACCACTCTTATCTTTAATCTCTAAATCAAATTCTTGTAACAGAAGCATCCAACGAATCAGTCTTGGCTTAGCATCTGTCTTCTTCAGCAAGTATTTCAAAACTGCATGGTCAGAGAAGACAATAACTTTAGATCCAAGCAAATAAGAGTGAAATTTATCTAATGCAAACACAATTGCCAAAAGCTCCTTCTCAGTAGTTGTGTAATTGGATTGGGTTGCATCAAGTGTGCGAGAGGCATATGCAATGACATGAGATCTCTTGCTAACTCTTTGAGACAGTACAGCACCAAGGGCATAATTAGATGCATCACACATTAATTCAAATGGAAGCGTCCAATTAGGTGGTTGAATGATGGGAGTGGTTGTCAACCGCTTCTTTAGTTCATCAAATGAATCCTTTCATGCTTGATCAA
This sequence comes from Canavalia gladiata, assembly GCA_037954105.1. Lineage (NCBI taxonomy): Eukaryota > Viridiplantae > Streptophyta > Magnoliopsida > Fabales > Fabaceae > Canavalia > Canavalia gladiata. Next base: position 12,504,318 of record CM075665.1, on the reverse strand, counting down.
ACACAAATTTGGTATCTTTTTGTAGTAGTTTAGAAAGAGGTTGTGCAATCTTGCTAAAATCCTTGATGAATCTTCTGTAAAAACCTGCATGACCAAGTAAAGAACATACTTCTCGCACAGAAGTGGGGTAAGGTAGAGAAGTAATAATGTCTATCTTGGCCTTATCAACCTCTAAACCTTTGCTAGATACCAAGTGTCCTAAGACTATACCTTCTGTTACCATGAAATGACATTTTTCAAAATTCAAAACCAGGTTAGTCTCAATGCATCTGTCCAAAACTTTAGAGAGGCTTTCTAAGCATGCATCAAAAGAAGAACCATATACAGTGAAGTCATCCATAAGCACTTCCATGCAACTTTCTAAGAGATCATAGAAAATGCTTACCATGCATCTTTGAAAGGTTCCAGGGGCGTTGCATAGACCAAAGGGCATCCTTCGATAGGCAAAAGTACCAAAAGGACAAGTGAAAGTGGTCTTATGCTGGTCTTCTGGGGCTATATGTATTTGAAAATAACCTGAAAAACCATCCAGAAAGCAATAGTGAGATTTTCCTGCTAATCTTTCCAAAATTTGGTCTATGAAGGGCAAAGGGAAGTGATCCTTGCGAGTAGCTTGGTTAAGCTTCCTATAATCTATGCACACTCTCCAACTGTTTTGTATTCTGGTAGGGATTAGTTCATCATTGTGATTTTTGACTACAGTCATGCCAGTCTTCTTAGGAACTACTTGCACCGGGCTTACCCAATCACTGTCTGAGATGGGATAGATGATACCAGCTGCCAAAAGCTTACCTACTTCCTTTTTTACCACATCTAGGATGGTTGGATTCAAACGCCTTTGTGGTTGTCTAACAGGTCTGGTGTTTTCCTCCAGCAGTATCGTATGCATACAAGTAGATGGGCTAATACCTGGAATATCAGCCAAAGTCCATCCAATTGCTTGTTTATGGCTTTTTAAGGTTTGCAGTAACCTTTCTTCCTGTTGTGGTAGAAGGTTCTTTGCTACAATGACAGGAAGCTTCTCATTTTCCCCCAAATAAGCATACTTTAGATGTTCAGGCAAAGGCTTCAACTCTAAAGGAGGTGGTTGTATTATGGAAGGAAGAGATCTATCTGAGATTGAAATGTCTGCAACACTTGCATCTAACATGTCATCTTTCAACGAAGGTTGGTCTGCAGCATTAATCTTGGAACACACAATACATGAATCAAATTCATCACATGTGCAAGTAAAATTATCTAAGTAATCTAAATCAAAATCAAAAAATTTAAAAAGTAGATTGTCAATAGAATAATCATCCGCAAGAAGGTCTATGGCATCAAGTTGAAAGAGTGAATGATTCTCTATGGGATGCTTCATGGCTTCAAATATGTTGAATTGGATGATATCATCTCCAAATTCCATAGAGAGAGTCCCCGTATGCACATCTATCTTTGTTTTTGCAGTTTTGAGGAAAGGTCTCCCTAGGATCAAGGTTGCTCTATTGATGGATGACTCATCTTCCATATCCAAAATGTAGAAGTCAGCTGGAAAGATCAGCTTATTCACTTGAACTAGCACATCTTCAAGTACTCCGGCTGGATGTGCTGTACTTCTGTTGGATAATTGAATCACCACACCAGTTGGCTTCAGTTCTCCCAGATTCAAAGATTTGTAAACTGATGAGGGCATAACATTAATGGAAGCACCTAGATCCAGCAATGCATCACCAAATGTAGAGTTTCCTATTGTGCAAGAAATGGTGAAAGTTCCTGGATCTTTACATTTTTTAGGGAGGCTGGGTTGAATTAAGGCAGAAACATTGCGTCCCACACTGATCTTCTCATCCCCTTTGAGTCTTCTCTTATGCGTGCACAGGTCCTTTAGAAATTTGGCATATTTGGGAATTTGCTTGATAGCATCTAGAAGTGGTATGTTGACTTCCACTTTCCTGAAAGTATCTAGAAGCTCCTTATCCAATTCTGCATGAACATTGGGCTTGGATTGAACCATTCTATTTGGAAAAGGTAAAGATACCTTCTGATCAGCACAATTTGGGGTTTTCTTCTCATCAGATGCTTCAAGTGCAGATCGTTTATGACAAGCTTCTTTTTGTTGATCATTCGATGTCTTATCGAAGGCTGATGTATTTTTTTCATCAGACTTTCCCTCTGATTCAGATGGCTTATCAGAGATGTCTCCAGGTGTGGAGATAAATGCTTCTTTTTGGTGTGGATTAGTCTGATTGAAGCTTTGTTGCTTTAAAATTGTAGGGTCTGTTTGCACTTTCTTCCCACTTCTCAAGGTCATGGCATTCACACTTTTGGGATTTATGACAGGTTGAGAAGGTAGTTGACCAGAACATTGAGATTTCAATTGGTTGACAGTGGTAGCCAACTGCCCAATTTGAGTTTGTAAATCCTGAATGGTAGAACTTACATTTTGTTGAAACTGAAGATTGTTGGTTGCTAATTGCTTCATCAAATCATCAAGAGAGGGTTCAGAAGCATTAGAGGGTACAGATTGCTACATATGCTGTTGTTGTTGTCTGAATGACGGTGGTTGGTATTTATTTTGGGAGTCAGATGTTTGAATCCTTTGTTGTTGTGGAGGACCATATCTCAAGTTAGGATGGTTTCTCCAACTAGGATTGTATGATCCAGAAGGTGGCTCAAACTTTTGTTGCTGATAATGTTGAGGAGGCCTGTATTGTTATCCTGTGCCAAAAATACCATTTACTGTAGCCTCAGGTGTCTCACTTTCTTGCAATGTTGGGCATGCATTAGTAGGATGATCTGCAGAAGTGCAGATGCCACATGTTTTGGTTTTGTCAACAACATTAAGTTGTTGTTGTTGACCGATGGCCAACTGTCTTACGATGGAGGTTAGTTCTTTAATTCTGTTCTCCAATCGTGTATGGTCTGTCTTGGTGGTCATTTCATGGACTCCTTTAGACAAGGAATTAGTTCGAGAATTGAATTGCTGAGAATTTTCTGCCATGTTGGCAATCAAATCTCGAGCTGCTGTAGGAGTTTTGTCCATAAGTGCTCCACCACTAGCTGCATCAACCATGCTTCTGTCCATTGGCATGAGTCCTTCATAGAAATACTGAATCAGTAATTGATCACTGATTTGATGGTGTGGACAAGTGGTGCATAGTTTCTTGAATCTCTCCCAATACTCGTAGAGAGTTTCTTGGAAGTTCTGTCTGATGCCGCAAATCTCTTTTCTGATAGCTGCTGTTCTGGATGCAGGGAAGAATTTCTCCAAGAATAATCTTTTCATATCATTCCAGCTTGTAACAGATGTTGGATGTAGATAGTACAACCAGTCCTTAGCTCCATCATTTAAGGAGAAAGGAAATGCCTTCAACTTGATATGATCTTCTGGAATTCCTTGTGGCTGCATTGTGGAACACACAATATGAAATTCCTTCAAATGTTTATGAGGGTCCTCACCTGCAAGGCCATGAAACTTAGGTAGCAAATGTATTAGTCCAGACTTCAGTTCAAATGGTGCATCAACATCAGGGTATTGAATGCACAATGGTTGATAAGCAACATCAGGTACAACTAATTCTTTTAAGGTTCTATCAGCCATGTTCTTAGCAAAATATTTAAAACTATCAAAATTTAAAGATGAAAAATCACTACTGTTACTTTCTTGGTTATTACTGGATGAATGCCTTCTATGTGCTCTTTTCAAATGGTGGAATGTTCTATCAATCTCAGGATCATATGCATATAAATTTTCAGGATTGGATCGGGTCATACACAAAAAGGTGAATTCATACAGAAAATCCAAGAATGATATACCTAAAGTAAAAACAATTGTTAGAAAGATTAAAATTTTTATACAAACTCCTAAATGAGCCTAGGAAATTAAAATGGTCCCCGGCAACGGCGCCAAATTTTGACACGCTCGTCGTAAACGCGCAAACATAATTTCTAGATTTCCCCCAAACTATTGGTATAGTATAAGGTGCAACCTAGGTCATCTCACAAAGACCATTTCAAATTCTTAAGCAAATAAGGAGAAAATTAGAACAAGGGGATTTTGTAAAGATTTGATATTGAGTTCTAAACACAAAATACATAATGAAATTAATTTACTTAACAATTATCAACTCAAGGAATTCAGAGGCTATTTTCTTAACTAATCATTGATCACTAAAATCATGCATTGTGTTTATCAACCTAGGATCATCTGGAACCCCTAGAATGATCCTTGAATTCTCTACTGAGAAACCTCTCAGAATTTAATTGATTATGATCAACAAGATTTAGTAACCACTTAATCTTTTATCTAAACCAATTTCACAATCAGAATTCAGTTGAAGTAAGTAATAAAATGAAAACCTTCAATTCAATTACTTAATTTCTACTCTTCAAACTTTTGGAAAATGATTTACCAATCAAAAACCAATTATAAATCAATTATACGTTAATCAAAATACGTCAACCGATCAAACTTTGATTAAAAGAATAAAATTGAAGAATATAGTAAAGTAGAGTAGAAATCACTCAATAAGCATGTAAATAAAGATCAAGACCTCAAAGTTAAAATGAAAATAGCTTGAATCCTTGAATTGAAACTACGAACCTAGCCTTCCATGAAGGAGGCAAACTAACAACAAAGAAAGAGGCAAACTAACAACAAATAAATCCTAAGCCTTCCATGTAGGAGGCAACTAACAACAAATAAATCCTAAGCCTTCCATGTAGGAGGCAACTAACAATAAATAAAAACTAAGCCTTCCATGTAGGAGGCAAACTAACAAGAAAGAAAACATAAGCCTTCCATGAAGGAGGCAAAACTAACAAGAAAGAAAGAAAGAAAGAAAGAAAGAAAATGGTATTGGAGTTAATCTCCAAAATGGTGTGTGTCTCCTCTTGCAAACCCTTCTATTTATAGAGGATTTTTGAGGCATCATCTTCAGAAAGTCACCAACTAGGATATTACTTTTCTACCCTTTTATTGCTTTCACATGGGCTTTGTTGAAATTGCAAAACACTTTTGAATTTTTGCCACCAATGAGCACAACAATTTTGACTTTCTTGCACCGCAATTTCGGATGTTCACATGTCCGAATTAGAGCTTGACTTCTGAACAAAAGTTGTAGCCCTGGATCTTAGCTGTCCAACAAAGTTGATTTCATCTCAATATGACTTCTATATCTCAAGATATGGCCGGATCTTTGCACACTGTTCAAATTCCACGTCAGCAACACTATCTCATCTTTTAAGATAATTTCGGAGTCCTAAACATCCAATTTATAGTCTGCTCTTGCTTTGTAACTATGGACACTTCTTTAAACTTTCATTCAAGACAGATTTCATGATTTTTGGATGTCTACAGCTCCTATTATGCTCAAAATACTATAATAGTGTCATTTTAATCGGGTAAGCAAAGAAATTCAATTAAACTTCATATGAACCCAAACTCATAAAATATGACAAAGATCACTTAATTGAACATATTAGAAGTCTTAATGAGATAAAAGTGAGAGATAATTATTTATGAAATCTATGCTTATCACATACATGGTTATATGGTCTTGGAGGTACATTGGGATCAACATATGTTGATTCATATTGAAAATCTTGTAGTAATTTCTTTAGTCTAATATTGTTCGCAGGATGCTTCTCTCTTCAGGTGGATAACTAATTTTATTATGTCTTAAATTATAAATTTTCATATTGAAGTTTCCTCCTATAATATATTTCATTAGCAGCCACCCCTTATATTCCAACTCTGGATAAAGTTATTTCAAATTTTCCATCCTTCAAAGATAGATACTGACTTTGTTGTTTTAGTAACATCTAAGGAAATTTTAGTATTGGCTGGATCTATAAGTGTGATGATATTTGGGATGTCATTTAAGTAGCTTTTTAAGAAGAGGGAAGACAAATACTCCAACATCTAATAGAATATGTATCAAAATATGACAGTGGTTAATATAGTTGTAGTACTAATAAAAAATGATGAACATAAATTGATGAGCAAACCTGATCAGGGTTATATTATATCCAGAAGGTGGAACATTTACGAAATTTTGCAGATAATGGTTGTCCAACTTCTATATTTCTAAAACAATACTCAACAATGTATCAAGAAAGTAAAAAATCAAAGTTGGAAAGAAAAAATAAAGTACTCACAAACTGGACAACATGTAGGGAAGCTTACAAAATATAAGCTTATTTAGAAATGTTCAGTGAATAGATGGTGTAATATGTAGCTAAATATGTACTTTATTCGTTTCTATAAATTAAAATATAGTACAGATGTTTGAGTTGCTTTGAGATATTTGAGTTCATCATTGATATTAATAGTAAACAGTGTATATTTTCCTAAATTTCATTCTTAACTGGCAATATTCAATTGTGGAAGTGATAGTTGTTAAGAAATGTAACCAGTAGCAGTTACATTAGATTTAGAAACTATAAATAACTGACGTACGATATGAAAATGAAGTAGTCAATGAGTCGTATTTTACCTTTTAAGATAATTGTGTATGAAGGTGTAGCAAAATAAGATTTGTGTAAGAAGTTGAAGCATATGTAGGCAAAATTCCAAAATAAAGAGTAAGCAATAGTATTTCAGAGCAATGAACACATTTGCATAATTTTATCAAATATTAGATATCAGATATTTTTTAACTTTTAATAAATATGTAGATTGGGAGGATGAAAACAAAATTTAATGCAGGTCTTATATCTCATCGGGATAAACCTGCTATCTCACTCTCCAAGCAGGATTTTTGGAAAACATAAAATGTGTCTGACATGGCTGCTACATTATGTAGAAATTGATATTTTCTAGGTACATATCTTACATAAGACACCTTCTCATAAATATTTGTTATCATAAATGATAATTGTGCAAGTAAAGTTGTAGAATCTTAATAGCAAGTGTATATAAATAAATTTCAAAATAAATGTTTGTTTGGAGGAACCAACCAATCAAATTCATAGTTTATCATAAATAATAAATATGGAAAAGAAGTTGTAGAGATTTCATATTCATCATTCATCTGTGAGGAGAATAGATTAATAAATTGCAGAATATATGATTCTGCGATGGAACCAACTAATGAAATCCACATAACACAACAACATGTTCCTACAATAATATCATAATAAATGTTAATATATTTTCACAGAAAAATGAAATTCATGTTTTCAATCAGCAATATTCATCCTATTAAACAAAGAATATCTTCTAGTTAGCATTCCACACATGTCTTCTTATTACAATAAGCGCGTCCTGTGTTATTAAATTCAATTTTATTACCAATTTGTCAAACTTAAACTGAGTATAAAAATTATTTGGATCATATGTTGTAGAGTCAACTTTCCTGATGAGGCATAACAAGTTTTTTTTCTATTAAATATATTCAATATTTCGCATCCATTGCAGATAGTAAATAATATTAATCATTAAACCAAAATATATATTAATATTACATAAATTTAAGGAAAATGCTCAATTTTCAATAAAATTTAAAAGATTAAATATTGTTCAATTTTTATATTAACAGGTAGAACATGTGCCTTTTCTGCATATTATGAAATAGTAATAATGTTTCCTTTATTAAACTTGAAAAAACCACAAAATTCTGCCCAATCTTTGGTTAAGTAATCAATGAAATTATTTGTGTCTTTTTTTTAGATTATTCTATTTCCACTACATCCACCCCACGTTAAAGTAGTCCAAAATCACAAACGAAGACATAATATTATGTAATGCAGTTTTGGTGAAAGCAAATGACATTTTCTATGAATCAAAAATACTTCAAGAATGAGTAATGAGTAATAACTAAGAATTCAAGTATAAATGTTGACTCGTGGTGATGCTTAAAACCTTACCTATATATTCTTCAACTCCCCTATGATAAGAGTTTTTCACATTAAAAATCATATACTCTTGGAGTTGGAGGTCCAAGATCATACATTAGATAAGCCTTAAATTCATCCAACAGTTATTTGAACTTTACACTCACTGATGGAACAATCTTTGTTCAATAGGTAACGAATTTTTTTGTTCAATGTTAAAATACTCATGCAGTCCACAAATAATATGCTAGTTATACGTTGCACATCTAATCCTTTATTATAAATTTAAGTTCTACTTTTTAAATGAAAACGTCTTTAGAAATTTTATCGGCATGTTTGAATTCTCATTAAGTTATCACTTTTCTTACATTGATTATTTAATACTATTTTTTATATAATTTTTATTTTTAAACATTATTTTTTACTTTTACTTTTAATTTGATTTAAATTTTAAATTTTGATACACTATTTAAATAAAAATGTATATTTTTAAATACAAAATTTAATATTATTATTTTTTAATTAGTCTTAATTTAAATTTAATTTCTAAATTTAAAATTTGATGTATCTAATTAATAAAGATAATGTGTAAAAATTTTAATTATTAATTTTATAATTTTCTCCTCAATTTTCAAAGTTTTATATTAATTTAGTATTATTTAATTCATGATACATTTATTATTAATAAAAAATATTTATTAAATATTTTTTTAATGCCTTTAAAAATATTTAATTTTTATTTTACTTTTTAAAATATTTAATTTAGTTTTCCACTTTTTATAACCTTCATTTGATAAGTAATGATTTCTAAAAAAATTCACATGGCACATTTAATCCGGCTTGGCATATTGTAAAACGAAATTAATAGTTAAACCCTAATTATATTAATCCAATTGGATTAACATGGTTATTTTTATTTTTTTTAGTTACTACAAGTTTGATAAAAAAAATTTAAGTTGTTAATATTTTATTTTTATTTATTTTTAATTTCATTGAAAAGAAATCTTTTAAACATTGCAAAAGATAATATTAATATTTTATTCTATCATCATCGTTTCATGGAATATTGATTAAACCTTCATTATGATATGGGATAGTCAAGTCCATGTATTTCATAGTTTAGCTATTAATAAATGGTCGTATTTTAAAGAACTAGTTCTAGTGAAAGATTTAGGGTACAAGGATAAGGTTACATTCAAAACTAAAAGAAAAAAAGTTTGTTAAGTGGTTGAAAGAGTTAAACTTAAACAAGGAAGCTGGAAAATTGACAGCATACAAAATGAAACACGTTTGTGAAATGGAGATATATATAGGACATATAATTAGTAAAATGGAGCCAATTGTAAACAATAATGTATCAATGATTAAGATGTGTGAAGTAATGATTAGAGATGTCTTGAATAAGGATGCAGAGACAAGGATGAATGATGCAAAGAGTGTTAATATAATAGCTAAAATATTATTGAATAAGAAAGTAGATGCCTATATGATCAAGAAAAGGTTGAACACAAAAAATTTACTATGTTGAAGATGAAGAAAATGTGGAGGAAAGAAAAGCTGGAAATGGGAAGAAGGATGTAAGGAAAAGTCTAATAGCATAAATGATTTTGTGAAGGATGTGTATTTTGAAGATAGTGAATAAGAGAGGGATATTGAAGTTGATGATTTCAATTTTAATAAAATTGGAGAGACAGATATTGTTCTGAATGAGAAAATTTAGAATATGAAGATGAAGAGAGTGTTAGAACATGGGATTTCCTAATGAAAATACTTAGACTATAAAGATAGAGGGAGTTTCACAGTATAGGATTCACAAATCATCACACTCAAAAAATCAAAACATAAAGAAAAATGTGTAAAAGAAAACTTTTGATAGATAAAGATAATATGGTTAATGGTCAAGGAGTAAACAATAATAAGAATGTTAACGAGAAAGGCTATAACAAAGATGTTCATAAAATTGCAAATATAATTGTCCGTGAAAGATATTGTGGCTATGCATTATATTAATGAAGTGTACAATAATGAAGAGTTAGAAAATGATAACGATAACAATGATATAATAGACAATAATTCATCAAAACATTTAATATTAATTTTTTTTTATAGTTAAGATTGTAATAAACAAGTTTAGCTTAACATCAAATTTAATTTTGAATAAAATTATAAATGATAAAAAAAGACATATTGTATCTAATTTTGCATGTTTTAGTAAAAATTAAGAAGATCTATAATATTTAATCATAGTATTAAATGAATTTTAATTTTTAGATATATTTAATGATTTAAATTATATTTATTTATTTACCCTAAATTGAATATATTCTAGATACTTATCTCAACGGTGGATTCTTAAATTTAATTTATACTTAATTGATTAAATAAAAATAGGTTAAAATTTACAATTAATTATTAAAATATGTGATAGATTCAATTAGTATCTTAATTAGTAAATTGGTCATTTAATTAATTGAATTTAATTTCTATGTAATTTTTGTGGTTCAATATTTTAAACTTATAAAACCTTTTATTCTGACATCTTAATCATCTAATTGCAGTCAAAGATCTTGTAAAATGATTAATGTTATTTATCTTGTATTACAAGTGAATTGTATTAGTTTTTTTAGCGAATGTGACGTTATTCAAATGCACCATTGGATCTTATTGTTTGAATTAAAAACCTTAATAATAATGCTTTTCAATTTTGTGTAGTGTTTTTTTTTATGTTTTGCAACGTGTAACATAGTGTCAACCATATAATGAATGCTCTCAAGAATTGGTTCAAAAGTTTGATCTTTGGCACTTTATTTTCGAAAGAAAAATATTATCTTTTTAGTCACTAAAATTATTAAATATAGATAATTTTATCATTTATTGTTGGATTAATGACCATCGTTTCATGAGTATAATTAGAAATACAATAGAATTTTATAATTTAACTAGTATTTATAGTTTTAGAAAATAATTTAATGTATTACTTAAAAAAATAATATGAAAATAAAATAAAAAATTCTATGAAAATATTATAAAAATTAACTAAATAGACATTACATATATTAAATAGAAGTAGAATAGCTTGAATTAGACTTTATAAGATCCAAAAGTATCTTAACTTTCAAGTTTAAGATCTAAATCTAATATAGATAACATTTTGAGGTCTGATCTTACTTTTTTTTCAAAGTCTCATTTAAAGTGTAAGTCTATTTTAAATCTTAATAAAATATTTTAAATTAAATAAATTTTTTCTCAGGTTAATAGGTCCAAATCTATATCTAAATTAACAAACTTAAATTTTTATATAAACATATAATTTTAAAATATATATTAAGAATAATATTTATTATTATTATTATTATTATTATTATAAAAAAATTTAGAGTTCAAAGCTGAACCTTTTAAATAAATTTTTTTAAAAAAATCTTGATTTAATCTATTTAATAAATCAGTCTCCTGAACTTATATAGATTAAGCTGGAAATTTTGGATCAACAATTTGATATATTTTCATCCTTAATAAACACCAATAACATACCTTCAAACAAATTGGTATATAAGCAGTAACAAATTAAAAATATTGAAGAACCATTAAGAAAAATAAGATAAAAAAAAACTTATTTAACATCATTGTAAATAATATAACATGTGCAAAATATATAAATAAAAAAAATAAGATAAAGCCGTACTTACAGAGAAAAAAAACAAAATAAATGTAAGAGTTATTAATTGTTTACTAATGTGTATTAAAATAGAAAATAATGCTAATTTTAAATAAAGCATCTTTTTATTTTGTTTTCTTTGTTTTTCATCCTTTATCCAAGCATGGTGTAAAAGAGAGCATGTTTTAGCTTCTCTTCCATGGATCCTCTGGTTTTCTAAAAAAATAAGAATATAAAAATGTTGTTAAAGAAATTGAATAGGTGAAATGAAATGAGATAACCACTAATTTTTAATTTGGCACGAAATCTTAAAAATATTTTAAAAATTAGAAAAATAATAAATAAAACATTTTATGTTAGAAGATAAAAAAAGAGATAGGAAATTTTAATTAACTTATTTAAAAAGTTGATTGTACTGAAAAATAAAATATTAAATAACAAAAATTATAAACTATAAATACATTGATTAGAGATATTTAAAAAAGAAAAAAAGAAAAAAAATTGGATCATATTAAATTGTATGTATTAATTAGAATTAAAAGTTTCATGATGATAAAATCAAAATTTATAGATACTGAATTTTATGAGCAAAATTTTCTTTTCGATGAAATTTAAAAAGAATCTAAACATCTAACTGATTTATAAAGATAGATTGAGTTCACCCATATAAATGTTTCTGTCATGAGAAACTCATCTTAATAATTATAATAATGGTTAAATAATAATATTACATCCCTTATTTTATTAAAATAAATTTATTATTAAAATTTTTATTTTTAATATTTTTAATATTTATGTATATATTATTTAAATTTAAAATATTTAATATATAATTTATTTAAAAATATAAGTTTAGTTTTAATATATTGTTATGGCAAATCTGCGTATACTATTAACCAATTAAAATTCGTAGTAGGTATAGATTTTAAATTAATTATTATAAAAGTTAGTAATTTTAGTGATAAACAATTCATGATTGGATGAAAGATAAAAAATTTCATACTACCAATAAATTTTAATTAAATTCTCAAAATATACACATAATTTAATAGAATATTTAAAAAATTAAGAAAAATAGGTATTTTTTCCTCCATAGTTTTATTCCGACCTAAAGTTGAAGCTGAATTAATTTTTTTATTCTTGTCTATTTCAAACTTGCATATAAACTTGTCTTTAACTTTCATGAGGTAGGGATAAGAATAACAAGAGATTTGTCATATTGCCATACTTTAAAAAAAAAAAGAATATTTTGAAATAAAATAAATAATTAAAATTTTTACATTAAAAAATCCATTAGTCTAACTTAAAGGTTAGTAGTTAATTATTATAAAAGTTAGTCATTTTTAATGATTGATAATTTATGATTGAATTTTTTTTATAATCATAGTCTATTATTGGACAGTGTACTATCAATATATTTTAACTAAAATTTCAAAATATATAAATAATTTAATATAATTTAAAAAAAATAAGAAAATTAGTATGATTTTCTTCGTAATTTTACCTAAACCTATCATAGTTGAAGTTGGATTGAATTTTTTTTATCTTTATCTCTTTCAAACATATTAATATGTCTTGATCTTTCATGGGATGAAAATAAAAAAAGATAAAATGATCCTCTACTTATCATTTTGTTATACTTAAATAAAAGAGAGAGAAAATGTTTTGAAATAAAATAAATCATAGAAATTTTTGAATTTAAAAATCTGTTCGTCTAACTCACAGGTTGGAGTTCTGAAAGAATAGAAAATGTGTGAGAACTAACAAGTCACATGTGCATTGTATGAGTACTTTAAATTTAACTTAATTTATAAATAAAGACAAACTAAATAAAATGATAAATATTATTATAGTTAAATATATTTTTAATTGTTTAAAATAATTAAATTTAAGTTTTTATCCTTTATTTTTAAAATCTTTAATTTAAATCCCTTATTTTCTTTAAACATCTTAAAAATGTGCCAATCGTTAACCTCCCTTCTACTAAGTGATTTGTCAAACTATTGTCCACTTCAACTTTGACAAACCTAACACATTTAATTTGACCTGGCTCATGACTTGAGATACATTTAAATACATTAATTTTTTTTTATTTTTTAGAAAAAATAAATTGTTGTGATTTATAGAGATGGTAAATTCTTGTTGTGTCCATCAATTAGACCAAAATCTAATCCCCTTCACACACCTTTGCTCAAACATGTTTGTTCCACCAATGTAAACTAACAAGCCTCACCGTCACTCTTTCTTTGCCACCCTCATGAAACTATAAACCACCTATGCCATAAATTTGCCTCTATCATCGCCCCACAAAATCCCATTTAAATCATATCATGTGTATTTATTAGTCATAACCATCACAATCTTGAACCTTAATCAAGCCCCACTATTGTGACATCCCTACCTCCATGAAAATGTTGACTTGGAGCTTCAACATTTTATGCCTCCCTTTCACTTTCTTGGGCGGATATTTTTATAAAATTAATAAACCTACCTAAGTTTAATGACGTGATGAGATTGATTAATCAATCATTCAAATTTTAAATTTTTATTTGATTTAATTATTTCCTAGATTTCGGTGTAACTTCAATTTTTATTTTTTAGGTTTGATTCAATCCATATTATTGTTGCTTTTTGCTAATGATAATTGATAATTGTTTCAATATGTGGAGGGAGGAAGAGACTTGCATATATAAATGCTTCTTCTGCATATTGCTTACTCTAATTAACAAAATGTTTGCATCTTGTCTTTATGCAGGAAGATTGGGTTTTGTTTAGGGTGTTCTACAAAAATAAAGAAGTTACAACAAAGTCTAACATGGATAGCTGCTATGATGGGCAGAAGCTCAAATCCATGCAAATAAATCCGAGCAAGTGCCCTACTTCCCCATTTTTTCTCAGAATTAAAGAAGCCATTTTCAATCATGATCACCGTGGAGCCAAAATTACCCATCAACAACGCTGCTACATATGGAAGAGCGCCAAATTTGGGGTTATTTCTTGGACCTTTTCTCTTGATTGAAAAGGCAAGAAAATACAATTTCAGTTTTGGTTTAGTGGTAATGTCTCAAGTAATGGCAATTGTTGTTTGTATCATTTGTGTATTTAAATGTTATTTAGTGTCTAATTTGATATTTATATGTCGTTAGGGGTAGTGGATTTAGTTTGCAAAGAGGTCTTGTAATTTGAAATTAAAGGTGGGTATATAATCTTATCTTCTAATTTGAGTTGAATTTAGACATCAATTTCATCATATAATTTGTGAAACTCCTATTGATTAAGTATTGCAATTTGGATGAGGACATGTTAATAGTCGAATGCAATCATGGTTATATGCAAAATCATTTTCCAAGCTTTTTGTTAGTAACATTTTAAATTTCAACTGCTAGTTAAAGATTACATAAAATGCACAAAATGCAATATAAATTATTAATGATCCTTGTATTGTAATTGTTACATAATAGCCCATTATCATACCTAGGTTTCTTATGAAAAACAAACAAATATTAATATTCTGATTTTTTATAAAAAAATAAAATAAATATTAATATTTTTATAGAATATGATCCATACAACAGGAAAAGTATTGAATAGAATTGTGTCTCCAAAATGATAAAAAAAATTAAGATGTCAAATTAAGTTTAAAATTAAAAAAAAATAGCATATGTGACCCATTTTTCTAATTTTATCATCTTAACAAAAGCATTATCTGCATTTATTCAATATTTATTAATATATTTTTTATTTTTTTTATTTTATTATTGCTTGAGTATGATCTTTTCAGCTTAGTTGGTTTAAGATCTTCATTTGATTTTATTTTTTTAAGATTTTTTGGTCTCCTAAGTCTAGGTTTGTATATTGAAGGCAAGATCTTCTTATATTAAATTGAGTTATAAGTTTTCTCTCTATTTATAAAGAGTAATTGTCATAGCTTAATTAGTTGTTCACCCTTAATAGTACTTAAGTGCATAAAACTATGAACTCTCCCTTTTATATGTAATTGCAGGAATGCATGCTTGCAAAGAATTTCTAGTAACTATAAGTTACAAGAACATAGATTCATAATAAATCTGTTCTTTATGAACTATGTGCGTGACTTTAAACTTTAATTTCCCAACTCATGTATCCAATTAGCTATCACTCACCTCTACCTCTATCCAACCTCCTCCTAAGTTTAAACGTCACATTAACTTAGTATTTTAACAATCTTTCCTCCTATGTAATAAACCTATCCATTACATCGGTTCTAATCTATTCTATCATAAAAATAATTGCTTTATCTCTATTTAACAAAATGATATTGTTAAAAAATTTATAAATATTATTCAAAAAGATATCACACCTAGGATAGTAACCAAATACATGTTCATATCAAGACCTAGTAGGTATTAATGTTTATACTAAGACTAGTAGGTAAAACCTTCAATCATTCATATCTCTTATATTTATTTTCTTGATCTGATTCTTCTTATCTTCCTACATTCAATATACGTAGATTTTGTTGTCCCTATCATCAAGTTTCTAATTAATGTCCTTTCTCTAAACTTATTTGAAGTTGTTATAAAAGTTCCTTAATGTTCAACCCTTTACAACATTTTTTCAAAAATAAAAATTATTCTTAAAAAAATAATAAATACCATTATAAATGAAATATCATTCTTATGATGAAATTATAAAATTATTTTAAGAACTTCACTTTTTAATGGTTTGAAATAAAAATTATTTATCCTATGTCTTCTAATAAAAAAGTTAAAATCCATGAGTTATCTTGTTTCAGTTTTCACAATTGTAAATAATAATAAAAAATATTGATAATTAGGATTCTTTCTAATGTAATTAATAATTGTTTCTTTATATCTAGTTTTTAAATTATATTTATTAACATAAATAAATAGTTTACATCTAATAAAAAATATCTTGCAACCATCTAAATACATGTAAAAACTACCAAATTTTGACTATAAATTTTTACTTGACTTCAGAGCATAAGAATGTATATTATTTAGTGAATTCTCCTTAACTGAATGACGAATTTAAAATTAAAATTGTAAAAAAGATTTAAAAATATAAAAATAAATTAATTAATAATTAGGGTTTGATTTACTAACAAATCTCAAGATCGAGCATTAAAAATCATACACCAATATGTTAATTAATGCACAATTCTAACCTTCCATAAAGGTAAAATAATCCAAAATCAACAAGAAAAGACGGAAAAAAGGGGAAAAAAAAGATTAAAAACCCTGGCAAAGACTTGCATAGGAGACCAAAAGAAATGAAGGTTCCTTGATGTGTCATTTAGGTTTAATTGGCCCAAATTACAATCAATTAAGTTTAGATATAGCCTTTTTTCCGTATTCTTTTGTTCAAGATATTTCTATACATTTTGATTGTCAAATTAACCTTAGGTTTTTTTTTTTGTAAGAATTGAATATAAATATAATGCTAAAAAATTTACCATTGGTCCTATATCAATTAGATCTCTGCAACTTGAGTTATGTCAAAAAAAAAAAAAAAACTGCACCAAGATCATCCTGTGAAGACAAATCCTCGGTGTTGACTTCATGCCCAAATTGATTGAGTCAATGATGTCCAAGTCCCAATTTTTATAAAACTAGCCACGAGTTCATTGCTTTGCCCCAACTAGTCAATCACTTCATGATCATCAAATTAGCTGAAATGAGAGTGGTGAACAATTTTCGCGGTTCAAAATTTAAATTTTAAAATAAAAATCTTAATTAAAATTATAAAAATTGAAAATTAATTTTAATTTTTAAAAATTTAAAAATTAAAATTAATAATCACCTTAAACTGACTTTTAACTAGGTTTTTAATAATGTAAAATGAAAATCCTTAAATAGTTTACACCAGCCACAAGTTTTAGAATTAATTAAATTCAGAATAAATACATTACATTAGCAATAACATGGTTTAATTCTATGGGAACAATTTATTTCACTTTTAATTTTTTATTATTGTGTTAGAAATTTTTTGTTATAGATCAAAATAACGTAAATGTTTAAATTAGTTTAACTAAATTATTATTTTTTAACATATAATTTTCCTACAAAGTAACTAAACAAAAAATAATAAACAAATTATTAACAATGTTTGTTTGTGAGCATTAAAATTGGATAATAAAAATTTATTTTAATTTTGGATTTATTAATTTTTTACATTTGTATAAATTAAAAAAATAATCGAGTTATTTTTTTTCCATTGGGTCAATAACAAAATAATAAAAATTTATGAATTGATATTTTACTCAGGAAGTGGTTTTTAGTTCAAAGTAAAATCAAAACTTTTTTCTTGGGTGGAATTAGAAGTGTGAATAAACTGATTTTAGCCATTGTAATATACAAACACTAAATAAAAAATTTAAAAAAACTGAAAAAAATTATAAAAACCAATTCTTATTATTAGATTGGATAAGATAAAAATTGATTAAACGTAAATAATGATCTCCTTATCTATCTATTTATTTATATATAAAAGTAACATTTTGTTGGAACGTATATAATGATATGTTTCTAAAATTATAATATTTAATTATTTTTATAATTTTATTCACTAAATTACATATTTTTTAATCATACATATTATTTTAATATATTTATAATTTTTCTAGTTGTGGATTAATATAAAATTTTTTGTATGTTTTTTTTAATATAAATCTGGCATTTTATATAAATATAAGTTTGAACTAAAAAAGTATAAAAATATAATAAACTAAAATTTATATTTAATAAATTTTTTAATTTATATTCATTTTTTGTTTTAAATTTTTGTAATTTTGGTTCTTATTATTTTAAAAGTATTTATTTTCATTTTTATTAATAAAAATCTCTATTAAATGATGATTCTATTTGAATAAATATATATATATATATAATTAATCTTTATTAATTAGTTGCACCTCTGTATTTTTAATCCCAAAAGTCATTGACGTGTACAATTTAAGTCTATATTATATTTTGATTCTTTCAAAATAAAAATATAAACAAATTAACATATTTTAAAGATGAAAGAATGATGTTCTTGACAAAAAATAAGAGAAGTTCATAAAAAAAAGCTTATCAGCATATATTCCTAACTTATTTTGTTTTTACAAATAAACTCTTCACTTAATTTTTTTTCCATTAATTTCTAACTTCTATTATTCTTTTCAATGTGTCTTTGGTATCATTTGTAGAAAAAATAGTTTATATTATTTTAAATAAATGAAAAACTAATTGAAAGATTTTTAAAAATAAAAGACTAAATATTTGTATTATTTTAGTAACTAGGAATAAATTTGAAATGTATGTATAAAGTAGAATATTAATTTTTCAGTTAACTAAAAATTGTAAGAAAAATGTTCATGAAAAAAAAAAGAGAGGATGGGGAAGGGGCAATTTTCGAAAAAAAAAATATGTAAGGTAAAAAAAAGTAATTTTGCCTCCATGCTTTCTTGCCTTCCGTAGCACTTTGATTCTCAAAACATTTAATTCAATTTGTAAACAATTTTAGGTGTCATTATTTTAATTTGATTTAATTGAATTTTTAATTTTTTTAAATTTGAGTTATGCATAATTTTGATTTTTAATTTCTAAAAATAATTTTTATTTCTTCACTTTTTAAATTTAATAAATTTGATTTTTATTAATCTTTTAAAATTGAAATATTTAAATTATTGATTTTTATCTATTTTTATAATATTTGTAATAGTATTGAAATATAAAATAATTTTAAAGATTTAAAAGTAAAAAATATAAAAATTTGATTAAATTTAAAACAATTTATACGATGTAAATAATTTTATATATTTTATATTTTAGATGAAATTTAATATTTTGGTTATTAAGTTTTGAATAAAATTTAATTTAATTTACAGATATATATATATATATATATGTATATATTAAGTAAAAATTGAGAATTATAAAGTTTTAGGTAAAATACAAAATTAAAAAAACAAAATTTTGTAAAGTAGAAAAATTAAATTGTTGTAAAAAAAATTTGAAGGTTAAAATTGCACGTAAACTAAACTAAATTAGAAAAATTAACACTTTTAATTGTTTGAAAATTTGTGACATTAATTTAATCATTTCAAGATTTTGTATTGAAAAAATATGAATTATATTTAAATGTTATTATAAGTTAATCTTAAAGTAGAGTTTCATTGTACTTATGGATTACCATCTGGTAAATATGGAAGAATTTGATTGTACATTATTTAAATAAAGAAACTAGTTTAATTGGTTAAAAGTTGACAGTTAGATAATAACGCTTCTAATTTCAAATAAAAAAACTTAAAAGTATGATTATGTTCAAATATGAAAATTATGTGCTAAACTGTGGAAGCGGTCAATGAGAAATCTATTGTTCACTTGTTTATACCAAAAAGCAAGAATTCAAGTTGATTGTCAAATAACGACTGTAATTGCATTCACATGAGTTAAATACCTATGATCTGCATGTGAAAATCATTCTATTCAGAAAATCAACGAGGACTTTTTCTTGAGAATATGAACACACACAAAAAAAAAATAGTTCAGCATTTATTCAAGGATATATAATACCCAATTGCAAATAAATTTATAGTTAATTAAATTCTAAAATTAGAACAAATGTCAATATAAAGTTAAGTTATGTATATATAGTCTCCATTTGATTTATAAAGTTAAATACAATTAATTTTAAACTTAATTTAAATTTTATATTTTAAAATATATATTTTATATTAAAAATATAAAAATTAATTTTCTAACATTAAAACAAGCAATTCGATAGCCATAGCCAAATAGTAAGTTCACGTAAACATTCAGTCAATTAATAATAATAAAACGAAAAAAATTGTTACACTTATTTATATTTATATTTATATATGTTTATATTTAAGTATATATCGTTGAATTTATTTTTTTTGAAAAAACTGTTAATTATTAAATAAAAAATATTGATGATTAATGAATGATATGATTTGTATATATCAAAATATCGAGATTGTAATAAAATAGTTCACATGATAATACCCTTTCTTATTAGTTTTTTTTAAGTAATACTTATTATATGGGATAATGATAACAATAGCCTAACGCTGAAAATATAATAATAGTAATCATGTTCCAATTGCAATTAATTTGGTATATAAAACTGTAAACAAAGAAAATATACTATTAGTCAAAAGGCACGTATTTCCCTTTCACATTATATTAGTCAATATTCGGGGAAGTAATTATACAATTGTTGCATTCAAACGATATGGAGAGCGAGTAAACTATGTTATTCATCCAAACATAAAACACAAATATAGCAATTGAGAAATATAAATAAAAGTTAGTTAAAATGAGTACATATAATTTATTTTTATATTATACAATTAAGTATTTAATTTAAAAAAGAGAAATTTTTTATGATATATATATATCTTTCCCTCTCAAATATTATTATTTAAATTTAGTTAATTTGTTAATCCCAAGTTAAGTTTAAATTGAATTTTAAATTTTGAATACTAAACATTAGATAAAATTGAGAACATCTTTATTTTAAGATAAATTTGAATTATTCAATCAAATTTAAATTTAATTGTTCAATTTAAAATTTGACACATCATATGTTTTATTTTATTTTAGATTTAAATTTACTTTTTAAAATTTTAAATTTTAACACATTATATCAAAATAATAGACATAAAAGTGATGCATCTTTATTTAAATAATTTATGTTATATTTTCTCTCATTTATACTTTATTTTTCCTTTAGATACGTAATTTTATTTTTTTTAATAATAATTTAGAAATAAGCTGGAGAAAAACTGACATTATTTTATTAAGTATCTTTTTTATCTAATAATAATAAAATTATTTTTAATTTGATAGTTAAATTAAAATTTAATAATTTTTAAATATTATTAAATAGAGTATTTCTGTTAAAATTATTTTTATTTATAAAATAAATTGATTATATATATATATATAGTGAGAGGATTAATTTATTTTAAGAGTAAATTTATTATAATTTATTTTATTTAAAAATTTAAAAGATTTCATTATTAAATTAATATATTTTATTATTTAAATTATATTTATAAATTTTTATAAAATTTAATTTTTTTTAATATTTTATTAAATAAATTTAAATTAACATATATTAAAAAAGATATATAATCGGTTAAAATAAATTAATATGATAAAATATTAAATTTTTTAAAAGTTTATGAAATTTTATAAATCTAATTTATATAATAAAATAAATTAATTTAACGATTAAATTAATAAAATTTAATTATTTAAATAAAATAATTTAAAATAAACTTATTCTTAAAATTATGAACACATGATATAGGTTTTTGATAAACAACATAAAAGGAAAAAAAGAAAAGGTGTCCCTAAACAAGGAACAGATCATAAGACGTAGTCCAAATGTTAGTAGCATCATTCTTCATATATATTTTATTATTATTATTATATGCAAAACAAACTTGGAAAACCGTAAGTTGACTTGTTAAGGAAAAGAACCGAAGTTTTTGACTGAACAAAAATTAGAGAATTATGAGCATTATAAATACCCATAAACCACATACACAACACAAGATAGAAAGCATATACAACAATTAATTAATCATAATACAAAATGGTTTCATGTTTTGACTATCTTCTTTCACTCAACTTTGCCAAATTGGCAAAACGCCTCATTTGGTGGACTGATAAGCCTCAATCTCTGCCTCAGCCTCAGCCATCAAAGCCTCGTAAGTTAAATAATCCCCTTTTCATACTCTATATTTTCCACAATCCCTCGATAAAGTTCTTTCAATTTTTATTGTTTTTGAAATCAAGCATGTTGGAGCATAAATCAATTTTCATTTCAAGAAAATTTCATGCCCAATCTTTTGAGCCAGTTATTGGTTTGTCCGGTTGATAGATTATGGTTTCTAAAGTTGAAACCGTTTTCCATTTTCAATTAATTTGGCACTTCTGAAAATTTTGGGTAATTCATTCATTCCTCATAATTTGAAACTAAACATTTTTATACCATATTCATGTTCTTATTTGATATTTTTATACACATAAATTAAAGTACTCAATACTCAGTCTCATTCTCATCTTACCAAGAATAATCAGATGCTATTGGATGAGGGTGTGTTTATATGAAAAATTATTCTAACATTTAAACGAGCAAAGGAGCAAATAGGTGTGAAAGAATGATATTTAACAATCTTATTTAAAATTATTTTATATAAACTTATTAAATCATGCTGAAATATAAAAAGTGACTTCCCAAATAAATAAATAAATAAAATAAAAAATGTTATCCTTATTAGAATAAAATCATAATTGAAATCTCCTGTGATTTTGGAATATTTAAGGTCATCTATAAATTGAATTATATGTCTATTATTCTTTGCAGTTTCAATTGAAAAACGAGACTCAGCATGGGGGTATAATTATTAACAGGCCACTCCCTTTGTTCAGATGTGATATATTTCTATGATCATTTAGGTGTTATAGTTATGAAAGGTTTAGTTTCCTTTTCCATGTTAAATTTTACACTCTATTTGGCAGAAAAATTAGTTCATTAATATTCAAGTGAAGTTGTATTCTGTTTTATCCTTTGGTGTTTAAAAGTTGTAATCTATTTGTTGTACCAGTTGTATTCATCTACTAGATGTCTTCTGTAATAATTAGTTAACTGTTGTGTTCAACTGCATGCTACTCTATATTTAATTTAGGACTTTATTAATATTTTAGTTTTTTAATTTATTTAATTTCTACTAATTAATCTTTACTTAAAATTTTTTCTTAATCTTTCACTTTTATCATTATTTTTTAAATTTCTGAAAAATATTAGTTTAAATTATTTTAAAATAAGTGAAGGAAAAAACACTAAAATGTTGGTAACCAAGTAAACTCTTTAATTTAGTGTTTGGCTTAGTTAATTAATTTGTTCAACTTTCTTTTGTCAAATTCTCTTTTTGCTAGTTTTCTTCATTAAAAAATAACTTGTTCAACTACCATGCTTGATCCAAAACAATACTAGATATAGCTTAATTTAAATTAATTTCTTAAATAAGAATTTGTTATACCATTTAATATATGAGCTATTTCCATGCTATGCATAATTAACAACGTGAAATTCTCTCTCCAATTATATTTTCTTCAAGCTCAAACTTATTCATATCTTTCAATTTTCCTTTACTCCATTTCTGCTAATATACCTTATGTTATCCCTGCTTCGATCCGTTCGTGGCTTCACAGCACAGACTTTTTCAAAGGGAAATTGGGTGTAAATTCTAAATATGATATATTATAACAAAAAATAATCAAATAAAACTATAAAATTGACAAAATAATATATTAAAATAAATATTTATTAGAAAAGACTTTTAAAATCTCATCTCAATCGAGAAAGAAATGTTTGATCATTTATCAAGAACACCAATTTAAGATATACAGGAATTATTTCTCAAATTATAAATTTAATAAGAATCAAAAACAAAATTTAAATTGAAGTACCAAAACTACAAATTGCTTTGGCTTGAAAATAAAGAGACTGATTGGGTTAATTTAAGAATATTTTATCTTTTAGTTCCTATAAAAAATATAATTTGTTTTATTTGTATGATTTTTTTAATATATGAAAAGTTATTATACCTGAAAATGTTTAACTAAATATTATTAGGTAAATTAACAAATATATAATGATAAATTAATTATAATAAGGATAAAAAATAAAAATAGAAAAAAATTACAAAATACTTTTTTTTTACAAAAATTAAAACAAAATTTGGTACGTATATTCTTAACGATTGAAAAATATATTAAAGCCTAATTACTTTTATAAATTAGGAACTATATTAATTTATTTTTTCAACAATGATAATCTAAGATTCACGTGATTCCAAGTTTATCCATTTCCTTAGAAAAGAATAACATGTTTTAGGTAAGGATAAGTTGGAAAGCATAATTTAAAGATCAATCTACTGAAAAATAGATCATAGGAGTTAGACTTTAGAGTCCGTTTATTTAAGTTTTCAAAAGATTAATTTTAAATAAACCTTATTTAAATTTTAGAGTTTTGTATAAAAAAGAAGTTGTATTTTGTTTGTTTATAGTTATAAACCCCCCCCCCCCGTTTTGTTTTTCAAAATTCAAACACTCACACTAAAATTTTTAATTGATTATTGTCCAAAATAGATGTTTTTTCATAATAAAGAAAACAAATTCTTAGTGTTGAGTGTTTAGAAAATTCCTTGTCCCAACGATTTTCTAACCATATGGTAAGAGATATGGGTATAAAATTCCCATGAGATTCTTATGTTTCCCATATGTGACGTTTGTAGGTCGGTTTCATTTCACCCCAAATTACTTTCACTATTAAAGGAATTTTTTCCCTCTCATATGATTGAACTCTCTTATCCCCAATCTTCAAGGGTTGCGCTTTATAAATTCAACACCCTACTAACTCAAGCTTAAGAAGAGAAGGATGAGAAATATAATTATGAAGTTAGGACATATGAATAATGTTATGCATATTCAAAAGAGAAAGTGGCAAAGCAATTTAATATGCAATAGATCAATTATTCTCAAAATATAACATGGGTCAAGAAAATGATGTGAGCAAGTTTCTCAGATTTTATTTTGTCAATGCCTTTTAAGAATAAATGCTCACTTTTTTTGAAGTTATAAAGTTTTCTTTTTCTTATCAATGTAACTTTTTGCCTAATTTAAACAGCTCTCACTTTTTTATATTCTTCGTATCCACTTTTTCCATTGTCTATTATTACACAATATTTATATCAAAAATGAGAATTCACCTATTTTAAGTCAATACAATAGAGTTCTACACTTTCTATCATACAATCATATAAAGTTTTAAATATTTGATAAGAATATTAGGATAATTTAGTTGATCAAAGATTTAATTTGAGTGATACTAACAACAAATAACATTGAAATTAGTTTAAATATAAATTTATTAAATATGTTGTATATTCAAACACAAATATACTAAATATGTAACATATTTTTTTTAAATAATTATGTTATATTATATTTTTTATAATATTTAAAAAAATATTACAAAAATATAAAAAATATATCTATTAATTTTAATAATATTTTAAGAAGTGTTGCATCTGATTTATGTTATAAAATATTATTAGTAACATTTAAATAATATTACAAAAATATAAAAAAAATGTTATCTATTAATTTTAATAGTATTTTTAAAAAATGTTGGATCTTATATATATCGCAAAAAGTATAATATGTATTAGGATGTTGATTACAATTGACTATTGACTTCAAATTAGAAGCTCTACATAAATCTTTAGATGGCTGAATCTTAGATGATAAATATAAATTAAATCAATTTGATCCTAAAATCTATAAGTATACCATAAAATTTTATAATTTTCTTAATATAAAATTAGTGTTAATATATCTATCATAATAATTTATAGAATCATGTATAACATAATTTTTTTTCAATCCCATATGATAAAATAAATTACTACGCTATCCTATTTCCATTTATAAATGTTTAAAGGGTTAAAATATGTCCAACGATCTTCAACCTTAATTCTTCTGATAAGTCATGCAAGATATTACATATTGAATGATGTCTTTTTTTTCCTCTTGAATCATCAAGACAATTTTTTTATATCTTGATATAGCATTGTGGCCTTAGGGTTAAAACCTATTTCATTCTTTTACTTTTCCTACATAAAATTTTCTTTACATCAAGATTATTTAGCACATAAGTCCTTTTTTAAATTTCAAATTAAATTTATCAAAAGTCAAAGTACATTGATGGAAAATGAGTTTTTTACATCGATTGTTATGGATTTTTTACATCGATTGTTATTTAAGCAATGTTGAAGCGGGTGATATAGAAAATAAGACTTTTTACATCGGTTATAGAACTAATATAAAAAGTATACTTTCTATATCGGTTCTACCTACAACCGATGTAGAAAATTATTTTTTACACTAGTTATAGTCTTAATCGATGTAGAAAGTTCAGTTTTTTTTAAAATGTTTATTTTGTTTAGGCATACTACTATATTATTTATTTATAATACCTGCATATACAAAAAGAATGACCAGACACACAATACAGAAATCACAGAATTTATATATTTAAACTAAATACATCATTATTTATTATTAAATTTTAAAATTTACAAATGAAATAATTTAAAATTACATCAAATGTATTGTAATTTTAAAAGTTTTAAAATAAGGATTTAAGAAAAAATTGTTAACCACTGAATAAAAAACTTCAGTTTCAAACTGTCCAACTTGGACAATTCAAAATTGATTACAATGAATTGTTTACTTATTCAGTAATATACTTATTGTATTCAACCTTGAATGGAAAACTAAAGATATGCTCATATTTGAACTCAAGAAAAGAAACCAACTTAACTTAGAAAGATTAACATGCAATTTAGACATTAATTATGGTAATCATCATTTTAGTAATTAATAATAAGTCATGATCAACTACAAGTAACCTACCTATCTCATATCTATTATGACCTTAATAAACTTAGTTATGGATTCTTTATGAATTAAAAATATTCCCTTAACAATTTATTTACAGAAAATGAACTTAGGTCATATTCTTAAGTCATGAAGATTGTTCAATGTTTTAAAACCAGGTTCATGCACTCAAGTATTACCTATATTTAAAATGAAATCAATACTTTAACATACATATCACCTAACAAAGCAAAGGTACAGAGACTTCTTTGTTCAAGCTAACACAAGCAAACTTTCACATAAATACCTAACAGTCAACACAACAATGGTAGAGTGGTGGTTGAGCGGTGTTCGAGCGGAGGCACAACGGTAGTCGAGCGAAGGCATGACGGTAGCTAAATAAAAAACTTGCAAATTATAGAAAACAACCAAAATGAATGTAAATTTTAACTATAATAACAAAAAGAGATGGATAAATAACGACAAAGACGACAGAGGTTGCTCATACCTTAGGATGCACGATGACGACTTCAAGCGGAGGCAATGTTCACAACGGCGACAACGATCATGAATGTAATGACGGAGTGCAACGACGAAAAATAACGACGGCAGAAATGACTAAGACGTAAACAAAAACAGAGAGAAAAGGTCAAGACGAGAAACTAGGGATTTAGATAATGAGGTTGAAGACGACCAGAGTAAAAAAAAAGGAAAGGGGAAGACTTTCTACATCAGTTGTTTCTTAGAACCGATGTAGACCGATGTAGAAACTATTTACTAAATCAGTTAAATGAATAACCGATGTAGAATATTTGCCATTTTATTTACAAAATTATCATCGCCAACTTTTTATATCGGTTCCCTAAGAAACAATGTAAAAAATTGTTTTAAAAAATTGACTTTCTTCATCAGTTTTCAAAACAACTGTTGTAGAAAATACTTTCTACATCAATTGTAGAATAACTGCTGTAGAAAGTACTTTCTACATCGGCTTTTTTGAAAAACGATGTAGAAAGTTGTAATAAAAAACAAACTTTCTATATCGGTTCTCAAAACAACCGATGTAGAAAATATTTTCTACAGCGATTGTTTTGAGAATTGATGTAGAAAATTCTCGTTTGTTTACAAAAATATCAACATATTCTTATTTACATTAATTCATGATCAACCAATATAAACTTCTAAACTTCTATTATAAAATACTATTTTTTCCCTAAAGATAAATTCTGAAACCTTTCCCTCAATAATTTATTTATCCTTACCTGAATAGAAAAGTCATGTGAGTTTCTCTTATATGTCTCATCAAATCTTTGATAACTTTTATTATATATAACTTAACACTAATTTAGCTGAAAGCAACATTCATATTCAAATCATTGAATTCTTTAACCAATTCCAGTTGCTTAACCATCCATATGAAAAGACTTTATACACAAAACATCAAGTTAAATGGTTTCCTTGCCAAGGTGGTAATATTTCAAATCACACTTATAATCTTTAGAAACTCAATTCACCTTTTATACTTCTAATTTAATTCTTTCTAATTGAACGTATATTATAAGCTTTTGTGGTTACTAAAGAATTCAAATTTAGCTCTATAAAGGTCGTGCCTAAAAATTTTTAGTCTAATAAGAATTGTAATGAATTCCAACTTGTAACTTGGATGATACTTCAATATATATAAAGGAAAATGAGACATTTACCCTAAGCTTCAATTTCATTTATAATTGTAAATATTAAGTATCTAAGGAATAAATTCTATGGCCATTCTTCAATTAGCTTAATTATTTTGTTATTTTTAAATATATAATAAAAATAATAAAATTTAAATCTAAAATCTTATGTTAAATTACTCCAACTAATTCTTATTTGGTTAATAATAACTAGTTTTCATCTTTCTATTCTTTTATATTGTTTTCATTCTATTATTAATAAGGTAGTTTCTTTGTTGACATGTGAGTCGAAGGAAATATTGATGTCCTTCTATTAGCTTTGTAACATGTGTATCATCATTATTATATTTTAAAATAATAATATTAAAATATCATATTTACAAAATATTCTTTAAGATAAATTTAGTATTTTAAAATTTTGAATGATTTTTTACTAATTTTTTTTTAAAATATCATGTTTTAAATATCTTTTATTACTAATTTTATATTTTTTATTAAAAGACCATTTAAAATTTTAAAATTATCCTTTGAGATCAATTATGTATTTTAAAATTTTGAATGATTGTTTAGTAAAAAGAAACTTTAAATACTTATATTTTTATATTTTATGTTTTTTTATTAATTTTTATATTTTTACTAAAGTACTATTTAAAATATAAAAAATTATTCTTTAAGATCTATTCAGTATTTTAAAATTTTGAATATTTTTAGTAAGAAAAATTTTAAATATTTATATTTTTATATTTTAAATATTTTCTTATGATAATTTTTATATTTTTATTTTACAAAATAAAAATTCCAAATTTTAAAATTATTAGTTTAGATAATTTTATTTTTTTTTGAAAAAATTGAATGAATTTTTAGTAATTTTTAAATATTTATATTTTTATGTTTTAAATATTTTGCTTAATATTTTTATAATTTTATTTTATTAAAATCTATTAGGACTTTTAAAATTATTCTTTAAGATCAATTTAGTATTTTAAACTTTTAAATAAGTTTTTAGCGGACTAAAATTTTAAATACTTATATTTTTATGTATTAAATTTTTTTTTGATAATTTTGTTTTTATTTTATTATAAATTTTTATCATATATAATTATTTTATTATAAATTAAAAATTGATAATTTTCAATATTATTAATGATAAATTTTATGTAACTATCATTTATATCATAAATAATTTCTCTTTAATCTATCTTAATTAACATTCTCATTCTCTTTATACTTATGCTCTTGATCTCTAGATATTCTTTTGAAGTAAATTTCTAAGATGGACAAGTAATATCAAATTGTTGCAGCAGTGGATGTGATTGCATTTCTTATTATTTACAAACTTCCGCATTAGTTTCACTACATTTTTTCTATTTATTTTATATATTTTATTTTTATCATATTTTTATATGTTTTAATTTTATTTTATTATACTGTAATATTAAGAGATGTCAAGTAAAAGGGTATGAACTTGATTTTAAAATGTTAAAGAAAAAATAAAAGTTAAAAATTAATTGAATCTCAACATAGTACTTTTAATAAATGATGATTGTTAATTTGCATCACACTAGGCTCCTCCACTAATGTTGTCTAAGGCACCGAAATTTTTAAGCATGATCTAAAATGACTAAAGTGATTGTCAATTTGCAAGGTTAAGAATTAACAAAAAAAATTTAAAATTTTATAGATTAAAATACGTCATTCATAATTTAAAAATTAATTCATTTAGTCTTTTTTTGTTTTCTCGCCAAATGTATCAAACTTAAAATTTCAAATAATTCAATATAAATATATTTGAATGAATTGATTTTTTATTTTTCAACAACAAATAAACCTTAAAATATTTAATAATATACTTATAAAAGCTAGTTCAAAGTAAATCGGTTGTTCCAAGGTTAAAGTTAAAATTTTATTTTCAAATTATTAAAAGAAAACTTATATAATACCAAAGTCAATATTTCTAAATTGATAAATTAATTTAATTTTTTCTTTTATTATATATATATATATATATATATGTATATATTTAATTTCACTAGTTTTATTATGTTATAGTATGCACTTAAACTTTACGTCTGTTGGTGTGGGAGGGGTATAAATAACTCGAAAAATAAATACTTAGACCTATTTTAAATTTGAAATTAAAACTTTAAATAAAATATTATTATTAATATTTGGGGCAACATGCAAATTAAAACTTTAAATAAGACATTATTATTAACATTTGAGGCACCATGGTAGTAGGTAAAGAATTTGATTCTTAATTAAAAATATAGCGTAGAGTAAGATATATGTAAATACATGCACAAAAAGTAACATTATCTTACTAACTAGCTACGATGAAACTAACTAACATAAAATGTAACCAAATATAATAAGGGTGTTATAAAAAAATGTAAATATGATTAAATTTCAATGCATAAAATACACATGAAACTAGCTGAGACCATATGGGTTGTATATCTTGAAACCCCGCCTCTACATAAATTTTGTTGAGGCTAAACTTGAGAATGAGAGAAAGATAGGTAGATGTGGGCTCAAATGTTTGGTGAAGATGTTCGTAACTTGGAACAAGAAACAAATGTGTAGAAGATAAATAAGGAAGGTAGATGATACACAAATACACAAACGACGTATTTACTCTTTACATTTTTTAAATTAATGGTTTTAGATTTTTTTTTTTTTAAAAAAACACGTTGTATGGTCTTAAAATTTTTTTTGATAAATAAGATATGAGATGATGCATTAGTGAACTATATGAAAGTGAAGCTTGATATATACGTTCTCCAATAAATTAATATGGAGAAACTTGTTATTTATATCAAGTTGTTCAAGGTATCAATTCTTTCACATTGCTAGGATCAAAATCAAATGAATAGAAGTAAGTTTAATAATTGAAAAATGAAAAATTTTTTAGGGTATTAAATTTTTAGGTAGAATTATGACCATCCAATCAAATCTCAACAATTCAATATTTTAATCAATTAAATTTTAAAAAAAATATAAATCACACTTTTTTAAAATATATCTTTCTCACTTTATATTTAATTAGTTAAAAGATTAAATGATAAAAATATAATTGGATGATTTATAATTATATAAGGTGGACTTCATCCATTCAAGAATTTTTCTTGGAGAAAACATATAAAAAAAAATTAATACCCTTGATTTGGGTATATCCCCAACCAACTAAGAGCAATTTGTAAGATCCTAATTGTTATACATTTTAATACTATTTACATCATAATATGTTTCATTCTATTATTTTATTTGGTTTATTTGACCTATTTTTAGATGTACAACAACACTTTTTTCATCTTGTAGTTTAAAATCTTACCGCGAGATTGATATTTGATGCACGATACACCTAATGGGGATTTTTCTGGGAGAAAGGTCAATGAGATTCCATGTTTCATTTTGTTGGAGAGTTATGAGTTCATCTTCTATGACCTTTACTAGAAATCCAGTGTAAAACCCCATTATGATTGTGAGGCTCATTTGAGGAAAAATATAAGAAACAAAAAAAAATTATGATTGACAAGACATCAACGATAAAAAAAAGTAGAAGATATAAGTAACAAGAATTAGAGAGATGATTGGTAATTGACGAAGATGTTAATCCACAATGATATTTACTGTGTTAATGCCTTATGTGTGGGCCAGTTTTATTTTTACCATTATCAGATGACCTTTTGCGATATTCTTTAATTTATCTTAATATGTTTAAATCTGACATTGGATTTAGGACTTCTCTAAGTTCCACAAAACCGTTCAAAGAATCTTTGTTGTGTATACCTATGATTAAATGGTAGATATAAACAAACTTTTTTTTAATCAAATTTTAACCTTTTGGATGTTGTATCAAAATTACATGACGAGAAAATAAGTAATGTATAAGTATTCTGCCTAGATAAATTGTCAATAGCTAAAAAGTCACTGATGGTACAAAACTATGTATCATGCAATTTAAACATTTTATTCGTAGAGGAATCATAAGCATCACCCAATTCCACAATTTTTTCAACTCTTGAATTATGGGTTTAAGTAAATATCAATATTATTACCAATCATCTTAGGTCATTGAATAATCATTTACATGATAAAAAATTATAAATTATTGTTTCATACACAATTATGAAGGATACTTATAAGCATAAAACATTACAGGCCAAATGTTATTTGTAGAACTTAGAGTTCCAAAAATCAATTAAAGCCATTTGTAGATAATACAAGAGGTATATTACGAGGCTCTGAAGCAATGTTTGGATATCTTAAATCAAAATCCTTTTGTGCTTTAATATCTTTAGGATGCCTTAACAATTTATTTGGATTTTTCCCTAAATTATGCCATTTAAACAACTCTACAGTTTAGAGCACATGTACAACCTTCGCAACCGAGTATAACTCGGAAGTATAGCAATATTTTTACTAGCCTTTATTTTTTCTTATTTTGACTATCATTTACATCATTTTCATTTGATTTCTATAAAAATATTTTACATTTCTTGCATTTATCCCTCTTCTTATCCTTTGATGATCCCAAATGCACCATATAATTACTTGGACATGCATGAATTTTTTTTTAATTTAGATCTAATCTCTTAATCATCTTCTTTTATCCATGGAAAGATGTTTATAATTTAGCATGGGGGAAAAGATTTATTTAAAAAAGCAATGTTCATTGAAAATATTTTATCAATTACACCATATAAGATTTCTATATGATATAAACAAACAATGAATGATAATTTATTAAATTTTAGGCAACCATGATGAAGTCTTAATTTTCTTCCCTTAGCAACTCTTTAATTTTTTAGCTCCTCATTATTTATATCAGTGGTACTTACTAGACTATTAATATTTAGTAAATTTAATTGATTAGAATCTTGAATTCAATTATTAATAATGACTTTAAAAACATTATTTAATATATATTGAATATTGTCTAATTAGTTCATCTTGTGTTTGATTAGATGGTTCTACATTGGATTGAACATGTTTTTCCCCATGCATGTACTAAAATGTATACTTCCTCAAAAAGAAACCCTTTTAAAGTAGATGGCTAAATACTTTAGCTCTATCATCCATAGCATGAAACCCACATGTTATACAAGGACACAAAATATGTTCATTTATATATATTTGGAAAGTTAAAATCCAAAATTTAGACTATCCTATCTAAGAAATCTGGTGACTTAATTGGTTTGTCAATTTAACTCTTATCAATCATAATTGAATGAATTTGTTTTCAAATTTAAAGAAAAATCATTTAAGTATTTAAGATAAAAAATAAAATTCAAAGAAATAATAAAAATGAATAAGCATCATGATGATGTTGAAAAAGATTCATTTTACTTTACAAATAAAGAAATAAATATCAAAAAATAATTATGCCAATAGTCATCTTTATATTATGAAAAGTGAAGTCAAAGAAAACATGCAACATAGATTAATAGTTTAAGAAGAATTATGTTAATTTACCAAGATTTCCAGTTATGACTCAAAATCTATTATTGCAAAGTGTAAAGTGTTTAATCATTATGCAATTCAAAATAATAAGGGATGATGTTCCAACTACCAAAACTCCTTTTGACCAATAAACCTTGCAAGTTTTCAAAAGAAAATATATAAAATATTATATAAAAACAAGTGCACAGTTTATTAATAATCCTATTTACTTATTTATGAATTCCATTTAAATATGTAGGAAAAAATATCAACTGAGAGCATCTTTCTAATCTGCATGATTTATTATATAAAAAAATTGGTAAATACTTAGAATAAAGAAGAAAGATGATCCTTAATTTGAACAATTTACATGAAAAAAAAAAAGAGATATACGAAAAGAGAAAGAAATCCTATATGGAAAAAATGGACATGATACGTTTAATACTAACTTTTGTGCCAATATAGGATTAAAATTTTAACTTGGTAAACTTACCATATAACTTGTATATCCATCTTCTTGAGATGCGTCTATAATGAAAATAAGTCCAAAGCTGAATGTAAAAGGTGTTATATAATAATTGGCAGGTTTAGGATGGGTTCATGGTTGGATTTAAGTTTGAATGCTTGATCATTAATACATTTGCTAACGCATTGGTAAAAGTAATTAAAAAAAATACTGCCAAAACATCATGAAGTAATCCACAGATATATCTAAGCTTGGAATGGTTACACTACCTTATCTTATGCTCAATGTATTGCTATATATTTTATTCTTTTTTATAATATTTGAATAGTTATAAAAAAAAAAATTGTTTGATGTTATGATTCTACCCCAACATTTGTAAAGTAGTAGCATGACATTACTTATACCAAATCAAATACTTATTATGATATTCCTTTTGTAACTCTTGATATTGTAATAAATTTTTGTATATACGCATTTATGAAAGCGATGAATTAACAAAAGGCACCAACTTCTTCGAGGTGTCGGATAAGATGCTAGAGTAAAATGGTTGCAATTATTTTGAATATTTGATTAAAACAATTCTCCATCAACAAAGATAAAGTATAATAATAGAAGAAGAATAAAGAAATCTTTACTTAAATTCTTATATTTAAAATAACTATAAGAATGGTGCTATTAATAATAATTTGTGCAAAGAATTTTTGAAATGATACTAAATAAATTTAAAATGAGCATGATGGAAGATCTTAAATTTTTTGAATCTTCAAATCAAGCAATAAAATAATAGAACATATGTTCATTAAAAAAAAGTATACAAAGGAGCTTCTCAAGAAATTTAACATGGAAAAATTAAAACCAATAAACACTTCTATACATCATTCAAGCATCTTAATGTAATATAAGTTTGGTAAACCTATTAATTAATCTATTTATAGAAGTTTGATTGCATCATTATTTTACATAACAATAATAAGTAGAACAAACATTATGTTTAGTATTTGTTTGTAATAAGTAGACCAAACATCATGTTTAGTATTTGTTTGTGTGCTAGATTTTAACTTGACCTTAGAGAATTATATTTTAAAGTTGTTAAAGAAATATTAGATATCTTTCTAGAACAAAGAGTAAAGGGTCAAATTAGTCTCTAACTTAGTAATGACATTCCAAATTGATCTTCCACTTAAAAAAAGTCATCATTTAGTCCTTAACTTTTTGATCTGTCATGTAAATTAGTCCCTCCGTCAATTTTTGCCTCATGACGTGCTGAGTTGGAACGTTAAGTGCTGAGGTGAGTTGTTAAGTGCCACGTAAAGGCCACGTAAGTTAATAAAATGATGTTGTTTTGTTAGGTAACTTAGTAAATAAGAGCATTGGAGGAAAAATTCTGTACTATTAACGCTAACAAGAAATGCTTCTTGAATTGAAAACAAAGAAAACCAATTGAACTTCTTTCACGTCACAACTGTGCTAGGGCTAAATTGCTAGGAGCATCCTGAAAGGTTTACAGAAAAATAGACAATCAGGTTGGACAACAAAACTTTTCCAAATATTTTGAATTTGGTGGGATGGTTAGGGTTTACATTGAAAGACTTTGTTGGATAAGTTTTTTGTGGTTCCTGAGTGTTCAAATTTTTATTTATTTGTGGAAAAAGGGTTTTGTGGGAAAAGGAAAAATCTGGAGGGTAGTGAATAAAAGTGTGGGAATGTTTGTTTTGGTCTTGATGAATTATGGGATTGTTGAATTGTTTATATGATGTGGTCCCCTGTTCTTTAAAATTAATATTTGTTTTTTGAAATTAGTACATGTAGAACATAACAATCTATATACATCATGGCAGGAATTTTGTGGAAGAGGATGGGGGAAGAAAAAGAAGTTATAGATGGGGGCAGGTTGAAGTATGGACTGATTGTGATGAAGACACTCTGGATGTATTTAATTTTAGAAAGTTTGTTGAAGCTTTGGGTTATAGGAATGTTAATAAAATTTTCTGGTTGGACCCTTCACACAGTTTTTGTGATGGCCTAAGAGGTTTGGAATGTGATCATGATTTAATACAAATGGTGCAGGTAGCAAAGCAAAATAGTGGAACAATTTATATATATATATATATATATATATATATATATATTATGAACATTCTGTAGATGAAGTCGATGAAGCAAGCCTACATGTGCTTTTACCAAGTTCACAACCGGAAGAAGATGATGGTCAAAGTTATAAGGATGATGCAAGTGTTGGTGTCTCAAATGAAGTTTTTCCTAATGTGGGTATGGTTGATGTGGCTGGTGGCAATGTAGAAGGAAATGATTTGGAAGGTTTAGGTGTGGGGGGTGCTGATGTACAAAGGGCTGAGTTGGAGAGTGCTGATGTTCAAGGGCCTCATTTGCATGATGGTGAGGGTGGTGATGTGGAAGGGGATGAATTGGATGGTTCTGATGTGGAGTATAGTGATGCTGAAAGGGTTGATGTGGAGGGTTCAAATTTGGATATAGAAAAATTGGGTGAGGCTGCTATTGAGGATTCTGATTTGGAAGTGGTCCATATAAAAAAGACTAGTAATGATGAGGTTAATGCTCCAAGGAAGAGAACCAGGGGTAAGGTTAGTGCTGGTGGAGGTCAGAGTGTGAAGACTAGAAGTGAAAAAAAGAAGAAAACTGCAAAAGAGGTTACTACTATGGATGTTGAAGCTGTCCAGAGTAGGAGTGGAAAAAATAAAAAGGGTTCTAGAGTTGAGGATACCGCTGGTGGTCATGAAGGTGTCCAGACTAGGAGTCGAAAAAAAAGAAAGACATGTACAGTTGAGGTTACTGGTGGTGGAGATGAAGGTGCCCAAACTAGGAGTGGAAAAAAGAAAAATACATTTGCAATTGAGGTTAGTCCTGGTGGTGATGAAGGTGCCCAGACTAGGAGTGTTCAAAAATTAAGCAAGCAACTCAAGCCTGGGTGAGAAGGAAACTTGTTAAAAACCTGAGGAAGGTGAAACACATGAGACACAATGAGATTTTTGACTTATTTAAAAGTAAATATGGTGTGCACTTGGAGGATACAAAAGTTTGGAGAGCTAAGAAAGATGCAAAAGGTATTATTTAGGGAAGTGAAAAGGAACAGTATGCATAATTATAGGATTACTGTGCAGAAATTTTGAAATGGAACCCAAGATCAATAGTGAAAATGGAAACTATTTCCCAACTTGAGGGTCCACCTGAGTTTCGAAGGCTCTATATATGTCTTGATGGATGTAAAAAGGGTTTCAAAGTTGGTTGTAGGCCTTTAATTGGTCTTGATGGTGCTTTTTTGAAGGATTATTATGGTGGCCAACTGTTATCAGCAGTGGCTCAAGATGCAAACAACCACATTTGGGTAATAACTTATGCAGTGGTTGATATTGAGAACAAAGACAATTGAAATTGGTTTTTGACCCACCTGCATGAGGATACTAGTGATTACAATCAAAATAAATGGAATTTTATTTCTGATATGCAAAAGGTAAACAGTTTGCATGGCTTGAATGACATACTTGTATTTGTTTACTGATAGGCAGATGATAATTTCTTAAGGACCAATTTGCAATATTTTTAATTTCTCAGGGACTAATTGAACGTTATTTGTTTCATAGGGTATCAAACAGGCAATACAGGAGGTTATGCCTAGAGTCCCGCACAAATACTGTGTACGACATATATGGCAGAACTTTTTTGAGCAATGGAAGGACAAGGAACTCAAATCTCTATTATGGAAATTTGCAAGAGAAACAACCCCAATTGAGTTCCATAGGCATATGAATACCTTAAGGATTACAAATGCAAAAGCATATGAATATTTGGCTAAAAAACCTAAAGAGTCATGGACTAAAGCATATTTGAATACTTGGTCCAAGGTTGACAACATATGTAACAACAACTGCAAGGTATTTAATGCAAAAATTTTGGTAGCAAGGGACAAGCCTATTATAAGTATGCCTGAGGAGATCAGAGTGGTGATTTTCAATAGTATTACTACAAATAAGCTTAAACTTGCAAGGCATGCTGGTCACCCTCCACTAGTATAAAAATGTAGATTAGAGAAGAAAAAAAAAAGAAAATAATAAATGGAGGGCAACTTGGTCAGGTAATTTAGTTTTTGTACTTATTTTCTTAAGTTGATGTGCTGGAACTTACTTGAATTTGGTTAATGATATATTTGTAGGAGATGATGATGGTAATAAATTTAAAGTACAGGGGTTGTCAACTAAAATTGCTGTTAATCTTGGCACACAATCATGCACTTGCAGGTTCTGGGTGCTGACAGGTCTGTTCCTTAAGCATTTGTCTCATTTGTTAGTATGTTCAACAAGTAACATGGTTAAGTATGTTCATATTATTATAAATTTCAGGTATGCATTGTATGCATGAAATTGTTGCAATTGCATATAAACATGAACGCCTTGAAAACCATTGAATGAGAAAGAGAATTGGAAGGCCAAAAAAGCAAAGGAAGAAGGACCAAAATGAAGACATAGGAAATCCTCACAAGCTAAAAAGAAAGTTAAAGGAGTTTAATTGCAGGGTATGTGGACAACCTAACCATAACAAACAGACGTGTCCTGTTGCAAAGCAACAAAGGCTGGAACAGTTGTAATCCCTACAAGTGCATTTAGTTGGTGATGTTATACTTGGTGTTGGATCACATGGTGGAAGCCTTGATGGACCTCCTAGAGCTACTGGACAAAGTGAAGGGCCTATACATGATCAGATGAAAATCTCTCAATCCCAACTACCACCACCTGAAGTTAAGTCTCCAAAGAAACATCAAGAGTTTGGTAGGCCTAAGTTACCCATCAAAAAAGCAAGTGTAGCACACTCAAGTGCAAAACAAAGAGACATTCAAGGGTCATCTCCACCAGCAATACAACCAGTTGCACATGTTGAAGATGATGCTCAGGCTACAAAGTTTATGCCAACTCCAAATTTAAAGGGTTGAACCTCATAATGTAATATAACTAGTTGAACTCATTATTGCGATTTTTTTTTTATGTAAATCATCTACGAATGATGTTTATTTTTGTTATGGGTGTTTATGACTGATTATTATGATCAAATCCAATTACCTTGTATATTCATGCTTTAATGTTAATTCTATCATTATTATAATTTTGCACAATTTTTTATTCTTCTTTTGTGTGTGCAATTATCATCAAATTCAATTACCTTCTATATTCAATGTATTCTTCTTTTCTATTCTTTTACTGTAATAATACAAAGATGTGACAAAATAGATAACATTGCATTACATTCCATAATTTTCAAGTACAACCTAGTACCTTCATTACATTGACAAAACTTCAATAAAAGTCTACATATCTTACATACACCTATGAACCTAATTCCTTACAAAATCCCAAATAAAATGACTTCTACATTAAACAAATCAGTAAAGGGGAAAACTAGTACACACTTAGTTATCACCTTGCAAATGGGTCCTCCACCACATACACCTTTCAACCTAATTTCTTACAAAATCCCAACAAAAATGACAAATCATCAACCTACACAAAAAAATGACTATCAAACTCAGTTTCCTAATTTTAAAATCCAAGGTCTTAATCTCCTTTGCTAGATTCTTCAACAATTTTTCTTCATCATTTGCACCAACACCAACTTGCATGGTAGATGTAGCTTCAAAACCGGCATCAAAATTATTTTCTGGAACAACATCATCATCATACCAGAGGAAGAATCCACATCTTTCTTCCACCTAAAAATAAACATCTTATACTTGTTAACAACTTTAGAGATGAAGCACAATCATGGTAAACAAAAAATATTTTGCAATAAATATCCACTAACCTTCATTCTTGGACAACCAAAGAATAATTTTCCAGGATTTCTGTCTGAACCAGAAACCCTTATCACAGCCTTGTGTTTGCAATAACATTTTACATGTTCACTTCCCTTCTTACCAGCCTGCAAGGTTCCAGAACTCCAACTCTGAATTGGCTTCTTATCCTTGTCTATTCTACTAGTAATCAAAGAAATAGAGAAGAATAACTAACCAATTTCACGAATTTCTAAAGTTTCAATTTAAAGAAGATGATGTTCCTTTTCTAAACCTAACAATGTCTTCTGAATATTGTGAAGAAAATGACGTCCTCTTCAACATTTGTAACAACTACTAAGTTGCCTAACAAAACGACATCGTTTTATTAACTTATGTGGCCTTTACGTGACACTTAATGATCCAACTCAGTACATCGTCAAGCCAAAATTGACGGAGGGACTAATTTGCACGACGGATCAAAAAGTTAAGGACTAAATGATGACTTTTTTTTAAGTAGAGGACCAATTTGCAATGTCATTACTAAGTTAGGGACTAATTTAACCCTTTACTCTAGAACAAATAATCATGGCCTAGTCACTCTGATGATTTGAAGTAACATGATTTTATGATATTCATTTAGTTGGAGATAGAGTAGATCACAAAAGTGCAAGTGAAGTAGATCGTAAAAGTACAAGTGAAGGATGCCATTTCCTTGCTCAAATTTAATCTCTTGGATTAGCAAGAAGCAAAACTCCATATCCCTATCTATAACTAAAGTTTAATACATGTTTATTTTTAGTTGTTCACAACTTCCATGAGTAAAGTAAAAACTTGAAGACTATTTTATGTTTAAGCATCATATACCTATTTTTTATGATAATGCAAGTGTTATTAATTTATCTAAAAATCCAATGTAGCATGCTAGAGCTAAGCATATAGAAATAAAACATCATTTTCTTAAGGATTATGTTTAGAAAGGTATTTTTAATATTAACTTCATTTATGCCATGCATCAATAGGATAGCATATTCACAAAGTACATTGCTGAAAATAAGTTCATTTTCATAAGTAATAATCTAAATATGCATTTTTTTTTATTTGTAACTATCGTTAGCTTATATTGTCTAATGAAGCACCTTCTATTATCTTTGACGTTTGAAGAGACCT
Organism: Canavalia gladiata; assembly: GCA_037954105.1. Classification (NCBI taxonomy): domain Eukaryota; kingdom Viridiplantae; phylum Streptophyta; class Magnoliopsida; order Fabales; family Fabaceae; genus Canavalia; species Canavalia gladiata. Next base: position 12,462,839 of record CM075665.1, on the reverse strand, counting down.
ACAACATTTGTAGGCCCTCTCCTCTTTTATTCCAAAAGGTAGGATCTAGTAATAAAAATATTAACTTCTAACCACATCACCCAATGTTAGTTGAAAACATAAGCATGCCTTTCCATAATTTTCAAAATGCCTAGGGATATTCTTTTACATTTATTACTATTGAAACAACTTTTTTTTAAAATCGTCTTTTTTCCAACCACACTTTTTAAAATTTAACAACCCTTTCTCTCTCTCTGAAAACTCTTTATCCTCAACCTCTCAAGTCCTCATCAATGGTGAGATAAGCTCAGCAACAAAGACTTTTCCAAGAATTAGTCATGCTTGTACATTTCATCAATCCAAGAGGTCTTAAAAGTGATGGCTACCACATTAATGAGGAACTGAATATATCATCAAATGGTACAAGTATATATACTTTTGTGGCCCTTTCTACCTAGAACTTATCATGGAGTTCTAGAACAATCTATGAGAAACCTATGTAAAGACCAAATGATACCTAAATGGTCAGATTGTCAACTTTGTGGATCCTAGACTTGTTGGAACAATCTAGGGTAAAAAACAATGGTTATCTATATCGTGAGATTGATAAAGCCATCTAGTGCATATTCCATAAAAGAAGGAATATCCTACAAATATGACGGAAGGAATGATAATATCCTCTAGAAATGTGAATAAGGATGATGTTTGAGTTTGAAGCACCTGCCACAATGAAGTCTTTTGCCATGATGTATAGAGTAAAGATATCTCACAACTTAATGCTTTACATTATGGCTTATAAGAAAGGCTTAAAGGACTATGTCCTAAGGTTGGATAGATTTGGCATGTACCCCTTTCTTATGAAGAGGAAGGCTAATCTTCCTTAGTTGATGATTCATTATCTCATCAAGCCCTTTCAAGAAGGGCAGAAGATACCTTATGAGACTCTCTTCATTAAGATCTTTTCCAAGAATGGTATCAATGTAATGGTCAATTTTTTTTTTCAAAAAAAAAAGTCAAATTCCAATTGAAATTCATTTAGATGTTCCTTTATGCCACAAAACCATCTTTCTATACATTAAGCTTTCCCCTTGCTTTAAACATATATCGTTGTTTTATCTCACTCAATTAAAAAGTTTCAATTGTAATATCTACAAACTTATTCCTTCTAATTGCTTACCAAATTCACAAAATTCATCTACCCTTCTTCTCTTTCATGCGCATAGCTTCCTTATAATGGATATGGAAGAAACCCAACACATGGCTTTCTCTCAAATAAAAATCACATTAAAACTCTTAATTGCATATTTATTAGGCGTTAAAATTTCATTCTCTTCCATTCTTTATGGAGAATGCTAGTGAGATAGAAACAACGTCATTTATCCAATGGTTCATCGAGAAGATTCAAGTCAAGATAGTTGCATTGTAAAGGAAAGATAATTTCCAACTTGAGAAGTTCAACCATCGTCCTCTATCCTTGAGTCTGCATAAATCTTTAATTCAGATAAAGATAGAAAACTTAAGTAGAAATTTGGGAGTAGTTTAGAGTTTTCTTTGAACTCTAGAATATAATTTATCAATTAATGCTGTAAAATTTTTGAAATTTCCCTCATCCATCGTTATTCTTAAAGTCCAAAACCATTTACGAGGTTCTAAATACCTAATCTTGTTTGGAAATTAAGAGTATTTTCATGAGTTACCGTAGATGAGTTACTACACATAAGACACTAGATGCATATTGCCAATGTGCTACTGTTTATAAGATACTAGATGCATTAATGTACATAAGACACTAGATGTGCTACTGTTCATAAAAAATTATACGCATGACTGTTCATAAGACACTAGACGCGTTACTATTCATAAAACACTAGACGCATTACCATACATAAGACACTAGACATGTTACTATTTATAAGACACTAAACACATTACTGTATATAAGACACTAGATGAGTTACCTACTAGATTAGGCATTATGGTTGTTTTGGTAATATGATGATGATGATGATTTGGACCCACATGCACTTGCATATTATAGGGATGACTAACTCTAAATTAGTGAGGATTATTATGGTATGAGATGCAGTAGACCTCAGCCTAGTCTTGAGATAGTCATCATAGAAATGTTCAAAGAGAATGATAGAGTAAATATATGCATACATTGTACATGATAATTGTCTTTGAAAATTGAGTTTATGGTAGTTCTTTGTAAGTATCATAGAACTTATATGTTGTTTGTTTGAACTTGAAATCTAGCCGGTATATGAATTAATAAGATCCATATGTTGGGTATGAGGTTTATCAATGAATGTGTGACTTGAAAAGTAAATGATGGAATGACAAGGTACGTATAGTGCATACCATGATTGATGTTATGATAGTTCTTTGTAAATGCCAAAGAACCTATGTATTTTCTATATATTAACTAATTTATAATATCCTACTCCTATTCAAACTATTACTTGAAAGAAATATCTTACTTCCTCGCCTGTTATTTTCTCGTACATGAAACTATGTCCTAATAGATCTATGATATGGACAGCCCCATCGAGACGTAGAGATGGATGTTGATTTGGCATGAAAGTGAAATCTTCTAGTAATCCTGTGATGAGGATCATCTTCGCTAGATGCGGAGATGGATATTGATATGAACGATAAAGAATGGTCAATCTCCCAACAATATGAATAATCATTATCGAACAAAGCTATGGTATGGATAACAAAAAGTTACAAGGAGTAATGGAGCTCATGGTTGAGATTCTATTGGTTTAGCCTCATGTTTCAAAGGTAAGCCTAGTATTTCCGCATTAGTAACACCAACCTAAATCGCCTACGTTCTTAAATGAGTTGAACTTTACGTAGGTCATTTAGGGGCTATTACGATCAACACCTTTGCCCATTAAGATATGAATACCAAACCAAAAATCATGATGAGTAATTTTAGATAGATGAGAATTCTACATTCATCCCATGATGGAAGTAAAAAAGGAGATACCCAAGTACAAGCTTAGCAATGAAGCTCAAGGTAATCATGCATGATTTCATTATCTTCTACATTCAGACTAGGCATGTAATTGTTTGAGCCCATCCATATTCCTACTTTTCTAGAGAAACATAGAGGAGAATATGCTCTAGTTTGACTTGTTCATAAAAAGCCACATCATATTCTTCATTCCTTTCCCCCTCACTCCAAAAAGTTGAAGACCTTTGAGTTGTTTGTTAAAGACAAGGCTAAAGTTCATGAGGAAGCTAATCATCATGATCCTAAGCTAATCCCCTATCTTAGGAAAGAAAAGCATGATCTAATGAAGATGAATCTTAAATACAAGAAGCTTCCAAAGATATAGTTGAAGATCTTTCTTTCTTTTCTTGAGTAATAGGTCATCACTTCATTAACTTCACAACTAGATGTATGAAGAGAATGGTTTGATCATCACCACACTACCTCAGCAAAGCGTGTTTAGCTAGAAAAAGTTTAGAATTTCTTAGTAAAGCGAAATCAAATCTCCATTGAGCTAAAGTTAAGTTCTAATGACTCTCATCAAGGTCAACTCTTCAAGAGCAACATCTTCTATGAGAATATTTAGAAAATATAAATGACATGGTTGATGATTTGGAGCACTTGCAAGGTATATGCATGAAATGTATTGATCAATTTTATGATTATGGGTTTGATCCCATCATAGTCACTCCAAACTCTACAACAAAACTTTACCACCAAGGGAAAGGATATTTATGTTAATCCTAATCTAACACTATCCAATCCTAATTTGTAACCATTTTTGTTGATGAAAATTAATTGAAAGCATATGATGGAAAAAAAATAGATAAAAATGAACCTAGATGTTACTTTTAAGATCATATAGACCAAATGCAGCAAAAGGCTAAAATTAAATTGTTTGATGATGAGAAGGAACCTTCGAAGGGGTTTATACCTGCTACACTACTCTCTGTTTATTCCATAGCTTTCAAGGTGGTCCTCTTATCTACAAACTTCCCCACATCTTCCATTTTCATCTTTCTTTTCTTATCTCCCCTTTATGGTGTATCACTCTATGTTTATAAGATTATTTTCTTGTTATCCATTTCCTTACCTTCACAAGTTCACATCATACGAGACTCCTTACCATCTTCACCTTCTACATCCCAATGTTTCTTCGATTTCATCTCTACCTTTCACTCTAACTCTATCATTACCATCTCCCTCCTTTTTTTAAGTGAATCCTCCTCCATCCTTTATTGTTAGTCTATGATGATTCTAGGAAGAGTTTGTTAACCAACAAACAATCTAACTAATTAATCTTACTACTAAAGTTAAACATCTGAAAACTTTTTTTTAACCCTAACAAAAACTCATGAAAAGGATTGTGAATTGTTAAAGATATCTGTCAAGTGTTTTCTAGGATAATTATTTATTACATATAACATTTTGATGTTGCCAAAGGTATAGAAAATTCATATATTTTTTCTATCTCTATAAATATGTTATATAACTTGTTTTAAATAATGTGTTCGAAATTTTTTTATGAATTAGATGATTCTATATATCTTATTTTCAATGCTATTATGATTCTATATATCTTATCTTCAATGCTATTTTTTTATTCTTGATGTTATAATTATATTAAACTTAATGAATTCTATATTTACATTTGTTTTAAGATAATTCATCAAATCAGAAAAAAAATTGTTAGAATTAAAATAATTAACACCTTAATTTTGTATGATATTAAAAAAATATTAGAATTTAATAAATCACCAAGTACAATTAATAAATTTTGTGAAGTTGATAAAATAAATTTTAAATTATAAAATATAATTAAGATTGATATTTAAGTTAATCTGAATCATAAATTTGACATTAAAAAAAGTACATGGTAAAATAAAAGAATTTTGAAAGTTACGAAAAAGGCCTTACGTAGCTTTAGCTTACCCCGGGAAGCAATTATAACGTGGTTCTCATGCCTTGCATAGTTACCCTGAGTCTCTCACCTTCTCTCCCACCTTTTGCTCCTTAAAAGCACAACCAGACGCCCTCTTCAGCCACCGTTGTTAGAAGTTAGAACCACCAACCCAACCACACGATCGCCGGAACCCGAATCCCCGATCTCCGCCGCACAACCTCCATGGCAAAGAAGAGAAAGTCCATCGCCACAAGCCTCGACGAGGTGGATCGAACCCTCTATGCGTCGTTTTGTACCGCCGCTAATTCTCTTTCGCAACTATACACCCACGCCATGAACCACCAGAAACTCTCCTTCCATGCCGGCGAACGTCACTCCCTCGTAATAAACCTTCCCTCTTTCTCTCGATTATCGCTCTTGCTCTTCGATTTACCTTAAAAAAAAAGGGTTTTTAAAAAATAAAAAAATGGAAATTAGAATTTTAGATTTAATTATATTCTATTCTATTTTATTTAGGGTTTTTTAATTTGTTTGTTTGTTGGTTGTGACTTTAGATTGGTATCTCTCATTGTGGTGTTGTTGGTTAAATATCATGTTAATCGGAGAACAGTTGGTGGTTTTTGGCAATTTTTATTAAATAATATATTTTTTTTATTGAAGTGTGTGGATGTTCAATTTTCTGTTAGGGTAGATTTGGATGGAAATGTGCCGCTTTTATTTATTTTTTTTGCGTTTTGTTTTGCGAGGGATTTAAAATGTGGGAAGTTCTTCTGTTCTGTCATACTTGAATCACTGTTAATTGACAGAAATTAATGTTCAGTGTACAGTTTGAGTGCTGATTAGGTGTACAAGTAGTTGCAGGAGGCTTGTATTTGTGAAATTTTGTTATTGTAGCCTTTCTTACTCTTCTTTATGTTGAGTATTGATTTAATTTGTTTTTCTTTTCTAAACTATTTCTTTCTTAGTAATTATTGGATTTGTTTTGACTTCCTTATTGACCTCATTGTTCTTGGATATTCACTATTTTGTCTTTTTTATCTTTTATGTTGCTTGATTGGTTGTGTATAGATGCAAGTGGCTATCATAATTTTTTTGTATCCTATTTTTCTTGTTGTGAATCAAGGCTTTCACATTTGCCACTTTTTCAGAGTTTTAGGTTAACTTGCTATGTCTTTTTTTTTTTTTCTTTGCAATAGGTCAGGGACAACTAGTGTTCTATTCTGCTGTAGTATTATTTTCCTTGTATCTAATGTGGGCTTTGCTCTTATGTTTGGAGTTTTAGACCATGTGTTGATAATTCATTGTGGGATGTTGTTCTGATTTCAGGAAAAACTTTATCAGTGGATTTGGAGACAACAAGAAGCAGGATCAAGAGTTGCAACAGTTGATGTACTTAACTACATTCAGGTTGGTTTGGCATTTTTCTCTTTTGCATGTACTGTAGTATCATCGATGCATGCTTCTGCTACTTGGGACCGGGAAACTGTGTGCAGCAAATAAGCATCCACAACACATGGTAGGCAAAATTGTGATCCAGGTTGTAGGATCAGACAATGTTACCATCCTGGAACCTCCTTGTGAGCTATATCTCATGCAGGATTGGAACTTGATGGGATTGGCTGGGATCCCTTTTGAAGCTCTTATAATTCAGTGGGATTGTGCGATTGTATGATCTGGGCTTTTGACCCAAATTATCTCATTTACCTGAAAACTCATCGTGATCCATGACTTGACCCACATCTTGACCTGGTTTCTAAGAAACCCTAATCAATTTTCAGCTGCGACAACCCCCGTTCTTCCTCTAACTTGAACTTCCCATCTTCTTCCCCATTCAGCTGAGATTGCAACTTCATTGTTGCTTCTGCGATTGTAAGTCTGCAACAGCTTCTGCTACTGGGATGGTGTGCCTTTGGCTGCCTCTGCCTCTGCATCTCCACAATTGCGTATCCCTCCAGTCTCCCTCTCTTCTGTGACTGCTGTCCCCATCTGCGAATCTCTCTGTGTGACTGCGTCTCTTCCAAAAGGGCTTCTAATGTGCAACCCTCTAATTGTTATTGTAAAGACTTAATAACTTAGTATTTGCTATTGTCCTGTGTTTAAGTTGTTATTTAAGATTAATGGTGGTTGTTAATGATATTATCATCTACGAATTTATATTTAGTTGAATGATTTGAATGCTTTTTTTAAGGTTGTCAATTATTAAGCTGCCTAAACAAAGCCTTATAAATGACTTCTCAAATTAAGTCACAGCCCACCTATGATCAGGAGTGAGTTATTTTACAGCAGAGGGAAAGAAACTGGTTGGGATACTTGCTAAATTAATCAGTTATGTATAGTTTCCACAGCCAGGGTCAGTCAGTGTCTTTGATCTTTCTTCAGCCACTTTCTTTGGTTTAACAAGCCTTGTACTTTCCTTATTTTTGTTCTTTTAGCATTGCATTATTTTTTGGAATATCGAATTAGAGTCTTGAACAGATGTTACCTGTTATTCAGTATAATATTGATATTAGTGGTTGTGATTCCTCTCAAGATGAGGTGGGGATTGCTAATTTGAATGAAGATGAACTTCATGGAGATGAAGACTAAATGGACAAAGAGGATGATTTTTCTAACTATTATGATATTCTAGATTAGTTTAGTATTTGATCATTTTGATGTTTAAGTTGGGTATTTGAGTATGTTTAGAAACTTAGTATTTGGTATTATCTTATCTTAAGTTATTATTTGAGACAAATGGTAGCTTTTAATGATATTATCTCTATGAACTTACGTATAATTAAGTGCTTGTGATGATTTAAATGCTTATATATGCTATTTTACATGCATATATATAAATTTTATATGCATATATAGGAAAATATTTTATTTGTAGGATTTAACGATCCATGTTTACGGCCCCATGTTTTACGATCTTAAACCCCCTCCCAAACCTAGGTAAAATCTTGATTTTGATTATCTTGGGTGTGTGAATCCTGCAAGCTGAGAGGCTGTTTCTAAGATTTGAATCTAGTATACATCATTGAAAAAACAAGATGGTGATAATATAGTAAAAATGTAGTGTCTAGTGTACCACTTGGGATTCTTAGGAGCCATTTGGTTTGTGAAAATGTTTTTTTGTTTCGATTTTATTTTGTTTTCTGTTTTTAATATTTTGTTTCAGAAATAGTAAAAACAAAAACAAAAATTGTTTTCAGTGTTTACAGCAAAAAACTTTGGAAAAGGTAAACAAAATAAAAATAAGGTAACAATTTTTTAAATCAAAATGAAAACAGAAATTGAAAATAAGAAACATTTTTGCAAACCAAATGATCCCTTAATTCTTCAAAATTATTGATTTCTATTTTGGTACCATAGCATATTCATGAAAGATCATTCCTCTTGCAGAATGAGATGGATTATTGTGGAGAAGAGCCATCCATGTCACCTAGAGCACCATCACAACACCAGCAGTCACAACCTGCTGTGCATGCTCCTAGTTCAGGCTTTCCAGTCACTTCAGGCCCTTCTGGCCAAACAATTGCTGGGCAAGGACTCCGCTCCGAGCACTGTGAAAATCAATCAAAGAATTCTATGTTTTCAAATGCTTTGTCAAGTCCTGTACGTCGCAGTCTTCAACATTATCAAATTGGTGAGGGAGGGTACTACCACAATGGTCTCTCCATGGGGAATGGAAATCGGAACACCGAACCAGGCTTTCTTCACCAACAAAGCAGGGATTCTGCTGCAGTGAACTCCAATGATTCTGCCATGGATATGCATGCAGACTAGTCCTCTCCATTGGTTTATCAGTTGGGAATTCTTATCTCACCAGCCTTCTGCAGCAGCTATAAAAGAAGCATACAACCCTCAGAATCCGTATCTGGTGTTTGCTCATGGATCCTGCAAGAATTGACAGAGGGTGGAACCAATTCTGTTAACCTTTTACTATGCTTATGTCAACCGAGTGATGGGTTTGGGGTCTTGAAAGTGTTTTTTTGTAAAGTCTTTTATTGATTAGCTTAAAAGCATTTTATTTTGTACCTTAAAATTGTTTTAACCCCTTCATTAAGAAGACTGCCTTTTCAATGTAGGGGTTGATTCTATCTGAAGTTTCATATGTAAATCTGTTCCGCAGATTTTCTCTATATGGCAATTTACAGCTTCCTCTTTTTTTTTGTTGATGCCAGCTTTGCTCTATTTTTTTCATTTGTAGTATTTTGAAAGATCTTTGCGGGGTTAGAGAAAGAAGTTGATGGCTTCATTGCTCTTTTTTTCCTTTGCTATTTAGTTTTTTAATTTAATCTCTTCAACGTTTCATGTCTGTTTTAATAATTAAAAAGTTATTTCATGCTTCATTTTACGATAAACTGTTCTAAATAAAATAAAAAGGGAAATACAAAGATTGAAAGGCAAAGGAAATACATGAAGTTCATAATCTTTCAATATTTCTATATCATATTTCCAAGGAGAATCTAAAGAAAAACTGAGCTTATATTACCATATAATTAACTCGTAAAGCACTAATTAGTCATGTTGAAACTTGTAACCTTTAATCAAGATAGTCATTCATCACAAGCAAAGTATACATATTTTTATAATATTTATCATTGGATGATTATATATTATAAATGTCTTGTTAAAATTTATCGAAAAAATTCAGTATGAAATAAAGAGAGTATAATATTTAAAGCTAAATTTAGCAAATATATGAAAGGAAGTTAATAGAAGGGATAAAAATAAAAATTTTAAAAATTTAAGGATGAACAAAAAATTAAAATACAGGAAGTAGGAACAAAACTTACTATATTTATGAGGATTACAAACATATTTAAACTTTGCTTGAATAATTCTAAGTTCTGAAGGTAGCTTTTAACATGGGTGGGTACTAAAATGCAGGCTGAGTTGAGTCAAATTTTAGATAAATAAGATGACAAATTATGGTTTAAAATGGGTTCAAATCGAAGGATTATAATTTTCTGGTGGGTGAGTCAGGTCAGATTTTGGATAAATCAGATGAAAAAAATAGTTTGAAATGGGTGAGTGCGAAACCTTTCAAATCGAAGGGGTATTTCTTTTTGGTGGGTGGGTCAGGTCAGATTTCGGATAAATCAGATAAAAAAATGGTTTGAAATGGACAGTATGATAAAATGTAGGGTATTGCTTTTTGCACCCCCTCATGTATGAAAAGATAAAAATACCCCCGTTTATTAAACTTTTTCTTCTTCTTCCTTCCTCCTTCGTCTTTTCGTCTTCCTCCTCCTTTTTTTTTCTTTTTCTTTCTTTCTCATTTCTGTTTCCCATTATTACATCTTCTTCATTGTTAATTGAATCCATATGTTCTGCTTTGGTGGGAGAAAAAACTAAGAAAATAAACCTCGGAAAAACGTCGAAACCATGTCGGAGAAGACGAACGGATATTGTATTCCGCAAACTAATTTGCGGAACGTTAAACACTTTCCGCAGATTAGTTTACGGAATGCATAAGTGTATTCCGTAAATAAACTTGCGGAATGTAATTTTTTTTGTTCCGCAGATTAGATTACGGAATGTAAAAATGTAACCTTCCGTAAATTAATCTATGGAAAACAAAAAATTACATTCCGCAAATTAATTTGCGGAACAGACGAATACTTGCGGAAGAGAAAAAATTTTCGCGGAAGAGATAAGAAGGTGTTAAGGGTAAAATGGTAATAAAAAAATTTTAAAAAATTAAAGGGGGGTGCAAAAAGAAAAAATGGGGTGCAAAAAGTCAAGCCTTATGTGTTGCGTATGTGTGATAAGACATTTTAAATACTCCGAATACTTCATTTAAACAATGAGTGTATTACATAATTTGTTTAATCTTAATGTTTCGTATCATTATCAAAATTTTAAGGGATCAATTATCTTAGTTATAATAATCTCTTTTTTTTATGATAATAAATCATTATAATTTGATGAATTGTCTTTATAAAAACAACTAAAGAGAAAATCTACAAATTGATCTTTCAAATATGAAAGTGTGATAAAATAAGTTCTTCAAAGACTTATGCCACCAAAGTTGTCTTTCAAAGATTTAAATCATTATCACGTTGGTCCTTTAAAGATTTTTGTCACCAATTATTCTTTATAAATTTAAGTTATCCCTAAATTAGCTCTTTAAAAATATAAATTGTCACCAAATTAATTTTTAAAATGGATTAAAATAGTAAATTTTTTTAAGGATTTAATTGTGATAAATTAAATATTTAAAAAAAAATTTAAAATTTTACCAAATTAATCTTTATAGAAGACTAAAGAAGTAATTCAAAAATTTGATAACAAATTTTAGAAGATTAATTTGATAAAAATATACATTTTTGACAAGCTAATCTAGTGACCTAAATCTTAGGAGGACGTAATTGGTAACACTTTCATTTTTACAAGACCAAATTGTATGTTTTTCTTAAAACTAAAAGACTCCTCTTACAGGTATTATATGTGTATGTAAAAATAGATATTTATATAATTATTTTATTAGACACTTGAACTTATCATATAAAAAAATATAAAAGAAAAGATCAAGCAATAACATTTCAAGTACGAGAACAATTATCATTCAAGATATGCAATATATTGAAGATACTTAATAGTTAAAACCCTATACCATTATTATCGTATAAAATAGTTTCTTTTCCTTTATCAACATAAAAAATAATAACATAAACAGATAAAAAAAATTATCATTAATTCAAGCCTATCAAATAGTCCAAAATCTTTCTATTTTTTTTATCAAACTTCTTGCAAAGTTAAGATAATTACCTCAAGATTTTTCACTTCTATAACAAGAAGACAAGTAATTTTCATATCTTAATGATCCATTTCTACCTATGCTTTGTTTCATTCATCTTAATTGAAATATTATGTTTTTTTTTTCATGACCAAGAACCTTAGTTAGATTTAGATAAATTGTTTATAGAGAGAATTCATAGTTTAGGATGAGGAGGTAAATTTCTATCCTTGAACTTCTTAAGTAAGTCTAGGATTATAAAGGTGACTTTTACTAGTGCAAAAATAAGTTTTTATAACAGGATTTTACATCAATTGTTAAGAAATTGATAGAAATAAAAATGTGGTGCCATTTTTATAAATAAATGTAAACTTTTTACATCGATTCAGAAAAGAATCGATGTAGAAAGTGAGTTCTTTTTTCAAACTTTCTACATCGGTTACATAACAACCGATGTAGAAAGTACTTTCTACATCGGTTGTACTGTAACCAATGTAGAAAATAAGGTTTTTTTCAACTTTTTACATAGGTTATGGAAACAACCGCTGTAGAAAATGTTTTCTACATCGGTTCTGAGAAATAACCGACGTACAATGTCTTCTCCTGTCACTTATTTTTCGACGTTGTTCGTCTTTAACTTCATTCTCCAAAACCTCAGTTTCTCGTTTTGGCTAGTTCTCTCTATTTTCGTTTACGTCTTAGTCATTGTTGTCGTCCCTGCTGTTCGTCGTTGCACTCCGTACTTACGTTTGTGGTGGTCGTCGCCGTTGCAACCATTTCCTCCGTTCGAAGTCGTCGTTGCGCACCCTAAGGTTCGAAGTCGTCTTTGTTGTTATTTATGCACCCCATTCTGTTATTATAGTTAAAATTTACATTCATTTTGGTTGTATTCTGTAATTTTCAAGCTTCTTATTTGCCTACCGTGCTATGCCGTCGTTCGACTACAATTGTGCCTCCGTTTGGACACCGCTTGGCCATCGCTCAACCATTGTTGTGTTGACTGTGAGGTATCTTCTATGCACCATTACTTTGTCATTGCAAATGTGAAAGTTTTCTTAGGTGATATGTATGTTATAGTATTGATTTTGAGTTTAAATATGTTGGTTTCTTTCCTTGAGTTCAAATATGAGCATACCCTTAGTTTTCCGTTCAAGGTTGAATATAATGAGTATATTACTAAATAAGTAAATCATTCATTATATTCAATCTTGAATTGTCCAAGTTGGACAGTTTGGGACTAAAGTTTTTTATTCAGTGATTAATAATTTCTTCTTAAATCTTGTAAATTGTACTTGATGAAATTTGGTTTAGTTCATTTTGCATTGTCTCTGGGTATATGCTTGATTATGGTAAATGAAACCACAATCAAGTTATGTACTTGGAGACTGATGTGAAATGCTGCTGAAATTTCACCAAGTATGATATTCAAGATTTTAGAAATCTGTTAATTGATGAATAAAAAACCTTTTTCTCGAATAGGATAGGGCCTTACCAATAGTGAGGACAATAAATTAACAATTATGAGTGACAAAGTTAATCCCAAATCATGTGTCCATGATTCTTGTATAGTATGGATTGTAGTTGGATAAATGTCAAACAAACGAGTGATGAATACAAGAATGAGATCGAAGAGTTTTTGAATTTTGTGCAGACAAATCTACCTCAGAGCAATGGAAAATTTTACTGTCCGTATGTTAATTGTCTAAACGAGAGACGTTTAGGTGTTGATCAAATTAGAAAACATGTTCTTTGTGATGGATTTTGCAAAATTTATACAAAATGGACATGGCATGGTGAGTTATTAGGCATGCCAAGTGGGTCACAGATGGTGGAGGTTGATATAGATATGGAAGATTGGATAGAGGATATGATTCGTGATATAGGGCATGCGTCGTTTGAGCGGGAAAATATGTATGGTAACTTGTCTACTGATTCAGAGAAACCTTTGTATCCGGGATGCACTACGTTTACACGATTGTTAGCAGTGTTAAGATTATTCACTTTGAAGGCAAGGAATGAGTGGAGTGATAAAAGTTTCACCGAATTACTTGAACTGTTGGTAGAGATGCTTCTAGAAGGTAACACATTACCAAAGCATAATTATAGGTGAAGAAGGTGGTGTGTCCGACGGGTATGCAGTATCAGAAAATACATGCCTACCTCAATGATTGCATACTATACAGAAATAAGTTTAAAGGATTACATGAATGCCCTGTATGTCAATTTTCGCGTTATAAACTGAAGGATGGTGATTCTAGTTGCAATGAGAGCACAAAGCGACCTCCAGCCAAAGTGTTGTGGTATCTTCCAATAATTCTAAAGTTCAAACCATTGTTTTGTAATAAAGATGAAGTAAAGAACCTTAGATGGCACGTAGATGAAAGACTGATTGATGGAAAACTTCGTCATCCATCTGATGGTTTGCAATGGAAGATGGTTGATCAACTATATCTGGATTTTGGGAATGAGCCAAGAAACCTAAGGCTTGGACTTGCAACAGATGCAATGAATCTATATGGTAATTTAAGTAGTAAGCATAGTTCATGACCTGTACTTTTGACAATTTACAACCTTCTCCGGAGTTGTGCATTGTAAACACCTAATTACGTCCGAGACCTCCACTTCAAAATTAATTAAATAATTTTAGAGATGAAGCAAAAGAAAACGAAGAAAAGAAATTAAAACACAAAAATAGCAAACAAATTAGCGGAAGGGACGAAAATATAATAATAAATAAAATTAAAAATAAAAACCAAAATACCAAAAGTAAATAAACAATAAAGAAAAAATCCAAATGTAGAAAATTGGAAATGAAAAAAGGATAAAAGTACAGTTAAATAAAACAAAAAAGAAATAATAATAATAATGACAATAAAATAATAAATGTAAGATAATAGAAGGAAGGAAAAGAGAAGGTTTTAAATATAAAATAAAAATAAAGAAAAATTGTATCATAAAGGGTAAGAATTGAAAAAACAAGAAAAAGATGGAAATAGAAATAAAAGGAAAAGTATAATAAAGAGGTGCGGAGGTCACCGAAAAAAAGAAAAGAAAAAGAAACCAAAATCAAAAGCAAAAAGATAAAATAGAGAAAAGACGAAAGAGTGAGGGTGAGGGGGACAAAAGAAAACGGAAAAGTAAGAAAGAAAAGAGAGAGAGAACGTGGAAAAAAGCATAACAGAAAGGCAGAGAGCAGAGAAGGAATAAAAAAGAGAAAGGTTGGCCTCGGCTGGACACACAAAAAAGGATCGTCTAACAGGTTTTAAAGGCTGAACATGGGGTGCTCGCTTGGGAGGATCCCACCGACACAGACGAAAATTAATCTGACTAATTGCAATAGAAGAAGAGAAAATAATCCAGTTGATTGAAGCAAAGGCGTCTTGGCATGGGTAAACCACTGACACCATAATAGGTTAGTAGCGAAGCTTGTATCGATTTATTTCATTATTAAACCAAAAACCTTGCATTAATCTAGTTCATTTCTGGTGAAATCGAGAGCCTGTTTAGACGCTGGTGATTTCATGCAATGAAATTTGAAAATCTACTTCATTAATCGAAACAGCAAATGCTTGAAATATGGTTTAATCGATTTAGGTCGAAGTCTTTAACATTTCTCACTACGTAAATTTAGTTTCATCCGATGAAATTAGTGATAAAATGAGGAACGAACATACTGGAATTCATAAGGTCTGTGCATTATGCTTTTGACTTGAACGCAAGAGTGCGACGCTGTAAAAGTTCTTCCCCGTTCATAAGAATGCCTATAACCTTGTCAAACTTAGTTTATAAAAGTCTAGATCTATTGGTACGCACCCTGGTATAGCATTATCCTCAAACCAGAGGGAGTGGCTTTGCTCTGAGTGACCAATGCAAGTCCGTTCATTAATCTTAATAGCGGGTAGGACTCGAGTGATCGAGGTAGGCTTGCTTATGAACCCTATTGATGTGCTGGATTCATAGTATGAATACAACGCTAGCAAATAACCCTTAGGACGGCCTTGAGAAAAACGCAGTTCCCGAATCATTGAAATTTGGAGCATGGGGTTGTGTCCTTTTGGGCTGGGGTTGTCATTACTGCCCTTGATTGTCTCATTTTTCTCTTTCTTAAGAACTATGGTGTGAAGTCACAGGAAGTTTTTTTGCTGTCCTCATTTGTATAATGGCAGTCTCATTCGTTTGGTGAAGCAAGGCCTAGTGGAAAGGAACGTCTTCTTGGCATTTTGGTTCTAAAACTAAACTCCAGAACTATACAACAGGATGTTGGAGTTGTGGACTATCTTGTAATGCCCCACAATGTGTCCTTGCATTCTGCTCTTGTTCAATCAAGGTAGGCTGATCGCAGCAAGAAGGGCCGAGTTCAAGAAGCTCTTAATTATTTCTCTATAGAGTCCACCCTTGCCCTTATAGTCTCCTTTGTCATAAACATATTTGTCATAACTGCGTTTGCTAAGGAGTTTTATGGTACTAAACTTGCCGATAGTATTGGTCTTGTAAATGCAGGGCAGTATCTTCAGGAGACGTGTGGGGGTGGACTATTTCCAATATTATATATGGGTTATTGGGTTATTAGTGGCAGCCAAAGTAGCACTAGAATTGGTGCTTATGCTGGATGGTTTTCTAAATTTAAGGTTAAAAAAAATAGGTAAGGGCATTAATTACCCGTAGTCTTGCGATCGTCCCAACCATGATAGATGCTCTTATATTTGATACCTCAGAGGAGTCATTAGATGTTTTGAATGAGCGGCTTAATGTTCTTCAGCCAGCCCCAAATCCCCTTCTCTCTTATTCCCATACTTTACCTGGTGTCAAAGGAGCAGACAATGGGCTCTTTCAGAATCGACATTGTTCTCGAGCCTATTTCATGGCTTGTGGCTACTTTGGTGATAGTGATTAATGGCTATCGTTTGCTGAAATTCTTCAATGTTGAAGTGAATGGAGTGATATTGGGCATTGTAGTGGGTGCAATAACGACTGCATATGTTGCATTTGTAATAAACCTTGTTTGGCGGGCCATCACCTTTTTACCTTAGCAAAGCATGACGTGGTCAAAGGAAATTACTCCCCCAGAGGGTTGAAGAAGCTTTAAAGCCCTAGAAAAAGGCGCAGATAGGCAGAGAAATTAAAGTTTTCATGTGGAGCCGTCTCGTAATTCGTCCCAAATTACATGCACGGTTACGTCCGGAAAATGGCTTAGACATAGTGAGCCATGCTCAGTCATATGAGTCTCGAGCCAAGCTGACTCCCATACCCATAAAGCTGAGCCGCATGTTCTTTGATTTGGGCCAGGCATAAAACTCACCCCAAATGTTACACCCCAAAATTCACTTTCAATTTAAGCCATACCTGAAGTAAATTAATAACTTTCCACCTAAGTTTTTGACAAATTAGGCCTACCGAAAGTGCTAAATCAACTCTTGAGCCATCCAATTAACCTCATCTCTTTAAATATTTAACCCCTATTAAACCCAAGATGATTTAAAAATCAAAATAATTTGTTCCTTTCTAGATTAATTCAGTTTTGCACTAAACCTTTTTCGAAGAGGCCGAACATTGAATCTCACTCGTTCACGCTAAAACAAATTATATTCAAAACAAGTGGTATTCTAAAAACCATTAACAAATAAAAGAATCCAAGATAGTTTTACGCATAGTCCTCAATTTCACGCGATGAGTCTCAAATACCAACTGGTAGCTATTTCTACTGTTCGGTGTTCAGAAACTCGTAGGGATCCCTGTACAACCTTAGTTGTCTGGGATCCTATGCATACGTGGACCTTGAAAAATCTTTTCAAACAATAAAATTGCTTTCTACAAAGTTCTTGGTTTCACGCAATGAGCCTCAAATACCAACTAGTAGCTCTTTCTACTGTTCAGTGTTCAGAAACTTGAAGGGATCCCTGTACAGCCTTAGTTGTATGGGGTCCTGTGCATATGTGGATCTTGAAAAAGATTTTCAAACAATAAAATTGCTTTCCACAAAGTTCTTGGTTTCACGCAATGAGTCTTAAATACTAACTGGTAGCTCTTTCTACTGTTCGATGTTTAGAAACTTGTATGGATCCCTGTACAACCTTAGTTTCCTGGGACCCTGTGCTTCTGTGGAATTAAAACTGTGGAAGATCAACGTTGCTTTAAAATTATCCTTCAAAATCCCCTTGGAAAACCCCAAAGATCAAGTCTTAAAGACAACCAGAACTACGTAGCCTTGAGTTTCCCATTGTACTAGGGAATACGTAGGAGCAGGATCAAGTTTTGTCAGACTATTTTCATACAAACCTTATTTTATTTCTAAACTAAAGGGATCCAACAGTTTTGCAAAAACATCAAAATCTCACACTTAGTTTAAGGGTAGCGTTCTTCGGAACGGGCGAGTAGGGTTCCTAACACCTTCCCTACTCATAATCGACTCCCGAACCTAAATTCTTCCTCAAGTTATGGGTTTTTTCCAAATTTTTTCCCTTAGATAAAAATTTTGTGGCGGCTCCACTTATCAAATAAAATGATTCTTTGTATTTTAAGCAGTTCGTCATTGCGTTGTAATTACGGTTGCGACATGCATCAAACGTAAATGCATCATGTTATCTATGATGATTTCAGGTCCACAACAACCTAGAAATGACATAGAAGTTTATCTTGCTCCCTTATTTGAAGACTTGCGAAATTTATGGGAAGAAGGTGTGGAGGTGTTTGATGCGTATGGTAATGAAAATTTCAAGATGCGAGCAATGCTTTTTTGCACTATTAATGACTTTCCATCATATGGAAATTTATGCGGATATAGGGTTAAGGGGCATAAAACATGTCCTATATGTGAAGAAGGCACAAGTTACCATCAACTGCATCATGGAAGAAAGACAGTTTATCCTAGTCATCGGAAATTTCTCAAGACTAATTGCTCTTATTGTAGATTAAGGAAAACTTTTAATGGGTTGTCAGAAAATGATGTTGCTTCAAAAGCCTTAACTGGACAACAAGTTTATGAACGAGTTAAAAACATCAAAAGTGTTTTTGGAAAGACTCAAAAAAAGGTCACCGAGACAAGGATATGGAAGAAAAGATCAATATTTTTTTATCTTCCACGCTGGTGCAAACTTGATCCTAGACATTCTATTGATGTGATGCATGTGGGAAAAAGTGTGTGTGATAGCATCATTAGAACACTTCTCAACATATAGGGCAAGACTAAAGATGGTGTCAATTCTTGACTAGATTTGGTTCACATGGGTATACAACATCAATTAGCTCCATAGTTTGTAGGAAAGCAAACATATTTACCCCTGTCATGTCATACATTGTCAAAAAAAGAGAAAATTTATTTATGTGAGTGCCTACATGGGGGTTAAAGTGTCATAAGGTTATTCTTCAAATTTTAAAAGACTTGTCTCGATGAAAGATTTAAAGTTAGTTAAGTTAAAGTCTCATGATTGTCATGTGTTGATGCAACAACTACTTCTAGTGGTTATTTATGACATCTTTCTTAAAAAAGTTAGACATACAATAAGTAGGTTGTGCTTCTTTTTCAATAAAATATGTAGCAAAGTCATTAACCCTCTAAACTTGGATGAGTTGGAATATGAAGCTTTTTTATCTTATGCCAATTGGAGATGTATTTTCCTCCATCATTTTTTGACATTATGGTTCACTTGGTTGTTCATATAGTGAGGGAGATCAGATTATGTGGTCCAGTTTATCTGAGGTGGATGTATCCAATAGAACAATGCATGAAAATATTAAAAGGCTATGTGAAGAATCCACACCGTCTCGAGGCATCTATGATTGAAACATACATTGCAGAAGAGGCAATTGAGTTTTGTATAGAATATTTGTCAGAGGTGGAACCTATAAGAGTTCCTAAGTCTCGTCATGAGGGAAAACACGGAGGTAAAGGTCCACAAGGCATAACTGTGAAAAACATTGGTCGTGCAAAAGTCCTTCAAACATATTTGTATATTTTGAATAATACCGATGAGGTTCAACCTTACTTATCTACTCACAAAACTATGATAAGGGAAGAGAATGCTCGAATGAATGAGAAATGGTTGTTGAATGAGCATAACAAAGCGTTTTTAAACTGGTTTGATGAAACAATTAAGAAGGATGATGGTGCCTCTGATACATTGAAGTGGCTAGCAAATGGCCCAAATGTTGATGTCATATGTTGGACTGGATACGATATCAATTATTTTTCATTTTACACAAAGTCCCAAGATGATAAAAGTACCATGCAAAATAATGGGGTTATGGTGGTAGCAGAGTCGATGCATTTTGCAAGTTCCAAGGATAAAAAATCATGTAAAGGCTTCCATATCTTACTTTGGAGTGATTGAAGAGATTTGTGAGATTGGTTACACCAAATTTAGAGTGCTTGTTTTCAAATGCAGATAGGTTGATAATAACAGCGGTGCGCAAGTCGATGAATTGAGATTTACATTGGTTGACCTTCAAAAAGTAGCTTACAAGGATGACCCTTTTATCATGGTCAACCAAGCAAAACAAGTGTTTTATGTTCAAGATCCTTCTAACAAAAAGTGGTTAGTCGTTCTTCAAGGAAAGACAACAATCGCTAGTGATGACACCAATGATCTTTCAAATATTGATATTTTTCAAACTCTCTTATCATCAAGGATATCTAGTATAAATGAAGAAAATGAAATAGATGATGTACATGCTATTCGAGATGATTATCATGAAGGAATATGGGAAAATGTTACTATATGATACAAGTTAGTTATTTATGTGATTATTTTATCATTCTATGTTTATTAACTTATTTTAAAATTTTTATTACATTTTTCATATTTAGTACAGTTCTTAACATCTTTTTTCTCTTCTTTCAATGGGTACATGGATGATTACAACATTTTTTTAACTTTCAACACTTGCTTAATGTAATTTTAAGTTATTTCATTTATAAATTAAAGTTTGATAATAAATAATGGTATATTTAGTTTAAATATATAGATTATGTGAATTTTGTATTGTTTGCCTGATGATTTTGTGTATATATGCAGGTATAGTGAATAAATAATACGGTAGTATGCCTAAACAAAACGAACATCTAAAAAAAATGAACTTTCTACATCGATTGAAACTATAACTGATGTAAAAAGTACACTTTCTACATCGGTTGGGCCTATAATCGATGTAGAAAGTATGACTTTCTACATTGGTTCTGCCCACAACTGATGTAGAAAGTGTACTTTTTACATCAGTTATAAGTTCAACCGATGTAGAAAGTCATACTTTTTACATCGGTTCCAGAACCAATGTAAAAAGTTTTAATCGCTTCAACACCGTCCAAATAACTGATATAAAAAGTCCATAACAACCGATGTAAAAAGCTTATTTCTCACTAGTGTTTATATCTTTATATTTGTCCAGACACTTCAACATCAAATTCTCTAGAATGATTCCAAAACTCCAGAGTTACAGGTAATATGGTCCGCGATAGTGGATGAATTTATATCATCCAACCCCATTGAATTGTCAAATGAAATTGATACCTTTATTCCTAAGTTCTCTTGGACTAATGTAATGCCTAAGCATCATGATATTGTAGGGATATTTCTCTTTATGAACTTGTGACTTTCTTGTCAACGTTATGGCTAAAGGTTTCAATGAGAAAGATAGAAAGATGAAGATAAAAAGGTTAATGGAAAATATATAAAAAAAAATATTAAAGTAATCCCAAATTATTTCTTCTAATTTTTACAGCATGTTAAATTAGTCCTTAAACTAAACTATTAACAAAAGGATCCTCAAAACTATTTTATGTATTAATCATATTAGTTATTTAACTTTACTATTTTTTTACCATATTAGTTTTTTTAGGGCTAATATAATTGATTAAAATGTTTAGGAACTAATTTGCTATAACTTAGAAATGATGGGAACTAATTTAGAGATTTTCTCAAAGAATATTTGAAAACTAAAGATGATGAAAAAACAAAATCTTTTTAATAGAATCGAATGAGAATAAATATAAATATTCTTTAAATTGAAAAACATCATGTCTTTTCAACTAACATGTTTTGTAAAGGAAACCTTCAAAATTTATTATAAAAATTAAAAAGTTGAAAAAGAAAAGAAAACATCAAACACTTGAGATCTTAGACCATACATATATAGGTGACGCTCATTAGACACGTAAGGTGTTACACACTTCATATAATGAGAATTTCATCCAAAGACTATATTTCTACTTCATGCACATTCAAATTATTTCTAATAAACACAAATCTATGTTTATCAAGAGGTTTTATAAATATATTAGTTGATTGATGTATAGTATTCATGAACTTAATATTAAAATCTTTTTTTAATATAATTTTTAATAAAAAGTAATTTTCTGGTTGATACATACAAAAATTGTAAGCAACAACTTACATAAGTTATATATTTAAGTTTGGCTTTGAGAGAGAAATTAAATTTTGTTTCTTGTTAACCTATAAGATTAGATTTCTCCAATAAATGACATCGTTCACTAGTATTTTTCTATCAATCTTATATGCATCATAGTATCCTTAAGTGTTTCTATACTAGGCCATGGTTAGTATAGTTAGTAGTTCCAATGAGGTATTTCAAAATCCTTTTTGCTACTTTTAGAAGAGACATTGTAGGGTCATATTGATATTTAACACTAAAAAAAAATACTAAATATAATGTTTGGCCTACTTGTTATAAATTATAAGAAAAATTCCAGCATAATTTTACAGACAATTTGATCTGCATGCTGAATATTAAAACACTTGATGAATGCATGGGTATCGTCATCAGCTTAGACTGCTTCATGATGAACTTCTTTAAAAGTTTCTTAGTATACCTCTATTAACGTGTGTAAATTTTTCTTTATGTTACTTGACTTATAAATACATAAATTTAACTCTTTCATCATGCTTATTTTGAATGCATCCAACATTAATATAGAAACTCTTTTACACGGGCATTAGTAATACCAAAAATAATTTTATCTATATATACCATTAGGTAAATGTAATATCTTTTAATTAAGTTTCACTTCACTGTTAGTTTGACTTTGAATAATATATTTGTTAATAAAATTTTAGTTTGTTTGTGTTACCAAAAGAATTGTGCATTTATTATATATTAAAATAGATGTGATTTCAAAATTCAAGATGCAAAGTTTTAAAATTCAAAAAGCATATCATGACAGTAACATAATATTTATCTTTATTGTAACTTTTTTACCAAGAAACATAGAGCAGGGGATGGAGAGGACGGGGATTGTGGAAGCACGTGATCATTTTTGCATGAGGATGGGATTAAAATAATTTTAGAAAAGATTTTGTTGTCTATTTTTATTAGTATATTTTAATCTATCCCAAATTTAATTAATTGTTCATATAGTCACTATACTAATTAATGGTTTACTCAATTTTATAGTAGAGTTAACCGTAATTGTGATCTATATTCTTTTCCTAAGTTTGAATTTAAATTTATACTGCACCTACTCCAAATCAATATTTTTTGTATTTTAGTTTTAGGAGAAAAAGGTCCAATTTTTTATTTTGAGGAGGAGGTAAATAAATACAATAAAAAAAAATACAAGTTAGTGTTTATTTATTTCAATAATAACACACTTAGCTAGCTATATAATTTAGTTATCCAAACCATCATATCAAATTGATGTACTAATCATTTTACCAAATATAGCATTATCACTTGCATGGGATTTTATCTTCAATAATAACACACATAGAATGATAGACTTGAATCTCTTTTTATTTAAAAATTTTATCTATTCATCTTGGTAAAAATTATGTTAGGAACTTAATTTTGTAATTAAAAATAAATATATAATAATTTTAACCTTATTTTAACATAGTTTGATTATTTTTATATAATTTTATATTTTTATAATGGAGAGTAAGGTTTTATACCGTGCAACATTGCTTGAGATGTTAAATATTAATTGAATATTGATTATTTTTTTTTAAAATACATTATCTAATATATATTGTATTTTTTTAAATAAAAAACATAACTCTTGTTCACGATGTTAGATGTTAATTATATGCTAATTAATTAAAAAATTTATATATATTTAATGGTTGGTATAGTGAAGGGATTTATTAGATTTGTTATTCTTTATAAAAAAAGAAAAGTTAATTTTATGTGCAAGTTGAATATGTTTGAATATGATACAAAGTTATTATGAAGGAATTGGACGAACATTTAATGTGTAATAGTTTTGATAAGTGATAAACTATTATTTTGTTGATTTTTTTATGAAAAAATTAGTTATAATTATTGTACGATTATTGATTTTTCTATTTTAATTCTACTTAATTTTTCTTATTTTTGTAAAAATGATCGTGAAAAAAATAATAAAAAATCAGATAAATTTTAGGCTAAAAGAGGGGTAAAAGAGACATAAAAAAGATAGAGTAGTAGAAGGACAAAAATGTCCCCTTCGAGAAAGCTAGCATGGTCGTGTTGGCTGAGCATACCTTCATAGTGGATTAGGAATTTTGACATGGCCATGCAAACTTAAGCACGACCTTGCAATGTCTACATGTTTTCGGCATGGCCATTCCAACTTTAGGATGTGTTAGAAATGATCTAAGTCAGTTCTGATGATGGAGGAAGAGATCTAGTCAACCTTGATAATGTTACAAGTGATTTAGAGCCTTTGTGGCAACTAAGGAGACAACTTAGGTCAACCTGGTTCGTAATAGAGGCAACCTTAATCCATACTTATAAAATGAGGGTTATGTTTCCCAAGACATACACCTCACATAAGCTAACTCATTTTACTTCTACATCCCTATTCCCATCCTTTATTTCATTTTTCTTCTAGCATTCTCTTGTAGGATCATGGTGGAAGGAATCTCTTTCATAGTGCAAGTTACAGAGTCTCTTACTAGCCTTATTGACGCTATAATTTTCTATATTTGATCTTATGATTAGGTTTTTATAAGTATTTTTTTAGATTATCTTGTTCTAATTTACTTTCTTTTAATGTGTAGTTAATCCCTAAATTATGGAGCTTTGGTAAACCTTGTGATATAACTATTTGGACCTCATTTTTTTTATTAATAATTATATATTTTCTTTATAAATGATTACATGGTTCTTTATCCAACTGTATTGATTTATCACAGTTAATCAATTAATGAGAATTTATTACTCTTGTTGATATTTAATTGGGGAGTAGGTGATCATACCATTCCTCAATTGACATAACTACAAGGTAACTGAGTCTAAAGGTTTTGAAGAATCAATTAAAATCTTAGGCTTCCAACCGTTATTAACTTAACAAATCCAAAGTACTTTATGCATCACTTAACTATTTACCTTATATGATCATTGAGGTAATGCTTAGAAAAATTATTATTATTATTATTGCATGATCATTGGATAGTAATAATATTAGGATGAATGGTTTGAAATTGATGTATAAATCATTCATAAGGAAATTTGAGAGTAAAAATTGGTAAAGTTATAAAGGGATCCAAAGTTCTATATTTATCCATAACTTTTCATTCGTGTTCTCCGCTTTTGATTTTCTTTAAACTTGCTTTTATATTCTCATTTCTATACACCGCAAATGAAACCTCTTTTTGGTGAGCTCAAAAATTAGAATTTAACCTTTTTTTTTATAAATTATTGACATAGCCTATGCAAAGTTGATACTAGAGGTCTAAAATATTCCCTTGTTACAGTGACAGGTATACTTGTCCACTAATAAAACTTGACATTCATTTTTATGTCATATTTTGTACATACCAATAAGAAGTATATGTGTTGGGAGTAGTTATAATTATTAATAGTATAATCTTAGATACATCAAAATATTAAGCATAGATGAGATTGATAATGTTGAATAGATTTCAATGGTCATTAAAGAAGATCTTAAAGATTGTTTGAAGATGTTTGGGAGGTTAAAAAATAATGCAAAAGGACCTCTGTATGGCGGATGCAACAAATTTACTAAATTAATTACAATGTTAAAATTGTATAACTTAAAAGAAGTAAAAGAATAGAGTGATAAGAATTTCACTAATTTATTAACTTTGTTGAGTAAGATGCTATGAAAGGATAAAGTGCTTTCAAGAATAACATATGATGCTAAATAATTTTTGTCCTTAATTGTTTGATTGATGAGAAGATACATGTTTATTTTTGCAATTGTATATTATTTTGAAATGACTATGCATTATTAAAAGTGTCCAATATGTAATGTCTCACATTAAAAGAACACATAATCTACCTTAGGCATGGTGGTATGGTACTTTCCTACAATTTTAATCAAGATTTAGGCAAATGTATCATGGTGCAGAAAATGTAAAGGCTTTGACATGATATGTTGATGAAAGAATTAGAGATGGAAAACTAAGTCATCCAGTTGATTTTTCTTAGTGGAAAAAAATTGATACTGAATTTGAAGAGTTTGAAGCAGAAATAAGAAACTCATACCTTGCATAAGCAACTAATGGAATAAATCCCCACAGTCTTCAACGTAGCACCCATAGTACCTGGTTAATGATTTTGATGATTTATACTCTATCTTTGTGACTATGCATGGAATGAAATTATATGATGCTTCCCTTTTTTTAATTTATTTGTATGAGATCAGCTTGCATGACTTTGAAAAAGTAAGTATATTTTTATTTTTATTATTAGTTGAGTTGGATAATAGCTTTAATTTTATCCGATATTTGAGTTGTCATGCAAAATAAGATCACTTGTTGATAACACCTTATAATGTTAGTTGAGCTGATTGTAACTATATTCTTTTAGATATTATTTTTTATTATTAAACTATTAAAATAATTAAATTTATCATTATACATAATATGTTAATTTCCATAAATACCTGCAAAGTAGACACAAATGCATAATATATTTAATAAATAAATATTTATCTAATTTAAATTAAAATATATATCTATTTAAGCAATATAACATATTTATATTTATTTTTATAATATATTTTATCAGTATCATTACTATTTATCTTCGATAACAAGACAAGGATGAACCAAACCAACATAACTAATAATATAGATACATGAAAATAATATTCAATTACTAATTTATAAATATTAGTAGTATAATTACTTTATAATTTTAGTTTTTCTATCTTTTCATATTATTCGAACTAAAAAAATAAAATAATTATGAATATTATATTTGTTACTTCATTCGTAATTTTTTATATTATGACTAAATTATTATTTTATTTAATATAACTCATCTATCTTTTTTTTCTTATTTTTTTAATGTTTCAGTATGTTATCAATTTTTATTTTTTCACATTTTCTAATATTTGTATTTGGAGATTTCACAAATTATTCTAAAAACTTCTAAAGGAAGTGGCACATATATTCTAAAGACTAATGTTTAATTGTATTATTTTTAGGTTATAATTTTTATATTAATCATTTTAAAAATATTTGACTAGACTTTATTTATACTGATGTTTATAAATTTGTTATATATAATTTCATCTAATAGGTGTCTTATGTAGTTTTTATAGATTATATTTTTAGTATAAATTGATAATATATTATTAATTAGTCTCACTAGTGGAAAATAAGCTTTTTACATCGGTTGTTAAGCACATTTTATATCGGTTATTCAGGCGGTGTTGAAGTGGGCAATATAGAAAATAAGACTTTTTACATCGGTTCTGCAACCGACGTAAAAAGTATGACTTTCTACATCGGTTATAGCTTTAACCGATGTAAAAAGTCATACTTTTTACATCGGTTCTGCCCGCAACCGATGTAAAAAGTGTACTTTCTACATCGGTTATGGTCGTAACCAAGGTAGAAAGTCCTTTTTTTTTAATGTTCATTTTGTTTAGGTATACTACCGTATTATTTATTCACATACCTGCATATACACACAGAATCCAGGCAGACAATAGAGAAGCACCAGACAGCCAATACAGAATTCACATAATCTATATATTTAAACTAAATACATCATTATTTATTATCAAACTTTAATTTACAAATGAAATAACTTAAAATTACATTAAACAAGTATTGAAAGTTGAAAAGAAATGTAATAATCAGCCATGTACCTGTTGAAAGCAAAGAGAAAAGATGTTAGAAACTCTACTAAACATAAAAAACGTAATAAACATTTTAAAATAAGTTAAAAATAAACATACAATGATGAAATAATTAAATAAATAACTAACTTGTATCATGTAGTAACATTTTCTCATATTCTTTCATGATGATCATCTCGAATAGCATGTACATCATCTATTTCAGTTTCTTCATTGATACTAGATATCCTTGATGATAAGGGAGTTTGAGAAATATCAATATTTGAAAGATCATTGGTCTCATCACTAGCGATTGTTGTCTTTCCTTGAAGAACAACTGACCATCTTTTGGAGCAAGGATCTTGGACATAAAACACTTGTTTTGCTTGGTGGGCCATGAGAAAAGGGTCATCCTTGTAAGCTACTTTTTGAAGGTCAACCAATGTAAATCCTAATTCATCGACTTGCACACCACTGTTACTATCAACCCATCTGCACTTGAAAACAGGCACTCTAAATTTGGTGTAATCAATCTCCCAAATCTCTTCAATCACTCCAAAGTAAGATATTGAAGCCTTTACAGGATTTTTATCTTTAGAACTTGCAAAATGCATCGACTCTGCCACCACCATCACCCCACTATTTTGCATGGTACTTTTATCATCCTGAGACTTTGTATAAAATGAAAAATGATTAATATCGTACCCAGTCCAACATATGACATCAAAGTTTGGGCCATTTGCTAGCCACTTCAATGTATCAGAGGCACCATCATCCTTCTTAATTGTTTCATCAAACCAGTTTAAGAACGTTTTGTTATGCTCATTCAACAACCATTTCTCGTTCATTCGAACATTCTCCTCCCTTATCATAGTTTTGTGAGTAGATAAGTAAGGTTGAACCTCATCGGTATTTATTCAAAATATACAAATGTGCTTGAAGGACTTCTGCACGACCCATGCTTTTCACAGCTATGCCTCATGTACCTTTACCTCTGTGTCTTCCCTCATGACGAGACTTAGGAACTCCTATGGGTTCCACCTCTGACAAATACTCTGTACAAAACTCAATGGCCTCTTCTGCAATGTATCTTTCAATCATAGATGCCTCGGGACGGTGTGGATTCTTCACATACCCTTTTAATATTTTCATGTATCGTTCTATTGGATACATCCACCTCAAATAAATTGGACCACATAATCTGATCTCTCTCACTATATGAACAACCAAGTGAACCATAATGTCAAAAAATGATGGAGGAAAATACATCTCCAATTGGCATAAGATAGTGAAAGCTTCATTTTCCAACTCATCTAATTTTAGAGGGTCAATGGCTTTGCTACATATTTTATTGAAAAATAAGCATAACCTACTTATTGTATGTCTAACTTTTTTAGGTAAAATGTCACGAATAACCACTGGAAGTAGTTGTTGCATCAACACATGACAATCATGAGACTTTAACCCAACTAACTTTAAATCTTTCATCGAGACAAGTCTTTTAAAATTTGAAGAATACCCTTGTGGCACTTTAACCTCACGTAGGCACTCACAAAAAGAAATTTTCTCTTTTTTTTGACAACGTATGACATGTCGGGGGCAAATATGTTCGCTTTCCTACAGACTATGGAGCTAATTGATGTCGTATACCCATGTGAACCAAATCCAGTCGAGAAATGACTCCATCTTTAGTCTTGCCCTGTATATTGAGAAGTGTTCCAATGATGCTATCACACACATTTTTTTCCACATGCATCACATCAATACAATGTCTAACATCAAGTTTGCACCAATATGGAAGATAAAAAAATATTGATCTTTTCTTCCATATCCTTGTCTCCATGACCTTTTTTTGAGTCTTTCCAAAAACAATTTTGATGTTTTTAACCCGATCGTAGACTTGTTTTCCAGTTAAGGCTTTTGGAGCAACATCATTTTCTGGCAACCCATTAAAAGCTTTCCTTAATCTACGATAAGGGTGATTAGTCGTGAGAAATTTTTGATGACCAAGATACACTGTCTTCCTTCCATGATGCAGTTGATGGTAACTTGTGCCTTCTTCACATATGGGACATGCTTTGTGCCCCTTAACGCTGTATCCACATAAATTTCCATATGCTGGAAAGTCATTAATAGTGCAAAAAAGCATTGCCCGCATCTTGAAATTTTCATTACCATACGCATCAAACACGTCCACACCTTCTTCCCATAGATTTTGCAAGTCTTCAATTAAAGAAGCAAGATAAACGTCTATGTCATTTCCAGGTTGTTGTGGACCTGAAATCATCATGGACAACATGATGTATTTACGTTTCATGCATAACTCCGGAGAAAGGTTGTAAATTGTCAAAAGTACAGGCCATGAACTATGTTTACTACTTAAATTACCGTAGGGATTCATTCCATCTGTTGCAAGTCCAAGCCTTAGGTTTCTTGGCTCATTCCCAAAATCGGGATATAGTTGATCAACCATCTTCCATTGCAAACCATCAGCTGGGTGACGAAGTTTTCCATCAATCAGTCTTTCATCTACATGCAATCTAAGGTTCTTTGCTTCATCTTTATTACAAAACAATCGTTTGAACCTTAGAATTATTGGAAGATACCATAACACTTTGGCTGGAGGCCGCTTTGTGCTGTCATTGCAAATAGAATCACCATCCTTCAGTTTATAACGTGAAACTTGACACACAGGGCATTCATGTAATCCTTCAAACTCATTTCTGTATAGTATGCAATCATTGGGGCAGGCATGTATTTTCTTATACTGCATACCCATCGGACACAATACCTTCTTCGCCTCATAATTACGCTTTGGTAATGTGTTACCTTCCGGAAGAATCTCTACCAACAGTTCAAGTAATTCGGTGAAACTTTTATCACTCCACCCATTCCTTGCCTTCAGAGTGAATAATCTTAACACTACTGACAATCGTGTAAAGGTAGTACATCTTGGATACAAAGGTTTCTCTGAATCAGTAGATAAGTTACCATACATATTTGCCCGCTCAAATGACGCATGCCCTACATCACGAATCATATCCTCTACCCAATCTTCCATATTTATATCAACCTCCACCGTCTGTGACACATTTGGCATGCCTAATAACTCACCATGCCATGTCCATTTTGTATAACTTTTGCAAAATCCATCACAAAGAATATGCTCTCTAATTTGACCAACACCCAAACGTCTCTCATTTAGACAATTAACACACGGACAGTAAAATTGTCCATTACTCTCAGGTAGATTTGTCTGCGCAAAATTCAAAAACTCTTCGACCCCATTCTCGTACTCATCGCTCGTTCGTTTAGCATTTATCCAACTACGATCCATACTATACAAGAATCATCAACACAAGATTTAGGATTAACCTTGTCACTCATTGTTGTTAATTTATTATCCTCACTATTGGTAAGACCCTATCCCATTCGAGAAAAAAGTTTTTTATTCATCGATTAACATACTTCTAAAATCTTGAATATCATACTTGGTGAAATTTCGGCAGCATTTCGCATCAGTCTCCAAGTACATAACTTCATTATGGTTTTATTTACCATAATGAAGCATGTACCCAGAGACAATGCAAAATGAACTAAACCAAAATTTAATCAAGTACAATTTACAAGATTTATGAAGAAATTGTTAACCACTGAATAAAAAACTTTAGTCCCAAACTGTCCAACTTGGACAATTCAAGATTTAATATAATGAATGATTTACTTATTTAGTAATATACTCATTATATTCAACCTTGAACGGGAAACTAAGGGTATGCTCATATTTGAACTCAAGAAAACGAACCAACATATTTAAACTCAAAATCAAGACTATAACATACATAAAGCCTAAACAAACTTTCACATCTGCAATCACAAAGTAGAGGTGCATAGAACATACCTCACAGTCAACACAAAATGGTTGAGCGGTGGCCAAACGGTGTCCAAATGGAGGCACAACGGTGGTTGAACGACGACACAACACGGTATAGCCAAATAAGAAGCTTGAAAATTAAAGAATACAACCAAAATAAATGTATATTTTAACCATAATAATAGAATGAGATGCATAAATAACAACAAAGACGACTTCGAACCTTACAGTGCGCGACAACGACTTCGAACGAACGAAATCGTTCCAACGGCGACGACGACCACGAACGTAAGCACGGAATGAAACCACGAACAATAAAGATGTCGACAATGGCTAAGATTTAAACGAAAATAGAGAGAACAAGACGAAACGAGAAACTGGGGTTTTGAAAAATGAGGTTAAACACGAACAGCGTCGAAAAATAAGTGATAGGTGAAGACATTCTACATCGGTTGTTTCTCAGAACCGATGTAGAAAGTACTTTCTACATCGGTTGAGAAAATAACCGATGTAGAAAGTTTTAAAAAAATTCACTTTCTACATCGGTTCCAGAACAACCGATGTAGAAAGTACTTTCAACATCGCTTGTTTCGTAACCGATGTAGAAAGTTTGAAAAAAAAACTCACTTTCTACATCGGTTGAGAAAAGAACCGATGTAGAAAGTACTTTCTACATTGGTTACATAACAACCGATGTAAAAAGTACTTTCTACATCGGTTCTTTTCCCAACCGATGTAGAAAGTTTACATTTATTTACAAAAATGCCACCACGTTTTTATTTACATCGGTTTTTAAAAAATCGATGTAAAATCTTGTTATAATATCATATTTTTGCACTAGTGTCTACTAAATTTTTGAAATTTTGAAAATCTAATAAAATAGGAAAATTCAAAAAAATTCTTTTAAAAAAATATATTTATTTTTAATTAATTAGAGTTCCAGTAAATAAATAAAAGCACTTGGAGAGTCGTTTCTAAATTACTCTACAAATGATACTTGGAGGGCCGTTAGTAAATCGTTTTGCAAGTGTAACGTGCAAAAGAAAAATAAGAAATAGTAGTACTGGAGACTGTTTTCCAAATGATATTTTTATGTGGCATGAAATCCATGATCCTCATGTGAAACTTTTCTTCAAATGAAACTTAGAAACTAATTCAGTAACCATTTTTCAAGTGAACCATCACTTAAATAGTGATGGATTGGAGAGAAATTTGAAAAGGCAGTGTTTATAATTGTTTGGGTAAGCATATGGTTCTTAATTTATGTTCCTTACCTACTATCTTTGGGAAGCAATACTAATTTTGCTATGTTTAGATGTGTGAAAACATGATTTAATGAAATATGTAAACAATACTGCTCTGGCTCTAAAATTAACAACACTTCTAATCCCTAGTATAGTAGCTATGTTGGTGATAGATATTTTCTTCCTTTGACCTAGTTGTCCTCAACCTTATTAACTTTTGGAGGTCCCCAAAATCATATATATCAACCAAAAATGCATTTGTATTCAAATTAATTATTATATTCATCCTTATTTCATTTTACTGGAAATGAAAAATAGATCTTATTATAAAAAAAAAAAAACCTCCATTGCTCTTAAATTTCTCAATCAAACAGGATGTTAAGAATTTAAAGTTATTGATGATCAATTTCATTCATCTTAATTCTCTCTATATATATCTCTATGTTCGATGCTTCATATGCCTTCATAAAGTTTTAATGCAAAGACATAAATTTTTAGGTAAAGATGACCTTATACACATATTGTACCTTTATTTAAAAATTGTTAAGAAGAACTATTTAGATGAAGAAGAAATGAGACAATTAAATTAAATGATATAAATTTCTTAAAATTAAAAATATTGAAATCTTATTCTTGTTTTCTTTTTTATCCCCAATTAAATAATGATAATTAAGCAAAAAATGCTAATAAAGATAACAAAATTATTACTAATTAAGAAAGGTAATTTTATCATTTTTAAAAAAAATCTAGCATTTATATTCATCAATTCTGATGAACTACGTCCATGCATATGTTAGATTCCAATTTTTAACTAAAGTATTATATTCATCCTTATTTGATTTATTCAACAGAATACAACCTTCCAAAATTTTTATAAAATATTATATATAAGAATATATTTTTTCATAAAATAAAATATATATTTTTTCTTCAAATTTGTTTAGTCTATCCAAATATAGATAAAAAAAAAGAAAGAAATATTTTCTTTTCCTTCCATTTAATTTTATTCAAACAATCTAATTTTTCATTCTATTTTTATTATTTTTTTTCCTTTATACTTTATTTCTTTCTATTTCTTTCCACTATATTTTCTTTGTATCCAAAACAAAGCATAGTCTTTTATGTATGTGTTTCTTGACTGTTTTACCTTCACTTTGACTGTTATAAACATACTCTCAAAGCGCAATTCAAACCATTTTTCAAATGATGATGAACTTGGAGAGCAGTTAGTGAATTGCTCTTAAAGTGTGATTTTTAAAAGAAATTACATACATTTAAAGAGCAGTTCTTTTTCCTTTTTTATTAGAATTTTTTAAATTTTAAAATATATGATAAACATAATACATTAATGTATATTATGAATAAAACTATTCAAATTTATATAAAATATTCATTATATTAGATAAAACATATAAAACATTATGTATATTACATATAATTAGAAAATAAAATAATTAAAAGTGAGCATTAGTCTTCTTATTCTTAAGAGAGGAGGTGGGATACTATAAATTTTCATTAATGTTACTTGATGATGCCGTAAAATTACAAACAAAAAAAAGTAACTTATTACTATACTATAATAAAGAATTATAATGTAAATGACATATCATAATATTCAAAGAAAACCTACTTGTTTATGACATTTTTTCTTTTATTTGTTTATTTAACATCCTTTAAATTTTCCTATATTATGTGAACTAATGGATTAATCCAAATATACTCTACTCAATCATGTCTTGTATATAATCTATTATCATTCTCAGGTTCACCACTACTTGATGACTATTATAAACTTAAGAAAGGATCATCCTTAATATTAATATCTTCTAACATATTCTTAACATTTGTATTGTTATATATTTTATTTGATAGAATAACAATTGATCATGTCTTATCTATACGATCGAGAATGTAAAATACTTGGTGGGTCCCATAATGTCAAGATAAACCGTTCATCTTTATATCCCCACCCTTTTAGGTCAACCCTGTGAATCCTAACTCAATAACTCGATACCATTTATGTTGTCAAATCATTTGCAATTAAATATAGGAATTTAAAAAATTTTATATAATCCAACTTTCAAATATGTTCAATAACTCCAAAGTAGGACACATTTGCATAAATAAGGTTTTTATCATTAACACTTGACATACGTAATGACTCAGCTACAAGAGTAACCCCTCTATTTTGCATTGTACTTTGTTCATTATGCTCAGATGTGTAAAAAGTACAAGCCTTGATCATGTATAAACTGTATGAGAAAACATTGGTGCTAGGTTTTTAGATAGCCATTTAACTCTTTCTAAAACTGAATTAAACTTATCTTACGACAACTCTGAGATATGCATCCCTAACCATGATTAGAAAGTCAGGTTAGGTTCTCTAGTAATCGAGTACATACTTCTATTAGGATTTTCAGCTTTTAGCATCTTTCTGTGGATGTCTACGTAAGATTCAAACATATCCAACATGAAAATAGAATCAACCCACTATCATTTACATGTCGAATAACAATTATAATAAATTCCTTCTCCCTATTCTCATATTCTTAGGACAAATGATCTTATTGAAACCAACTTCGATCCATAGTTCTCAAAATTCTATTCAAGTAAATCAAATCGTCACATCTCCAAAATATTTTGTTGACTATAAAATTTTCTCACAATAAGGTAGGATCCTATATTATTGAAGAAGAAACTTTTTCAATCTTTATTTAATAATTACTTTATAAATCTAGCAGGTTATTCTTGATGAACTTTTAGTAGTATTTCGCATCAATCTCTAAGTAAAACAACTTGAATATGATGTCAAATGAACCATAGTCAAACATGCATCTAGAGACAATGTGAAATGTACATAATCTAAATTTCATCAAGAATAACTAACAAGATTCAAGAAATAATTGTTAATCAATCAAAGGAAAAGTTTTTTCTCAAATTGTCCAACTTGAACAATTCGATATTCAATAAAATAAGCTTTGTACCCAATTTATTGAATTTCAAACAAAAAATTAAGGTTGTACTTAGACATGTAAATTTGGAAAACATATAACATTTTAAATTATTTTAAAACTATTGTTATACTGGAAAAATTTGGAAAAAGAATTTGGTAGCATTTCCTCTATATTATAGACTTTTCCAAATATTTCTCTCAAAATTTTAACATCTAAGAAAATATAATAATATTTCAATAAACTAAACTAACAATGAACAATCCTAGCATCTTGCATAGTAGCTTTCCACAAAAAAAAAAGTAGGATATATCAAAAACAAGCAATTCTAAATGATCAGTACAAAAACATCATTATGCATTTCAAACAAGGTCACATCCTATTAAACTCAACTCCATCAATAGCAACATAGAATATACGAAATACATGTAAAATTTTCAAATAATTAGCACATTATGTTGTAGCTGAAATTAAAACAAAATGATGAATTCGAAAATTTTAAAAATTTAAACTAAATTTTATTTCTGAGAAAAATTATTTGAAAAACCTCTAATAAAAAAAATTCTAAGTATGAAAGTTAGTTACGAGTAAAGAAGCTATTACCCAACTCGTTCATTTTAAAGAATGGTATTCTAAACCGAGTGCGTAATTTAATATTTTAAAAGATTATTTGATCTCTTAAATAAATATTTATAAAATAATACATAGATTTATTGAAAATAGTCTAATAGAATTTGATCTTATACCTAGTGTTTTTTGGTATAATAGAAAACTCCATACTACATAGTTTTGGTTGAAAGGAAATTTAATTGGTTTAAAGAATAATTTTGAAAATAAAATAATTTGAATAAATATTCAAAAGTTTAACAAAAAATTATGATTGGAAAAGGTTTATTGAAATATTTAAATAAGATTTCAAACCAACTATAACAAGGTACAAGATAAAAGAAAGTTTCGTTTGAATCTATAGGATTCTTTAAATACAAAATGACATAGTATGCTACATGTATATATTTAAAGTTTGTTACATAAGATTTAAAATTAAAATATTTATTACAAAAGAGAAAAAGTAAAGATAAATATAAATAGAATTTACTCAAAATAATTTAAATAGTATTTTAAACGGATATTTGTATAAGGTTAAAGATAAACAAAGTATGTTATATGTATGTATTTAGAGTTCACTGCAAGAGATTCAAAACTAATATATAATTAGTTAAAAGTGAAAAAATAAAAATAAAATTAAATAAAATTTATTAAAAAATATTTATTTTAAAAAAAATATTATAACTTTTAAATAATATTCTAAACCCATATATATATATAAGGTTAAAAAAATTAAATTTTACCTTTAAACTTATATGATTCTACATTCTACACATATAAGATGATAAGGTATACACACAAATATATTCATAATTTGTTTCTTGAGATTCAAAATTAACAGAAAAAAATTAAAATAAATTTAAATAAAATCATTCAAAAAATATTTATTTTAAAAATTAAAATTAAAAATTTATTATAATATTTAAATAATATTCTAAACTTACCTATGTTTGAGATTAAAAACAAACAAATGTTACACTTAAACATTTATTTATCGTTTATTGTGTAAGATTCAAAATTAATATAAAATTTATTAAAAATAAAAAAAATAAAA
This sequence comes from Canavalia gladiata, assembly GCA_037954105.1. Taxonomy (NCBI): domain Eukaryota; kingdom Viridiplantae; phylum Streptophyta; class Magnoliopsida; order Fabales; family Fabaceae; genus Canavalia; species Canavalia gladiata. The sequence goes on along the minus strand of CM075665.1, from coordinate 12,425,476 downwards.
ATATAATTTATTCAAAATATTTATTTTAATAAAATTAAAATTAAAAATTTATTATGTTTAAATAATATTTCAAACAAATAAATGCTACATCTAAATATATATAATTCTTTAAATACAAGATAATAGGATATGTTACACTATGTATTTAAAATTTATTACATAATATTTAAAATTAAAATATAATTAATTTACAAAAGGAAAAATAAAAATAAAATAAATTTTATTTAAAAATTATTTATTTTAAAAATAAAATTAAAATTTATTATAATATTTTATATTTATATATGAACAAAATTTTTGATAAAAAATTATATTTAAATACATATAACTTTTTAAATGCAAAATAAAATAATAGAGTATGCGTATTTAAAGTCTTGCACTATCTAAATGTATTATTTTAATTAAAAACTTGATTTTAAATTTTTATTTAAATAAAAATTAAAAAAAACATTAAAATTCAAAATAAACAAATCACATGCAATCAAATAAAAGTATCAATTAAAATCATAAAATATTTAGAATGATCTACAAAATTAATGATATCTTATATAAAAGTATTATAATTAAGGAAGTTTAATTATATATATAGCTAATAATGACGTTACATTAAATTGTATTAAAAACAAGTATTAAATGAAAACTATCAAATAATTTTATAATCTTATAGTTAATTCTTCAATCTTAATATATATATATATATATATATATATATATATATATATATATATATATAGTTAATTCTTCAATCTTAATATATATCCAAGATAGTCTAACCAATCATACACCGCGAAATGAGAAATTCTAATTTATATCAATGTATTAATTTTTTATTTATAAAGCATGCACGTGCTTGAATACATAACATAAACCTAAAAGAAAAAAATTTCTTACCCAAGACACAATAACTTTATTAGCAATTTCAATATGGTATTTATCCATTTCAATTAATATTTTGAACTCAACAAAATTTTTCAATTTGATACTAAATAATTCATTATATGTGAAATAATAATTTTTTAACTTTTGTTGCATTTATTATTATAAACATAATAATTTTAAAAGATAAATAATAATAATTTAAAAATTAATCATCAACAAATATTTTAATGGTGATTTAGATAATATAATTATTAAAATCAATATAAATTTTTATCAATTTAATATATTTTTTAATCATTTATATAAGCATAAAAAAATAACCGTTATAAAAAAGTAAGACTCTTATATAGGTGCCTAATTGATTTTCATAGATATGAAAAAAAATCAATGAAATAATAAAAGATAAATCATGTACTCATGTCCTTTAAGCCATATTAATGAAATATTGAATACTTTTGCGAATTAAACGTACATCAAAGATCATTAGGACCTGTCACGTGTTACTCACGAGACCAGATAAACTAAAAATTGCTTTACATTCTATTAGTGAACGTTAATATTCTTACATGCCTACACTAATTAACATCTGACTACATCCAAATTATTTTATCTACATAATTAACCACACATATAATAGGTTACTCTACATACATAATTGATTAATTATGTAAGTTATTGATTACATACTTTAATAATGATTCTTTTTTTTTTTATCACTTACATTATATAGTTAATCATATTTTTTACGGGAGGGATTAAAATAATTTTAATTAGAATTATTTTATTTAATAATTTATAAATAATTAAATTTTATTAATTTAATCGTTAAATTAATAAATTATATTATATAAATCATTTTTAAAAAAATTTTAAAATTTAAAAAAGGTTTAATATTTTAAAAAATAAATTTAAATTAACGGATAATATATCTTTTATAATATCCGTTAATTTAAATTTATTTAATTAAATATTAAATATTTTTTAAATATTATAAATTTTTAAAAAATAATATATATAATATAATTTATTAATTTATAATAAAATTTAATTATTTATAAGAATTATTAAATAAAATAATTTAACTAAAATTATTCTTAAAATAATTTAATTTCTTCTATTTTTTATATGCATAATCATATATTTTATACATAATAAATAATTACATATTTAATTACAAAATTGTTAATTAATTATCAGAAACTATTTTATCGAATGTAATGAGATGCAAATATTACATGGATAAATCATTTTCATTAGCAAACAGAACATCTTCAGACATAACTACAATGTCTACATTGGTACATCCAGGTATAGGTTATAAGATTATTTTTTTAAAAAAAATTAAATCGTTAAATCATAAATATAAATAAATATATATTATTATTTATCATTTTGATAGCAAATGGTGTGACCGATCAATCATAACCTTCGGAAATATTCATATCAAATAAATCTTTTATACTATTATAGTTTTATTTCTTTATTATTTGATAATTTTTTATTTTAATTTTAAAAATTAAATAAAAATTTAATAATTATATAAAGATGGTTGTTATTATTTTTAAGAGAAAAACATACTCTGCATATTGAAAAAATTTCGTCTTCATCAATCATATTTTAATGTGGCCAATGAACAAAATTGATTTGTTTGTCAACAAAAAGATATACATCTCCTTAAATATATATATATATATTTCAATAAAATTTTAAAATATTTAACACATATTTTAATTATATTAAATAATTTAAAATTACTTCATAAAAATTAATTTTACTTAATTCTGTAAATGAGTTATAAAAATCAATCAAACTAAATGAGTTGTAAATTTTGTAACTCATAGTTGAAGCCTTAGGAGATTCATAAGCTGTTTGCTTTATATTTGAAATGGCATTTCACACTTTTCAAGATTAAAGATTATGGTACAAATTTTGTTTTGTGAAAGCAAAATTTTAATGTGGTGGACAAATTTACAGTATGCTTGGATAGATAAAATTATTAAAATATTAAAATTGGAGGGACTGATTTATGAGAGAAAATAAAATGTTTACAAATTTGGATATATAGCTTGTTATTTTCAGAGTAGGGAAAGAAACTCCATCAATGAGATCCACCATTCTATTTTCTCTTTGAGTAGGGACAAGAGAACTTAATTTGTTTAGTTTATTTTGTTCCTTTTCTCTGTATCATTAACCATTATTTTACCATTTATATATAAGAAAAAATATTTTTTACATAATTTATCAATTTTTTTTATTTATGGAGACAAGTAAAAAGATTTTTTAATTTTTAATTTTTGTGTATCAAAATAATATTTTTATTTTTATTTCTTTCTATTTTATTGATCATCTACACAGAATATTAAACAAAAAAAAAAAAGCATTAGTGAGAAGAAAATAAAGATTCAAATCAGAAAGGAAGTAAGATTACATAATTACTAACTCCCGTTTCATTTAATAAACTAAAACTGTTAGATTTAATAGGATTAATGACTAACAATAGGTCTAAAAATTTTACACTTACACGGTTGATTTTTTTTAATAAATAAAATAGTAAAATAAAGTTATATATAATAAATTCTTTTAAATTTTATAAAATAAAATTTACATACAAAATTAGTTTACATCGATTATATTTGGATATATACCGTTAAATATTTTTTTAAAATAAAATACCAGATCATTGGATTAGGGATGAAAAATATTTTTTATATAAAAGAATATTTTTTATAAATATAATCAATAAAATTAAATTAATTTAGATGAAATTTAATTGTTTTAAAAAAATATTAAATAAAATAATTCTAGCATAAATTATCTGTAGTAATATTACTTTTTTTATATATATAAAATAAAAATAAAAAATATGTTACATAGATTATTAGTATTTTATAAAATAAAATTATGTCTTTAGTTTAGTAGTCCAAACAAATGAATACACTTGATTAAGGTGTTTTAGTTTTAAAATAATTTTAAATTTTTTAAAATATAGAAACAAATAAATAGAGAAAATATAAAAAATTAAAAAAAATATGTGTTTTAGAAAATAGACAAATAAATGATAGTGAGTTAAATGAGTTTTGGTCTGTGGAGAAAAATTTGGGTGCTAAAATAGAGGATACATGGCATTGGCTGGAGCCCACATTGAGATACGGGGGCTCCACCGTTAGTATCATGCGCCTTTGTGTCATTCTCACTGTCCCCTAAAAAGTAATTCGAATCTGAATAAAATAAAAAAGTAAAAACAAACCTTATTTTTTCCCTTCTTGTTTTTTTTTTTTTTTTCTTTTATCGATTCCTCTTTTCACTCCACTAACCCAATTCCTCGCCGTGCTTTTATTGTTCCGACGTGGTAATCGGAATGCTTCACCCGCCGATTCAACGCACCGCCGCCGGTGATCTCCGTCGCTGATTCCCCGACACCGTTTTGGTACTTCCAATTCGCCTCTTTCTTTAATTTCATTTTTCCTTTTGTTTCCCGAGAAGGTGAAGGAAACCGACACTGTCGAATCTCGCTTGTTTTCTGAGTCTGAAACTCAATAGAGTAACCAATAAATGTTTCTATTATTATTATTATTATTATGATTATTATTATTATTATTAAGCTCTTGCTGGTAATTTATTTATTTGAAATTGTGATTTTGTGTGTGTTAGAGGGACAGTGAGAGAGAGTGTCGCATACCAAAATGTGTTTTGAATGTGGTTGCCTTGAAGGTGTGATCCTCTACTTTTTCCATCTCTCCATATATATTTTAATATTTTAGTTAATTTTTTGTTCTTTTCTGACGAATCAATAGGAATTATTTGAGAATTTTTTTAAGTGTACAAGAATTTAAAGTGGTTGGATGTGGTGATTAAGTGAGTCAAGTTTTATCTAGAACTTGTTCTGAATAATGATTTCGAACGGTTTTGATAATTTTCGCAAAATACAAAAGCTTGATTCCTTTTTGCACTGTTTTTGCTGTTTGGGCCTTTGTAGAACAGTTTCAATACATTATTGGAGCATAAGAAGCATGGGGAAGTCTTAAAGTGGTTTTAATACTGTGTTTGTCCTAGTGTATTCCAAGTATGCATTTTCACTGTAATCTGTCTTTGTTATTATGCAAACATTGAACTTGTTCAACTGAGCATATTCTGTCGTTTAATAATTGAACTAGAATAAGTGGAATGGAAAATATTTTTAAAAATTTTCTGTAGAAGATAACTAGATGAAAATTTCGACGCAGTGGGAAGTCATGCTCATATTGATAAATAATTAATTTTTGGTGACAGGCCATATATAGAGATCATTTCTTGGAGCACCTATGAGCAGAACCGATGCTATTGGCAATAGAAGGGGGAGGATTCTTCTCTTCTTCAGCTTTAGGGTATAGTAAGGGCCTGAACTTTCTCCTATTGGGTTGGAGGAGTGATGATAAGCCCATTAGAGTATTGCCTTGGAACCAGTACCGGTTGGTAGACCAAGAATCTTACCCCAAGCTCCAGCTGGCTTCCAAAAAAAACCGCCACCCCAGCAGGTGCGCTTCCTTCCTTTGCTTTGGTCGCGCTTCTGCAAACCTTGACCCTCCATCTCATCCTAAAGTGGGCCCTGCCAAACATCATGATGTGTCTTCAGGGCAACTGGTTTCCAACAGGGGCAAGTATCCTTCTACTAATGTAAATGATGATGGTAAGAGAGAGTTAGCACTTAAAAGTAGCTTGAAAAAGCAAGAAAATAGTGAACCAGCTATTGTAGAGGATGCTACTGAATGTGAGGCATCAGGGGGAAAGGGGAGTGATGCTACTGAGTGTAAGGCATCAGGGGAAAAGGGGAGGGATGCTACTGAATGTGAGGCATCAGGGGGAAAGGGGAGTGATGCTCCTTGTCATACAGAGAGAAGGAAAGTGCAGTGGACAGATGCCTGTGGTCGTGAGCTTGTTCAAATACGAGAGTTTGAGCCCAGGTATTTCAATTTTATTTTCTCTATTGACTATTATAAAGGGAAAATTTTTGCATACTCCGCAGATATTTTTGCTGTTTTTGTGTTCTATATCACTTTTCTTTCTCGATGGTCTATTGTAAACTTTGGAAGTTCTTGTCTCTTGTGTGTCTGATTTTTTACTTTTTCTTGTTGTTATGGATAGTGAATCACATATGCTTGTGCATCCTTCTCTTCTCCTTTCTTTTATTCTAACTAATCTAACTGTCTGATATTTATTGTTACAAAAGGTTTAAGAAGAAATGGTTTGGTTTTTTGTGAGGCAAAGTGTGAGCTGAATCCTGATTACAGCAGGCACATACATGGCTCCACTTTTCAGAGACTTCTCCATCTAAAGATTTTATAGATATTCTGAACCTTAAGAAGCTTTATATTTTGTTCCTTCCAAATGCTATCAGGTCCAACTGATACTGTTCCTGAAACTTGTTTGATGTTTGAGCAAATCTAACTATTGGTCCAAATGATTAAATACAGCTGCATTTTTCTCATAGGTCGTTTGAATGAATAATCTAATTGTGCTCAAGACTCGAGACTTGCTTATTCTTCAAGTAGGTGATTCTGATCTTGTGATAAATTGGATGGCCTTCCCTCCTCATGTTCTCACCTCTCACTGACTTCAACATTTTGAAGGATTTCTTAATTGAACATTGGTACATGGACTTATAATTATTGGACTATCTTCCATCTGGTCAGCCTTCCTTACCTGTACTTCTACCAGTTTTCTCCACTCATGTCCAAATCATTTAAGATGAGACTCTACCAGTTTTTCTACTATGGGGCTATCCCAACCACCAATAAAACTCTAATAAAATGATTCATTTTCATGACATTGCTGCTTATGGTTTTCCTTTTTGTAATGATCACTCTTTCTGCCATCATATCACCTGTGGCTGGCCAAAGCAGCATCACTCCTATCATAACACACCTTGATTCTAAAACTCCAGCTTCACCAACTACCACTACTGCTTTCCACATATTGCACCTACCCCTCCCGACAAGTGGTCACATTAGTGTTACGTCAGTTTCCTTTGACACTCCTAGACCACTTCCTCCTATGTGGAACCTCCTAGAACTAATTTTTTCCCATGTTTTGCAATAAACTAATGTTCATTTATTGTCCAAATTGAGGAGGCAAACCTTCAAAGCTTGAGTGGAATAAAAATCTCATGGATGTAAACTGGAATTGATTGCTGAGACTTCTTGAGAGTTTCATTTATAATCTTGGTGTATGTTTGGTTTAGCTTATTATGGAGAAATAATTGATTATTTTTGCTTGCTTCCTAAGAGAGCTTTGAAAAAAAGTGAAATATGGCAAATCTGATTACCAATATGTAGCTTTGTGAAAAATACCAAAAGAAAAAAAAAATCCTTTGTTTAACTTCCAAACACTTACAAAAGATTTGTTATTGATTAGGAAAGCATCTCAGAGCATTTTCATGTGTGTTATGTGTTTTGTTAAATCTGAAATAAACCATTTTTTCTTGCATTCCATGTCTGCTTTGTATTTTTGTCATAGATTTGTAGATGCATTTGAAAATGACTTGATTTTTTTGTTGCAAATTGGGTGTGGCTTTTCTTCAAACTAGTTTTAGAGGTTTTGATGTTTGGGGACATTTTTGTGGCAAAATTCCTCTTTATTGTTCTTAAAGTTTGTTGGTCTCTTTAATTCGAAATATGATAAATATGCAGGGATAAGTTTCTATTTGGTTGATGTATTAGCATCTTTATACTATTGGTTTGGTTTGCAATGTAAATAGTCTGTTTCTTGATTTGTCAGATTTTTCACTAAGTTGCCCAAGATAGGAACTTTCTTTGGAATTTTCATACTTCATGCCATGAATGTAGTCAACTGCAATAAACTATGTTCCTCTACTGTAAGGAGCTGAGCTCCCTTTTTATTGGATAAATAATATTCTGAGATTTTCTGTTTCTATCAATAATCCAATAATTAGAGGTTGAGGAAGACCAATAAAAACTCTGGATGAATATGAGAAGAAAGATTTAGACCTTTGAAGATTTTTTTTTATAGAAAGATGGTGTTGTCTAATCTGCTTAACTGATCTCACCTAATGAGAAAGGCTTTGGCTTTTGGCTGTTGGTGTAACAATTAAAATAATTTCTAATAAATGGCTTGTTCCCATGTGCAATTGCTTCTATCACTTTTTTCTTTGGGTTGCATTCGAGGTTTTGGTGATCTCCGCCAATCATCTCTCTGCCTTTTTGATCTTAGGCTTCAATCTCTGCTGGGCTAGTTCTTCGACCTCTCTGTTTGGCTTTGGTCTTTCCTTCTGTCTCGTGATTCCTGTTTCTTCTCCCTACACAAATGTCCCTTTTGTCTTTTCAATCTTTGTCTCATGATTCATGTTTCTGCCCTGACACAAATCTTCTTTCTGTCTTATCATTGTAGTCTTGGACAATTTCTAACATACTCCCTTAGAAATAAAGAGCACAAATGCTCCTTCTACATCCAACCATCAGATATAAACATAAAATATCAACAGTTCAAAATGATAATAGAAAATTCATAAATTATTTCTAAATGGTCCTTGTTTGAAAAGACTGATCCCACTCACACACAAGCAATCTAGACCTCCATCCCACTATTGACCATCTCCCCCACTTGTTACTTACTGGTAGAACCCAGCACATACCAAGCTGCTGCCTTTTACCTCATCCACCGTAAGTGTGAATATATCTATGCCACCATTGTTCCAAGATTAGCAACAATGGAGATTCTGGTGAGGGGCTTCATACAGCTTGGTTACATGGGTCTGCATCAAGGATAGCTGGGCATGGTGGAGGTACAATTTGTAGGATAGAGATTGGCGGTGGTTAGACAGTTTCTGGTGCACCTTGCTGATGTAGGCAAAATTGGTTGTGGGTTGTTTGGATGGCTATTTTCCTGGTGAAGAGGAAGGTTGGATCTCATGCATGGAGATCTGGTAATGGTGACCATTAGCCAATAGCAGAGGCGGAGGAATTGTCAATTGTTGTTTGCAGAAGGGAAGGTTTGGTTGAAGATGTTGTGGCAGAAAAGGTTTACAGCACCATGACTTAGAATAGCAGCATGGTTCTGGCTGTGTGGTTCGCAATGTAGAGGCTAGATGAGTTTGTTTTTGCTTTTTGTATGTTGGCTATGTAATTGGTGCATAAAATCAATCAAAATTGACCTCCATTGTGCTTTGGGCTACACACAACAAAACCTTAACTATCACAAGGTCAACATCCTATAACTGTGCAACCCCATCATCTGATCTTACCTACCCTGTGTTTATAGTTTTATACAGTAACAAAATAAGATCAAATGTCTGCAAGTTCATGATTGGTTTGTGAATCCCCTATTATTGGTTTCAAGCAATATCAAAGCTATGAATTCTTGTCGGTATATGTTTTTGATCTTTTGGTATTTGAAGGGAGGTTTGTACTGTGTGAAGGAGGACAGTAATACTAAATAGTATAAAGTAAGGACTGTACAACAATAATTAAATAGTTGGTTATAATAAAAAGGTGCATGCATAATAGGGAGAATCTTAGAATCCCTTTGAGTCCCGGTTATTATTCCTCTGTTTTGCTGCTGTAAACTATTCTTCTGTTTCTGTGTGTACCCTTATATATTTCATTTCTAGTTTAATTAAATGTTAATTATGATTTAAAGGTTAACTCTCTTATCCGTGTTGTTTCATGTGTGAATATAATTTTGTATATTTGTTAGGATCTCAATGACAACCTTTGTTACTAGTTTCTTAGTTAGACTAAATCTGTTCGAACCTTTGTTAAATAATACAAAACTTCCTTAATTTGGTTCTCCAAGGTACTTTCTTGTAACCTTAGTCCTCCAAAATTTTTGGTCACCAAATTAGTCCTTGGAGATTTGCTTTATCACCACTGTAGTCCTCCAAAAATTTTGTCACCAAATGCATGGAAAAGAAAAAGAAAATATCTTGTAACTAAATTAATCTCTCAAAAATTTAATCTCTCAAAAATTTAATCTCTCTTCAAATTAGTTCCTTGGATTCTTTTTGTTTTCAATTTGCCTTCAAATTTTTTAACGGATTAATGTGGTGATATAAATAATTTTAATAAAGGACTAAATTGTGGGTTTTCTCTAGACGATATTGTGAGCATTCTTTCGCAGCTACTTGTTAAATGGCTAAATCATGGCCTACAGAGGTGAAGACCTCCAGATGTTCATTATGTTTTTGGCCATTTTTAGGAGGCTAAAAACCTGCAGATCTTATTCATTCAATTTTCAGGCCTTACCTTGTTGACCAACATATATTACCATAGTATTCACTCCAAATAGCAACGCACATGCTTTCCCCGTGTGTCACATATTAAATGAGTCTGTCACAATTATACTAAATACAATTAGTATATTTTTCAATTTGTTCATCCTTTACCAAACTTGGTTGACGACCATTAGTTGCATTTATGCTGTTGCGGAACGTTCTATGATCCTTTATGGATGTGCTGGATGTAATGGAAGTTTCTATCCTTTTTGCCTTACAATATTCATGCTATTCCTCTCATTTTCTTGTTTTATCACCTACTTGTAATTGATTCTTTGAAATTGGATTTGTCATTCAACTGCAGTGAAGACGATGAGTCAAGTGATGAATTTGATGTGGGGAACGACAAAACTCGTTCCTGTGCTATTATGTAAATTGGCGTTTCATAAGATGACACTGACCCATTATTGAGGTGTCAAGTCGCTGATTGCTAACATATTTCATCGCTCAGCTTTGAGAAAAAGTAGCCAAGATTTTTCAATCTAGAGGAGATTTATACACCGTCTCTTGCCTGAGCGATCATTTGTGTCTGTAAATGCTTTTTGCGGCCTTCAATTTTGTTTCTCTGCTTTTCATTAATTTGTTGTATTATCTTTGACGTGTGAATTCTTTGCCTTTGATTAATGATTTTTGTGCTTTTCTAAGTTCTTGCTTTTTTATATGGCTCTAACAAAACTCTAGTTTTATGCTCTGGTATTATCTAGAAAAGATATAACATGTAATATTTTGTAAATAAAAATATTAATAAGTCCTTCAAGTTGATCTTAAACAACTTAAAAAACTAAGGTTTTATTGGAAAAATATTTATTATATTTTTGTATTTATGATATAATAAATATTTTTTAATAAAATTTTCCTATTTTTAAAGGCTTAAATTCAGCTATAAAGGTTAATATTGAGGGTCAGCGCTCCAGCCTGATATATAAAAGTTCCTCTATTACTCTTCCTTGTTTTAGAACAATCAACCTATGTGCTTGCTTATTGTAGAGGAGAACAAGTTTTCTTGCGATTAGGACTTTGGAATGACTTTTATGTCGGTGTTGTTCTTGACCAGCTTATTGAAGGCAAAAATTTTCGTGTGCTGTACACGAGGATTGATTTCTTTTAGGCGATTGATTTTCTTGTATTCAATGAGATGTTTCTTGCAAAACGTTGTTTGCTTTATGATGTAGCTGTCATGTTTGGAGACAAATAATCTATTTTTTTCCAGCTAATTCAAACATATTAAGATAATATCACATGATTTTATAATTTGATTGATAAAATTAATTTTTTTATTAAATATTCGTAAGGACTTAATTTTACAAAGCTAAAGATTTGATAGGCACACCTGAGCTTTTAAAATTTGAAGTTCTACTTGTTTGGTATTTCATCTTCAAACAAAATTTTCAAATTTGCGCCAATTCCAAACAAAATTAATTGGTAATGTTATATGCATCATAAAATCACATTTTAGAATTAAAATTTTTAAGTTTGTATGGGATCTCTTTATAAGTTCAATTCATCTCAAGATAAAATTTTGGGATTTCACTTTCTTGTTATATATTTTCTATCATGTATTTAACAATTTTCCATTTAGCATCATCATCTTATAATAAAATGTCTGGATTTGAAATCAGATATAAAAAAATTCTTAATATTGAAATTGAAGTACTAAAGATGTACGTTTAGCCTTAGATTGTGCCTATCATGGAATTCATTTGGTCTTTCAATACTCAAATTTTCAAATTGAGTCATTAATCCTTTGTATGTTTAACAAGCATAGGAACCAAAATTATGTTCGGATAAACAATTAAAATATCAAAAGAATAAATACACCATTTGCATGTATTTAGGGAAAATCTTCATTGAACATATTAAATTTTGGGACCAAATTACATATTTCTATATAAAAAAAAGTCAGTTATAATTGAATAATAACAATGTTTTTGCTTAAAGTACGGTAATGCATTTAAGTGAAACTCATGAATTAAGTTTAAGCTATTAGTATGGTTGAGTCAATCAATTAATCAATCCGATAAAAATATGGGTATGTATGTACTTCTGAAGAAATGTTCGTTCAAGTTTTCAGCCTGTTGAAAGCTCTCTTTCTCTCTTTCTAAATTTAGTATCGATATACTAGTTTTTTTTTTTTCTTTCATCCTCAAGGACCACTCGGCAAAGCCAAAATTTTTAATATAATATAATACCAAAATGTTTCAATATTTAAATATAATATTAAAATGACCTATTTAATAAATAAATTCCGGTCCATGTTATCCTCTGCCGAATAAATTAATATAAAATCCATTAATTTTTTATTAGAAAAATAGTATTTATTATATTTTTATAATTTTTATATAATGAATATGTTGTTTTATAATAATTTTTTTAAGAAGCTTAAAATCCGCAGTTTTAAGAGTTGGGGGTTAAGAAAATAGTAATTTTAATTTTATAATCACCAAATCTATCTCTTCCAAGTTCCAACCAAAAGTCAAAAACAAACAATCCAAAACACTGGGCATATATTGTAAAAAAATAAACATTGTACATCTAAATTTAGATGAATAAAATAAAAAAGGGAGATAAGAAGAAAAATATAAAAAAAATATATATTAAAATAAAAATACTTAAAAATGTATGATATTACCATCCATTCTAAAATCAGGGAAAGTATCTATTATGCTTTTGTGTTCTCCTAAACTAAAACCAGCCAAAATCCAGGGGATGAAGATACCAGAGTTCTGACCCTTGTGAAGTAATAAACGACATTCTCACAACTCCACATAACTTGAGCCACTTTTTGGTGGAAACTTGGTCATACCTTATCCACACAACTATTTGATTTTGATAAGATGCCACAAAGTACAAGCCAATAGAAGAAAAAGCCTAAAGCAAATAAAAATAAAATAAAAAGCTCAACACAGTTAGTTAGCATCAAGAGAAGAAAAAAAAGAAGAAAAAACAAAAAAAATGTCTATGGCATGCTCACTTCCATGCATCAAAATCCCAACTTGTTCCTCTTCTCCATCATGTACTTCTTCATCAACTTCCTCCTATTCTTTTAGGTTCTCTTCTTCCAAACTTCACAGTGTCACCATAAGGAATTCTCAAGCTGAAGGGCCTCTGAGAAGACCAGTGGCACCCCCAATAAGGGAACCATCATCACCAAATGCCCCTCTGCCCCTGAAGCCAACACTTCCTACTCAGTCTCCACCATCCCCTACAGTGGTGCCTCCACCTCAGAAACCAGCCACTGTTGTTGGAGATGATAAGAATGTGATTACATTGGAATTTCAGAGGCAAAAGGCTAAGGAATTACAAGAATACTTCAAACAGAAGAAGCTTGATGAAGCAGATCAGGGTCCTTTGTTTGGTTTCATTGGCAAAAATGAAATTAATAATGGAAGGTAATACTTTTTTGCTGTTGGAACAAAATAAAATTGGAGCTATTCTATTTGTGGGATTTTAGTTAATTGCATTTTTTTTATGATGGTTCAACTTGGTTGGTTGCTTCAATTTTATTACTTCTTTTGTTGTTTCTCCCTCAACTTCAAAGGGGATTGCTAACCATTTATTTATTTGGTTTTATTTTGGTCTAATTGAATTGCATGAATTCAGGCAAAAAAATTGGGCCTTTTTGAGAGGCTTTGAGGAAAGAACAAGTCAAGGTTTAAGATACCCAATATGTTGTGCAAAAGCTTCATTTTTGGGATGCAACAATAACATTAACGTTTACTTTCTCAGATGCTGATATTTTACAGTTTTGTTATTAACCTTTTGTTCAAAATGGCCATGTGAAGTCTCACAACTGATTAGGATGGAGTTATGTTCAATAACATTGTGAAAGATTTTTTTTACATTCTATTGGAAACATAAAGTTTATGCATTATGGTAGTTTCTTTTGCTTCTGTGTCTCAAGATGAAAACGAATAGATGAAATTGATGAGTTTTATATGGATAGCTGACACACTTGTCTGCATTCATGTCATTGAATTGAAATCCAAGCTGCTCAGATTCAAAGAAACATATTCTCAGATACTTGGAGTTTAACACTCCCTTGCATCTCTTTTCTAGATACTTTCTATAAGGTTTTGATATCTTTTTTATAATTTCCATAAAACATTTATTATTTTCTTTCCTAATTATCTTTAATATAACTGAAGTTCTTGAAAACTTAAATCAAAACTAGTATAGATAAGATCAAAGTTAATGGTATTAAATGAGGATAAAATTGATAAGATGTAAAATTTTTAAAACATTAAGAAAATTAACCAATTTTAAAATTTTTATTTATCTTTATAATTTAGTTAAAATATCTTATAAAAAATTAAAAGGAGTAATTGTTAAGCATTTTCTAAAAGATATTATTAATAAAATTTTATCAATGCTTCCTCATCATGATGGTGTAATTTTTTTTATTTTTAGAAATTATAGTTATGGAAATCATTTTATTAAAATCACAATTTCTGAAAATGTTTTAAATGTATTTAGTTTATTTAAAATATTTCTAAATTTTTTTAATAAATATGATTATAACTCTCTTATCTTCATATGAATCTTAAATTACCATCCTTTTCTGGAATTCTCATGAAAATATTTTAGTTGGTTAAAAAAACTAATTTTAAAAATGTTGTTTCCTTTTAAAATATTTTTATCAAGTATAAAAATCTAATATTTTCAACTTGAATCTGCATTCTCATGCTAGTTCTGCTGTATTTGACATAATTTTGTTTCCACAGATGGGCAATGTTTGGTTTTGCTGTAGGGTTACTAACAGAGTATGCAACAGGCTCAGACTTTGTTGATCAAGTAAAGATTCTTCTCTCCAATTTTGGGATTGTAGATTTGGAATGAACACCTCATTATGAAAATACTGCCAATAGTTTCTTGTTCCCATCTCTGGTGTTAACAAAGTTGAGTAATTTGTTTTGTAATTCATTTATAGCACACAAGCTTTCTCTTTACATTGATGAAATCTCAAGAATGTGATTTTCCTTTTTCCACAATGCTGAACTCCTTAGAGATATTGAAATCCTTAAAAGTGCATTGCAAGTGTACTGTTATGATATTAGATATCAGATGAAATATGTAATATTGACATACTTTAAGTAATAACTATACAGCTATTCTATTATGATGTGTTTGGATAAGAAATTTTAAATTTTTAAAAATTTTTAAGTAAAAATAAGTAATTATTAAAAGAAAAGTAACATATGAGAGAAAATATAAATAATAATTTAAAAAAAAATAAAATAACAAAGAATTTAAATTTTTTTTATTTAACATAAAGTTCTTTAAATAAAAATTTAAAAATTTTTAAAATTTTATTTTTGTTGTTTAAATATGTAAATTCTAGTAATTTTAAATTACTCTATCCAAACACAAAATTAGGTTGTGTTTAAATGAAATATTTTAAAAGTGAAAAATAATTTAGGAGAGGATTTAAAATTTAAAATTTTAAAATATTTTATTTGAATATTTTTTTTAAAAATTTAAATTCAAAAATGTTTTTAAAAAAATTAATAAACTAAAATAAAAAAATTTAAAATATCCTCAAAATATTGAAAATCTTAACAAAATTCTTTTGGCACCCACTTGATCGATCCCAACCCCTGGGGCAGAATATAAAACAAATTAATTAATAATTAAAAAATAAAAAAATAATATAATAATAAATCTGTTATTAATATAATGAATTTTTTATTTTTAAATAAAATTTTAGTTAACAATAAAATAAACTTTTAATTTTTTATTTTTAACCTGAGTACAAAAATTTTAAAAGTAAACAACTCCTTCAACATAATAGCCTGGGAAAAAACATCAATCATCTTAAAAAAACAAAGAAAGAAAAAGAAGTTCAATATTATCCTCATTTCTTACATATATACATACCATGAGTCAAGCGATTTATTGGTTAATATTAATTCATCACAAACACAGGTTTGCTAGACGTAGTCCAATTTATTTTTTATAAATAATATGTTGGTATGCTTCAATTTCAATTTGTTAAATTACTCTCTACAAGAAGAAGAAAAAAAATTGATTTGAAAAATGGTTGGGCATGGTCATGGACCAGTCGACCCCCTTAAAAGCAAAATTGAGACAAACATAAGGTGCCAATTTAATATCTGATTTTGCTTTCTCATATTAACACAACACTGTCTCTAAAATGGTTCACTCAAGGTTAGAACACAAGCTCTCTCACAAATAAGGCCCAAAAATGGAAAGGAGAAAGGAATGAGTAAAGAAGAAAAGCAAATAGGAGATGAAAATTGATTAAACCAGATTAGACCATGATGTTTAGGTAAAAAATTTTAAATTAAAAATTATTATTTATTATAAATTTATTTTGTTGTTAAAGTCTGACACGTTTTAATGGTTATTAGATTTATAAGTTTATTTAAAAACCTGTAATATATAAAAAATTATAAATAAACAAAATTTATATATAAATAATTAAAAAATTTAAATGTTAAAACAAATTAAACAAGTTAGAGAATTTAGGACAATCTATAGTAATCACACACCATACAAGATTCAAATTTGTAAGAAGAGAAAGAAATATAAAACCTTTAAATTCCTTAGAGTTATGCAATGTAGGATTAGATAGACTTGGAAGCTACATGTTGTCATTAAACCGATACTCATGAATGCTTGTTAATAGTACTAAAATTATAACTTGTTAACATATTTCTTTTAATAAACTAGTAAGAGTATCTTAACAAATCTTATATTATTTTGGTTCAATTTTTGTGTTTGTTTTTAAAACTATCCTGATTTTGTTGAAGAGCTACTTTGGCTTAATAAAAGCAAACTAATTATAAGTGCTTGATAGCACTTCTCTAATAGTATGAATGCTTTGACTTTTTTAACAGGTCAATAAATTAGGTTCTGGAGCTAAAGTTGAAAATTTTTATATAATTACTAAATGAATTAAGCTTTCAAAAAAGGCCTAACATAGTTGGCAAATGGTTAGATTTTTTTAACATGTAAGTTAAAATTTAATTTTGACCATGTATATGAAAAAAGCTAAAGAAGTTATATATATATATATATATAAAGAAGACTTTCATATATTACATTAATTATATATCTTGCAAGCTAGCATATGTGTCGAGAAAGAGAATTGCATTTAAAAATAATAAATTTTGTTCATACAATTATATGAACGAATGGTCAATATTGATTTTATTCAATTTAATTTTGACCACCCATTTATAATTTATGGTCAAAGTTTTATTATTGTTCTCATATATCAAATATTATATATTATAAAGATATTCCTAATCAAAAGTATATTAAAAAAATAAATAGATTCATCGTTTATCAGATTTGCACTTGTCTCATGGAACTCTGAAGAACTTAGGGTAAGAAGATGGTTTTAATTTCTTAATAAGCCAACCTTAATTACTTTTATAGCTAATCCTGTATTAAATTTGTATTATCTCTGCTTACTAATTTCAACAAATAAAGAAGCCTCAACTATCTAAATGAAAGGAAAGATTAATTGTTAAAATTCAAGTTAATTAAGTAGAAAACCTAAAAGGATTTTAACTATCTCAAATCATTTAAATCATCTGAAAGAAAAGAACACCAAAGAAAGGAAATGATTTTAGCACTATCCTCAATTCTTAGATACATATACCAAACTCTTGCTTGTTTGATACGTATAGCATGCTAGTTTGCTTTTATACAAGACCAACCAAGAAACCCTTAATGACATGTTAATTGAAGAAAACATCTTATACCCCTTAATTATTTTTTTTCCGTGTAAAACATCATACTTGATAAAAGTACCATTGAAGATACAATTGTATACAAAAAGAAAATATTCTTTTCATTTTCTTTTACAAAAGGAAATCTTTTTCCCCCCTTTAATTTCATACCTTCAAAGCTGAGACCACAAGCCACTTTTATTCTAATTGTTGTCATAGTTCACACACCATTGCGAATATCACCAAACTTGTTCTTGATCCACTTGAAGCCATTTCTTACACTTGTCTTAAGCTTCCCTTCCATTGTGAACACATTATATCCCTTGATTCTCTTCTTCCTCTTAAGCTCTGGATCATTTGCGGCACAAAACCCACTTCCCTTTTGGCATGGCCCATTAAAATTGTATGAGTTTGATCGTTCTTGGAACCCAAATTCAGTGTAAGAGCAAGAGTATTCAGGGAATGACTTGTTTTTCTCCATGACCTTCCCTTTGGTCTTTCAACACTGCATGAAACAGGAAATATTTCTATTACATTAGCAAATTAAAATGGGACAAAGCAGAAGCTAGTTAATTATGGGTTTTGGAGGAAGGACTATATCATGATCCTGTGTGGTGGCACCCATGTGTGATGTTGGACAGCTGCTATTCAGTGTTGTGGGAATCATAAGGGTCCATGGTATTGATGGGGTGGTGGGTCCTACTTGTTGGGTAGGATATGCCACCATTTACTAGTGATGACACATATTGGATTCACATGGGAGTGCAATGGACCCATCATGTTTAGTGGGGGGGGCAAGTTTGTTTCTCTGTTTAGTGTTTCATAGGAGTTAAAGCAAACTTGTATAAATAATTTTATTTTAAATAAATTAATAAAATTATTTTATTAATTTATATTTAATTTTTATAGATAATATTTTATTTGGGATGGAGTTGTTGATCTCATAAAGTTAGTTAGACAAACCTGAGATAAGGCACAAGACTATGTTTGCTTTGACCTTAAAAATTGTTGTTTGCCATTTACAAGTTTTTACATGCACGTTTATGTCGTTTGGTCATGGGGATCTTCTAGTGTACCCTAACCATTTCTTTATCAAAAGCATTTTCCACTTTATGACAAGCTTGGGGGCTCATTGCTCCATGGGCCCTTTAATTTCATGCAGATCAAGTGTTGAAAAGATTACATTGGTCCATTTGCTTTATGATATTATGGCAGAAATTATCCTAAGCTTTTATCATCTGTTATGTATAATTTGACCAAATTGATAACGTTTATAGTTTTAGAAATGGGATAAATACCATTTGTACTCATGCATTTTGTATTGTTTTGGATTAATATATGTGAGGCTGAGTTCAATAATTTTTTTAACAAGACATTCCCCTAATTAGGCCTTAAAATAATTGGATCCCTTAGTTTGAGCTCAACATATTATCTTAGGCAATAAAGAAGGATTCCTACATCTTCAAAAGAAAAAAGAAAAATTGCATGACTCACACCTTTTTTATTTAAGTAACACCAAAATATTTTACAAGTTACAGAATCCTACCAAAACAAAGATATTTGAAGAAAAATACAATCCTCGTTCAACACATTCACTCTTTATATAAAAAGCTTCCATAATAATTAAAGATACACAAAATTTCTACTATTATTATTCTATTAAAAATAGAAATAGACTTAAAAGTTAAAATATTATTCTTGAACATTTTGGTCAGATAATGTTTGATGAGCGAGTATCATAAACCCCTTTCCTTGGAAACTTCCATGTATATATCTAACCTCTAAAAACTTAATAACATCCATAATTGTCAAAGACTTCAGGTTCTAAATTACTTGTCTAGATCTTGTTCAAAATCCAACTTTCCGCAATGAAATTTAATATAATACCTTAGGGAAAAGGAAATTGATCTCTGTATGACTTATTGTAGAATTATAATGCACAAAACAATTTAAAAGTAGAGAATAAAGACTTGTGAGATACATGTGGACCCACATGTAAGGGACCAAGAGTACCACTGCAACTGGCCTAATAACACCTTTAGTTATCCTATTCCTATAGACTCCAAAATGTTGAGTTTAGTTTACCAGTTTTAAGGGGTTCCTTTTACTTTTTGGGTGTAATATTGGGGATGCATGTATACTAGATGATACAAATATCCAAGAAATAAAAATAATTGTATACGATATCATATATCATATTAATTTTCATTATTCAAATAACAAAATTATTTTTATAATGGATCGGTAGGTTGGTTTTATCCATTAATCAACTCAATGAATCTTCTCAAAGTTGAAAATATTAAAGATGAAGAAAGAAAAATGCAAGTGGAGAAGAAAATGAAAATTGTGCCTTGTACTCTTATCTATGAATATGTTGAATTTTTTTAATATGAGAGCATCTTATCAATTTATAATCCAAACTCCAAAACTAGGGAAAGTTTCATTGCTCCTCTGGCAAAGAGATTCTCAAGATAAGGGACCATGTTTGTGGATTACCATCATGGATCTATTGAGCAACATTCTGACCATCATGACACTATTCTTTTTCTCTTTTACATCCTATACAAGTAAGTGCGCGTGTTACCTAACAGTATAAGATCTGATTATGTATATTTTAACAGTATTTTTATTTTAATATATTTATATTTTATATTTTATTTTATTATATATCATCTAGTAATCAATAGATAAATTTAATAAATTTATATGTTATTATTATAATATTTTTTATATTATATAAAATTTATTTTATTTAAAATAACAAAAACTATTTAATATTATAAAAGCGATCAATTTATTTTATAAATAATCTATATTAAAATTATTCTGTTAAATAAATTTTTTAAATTATCAAAATTTTATTTATCTAAAAGTAAAATAAAAACTTTTATTAAATTAGATCAAGTTTATAAAATGTCATAAAATTTATAAAAAATTTGATAATTTATTAAATAATTTTAATTTAATATATGTTGGAAAATATATATTATACATAAAGTTAAAATTATTTAATAAAATATTAAATCTTTTTTAAATTTTATAAAATTTTATAAACTTATCTACATAATAAAAATATTTAATTTGAACAATTAAATTGATGAAATTCATTAAAAAATTATTGATTCAAGTACTTTTAATATGGGTTGATTTTAAAATAAGTTGATCCTTCCTTTTATATCATAATATAAAAAAAAATATATTAAATTTTAAAATTTATACTAACTTAATAACTATTTATAAAATATAAAATTTACTAATATAATCGTTAAATTATATTATAAATTTTTATAATTATATTTATTAAATTTTAAAAATTTTAAATATTTATAAATATATTATTTAATTACTAATATTTATATTTTTAAATAACATATTAACGGTTAAAATAAACTTATACAATAAAATATCTAACTATTTAATAAAAAATTTTAAATTAATAATTAGATTGATTAATTGTATATTCTATACAATAAATTTTTTTTATATAAATATATATTATAATATTATAAATTAAATATAATATATATTTTTATTTATAGATTTATTTTTTATATAATATATATAAAATATTATATTCTATTTTAAATATTATATATATATATATAATTTTACATCATTGCTTATCGTTAATATATATTTATATATAAAAAGAAAGATAATATGTGAATGAAAAAGAAAAAGATGAATGATAAAAAAATATCAAAAAATAATAAGATATTTTTAAATAATCGTGGTATGAATAATAAAAAAGTTAAATAAATATATTGCTAATATTAAGATATTTTTATTTTATTTATTTTCTATTTTAAATTAATATTATAAAAATTTATATTTGTAGGTAACATTAATTTATGTTATATCTATTTATAAAATATCTTAAATTTAAGTTTTGAGAGAATAATAGTAAAATTAGATATCTATACGAATGACTTTCATCAATTAAAAATATTCTCATACCAAGAATAAAATACGGAATTGTTTTCAAAATTACAAAGATTAATTATTAGATGGTGATTATTTTAGTTTTTATCTTTATATTAATTTAGTTCTAATGTTTATAATTACAAATATTAAAATAATTATATTAAAGATTAAAATAATATTTTTAATTTAATATATTATTTCAAACAAATAATAATAATAATAATAATAAACTTTTATATATATATATATTATAATATTAATAATAAGATTTAAACTAATTTATGATTTCATGAAATTGTTGAAATTTTTATTATTAAGTTAAATTTAGTGGTTTAATAACAAATATATATATATATATATATATATATATATATATTTACTAAATAAAATTTATGTAAACCTATAAAATAATATGAATTTAATTTCTTATTTAATACATTTTATTCATTGTTTTAAAAATTAGACCGAACTGACACGCTCGTCGTAAACGCGCAAAAATAATTTCTAGATTTCTCCCAAACTATTGGTATAGTATAAGGTGTAACCTAGCTCATCTCCCAAAGACCATTTCATATTCTTAAGCAAATTAGGAGAAAGTTAGAAAAATAGGATTTTGTAAATATATGATATTAAGTGCGAAATGCAAAATGCAGACTGAAATTAATTTCACTTAACAATTATCAACTCAAGGAATTAAGAAGCTATTTTCTTAACTAATCATTGATCACTAAAATCATGCATTGTGTTTATCAACCTAGGATCATCTGGAACCCCTAGAATGATCCTTGAATTCTCTACTGAGAAACCTCTCAGAATTTAATTGATTATGATCAACAAGATTTAGTAACCACTTAATCTTTTATCTAAACCAATTTCACAATCAGAATTCAGTTGAAGTAAGTAATAAAATGAAAACCTTCAATTCAATTACTTAATTTCTACTCTTCAAACTTTTGGAAAATGATTTACCAATCAAAAATCAATTATAAATCAATTATACATTAATCAAAATACGTCAACCGATCAAACTTTGATTAAAAGAATAAAATTGAAGAATATAGTAAAGTAGAGTAGAAATCACTCAATAAGCATGTAAATAAAGATCAAGACCTCAAAGTTAAAATGAAAATAGCTTGAATCCTTGAATTGAAACTACGAACCTAGTCTTCCATGAAGGAGGCAAACTAACAACAAAGAAAGAGGAAAACTAACAACAAATAAATCCTAAGCCTTCCATGTAGGAGGCAACTAACAACAAATAAATCCTAAGCCTTCCATGTAGGAGGAAACTAACAATAAAGAAAAACTAAGCCTTCCATGTAGGAGGCAAACTAACAAGAAAGAAAACCTAAGCCTTCCATGAAGGAGGCAAAACTAACAAGAAAGAAAGAAAGAAAGAAAGAAAATGGTATTGGAGTTAATCTCCAAAATGGTGTGTGTCTCCTCTTGCAAACCCTTCTATTTATAGAGGATTTTTGAGGCATCATCTTCAGAAAGTCACCAACTAGGATATTACTTTTCTACCCTTTTCTTCCTTTCACATGGGCTTTGTTGAAATTGCAAAACACTTTTGAATTTTTGCCACCAATGAGCACAACAATTTTGACTTTATTGCACCGCAATTTTGGATGTTCACATGTCCGAATTAGAGCTTGACTTATGAACAAAAGTTGTAGCCCCTTATCTTAGCTGTCCAACAAAGTTGATTTCATCTCAATATGACTTCTATATCTCAAGATATGGCCGGATCTTTGCACACTGTTCAAATTCCACGTCAGCAACACTATCTCATCTTTTGAGATAATTTCGGAGTCCTAAACATCCCATTTAGAGTCTGCTCTTTCTTTGTAACTATGGACACTTCTTTAAGGTTTCATTCAAGACAGATTTCATGATTTTTGGATGTCTACAACTCCTATTATGCTCAAAATACTATAATAGTGTCATTTTAATCGGGTAAGCAAAGAAATTCAATTAAACTTCGTATGAACTCAAACTCATAAAATATGACAAAGACCACTTAATTGAACATATAAGAAGTCTTAATGAGATAAAAGTGAGAGATAATTATTTATGAAATCTATGCTTATCAAATTCCCCCACACTTATCTTTTGCACGTCTCGGGCAAACTTAAGTTAAGGATTGATGACTATTTTTTTTTTTTTTTTTTGAAAGAACATCAAAGTTTTAAGTTGATTTCTCAAGAATTCACAAAATTTCATGAAGCATTATTTCATCACATTTTTGAAATTACTTAGAAAGGTAACTTTAATTTGAAAAACATAGATTGAGAAAGATAAAACCTCACATGATATATTCTGAATCTCTCAAGTGTTTGATTTGGTAAGTGTTTCTCTCAAATTCAATCCATGAAAGATGAACTATCATAGGCTTGCATATCTTCTACTTCTCTACTACTATGTACACATGCAATGCACAAATCAAGAGGTCTTTATTTTGGTTCTAACGGGAGTAGAAAGATGAAATGATATATTGAAGAGATACAATGTTAGACCAAGGAAAATGGTGAGGATTGAGAAGTGATTGTAAGTGGTGTGAGAAACAGATATCACTTCTTCATTCCTTTTTTTTTTCTTTTTTTTTCAATATAATAGTTTATTTATTAATTTATTGCTTCAGCTTTTTTTTTTTCAACCATGATATTGATGAACACAACAATAATCTCCCCCACACTTATTGAAACACTTATGATATGATAAATCTAGTATTCCTCACCTTCTATGGTCAGACAAAGTTGTTTTTTTTTTTTATTTGTGGTGAGCTAAAAAGAAGAAAAGGCTAATCGGCTCAAAGGGCTGATCAAAGGATAAAATTATATGGTTTGGTTATTTGGCCAAGTGGTTTGTTCAAGAAAAACAGTGCCTCAATCATTTTTGTACAATTCATGTGAAAATGTAGCTTCAAAAAGAATCAATGCAAGTTCTGAAGTAACATATTCCATGGATGAAAATCACACAAGAAAGAAAATAATAATAAGGCTCAAAATCTCACAGGTAATATATTTATCAAATCTAATCTATCCAGTTCAAATATGTGTTGCCAAACTAATTAATCTCAAAATGTAAATCATTTTACTTCAATTATTTTATGAAATCTAAAGAACAACAAACTTCCACATTCAATTTTTTTTTTATTTTTTTTTTCATAAGATGCGTATCAAGAGTCAAGTGTAACTCCTTACTCAGCCATCTTACTCAAGCAAGTTTATGAATCTAACCTAAATTTTTTTTTGTATCGGACCATCCTCCCCCCAACCTATCCAAGACATTGTCCCCAATGTCTTAGATGGAATTTCATATGACAGGAAAAGAAATGTGAGAAAACCACCAAAGTAAGGAAAAGTTATAACCGAAGAGTGGTATCTGGTTCTCTTTTGTCTCTGCCATCCTGATTTGGTTGGTTCACCAGCTGCATTGCTATATTCTAAAAATGGTGAAAATTTCAAATAAATTGAAAAGAAAATGTAAATGACAAACATACATGCATGAGAATGAACAGTAGTTGTGATTGTGGCTCACATCTTCCTCTGGTTTTACGTCCAGTAACGGCTGAAACGCCTTCCAAGAGTCGAGGATGTGCTTCCCATTCAGTTTTCTTGTAAACTGACAAAAGGGTCTTTTAAAGTCAGATTCCCAAGACTATAACGTGCTTTTTCCTTACGGAATAGTTCAAACAAATCAAGAATAGTATACCTAAAAAAAATTGTTAGAAAGGTTAAAAATTTTATACAAACTCAAAAAATTGTTAGAAAGGTTAAAACTTTTATACAAACTCCTAAATAAGCCTAGGAAATTAAAATGGTCCCCGGCAACGGCGCCAAATTTTGACACGCTCGTCGTAAACGCGCAAAAATAATTTCTAGATTTCCCCCAAACTATTGGTATAGTATAAGGTGTAACCTAGGTCATCTCCCAAAGACCATTTCATATTCTTAAGCAAATTAGGAGAAAGTTAGAAAAATGGGATTTTGTAAATATATCATATTAAGTGTGAAATGCAAAATGCAGACTGAAATTAATTTCACTTAACAATTATCAACTCAAGGAATTCAGAGGCTATTTTCTTAACTAATCATTGATCACTAAAATCATGCATTGTGTTTATCAACCTAGGATCATCTGGAACCCCTAGAATGATCCTTGAATTCTCTACTGAGAAACCTCTCAGAATTTAATTGATTATGATCAACAAGATTTAGTAACCACTTAATCTTTTATCTAAACCAATTTCACAATCAGAATTCAGTTGAAGTAAGTAATAAAATGAAAACCTTCAATTCAATTACTTAATTTCTACTCTTCAAACTTTTGGAAAATGATTTACCAATCAAAAACCAATTATAAATCAATTATACATTAATCAAAATACGTCAACCGATCAAACTTTGATTAAAAGAATAAAATTGAAGAATATAGTAAAGTAGAGTAGAAATCACTCAATAAGCATGTAAATAAAGATCAAGACCTCAAAGTTAAAATGAAAATAGCTTGAATCCTTGAATTGAAACTACGAACCTAGCCTTCCATGAAGGAGGCAAACTAACAACAAAGAAAAAGGAAAACTAACAACAAATAAATCCTAAGCCTTCCATGTAGGAGGCAACTAACAACAAATAAATCCTAAGCCTTCCATGTAGGAGGAAACTAACAATAAAGAAAAACTAAGCCTTCCATGTAGGAGGCAAACTAACAAGAAAGAAAACCTAAGCCTTCCATGAAGGAGGCAAAACTAACAAGAAAGAAAGAAAGAAAGAAAGAAAGAAAATGGTATTGGAGTTAATCTCCAAAATGGTGTGTGTCTCCTCTTGCAAACCCTTCTATTTATAGAGGATTTTTGAGGCATCATCTTCAGAAAGTCACCAACTAGGATATTACTTTTCTACCCTTTTCTTCCTTTCACATGGGCTTTGTTGAAATTGCAAAACACTTTTGAATTTTTGCCACCAATGAGCACAACAATTTTGACTTTATTGCACCGCAATTTTGGATGTTCACATGTCCGAATTAGAGCTTGACTTATGAACAAAAGTTGTAGCCCCTTATCTTAGCTGTCCAACAAAGTTGATTTCATCTCAATATGACTTCTATATCTCAAGATATGGCCGGATCTTTGCACACTGTTCAAATTCCACGTCAGCAACACTATCTCATCTTTTGAGATAATTTCGGAGTCCTAAACATCCCATTTAGAGTCTGCTCTTACTTTGTAACTATGGACACTTCTTTAAGCTTTCATTCAAAACAGATTTCATGATTTTTGGATGTCTACAACTCCTATTATGCTCAAAATACTATAATAGTGTCATTTTAATCGGGTAAGCAAAGAAATTAAATTAAACTTCGTATGAACCCAAACTCATAAAATATGACAAAGACCACTTAATTGAACATATAAGAAGTCTTAATGAGATAAAAGTAAGAGATAATTATTTATGAAATCTATGCTTATCACGAACCAATTAATTGGATCAACTGAATTAAGAATTGATTCTCTTTTTAAATTAATTAAATCACAAAATTATTTTATAAAAAAATTGGTAATGGATTAGTAAAATCAATTAAAAATTGATAAATTAGTATTGAAACAACAGAATTAATTAAAAAAACTTATCCATATATAAAATAATATTTTTTTTAATTTTTTTAAAAAAATAAAAATAAAATTATGTTATATTTTATTTAATTTTGTATATATATTTTAAATTTAAAAAATTAAAATATATAATTTTTAATCATCTAAAATTATGATATAATATATTTTATTACTATATATATATATTTATATTTTTAATATAATTATATTATAAATATTTTAAAAATAATATTTAATTAATACCAATTCAACTACATTTAAATTATTAAATTTTAAATTAGTATCTTGATAGTTTAACGATGAATCTAATTTTAAAAATTTTGATTTTATTTAATAATAATAATAAATATATTAAAAGTATTTTGAAAAATATATAAAGTATCAGCAATCCCTTAAATATAAAAATATTAAAATAAATTAAAATTTTATACTATCTTATCTTTTAAATTTTGGCATATCTCTTAATTTTTTTAAAAATAAAATAAATTTTATATCATCTACTTTCATTTTAAGCAAATCAAACGTACCTTTAAAATTGTTATAACTATCCGCTAAGGCGTCTATTAATTTTCCTTGCAGCATTTTATATCTCTTCTCAAAAGTTATGTTTTAGATTTAGTAATTTACAAAGAGTACTATATGAACAAGATGTCATTAGAAGTTCTCTTTTAGATTGTATAATTTATTCAATTTAGTTGGAAAGCTTACAAAATGAGTTAATTTATCCTTAAATTTGACATAATATTATCAATTTAATTCTTAATCTTGACAATTATTAATCAATCTGATCCCTTAACGATGGGAAATAATTTGACCGAATCAAAGAAAGTTAAAAACAAAATTAGCAAAATGATGGCTGATAGTTATATAATCAGGAATCAAACTGACAGATCTTTAACAACAAGGATAGAAATGATGGAGATTTGCTAATTTCAAAGTCTATTTTTTATAATTTAAAACAATCAAAATACTTACAATTTTAAAATTTGTACTACCTTATACTATAGCTGTATATTATTTATACAAATGATAACGTGAATTTGTGTTTTTTATTTATTTTATTTTAAGTAAACTCTTACATTAGTCTTTAAAATTATGAGTAAAATATTTAAATTTTAAAAATTCATCGTAAGTTGCTAACTTTATAAAATGAAAATTATTTTAATTCTTTTAATACAAAATAAAATAAATTAAATTATTTTTATAAAATTAGAAAACTAATTTTTTTAAAAAAAAATTAATAACTATATAAAATGTCTAATCTATATAATTTCAAAAAGTGGGTTAAAATTTATGCGGGTTTTTTTTAGAGGGAAGATCATGGTGAAATTTGAGATTGTAAAATCTGTATGATAATTATAATTGTGGGTCTCCATGGATTAAGTGAGGCCAATGAGAAGAGTTGTTCTAAAGTGTGAATATTTTTTCATGCAGAAAGCAACGATGCAACAGTTCTCCTAATAACATGGTTTTGCTTTTCATAAAAGCGGGGTCGGTGCTCAACAAAGCCAGACATCATAATGTAACATATGAAATACACCACAATCACTCCCTGCCACAGCATGCGCTCCCAATAAAGAATTTTCCTCCTTTACTAAAAGACTTCAATTCATTGAATACATCATCTCATATTATTAAATAAAATATATAAAAAATAAATTTATAATTTATTAATATATATAAAAAATATATAAGAAATCTACTTACTACAGTCTATTATAAATTATTCCACTTAATATTTTTTTAAATTATTAAATTTTATCAATTTAATAGTTAAATTTATATATTTTATTATATAAATAATGTTTACAAAATTTTATTAAATTTTAAAAAAAAATTAATATTTTATTAAATAAATTTAAATTAATATATATTAAAAATTTTATTTGTTATGAATAAATAAATAATAAATTAAATCTATTTAAAATTTTATAAAATTTTATAAACATAATCTATATAATAAAATTCATAAATTTAACCGTTGGATTGATTAAATTTTACCATTTAAAAAAGATACTCAACAGAATAATATATAACAAACTGTTTTCTAAACTAAATTGATCCCTTCTTTTATTTTATTTATTTATATATATATATATATATATATATATATATTAAAGGGACAAATTAGTTTCTAATTTATTTATGAACTTGTAAATTAATCTTTTATTAAAAAAAATTTCTTTTGTTAATTTCTTACTTAATGTTCTGTCTTACAAACTAGCCCCTTAGTTTGTTTTGACATAATAGTGTGCTGAATTGCCACGTTAAGTATCATATACGTTATCACATGAGTTATAAAATGACATCGTTTTGAACTTCTTTTCTTTCTCCTCCATCTTCGGTAATGATACGTCCACGAAACATTTTTTCTGGCTAAATCATAACTTAAGTATAATGGACGTAAGAGCATTTAGTTCTCTAGAGTTAAACACCGCCACCATAATGGAAGGTTCAACCTCTAAATGAGTTATCAAAAAATGTAATTTTAGTTATAGGGTTAGAAGAAGAGAAAACTTAGATATTCAAATCATAGCTACATTTTTTTCTAAAGAAGTTGCATGCAACAGATGAAAATCAACAACTAAAGAGATGAGAATCAACAACTAACTCTTATTTGTAGTGTTCATTGTTTGATAAAATCATTCCAACACCACCAGCACGTTTAACCACAAGATCTTTTTCCATCCTGGGATTCTCTCCTCTTTCACATATAAAAATTTTGCCTAAAACCTTTGAGGGAATCAAGGAATCTAGTATGCAAAAGTATCCTATAGATGAGTTACTTACATTACCAATATAAACAAGTGGTGTTGGAGAATCAGATAAGGGTTTCCTGCTATAAAGTGAAGCTCTTGCATATGTCTTGTCCATTCTAAGAGTGATATAAGCAAATAAATCATGCCCACTATACTTAAGCTATGATTTGTCCAAAGAAATGGTTGGAAAAAATTTTTCCATCAGTAGTGCCGTTGTCGTAGATGGAGGAATAGAGGGTGAGGTTTAAAATGATGTTGTTTTATAACCCGCGTGATAGCTATGTGGTACTTAGTATGCCAACTCAGCATGTTGTTATGTCAAAATTGACGAAAGGACTAATTTCCAAGATAGAACACCAAGTAAGGGACTAATGGAAGAGTTTTTAAACAATGGATCGATTTCTAAGGTCATAAATAAGTTGGGAACTAATTTTCTTTTTTACTCTCTCTCTTTCTCTTTTTAACACTTATACCAACTTAATAATTTTATATAAAATACAAAATTTACTAATTCAACCGTTAAATTATATTATAATATTAAATTAATGTAAATGCTAAAATTTAACTATTACTATCAATGGATTCAAACTTTTATATATATATATATATATATATATATATATATATAATATGCTTAATTAGGATTCAAGTAAAATTTAATTTTGTAAAATATGATAGGGGTAAGCATAGGGATAACGATACTTATCCCATCCTTATACTGATCTTATATAGGAAATTATAAAATTATCCTTATTATTATTTAAATATTTTATAAAATTAATGAAACTAAAAAATTAATAAAATATATAATAAATTATAAAATAATTAAAATAAAAATATTAAAAAAATGAATGCAAGATAAATTTTTCTAACCCATTAAAAATAAAAATGACGACAAAATTAAAAACAAAGAAAATAAAACTTATTCTGGATCTACCTTGTTATGTTTATTTTTCTAAATGTAAAAATAAATTTTAAAATAAAGAATACATAGAATAATTGATTACAATTATTATAAATTTGTTAAATTATATTATTTATGTAAAAATTATTTAATGATAAATATTTAAGAAAATTATAAAATAATGTTTTTTAAATTAATTAAAATAAGATGAGAAAATAATTTTAGAATAATGAGGAAAGATAAAAAATTTATTTTTAAGATTCAATCATAATAACATTAGAAACCACCTTTTTATAGAAAATATTTACTCTTAATAATTAATTATTATATAATTAAAATTTTTTATTTATTTTATAGATAAAGAAAAACTATTATCAAACAATAGTATTTTAAAATATATATATATATACATATAAAAATATTTTTTATGTAATAAAATAAAAATAAATTTTTATTATTAATAATAAAATTAGAGTATTAAAATAATAATTTAAAAAATCACATAAAATTTTTTAAACAATAATATAATTTAAAATTCTTTTACATGCCTATGTATATGTGTAATAGACCCAATAAAAAAAGAGACCTAAAGTCTATGCCTTACCGGATTTTATCCTCTGCAGGTTGGACCATGATGTATAGAATTAGGTATATTGATATAGGTCTACAAATCAATATAACGGTCGATTAAATGAGTTCAAGTCAATATAAATATAAACATTTAAATATAACTATTTTTGAAATTATTTAAATTTTGGGTAAAAAAAATAATTGAAGGTCAATTATCTAAAAATATATAATTTATTGTTTTTGTATACTTATTAATTTTTATATTTAATATACTTTTTTGTTTTTAAATTTTTTAAATATATTTTATTGATTAAATAGGATCTGCAAATTAAAATAGATCAATAATTTTATAGATTAGTAATCGGAAATCCTTTTTTCTTTATACATATATATATAATATTAATAATGAATATAGTTTTTGTATTTTTATATTATAAAAAGTTCTTATTTTTTAAAATGTAATTTTTATAATTATTTTTATTATCATACAATCATGTGTTTTTAATTTTCACTGATCATCAAACTAAATAAATATTATTTATTTAATTAGCTATTCATTTGAAAAAATAATTTCCTTAATAAATTTAATCAATACTCAAATTTCTTCTATCAACATTAAGTATAATAAATATATATATATATAATAATAATAATATTTTATCAATCAAATGAATTTTTTAAAATTACCCAAGTATAAAATAGTAATTTTTATCTATTAATTTATATCTTTTTCAGTAAAATGATTTTTAAATTTTTTTAATATTTTGTAGATATTTATAAATTATTATACAATACACAGTATTTTTTAGAATGTTCGCGGTGGATTTGGTTCAACTTTAGATAAAAAAATTATTTAAATTCATTATAAAAATATTTACGATTTAAATTTTTTTAGTTGAAATATATTATAAAATTAAACTAAATTAATCTTTTACTATTTGATTTGGTTTTATTTTTTTATTTTTTTAAAAATCTAACAATAAAAATAAATTAATAAATTTTAAAAAATTAAAACTAACAATGAATAAACACAGATGAATAATGATATTCCAACTTAATATAGTTAAAAATAAAATTTAGATAAACATATTATATTTGATGTTAAAAAATAATTAAAAAAAATATGACAACTAACAATATAAACTTCAAACAGATATATAAATCTAAAATATTATAGGTAGGTTTAGTTATAGTTTTTGATAAAGTTTATTTTAACAGATTAATAGATAAAATGCATAATATAAATATATAATAAAAACTGAAAATTTTTTGTAGATAGAAAATTTTAATTAAAGTGGCAATAATTTAATAATATAAAATTATATGTGATTTAAGTTGGTTCATGTAAATTAAAAAAAAATTATATATATTTGTTCAATTTTCGGTTTGATCCAACTTATTTATAAGTTTTATGCAAAAATATACTATTATTCTTAATTGCACGCCCAGTGGGACTCGAACCCACAATCGCCTGATTAGAAGTCAGGCGCCTTATCCATTAGGCCATGGGCGCTTTGTACATTTATTATTTTCTTTGTATATTATTTAATCATATATAGTTATTAATTTTATTAAAAATATCATTAGATAAATAATTTTTAATAAATTTATATATTATAAATCTAAAAAAATCTCCTAATAAATTATAAAAAATTACTAGTCACGTTCGTAAATTTAAATAAACTGTATACTAGTTATTCTAAAACCCATAAAAAGCTAGAAAAAAAAGAGCTTTCACCCTTCGTTTCTGGAACCTAATTTAAAATAATTTGGATTTTTTTAATCTGATTTGATAATTGTTTAAAATTTATGTAGTATAATTGATGTATTTTTTAAATTTAATTAATTTTACATAATATAAATTAATATATTACATCTATAAGATATTTTGAAAGTTAAAAAATTTAAATAAAAAAATTAAACTTTAAAAGTGGTTATCCAACCTTTCTTTAAATATATACTATGTTATAAAAAAAATTAAAAAAATATTTAAGAAATAGTTCCCTAACCTTTCCGAGAACATGTAAATAACTGCTCTCACATATTTTTGATGTTGTGATTATTGTATATCATTAATTTGTTAATGCTTTCATCAAACTGCAAAACTGTTTATAACCTCAATCCAGGAATGTTGTGGCATTTGATTTTGATTCTTTTTGATAGAAACAATTGCAAATGTTCCTTTGATGAAAGATTTTTATAGTGCTTCCTCATGCTTTCGAAAAGCCACAAGTTTTTCTAGAAGCAGCATACGGGTTTTCTACTTGTAGCCATGACACAAGGAGCGTTAATGAGTTTTTGCAGTAATTAAAGTAAAAAATTCAAATAATAAAATAATTATATATTTGAATACAGATGCTAAGAATTTATAATAGACCATCATGTGGCTTTAAAAGTTTATTATCTCGTAAATTGACCATAAAGAATTTTATATTTTTAAAAATTTGTTAATAAAAAGTAAGTAAATATTTTAAAGAAGTGTAGAATATGAAAATAATAATTATGAATAATAATAAATTAATAAAATAAAGAATTTTAGAAATATTTTTAAATAGAGATAATTTTAAATTTTTCTCTATTTGATACAAAAATTATTTAAATAAAATTTTTAATATTTAAAAAAAATTCTTATTATTTAAAATATAAAATTTAATAAGTTCAAATTTCTTCATCCATGATTAAGATTATAACCATTCAAGATAATGCATGATAAGTAAAATTTTTGGTTTCTTCTGTTTATATATCCTTCAAGGAATGTCAAAAGAATGATATAAAAATTATCTTTAGCAGGATTGTTCTTGATGACTTTTAAACTTGAGAATTGTTACGTTTGATTTTTCTTGGTTAGAATTGCCATATTTATTTTAAATTTCATGTTTTTTAAATAAACTAAAGAACGAATCACATATAATCATTCCCTTAAGTGTTATTTAGCATAGAGATTTATGTGGGTGTTGTGAAAAGAAAGTTTAAGAAAAAATTTAGGTTCATCCAAATTAACCTAAAATCAAGAATATTTATCCAACTATATATATTGATGAAAAGTTTAACTTTTAAGACTCTTGTTTTAATTTATAATTAAGTTAATGTTAATTTAAAGTAATAATAATGAAACTATTTGTTTCCAATTAGATTTTATATAGTAAAGTTTAGAAGCTTAGTATAAGATAATTTTTAAACAAAAATAATTAAATTCTTAATTATAGTAAAAGTTCTAGTGTAAAGCTCCTTTAAACACAAATAATAAAAACTCAAGTATCTAAAGAAAGAGCTAATTGATTCCCATAGACATTAACCATACGAAAGAATTATTTTAGGCTGGAATTATAAATGAAATTTTTTATTAAAAATTATAGTAAAAATGTTTTATTCTATTTTTTAAATAGAAACTTTTCTTTTCTAATTTCTTTAGCTGTTTATCATAATTTTTTTATTATCAAAATCTAATTTATTTAAGATTTATTATATTTACAAATTTAATTAACGTTTTATAATAGATAAAAAATAAATAAAACGGTTTATAGCATATAAAAATAAATAAATTTAAAATTTATATATATATATATAAATGATTAAAAATTTTATAAATTTATTTAAAATATAAAATATAAAAATAAAAATGTTAATAAATAAGTTTAAAATATATATATATATAATATTAAAAAATTTACAAATTTTATAAAAAATAATATCTTATATATCATATATTAAAATAAATTATTAAATTATAATAAATTTATATAATAAGGCTATATAAGATATTCATTTTAAAAAAACAAAAAATAAATCAAAACACGCCCAGTGGGACTCGAACCCACAATCGCTTGATTAGAAGTCAAGCGCCTTATCCATTAGGCCATGGGCGCTTATATGTTATAATAGATCATCGGAAGTAATATATATAATAATTACTAAAATTTTGATATTAATAAATAAATTTTAAATCATTTAATATCTCCATAATATATAAGTTATTATAAAAGAAATTAATGGTATCAGCTTTAATTTTAAACATAATTTCAATAAATATTTAAAACAATTTTTTGTTAATTATAATGTTTATATATTTACGTATTATACGATGATGGATATTTATAGTTTTATAAGAAAATATATTATGATTGTAAAATAATCCGTTCGTCAATAAATTTAAAAATTGAAATTTTATAAATATATAATTTTTTGTTTAAAATTTAAAATTTTAGTTGTTATCAAATTATGTAAATATATTAATATTATATAAATATAATATATTATAATAAATATAAATATATAATATATAAAAATAAATATATTTTAAAATAAAATATATAATTATTTTAATAAATTTAAGTCTGATTTGTTTATTTAAATTTTTTTTAATAAATTTAAATTTTTTTATTTATTAAATAAGTTGAAATAAGTTAAAATTTAAACAAATAGAGTTGTAGATCATGTGAGACGATGTATTTCATTTCTATATCTATTTTTAATATCAAATAAAAATAAAAAATAAAAAGTTTTTTTTATAATATTTAAGAAAATTAAATCATATAAAAAAAATTTAAATAAAAAATTAATATCAATTAAATATTTAAAATTAAAAAAGAGAAAAAAAATGAGATAAAAATAAAAATAAAGAAAAAGTGTTTGTTGCATAACAAATTTATGTTAATAAAAATTAGATAATTTTAAAATTTTATAATTTTTAAAAATAATGAAAATTTTAAATTATAATCAATTAATTAAAATTTCAAAGTAATATCTGTCGTAACTGCAATTACAATGAGACGACGGACTGATAAAAATTTTAAAAAGAATATAATGGATTGTGGAGCTGCTACCAAATTTTATTTTAAGGGAAAACATTTGGAAAAATCCTAACTTGAGGAAGAAATCTAGGTTCGGGAGTCGGTTACGAGTAAGGAAGGTATTAGGCACCCTACTCGTCCATTACAAAGAACGGTACCTTAAACTGAGTGTATGATATTTTGAAAACTGTTTGATCAGTTAAAGTAGAATAGAAAGTAATTAGGTTTATAGAAAATAGTCTGACAGGACTTGATCCTGCTCCTACGTGTTCCTTGTGCAATGGAAAACTCAAGGCTACGTAGTTCTAGTTAAGAAACTTGATTTCTTGAAAAATAAGAGGTAACCTTAGATAAGAAGTGATTTTTTTGGACAAATTGCTAAAAACAGTGATTTTTCGGGAAATCTCGTGCTTACAAAATCCAAACCGTCGTAAGCCGTGTTTGAATTTGCATGAATTAGAACATAAAACAGTAGAGAATGCTACTTGTTCGTGTTAAAATCCGTTGCACAATTGAAGAAATATTAAAACAGACGTTTTTAGAAAAGTAATGATTTTTTGAAAACAGACGTGCTTGCAAAATTCAAACCGTCGTAAGCCGTGTTTAAATTTGCACGAATTAGAACACGAAACAGTAGAGAATGCTACTTGCTCGTATTGGAATTCGTTGCACAGTTTAGGAGGAATTGAAACAGACATTTTTTAGGAAACATATGTGCTTGCAAAATTCAAACTGTCGTATGTCGTGTTTGAATTTGCACGAATTAGAACACGAAATAGTAGAGAATGCTACTTGTTCGTGTTAGAATCCGTTTGCACAATTAAAGAAATATTAAAGTAGACGTTTTTAGGAAACAGATGTGCTTGCAAAATTCAAAGCGTCGTAAACTGTGTTTGAATTTGCACGAATTAGAACACGAACCAATAGAGAATGCTACTTGTTTGTGTTAGAATCTATTTGCACAATTGAAGAAATATTAAAATAGACGTTTTTAGGAAAGCAATGATTTTTTAGAAACAGACATGCTTGCAAAATTCAAACCGTCGTAAGCCGTATTTGAATTTGCACAAATTAGAACAATAAACAGTAGAGAATGCTCCTTTTTCGTGTTAGAATCCATTGCACATTTTCGAAGAAATTGAAAATAGAGATGGAGATGAACTCGAAAATTCGAGAAAAAGAAAGAAAATTAAGCAGAATAAAAGCTGGATCTAACCTCCATTGATGTTCCTTGTTCAATTGTCTCCAATCCAGCTTAGGTCATAAGGTTTGAAGGTAAGAATTAAGTGTTTTTTTATTTGATTCAAGCATACACTTAACTCTTTAGGTTTAATAACTTAATCATGCATCACTTAAGCTAGACTTCATATATAGGATGCATGCACATGGTTATGTACTCTTAGGAGTTTTTTTCAAAGGAGGACATACAAACACAAACAAATCAGAAAGAAATACATATAGAAGGTTCAACACATGAAAAATAATACCTAAACAAAGTTAAAAAAAACAAGATCTACAGAAGAACTTCAAAAACACAAGAGATTTTGGCGCCTAAATTTGAATTCAAATCTCAGAATTTTTCAAAAATATTTTTTCAGAGATATAAAAAATTAAAACTAACCAATTGAAATATATGAATCATAGGAATCAAACAAAACAAGTTTGACAAAAATCAGACCAGAAATGAATAAGGTATGCATAAATCAAACAAGTTAGGTTCATTTACACACCAAGATAAACATGCTTAAGTAATTAGACAATATAAATTTCATTTCAGATCCAAATTAGACAAATAATATTATTCCAGAAACTAAAGAGAAAGATGAAGAGAAATCAACAAAAATCACCAAAATCGGAGATCATTTGACTGATCAAAAATGAAAACGAAAAACAGAAATGAAAATGAACTCGAAAATTTGGCGCCACAATTTGAATTCAAAGCTTAGAATTTTTCGAAAATATTTTTTCATATATCTGAAAAATTAAAATCAAAATATTGAAATATATGGATCATAGGAATGAAACAAAACAAATTTAACAAAAATCAAACCAGAAATGAGCAAATTATGCACAAATCAAACAAGCTAGGTTCATTTACGCACCAAGACGAACATGCTTCAGTAATCAGACGATAGAAATTTTATTTCAGGTTCAAATTAGACAAATAATATCATTCCAGAAACTAGAGAGAAATAAAAAGAGAACGCAACAAAAAACACAAAAATAGGAGATCATTTGACCGATAAAAAATGAAAACAAAAAATAAAGACGAATATGAACTCGAAAATTTGGCACAAAAATTTGAGTTCAAATCTCAGAATTTTTAGAAAATATTTTTTTGGTAGATCTGAAAAATTAAAACCAAAAGAGTGAGATATATGGATCATAAGAATCAAACAAAACAAATTTGACAAAAGTCAAACCAGAAATGAGCAAGGTATGCACAAATCAAACAAGCTAGGTTCATTTGCGCACCAAAAAGAACATCCTTCAGTAATCAGGTCATAGAAATTTAATTTTAGATCCAAATTAGACAAATAATATCATTCAAGAAACTACAGTAAAATATCAAGAGAACGCAACAAAAATCACCAAAATTGGAGATCATTTGACCGATCAAAAATGAAAATGAAAGCAGAGATGAAGATGAACTCGGAAATCTGAGAAGAAGTAAGAAAATTAAGCGAATTAAAAGTTGGATCTAATCGCCATTGATGTTCTTGAATGTCATTTGATAGCACATTGGAAGATGATAAATAACTAGTTCCATGGAGGTCAAGGAGTTGCTGAATTGGATGTAGAAGTAAAGAGTTTATTGACTCCTTTCTCTCTTCCTTCTTAGAAATTCTGTAATTTTTTAGAAGTGAAGAAGTCCTATAAACTAAATGAAAGTTCCTATTTATAAATAAATTTTTAAAAAAAAAAGAAAAAATTTTACGGAACTTTCGTTTTTTATTTTCTTTTTATTATTTTTTTTATGTTTATTTTTATTTTATTTTTTTTCTTTTTTCTCTAACTAATTCTTAATCGTCATTAACTAATCTAGCTAATTTTCTAACTAAATTCTTAACTAAAAGTTTTTTTTTCTTTCTTTTTTTATTTTATTTTATTTTTATTTTTGATTTTAAACTAAAAAATAAAATAATTTATTTTAAATTTTAAATTTATCTTTAAACATGATTCACTGTTTACAATATCTATAATATTTTTTATTTTAAAAATTATATTTTTTACTAATGGTTAGAAAACTGTTCCTAAAATATATTATAGACAAAACTTTTCATAATTTGAATATTTTTTATATATTGTTAATTGTTGTAAAACTGTTCTCAAAACGTAAGAGTAGACAATAATTTTATTTAATTATTGGTATTTACCAATTAAACCAATATAAAATTATTGTTAAAATATAAAATAAGTAATAATTTGTTTAATTGTTGATAATTTTTTTGTTGAATGTTAACCATTTATAAAAAATAGAAAATGCAATAAATTTGTAAAACGGTTTGAAACATTTTCTAAAGAAAAATTCTAGATATACTTTTTAAGCAAATTCTTCAACATATTTTTTAAGATTGATCTATTTGTTAAAATATTAAATTATTTTGATTTTTTTTTAAAATTAACCAATCTTACTACCATGAGCAAATTCTTATATAGTAAATTGATTACTTTTTAAAAATTATTTTAATTTATTAAAATTAGTCGACATTAAAATATATATTAAAAATATGTTTAAAAGAATATACTAATAGAAATATTTTTTCTTTCTTATAATATAAAATAAACAATATTTTTTAAAGTAGAAATCTTTGTTTTTTTGTCAACAGTTATGAAATAGTTTCTAAAATATATAGTAGTCAATCATTTTTTATAAACACAGTAGGCAACTATTATTAAAGATATTGGATTAGTGGGATAGATTATATAGTTCTTTTAATCTATAATGGTTAAAAGTAATTTTGAAAAATTATGATACAAATGCGTTTTGATGCTACGTATATTTAAATTTCCTTTATTCAATAGAGAAACTTCTTTTCCTAAGTAGTTCATGTCTCAAAGAAAACAATATTCATTGGATTGCAACCTAAAAATCTATTTCAAATTAACTTACAAGAAAACAATTTTTGAGAAAATCTGAAAATGAATTTTAGAAATTTGATTATTATTATATCACCTAAAAATATTTCTTATATATACCTCTCAAGTGGTGTCCGAAACCTACTCGGATATTAACCTTTTGAGAGATGAAATAGCTAGGGGCTTTTGTCCATTTCCATTTGTTTTTATATTGGAAAAATGAAACAAAAACACACAGATTCATTCAAATTCCATTTTATTTCTGGTTTTGGGAGTGAGATGGCATGTGTTATTATAGATTCTAATCGTAATGTATGCTATAAATACGTACCACTTTTTGGTTCCATATTATCATGGCCACTTTAATTTCAAGCATATAGCGACAACACTGTTAATTTTATGACTTGAAAATTTGTACGTTTTGGGTGCCTACCTTATATACAAGATATCAAAGTAACGAAGCTTATCCAAAGCATAATGCTACATAAAATTTGAGTCTAGAGAACCTTTTGGAGTAGAGACATGAAGCCTGTGGTATCAACAAAAGTGGTTCTTCTAATAGCACTCTTATTATTATGCTACTTTTCATCATTTAATGGAGGTATCATTTATTTTTCCATGATTAATTTGTTTCTTGTAGAACCATACTAATAAGAAGTTATATATATGAAGAAAATTTTTCTTGATTTTTTTCTCTCTCTTACCTAGTTTTGTTTATTTTCATCTAGCATATGCTGGAAATGTGAGGACAGACCCATTTGGGATTCATGCCAGTGATCTTAGTCATGAAAATCTTGTTAATATAGAGAAAGAGGAGAAACTCAAAGATGATGAAGATCTGGTTTCAATGGATTATACAGCACCTCGGAGAAAACCACCGATTCATAACTAGTGTGGTCAAGGCTTATCATAAATTGGAATAAAATAAAAATAACTAGTTTTGTCAAATTTAATGAGCATGTGTATTTTCTGTTGGGATTTGTCATTATTTGCATCATGCATGGGGTCTCTCCTTTTGATTTGTGAAAGCACCGTTTTAATATTATTTGTATTAATAATTGAGGAATGAAGTTTGCTATGTGTTCAATAGTACTCCTAGGTTTGGGGTATTTGGAAATACTTGTAATAATATGTATATTCTTTTCTTAATTTTACATATTTATTTTCTTGGAGAAATGCTTTTTAATATGTGGAAATTAATTAAGCAGAAACGAATTTCCAAGAGTCATGATTATTTACTTCTATTCAAAAATTTTAAAATCTTCTATTTAAAACATTTAAAATTGGATTGCGCGTTCAACTAGTAAAGTTACTAATTCAAGGTTTAATAATTTAATTATAATTAAATTAATATTAATTAAATATTATTTTTGAAATATTTATAATAACATTATATTAAAATATATATAATAATAAAATATATTAATATTATAATTTTATATAATTAAAAATTAAAATTATGTATATCTTATTTTCTAAATTTAAATTATGTATATAAAATGAAATAAAAATAAAATATTATTTTATTTTATTTTTTAAAAAATATTAAAAATATATTATTATATATATAAATTAATTTTATCAATTTTTTTTAACTTTTTGCTAACATGATTCTATAATTTAATTAGTAAGGATGGATTTTTATTCAACCGCTTTAACTAGCCGGTTTGATTCAATTTTTATAATCATACTTTTATTAATTAAAATAATCGTAAAATATACATAAGTATCAGCACATATCCTTATGAAACACCACATTAATAAAATAATAATAATATTAATTACTGTTAATAATTTTTATTTCGATTAAAAATAATAGTATATTTACTAATATTAATTATTTAAATATTTTTTATTTTAATTAAAATTTGTGATTTAATTTATT
Source organism: Canavalia gladiata (assembly GCA_037954105.1). Classification (NCBI taxonomy): domain Eukaryota; kingdom Viridiplantae; phylum Streptophyta; class Magnoliopsida; order Fabales; family Fabaceae; genus Canavalia; species Canavalia gladiata. Next base: position 12,383,109 of record CM075665.1, on the reverse strand, counting down.
TATTTTTGTTAGAATATAACCCATACAGTGTCATATATGATATTTAAAATTTACCCTATGTTTGTCCCCGATAGAATCCTGTAATTCTTATATTGTTACTTTTTATTTCAAAGTTGGCATCGTTTATTGCATACAATAGGAGATCAAAATGCATATTCACACTCAATAATAAGTTAAATTATGCACAAATTATATAAGAAATAATAAAAATATTGAAAAAAACTCCATTTCTATATAGTAAAACATGTCCCTCCTACCCCCAACAAAAAATGGAAAAAAATAAATAAAAAAAAAGAAGATAAAAACTCAGATTGGAGCTCGTGGAAATGAACTTCACGGGCTAAACAACCTCGTACGTAGCACACTGGTTTTTGTTTGAAAACCATCTAAGAACAAAGATAATATTTGTCATGGTCGTTTTATCGTTGTCAACGGGGCCAATAATGGAATATCCAGTTACTTGTGTAAGCTATTATTTGGACAAATCATAAGATTGAAAGTTTGGACATTTCCATTTTGATAATTACTTACTGTCACTAATGACTCTAGTTTCAATAATACCGTGAGCTATATATATGTTAAAACTACCTCAATCAAAGGTTTTCTAAATCCATAGAATAATTAATTTAAATCATATCAACTCTATGCTTGTGTGTTTTCAAAACTATAATATTTTCAAAATTTATATATTTTATTGTATTAATTACTTTAAAATTATAATCACAGTGAAATTTTTTATTGGTAAATAGTGGTAAAATTTGTTACATTAATAATATATTATAATTAAATTTATATATATGTGTGATTTATTTTAAGCATGTATTCTTTTATACTATAAAAAATATATTTTTTAATAACGATTTTAAATAATAAATAACGATAATTTTAATTTTTACTAAAATTTTTCTTACATATTTTTATTTGTTAGAAAATATTTATCATAAGATATTTTAATGATAATTTAAATAATATAATTGTTAAATTTTAATATATTATATATATTTATACAATTATTATAAAATATCTATCGAAAAAAATTATTTTTAATGTATTATCTTATATACAATTTTTACAATAGTTGTTATAAACTTTAATTTTTATATATTGTTAAAATATATTATAAATCAATTAAAAATATAGTAGAAATGATTTTCGATGTAGTTATTGTGAAAATTAATTATACTATAAATTATGATTCGATAATAGGGTATAAAATCCTTACAAGGATAATGCATTTTAATTAAATTCCTATTATACAGGTAATGTAATTTTTAATAACAAAAGTTAAATTACACCATTTAAATTATACGGTGATATTAATTATAACTCTCGTGAAGTATGTTTTTTTTAATCTAATTATTGAATTACACCTATTCATTATCATAATTGTTTGGATAAAATTTTATAAAATTTAGGTAACAATAAATCTATAATCAAATAGTTTTTATTTTTACATATTTCTAAAATATATATGACATTAAGTTTTATATAGATAAATAAAATATCAAATAACTCTAGATTAATGTGAAATTTTACTTATACTGTCTAGTAATAATGGCTTCCAATTTAATTGTAGATTTTGAAATATAATTATTAATAATAAGTTATAAATTATATAAGCATGTCGTTTAACCTAACTAGTATAATTTGATCCCTACCCTTTTAATTACATGTGAATCTATAATAAGGTAACTGTGCGAAGCATCTTTACACTGTAATATATTTCAATTTATATATGGATTTACTTCTTTTAGGATTAATTTTTTTCTAAAATGATTCTACTTAATAATTTTTTTAGAATACAAGTTTAATAAATCCAACAATTGAATAATATAATATTAGATAAATTTTTGAGTGAACCAAATTCATCATGTAAGATTACGAATTATCTAATTAAATCTTATCAACTCAAAATTTTAATTAATAATTAATTAATTAAAAATAAAGTTACCTTAATCAAAGTTAATTCTTAATCAATCTTAACCCTAACCATTCAATTAATTAATTAATTTTTGTTAAGAGTTAAATTTATCTAAGAAATTTATTTTTAATTAATTATTAATTGACTAAAAATATGAGTTAATAAATTTTAATTAAATGGTTCGTAAAAGAATTTTTCTATAATATACTTGCTGTTTACTTATATTTTAAAAATTATATTATACGTTAAACTAAAGTTATTTGATGTTATATTAAAAAATAAATTTTTTATACAAAATTTTTTAATTTAATAATTATAATAATAAAATTTAATATTTATAAAATATTATTAAATTTATTTTTAATAAAAAATTATTGGAAGTGTCGTTTTTTAAAATTTAATACCTGATGCTATTTAATTCTAATTATATATAGACATAAACTTAACCAAATTTTTTAAAATTAATATGGGTTTGTATAATAAGCGTCCAAATGCAACTTAAAATTGAAAGCTTGGTCACAAAATTTCAAGCTTTAACAACTAAGATTATACTATGCTAAGCTATTCGGGGCTGAGTTGAGCAAGCTCATAGAATGCATTAAGAAACCACATAGCTTACTGTTTCGAAGCCTACGTGAATTGCAATAATCCAAATATCTTCGCCCCTTTTATTTTTTATTCTTTTATTTTTATAAAAGAGTCAATCTTAATTTTTTATATCCCAACTTTTACTTGTACTTTACTTTGTTCTTTTCTAATCATATCTCATGATTTAATTTTATTACTTTCTCTCTCCTAAAATATCTACTTCTTTTACATTTATCATGATTTAACAAATTTTTATTTCAAAAAATTCAAAATAAGAAAAAATTACTCATATATGACAAGTGACATGATTTTAATGAGACGAGTACATACTCTTCAAAGATTGAAAAATTATTTCTCTTGCTTCTTAAGTCCTATATTTTCTTTTGTGGTGTGAATTTTTTTTTTGAAAAATGTTAATGATTTGGTTTCATATGTGAGATCTATTTACAAATGGTTGTTAAGAGTTTTTTAAATAATTGTTTTAGTCAATTTTAATCTTGTTTTACTTATTAATTTGTATTTTTTTAATAGTAAAAATGTTTATTTAAATATTTTCTTTGATAATGTTTCAAATAGAAAAATTACATTAATTTTAGTATTAGTTTGGTAGATTTCTGAGCACCTTAGCACTAACAGTTTGTCTTCTTGACATGTTCTATATCTCCTCAACCGAAATGCTAATTACATTTTTTTTAATATTATTTGGAGTATCCATTGTAATCTTTTTTAGCACATTTCTTTTTCCTTCTAATAAGAAATTTAATTCACCTAAAAAGGATCTAAAATAGGAGACACAATGTGTTAAGAGAGCCATGTATATTATGCAGATAAAAGGAAAACTGAAATTATGCATGCATAAATAAAAGAAAATGGACATAAAATAATAATAAAAAGAAAAATTATATTAACATCACATAAATTTTATTAAAAAAATATTTGATATTTATTTTTTTTTTACACAATTTTTTTAATTTATATAAAAAATAATATAACATACCTTTCTTAATTACCAAACTTTATACAAATCTTTTTAATTTCGTATACATAAAAGAGATAAGTAAATATTAAAAATGAAAAGATATTAGATATTTGTTTGATAAATTTTAGAAAGTGTCTCATAATTCTGTCATAATAAAAACAAACAAACAAGATTTGTTTGGTGACCAAACTGAAGTACATAGTGAACTGTGTGTTCTTATTACAGAAGTCATAAGTTAAACAAGAAACAAGAAGGCGAAGACAGAACCTTCCTAATTTAGAATTTGCAAACAACAGAGAAGAAGTAACAAGCTAGCTCTACATGACTCCATTTAAAACTGATTAATGAATTGTGCCACCTCATCCACCACAGATACCAACATAGATTTCTTACTATTAACCAAATTACATTTGGCACGAATTTCACCTTGATTTCCAGTCAACACATCCAATTGACTCATCCTTATAACAGCATCCACAAATTTCTCAAAAAACAAAGTCTGATTAACAGCAAAGTCATTTACCAATCCCTTAGTTCTCTTATCTGTGAGCAAGTCTTGATCAGAGGTGAACACACCCTGGCGATTCAATAAATCAAGATAGTATTTGTTGTCAAAAACAGTGGGAGTTCTAATGTCCAAGTTTGCAGTGTTACCAGAACTTGCACTAGGACAAGTGTCTTGAAGTTTTTTGGCTAAGGTTTTATCCATGTTTGGGTCCAAAGGAGAAAGCCTATTGAAGAATGTGCCACAATGTGCACGCCCAAAAGTGTGTGCACCTGATAAAGCTACCACATCTGTCACATCAAAGTTTTTGGCTTTAAAACGGTCTATTGTGACACTTGTTGTGTTAAAGGGTGATGGAAGATTGTTTGTTCCTGATGTGCTAAAGCTTCTGCCATCTCTTCTTCCTAGTGCCACTGCATAATCTGGGCCTCCTGTCTGTTCAAAGTTCAAATAAAAACCAATGTCACACAAAATAAAATCACTAAGTGTAAGTGTGTAATTACAATAATAAACTTTGGATTTAAAATCTCATTTCATCTATCTCTTATTAATTTTAATGATTTAATATAATATGAACTATTTCAATTATTCTTAATTAAGTCAATTTTAATAAGTTAATGTTTTGATAGCTCAACCACTTAAAAGTTTATTCATTTAACCATTATTAAATTATTTAATTTTAATTTTTTTTTTTTAATTTTTATAAATGTGATTAGATTTAGTTTTAATCTTTCAAATTGTTTTCAGTTAATTTTGAATATTGTACAATTTTTTTAAAGTAGTTTCTATTTTTTTTTATTTAGTATGCATATCTAGTTATTAAAATTTGATAATAAGGATTTTTAAAAAATTAATTTAATGAAGAATAAAATTATTTTTTAAGAACTAAAATAAAATTAAATATATAAAAAAGATTAAATTTTTACTTTTTTATCATGTAAAATACTATATATGTGAGATGATTATGTACAGAACGTCATTTTAGTAGTTGAAATGGTTAAAAAATTATATGATTAAGTTCATAGATTTTCTACTAATAAACAGACGAGCAAATAAGAAAAAGGAACCGAGCATTTGAGTAATCACGTAATTATAAAACAAATCTCAAAATTAAAACATTTTCCAACATTGGACCGTCAAATTGGACCAAAGAACAATATGAACCACTTTCCAACATTCATATACTGCTATTTTTATAGAATATTACATAATGACCATTTTGCTTTTGTTTTTGTTATATACTTTTGTTCATCATTATTTTGGCCTCTTAATTTTAAGAAGCTTTTGATTATTTAATTTATTTTCTGATTAATGTACAGAGAGATTAGCACTACCGTCTCGAATTCCGATGATAACAACTCCATCATTATCTCCATTTCCTAAAGCCAAGTTTGAATTTTTTATATATAACTACTTTTAAGTAAAGTGTATTTAAGAAAATTAAAAAAGATAAATTTTATTTAAATGGTATTAAATACCTAAAATGATTGCTTTTAAGTAAAATGATACTACATTACTTTATTGCTAGAACAAAGATTGAAAAGTAAGTACTTTAAGGATTTGAACAGAGGAAAGTATGTTGACGAAAAAATTCTAAATTTTTTACTTTATAAAATAAAATTAATAATAAAACAATATATTTAAAAGTATAACAGTTTTTTTTTTCATAAAGTAACAGATTATTCACCTAAAGAATGTGGTCGACTTTGACTAGCTAGCATTCAAGGAGACCAATTTTTATTTGTCAGCCAAAACTATAGACTTATATTAGTCATCATATAATGATGACATTTTAACCTAAAATTATTCTAACTTCCTAATGTTCGAAACTCAATAATTTGATGTGACAGATAAAATAAGGTTGAATTTATTTAAAATTTTTACTCCTTTTTACTTCTTTTTTTATCTATTTTTAAAGATAATAAAATATTAACAAGTATATTTAGAATATTATCAAAATAATAAAAATAAATTTTTAAAAAAATATTCTCAATATTTTTTATTATAATTTTCAATAATTTTATAATTATTTTTTATAAAAATTATTTATTAATTTCTTAATTAATACCTTTAACACATTCATCAGTCAAATTTTTAAAAGTATCATACAAATTAAAAAATAGAATTAATATATTTATTTATATTAAAATATTTTTAACTTCTTAATATAATCTTTATTTTTTTTATTTATGGTCATTAAAAAAATAATTTTTTACAACAATTATTTTTTGACAATTATATAAATTGATAGAAATATATTAAATTGATAAAATTTATATTTAATTCTAATGATTATAATTTTAAATTTTTATTAAAAAAAATTAAAATTAAAATGATAATTATTTATCTTTTAAAATTATTATTAAAATTAAAATTTTAATAAATAATTATATAAGATATTTAAAATTAGATAGATATAACACAATTAAAAATATTAATTATACTTCTTTTTAAAATGCTACACACGTTCCTGGTTTTATTTATTGATTTTTGAAAGTTTTTTTATCATTTATTTAAATGTTTTAAAATAATATAATTAATATTTTTAATTGTGTTATATCTATCTAATTTTGAGAGTTGGCAGCTAATAAATTATTAATTAAATTAAAAATATTTAATAAAATTAATTATTAAATTAGTTACTAAACATAAAATGATAAATAAAGAATGTATTAAATAATAAATTAAAATATTGTAAATATGATATTTTAAAAAAAATATATATTAAAATATAATTAACTAAACTTTTATTTTTTTTAATAATAATATTTATTTTAATTTTTATATAAATAAATTTGAAATAAAAACTTTTTAAAAGTGATTATTTTTATAATTTTAATTTTTTATCATATAGTTTAATATTTTTGAATAAAATAAAATAAATAATATATACTAAAACAGTAATTCAAAGTATAATATTTTATAATAATATAAAAATAAATTTATTAAAATTAATAATATTATTATGAAAGAATCAAATAATATTAAACTTATAAAAATAAATAGATAAATAATATATTATAAAAATATATTAAAAATAAATGAATAAAATATTTCAATTAAATTTAAAACCTAAAAATTACTTAAAATAATTTTTAAAAAATATTAATAATTATCTGAAAATTTTTATTAACTATCAAAATAAGTTATTTTATTAATCAGAACAGAAATATGTTAACAAACTTTTTAATTAATAATTTAAATTTTTACTTAACTGAAATATCTTAATCTAACACATTTAAAAAAAATGTAAATTAAGTATTAAGAACTAGCGTGGTATATAATGATTCAAAGCCTTAATTATTTAAAAATATATATAAATTTACTGGATAATAAATACTATATCAAAAGTCAGTTAAATTATGTTACTTATGATTTCTCATGTGTCATAAAGGGAAACTAAAAAATGATAGTTAGTGAGAGAAGAGGGTTTGAGAAAGAGGGAAAAAAAAGAAAAAGTAAAAGTAAAAGGATAATGAGATTACAAGGAAAACAGCATCACGAGCAGCCAAGACAGTGATATCTGCACATGAAACGATGTTTCCACATTCCTTGTGAGCAAGAGCCCTTAGATCATCAATGGTTTGCAATGCCTCACTTCTTATGCCTCCATTGGCTGGTTGGTCCCTTTCACCTGGACTCCCATCTAGTAGCACTGACCCATCACATCCCTGTATAAATTTATTCATGCAAATATTGGACATTAAATAACCACCATAACCTCAATGGTGATACATGTTATGTAGTTGGAATCTTTTTTTGTTGTTCAAATTATGACAAAATGAATTCACTACAAACTTAGAATCTGTTTAATTGTAGTTTTGTCTAAAACAAATAATGAATAGTAGTTGTATATATGGAACTTTATTGGGTAATATAATTACAGTGAATGAATAACCTGAACAAAGCAATCATGAAAGAAAATGCGGAGTAAGGCAGGGGCTTGGCCATTATCCTGCTTGAACACTTTCTTGAGATGGTTTCTGAGAATGGTTTCAAGCTTGGGACAGGTTTTGGAATAGAAAGAAAATGATAGTCCATCCACTACTTTGGGTTTGGGTCGTGCCTCAGAGGCACCAATGTGTGAAACAACTACAATGGAACAAATGAATAGTAAACAGTAGAAAGAAGCATTAGAACTAGCCATCTTTGTGAACCTTCAGTGTGATTTCAGAGTCCCTGCAAGAGTAATTATTTATAGAAGGAGGGGGCGGCTAAAGGGCTATGTCCCACACTTTTCTTTTTTTACCAATTCAGTATAAACTCCACACTTGTTTTCGAGAAAATTCTAAGTATAATGAAGACAAATGATACATATACGTTCTTCTAACAATATTTATTTTTATATATTTTTATTTTTATTTATTATAAATTTTTTTTTTCTAATTTTAAAAAATAAATAATAATAATTTTAATTTTTATATCAAATTTTTTTAATAAATTTATACTCGTTAAAAATTATTTATTATTAAACATTTTAGTAATTTTAATGATAATTTTAATGATATGATTACTATAATTTAATATATTTTTATCAATTTATATAATTTTAAAAAAATTATTTTTTTATGATTTATCTCTTTTATCATTTAAAATATTCCGAATAAGGTGTACAAAGATATTTTTCTACATCCAAAAACGGGATATAGGGAGATATATAAGCTATTTTTGCAAGAAGATTTTTTTTTTAATTTAATGCATTAATGGTATAATTTATATATATATAAATTAAGGATGCTAGATTCACCCTCTTACCTGTTTTAATTATGAAAAATAAAAAACTGTACAATTTTTATTTAATAAATATTTTAGTTAAATTTTTCTTCTTTTGTTTCCAATAAAATTTGATATAAGAGAATCGGTTTATACTGATATAAATCAAATTAAATTTACTCTTCCATCATAACCTTTTACTAAATAGTTTTATCTCAAAGCCTATCAATGAATAAATAGTTAGTTTAGTTATATATGTTTGATTTTTTTTTAAGTATAATTTTAAAGGCTTTAACTTAAAAAAAAAAAAGAACTTATTGTGAGAGATTGTCGTGTCATACACTAGATATTCGTTCAAATAAGATTGCTTTGTACAAAAAAACACACCCATATATGTATTTTTAAATATTATATATATATATTAGTGATTTTATAATCAATAAAACCATATTTTGAAATTGGACAAATAAAACGTACGTGTGTTTGGCAAGATAAGTTTGAAGATGGAAGGGGAAAAGCATTGTTAAGAAAGATTCCGTTAATGAAATATAATGTTATTATTACAAGCTTTTGACAAAACACTACACGCAGCGTAAGTATATATAATATATTAGTATATTAACACAGTTTAGTAAAATTACCAACTTTTCTTTTCTTTTTTATACTAAAGTAATATATTTTATTAAAAAGATATCCAGCCACATACAAGTTGTAGCAAGGGTAATATAATTGATTACACAACATAATTGTAGATTATTCTTCACTGGCTTTGAGAACAATTAATTAATAAATGAAGGTAACAAAGGTAATTTAATATAAAAAACAAATCTCGAATTTTTAATCAGTTTATCTTTTGTTCCAACATGCACATGAAAAAGTAGCCATATACTAAGTGGGTTACTCATGGCAGGCACGCGTGGAGGACTAGAAGTTACTTAAAATAAACAAATAAAATGTATTGGTCGAATTAGTTTCTAAAATAGACACCTACACAGCTCTGCACCTAACCTTTATTCATCGTTGATGGCTTCTTCTCTCTAGAAATTTGAAATGCACCTTTTTCTAAATGTTGACCCCAATGTATTCTTATGTGGTTGGTATATGATTTTACACATTTACCTTAACCCATCATATATAATGTATTAAAGAATTTATTTAGTTATTTAACATTTTAAAATTTTTAACAGTTGTAAGATATATTTACTTTTCTTCAACTAGTGTTTGGAGTTGCATGGGGTGATATAAATTATTTTACATTAACATTTATATTATATTTTAATATGGTATTTTAACAGAATAAATAATAAGAAAATAATTTATTAAAACATTAAAAAATTTGTGAATTTGCAAAAACATAAAGATGAAAATTAAGAGTTATGCATCTTTTAATAACGAAGAAATCAACGTACGGATTAATAGAAGTTATTGGTGAATATCCAAAATTTAAATATTTGCCTTAATCGCTCCTAAGTAACGATTTCTAATTTTTGTTGTTGTTGTAATACTTGCTGGTAATTCTTTCTTCATGAACTTGTTCCTACTCTCTTGATCCTCCGAGCCATGCTTAACCTAATAGATAATTCAAAATCCCTTATCGTAACTCTCCCACAACTTGTTTATTGTATCTTCAATGTGAAGAACTAGTTTTATGATTTTATTAATAAATAAAACTTGCATTTTTTAATTACAAGGTTGATAATATAAGTTTATAAATAAATTAATTCTAAAATTTGAAATAAAAAAGTATTAAGGGTTACATTTTTTTTTTAAAGAGTTGCATCCTTTCATGATAAATTATATTTTCAGGTAAAAAATCTAAATAGGTGGATATGTAAGTATGAGGAGAAGAGTTGTGATTTCTGAGGTATATCAACTTTACATAGAAGTAATAGATCTTCATTTAAATACATCTATATATGTATAATATTTAAAAAATTTATTCTATCAAAGAATCATTTAAGATTGTGTAAAATTGAGTAAAAAATTTTATATATAAAAAAAATCAAATTTAAAAGATATGATACAAACGGTATGTTTCTTCATTTCTTATATATAATATTATATATTATTCTAATTTTATGTAATGTTTTAACATAACCTTATCCTTAAAATTAGATTTTTTTTAATCTTACACTAATGAAGCTAATTATTCCTATTAGGCATGTTAAAAAAATGCTATCCAACAAAAATAAAATGTTAATTAAAAGTTAAATAAATTATTTAACAAAGTTAAAAAAAATAATAATAACAAATTGTTAGAATAATATACATAATTTTTAAAATAAATCAATAAACTTACTTATTTTTACCTTCAAGGTCAATCTATATCTTTTTAGTAGTGAAATATTATTATGCATTAAGTAAGTATAATGGTTGATAAATAGTAAAATTATTTATTTAAAATTTGAAGTATTTATCAACAAAAATCTTTCAGTAATTATTAGAATTATTAATTCTTTGATTATCTAAACAATTACAATGAGAATGATGAATTATAAGAAAATGGTGGAAGAAAAGATATAAGAAAAAAAAATCCTAACAAAACCAAACTTTTGCAAACAATAATACATTTATAGACATGCCAAAAAAATTCAGCTTTAACTATGCATTCAATGAAGTTTCTATCCAATTCCTTTGACTTATGTTTCTACTAATTATCAATTGCTTCTTTAAATTTTACTAATACTTAATCATAAACAATGTTAATTAATATGCTTTTTCTTAAGTTTATAACTTTTAATAATTATGCAAGATAATTATTTAAAAAATATTAAGTTTCAATAAACATATTAATTCAATAACTGATTGTAAATATTAAAAAATTTGTCCTACAAAATTCTATGCTGAATTTGCTTTATTTATTGATTTGGAGGTAGTGCTAATACTAACCACACAACTATCTAAGATAACCTCAAGATTGATTAAATCTTGATAATCATGCAAAAGAATAAAAATAAATTCAAAGTTTGGAAAAGAAACATGAACCATATAAAGAAATGGGTCCAAACCAAAGATCACATTATAGAATCCACCACAGCCCTAACTATAGGATGAGTTGTCCAAAAACAATCTTTTCCGCAGTAAAATCTAATATCCCAAATCAATCCGTAGTCAAAATTTAAAAGGAAAGAAAAAAAAAAGACTCTATAAAAAATTAGGCTTAAAGCATAAAAGGGAAATAAATTGAATCCAAATTAAATACTTATTACAAATTGTATGACCATTTTTGGAAAAGATCTGCACTAGCTTTGGAATTTCCTCCTTAACTATGAGACTCTATAAAAAAAAAGGAGAAAAATGATGGTGGCTAAAAGATAATTATGTATTAAGATGGTTTCGGAATTCTTTGGAGATTTTAGATAGTATTAAAGTTAAATTTTAAAATTGGTTTAATTATAGATGCAACAAAACTTTTCTTGTATCTTTCTCAATTTAATGCTACACCCAATAACTTGTATTTAGATCTGAGTTATAATCAATATACAATGGATTGAGTATTCTCGTACTTACATAATAAATATTGCTTATTTATACAAAATAATTATGTTAGTTATTATATGTCACCAAAATCACTAATGAAAATGATCATTATTAGTGATATTAGTGATTTTATTTTGAAATTGTCAAAAAAAAAAAGAAAATGGTTTAAAAAGTTAATCATCCATACTTTTTTTTTATCATGGATCCTACTTTTATTGTCAACTTCCATGTGTCTATTTTAATAATCCAATAGTTTTTGACTCTTTGTTGAATACAATTTTAAACTAAATGTTAACTCTCATACTCAAAGAAGCCTCACCCATCCTTGTACTTTTAATTCCCCTAATTTTTTTTTAAAATTATTCTTTAACTATTTTTTTGCAAATACCTCCTAATCTAAATTTTGTATATTTAACCACCATGTGGAGCTTAATTTTATCACTAAACTACCTTTTCAATCTATACATCCCAAAATTAAAAACTAACACTTCCCTTTGTCTATTTCAACCAAGATTCCCCTCCCCCTTTATTTTCTCTAATAAAGTTAAATTGAATTTATTTAAAATTTTACCCCTCAGTCTCGTCTTCTCTACATGTACATATTTTCACAAAAAACTTAATGTATATTTGTCTATCCTCTCCCTTTTTTCTTGAAGACTTTCTTTAAAAAACAATTCTAGATGGAGAATGGTACCTTTTAGTGTCATAAAGAAGAAAATAAATAAAAGCACTCACAGAATTGTAGTTAGAACAAGTGGTGACTACCAAAGGATAATTTTCTACTTTTCCCCGGGGATAGCTTCTATGTCATTTTTTGAATGACTAGTGATCAAGTTCACTTCTTCCATAGACTAACTATAATAATGACATTAACTCCCTTCCTTCAAATTAACATCTAACAAGTGGTTAGTAGTTCTCATTAAAATTAACTTTCAAGCCAAAGACGGTCTCAAGAAATTTTTAGTATAGTTATAAGTTCAATATTTTTATTTTTCGGTGCTAACACTATTAAAGTATTCTATTTTACCAGTTGAAATAAATTATCTCTACAACTGTCAAGATTAGTTGAGTTAGTTTTCAGTTTAGTTAGGTTTCTATTCTTCTGTTTCCTACCCCTATTAAAGTTAGTTATGGTCATGTATATATAACACTATTTTCCTCAATTTGATATATAATTTTTAGTCTTCTTCATAATCATTCATTTTATTCTTTTTTTTCTTAAATTATAGTATGGTATTAGTTGTTAATTTTTAATTTGTGCCATATCTCTTTTTAAGTTTGTTCTAAATTTTCTATCAAATTTTACCAGCTTTTTTTTTTTCTTACATCGAAGTAAAAATCTTATATTAGTTTTAGTGGATTCACCTCTCAATGAAAGAAACTACTTTCTTTTCAATCTAGTCAAGATAAACATCCATGAACAAGCAACATTTTATTAATGAAACACTTCTCAAACCTGTTCATCAACATTTTATTCATGAAGTATGGCGACGCTGTTACTTCTTGACTTATTCAATCTCTTTTTTCATTCATTACATAATCAGTTATGTGGATAGACCAAGCTCTTGATATCTGAAAAGATCTTAAAGAACGATTATTTTCAAATTCTCTTATCTTATGGAAATAAATCTAAAATGCAATCGATTGTATCTCGCTCTTCTTATGAAGTTAAATACCGTGCTCTCATTTTTCTTATCTGTGAGCTGTAATAAATTTAATATATCCATGAAGATGTATATTTTTCTTACAACTCCTTTTACCATCTGCTATGACAATCTCTCCACTGTTCATATTTCTAAGAATCCATTTTTTCACGAATGCACCAAACATGTAAAAGTTGATATCCATTTCATTTGGATGAAACTTCAAGAAGGAATGCAATTTTTTTTATTACACCTTATCTTAATTTGTTGATATTTTCACAAAAACCCTTCATTTTTATCTATTTCAAAAATCTATAAATAAGTTAGAAATTAATAAGTTAAGATTTATTGATACCCATACCTTAACTTGTGGGGCAGAGGGTACCGGTTAAAATAAATTAGATCTACAATTGTTAAGATTAGTTGAGTTATTTGTAGTTTAGTTAGATTTTTGTTTTATTCTGTTTCCTACCTTTATTAAAGTTAGTTATCTTGCCATGTATAATTTTTTCTTCAATGGTAATATTCTACATATTACAAGTGTATAATTTTTTTTAGCTTTTACATAAATTCTGTATCCCTCAAATAAATTCAATACAACTTTTTTTCATAAAACTACTTAGTCCTTGAGCACTAATGAGAAATTTTAGTCCCTCAAAGTTTAAAATATCCCAACAAAACAACATTCATTTTCATTATTTTTAACACAAAATAACAATAAAAGACAGAAATAAAATAATAATAAAATGATTTACTTTTTTTTTTGTAAAATCAGAGATTAATTGATGGAAAAAATTTTAAAATCTCAGATAAAAATTTATAATTAACGTAGTCTCAAAGGAAAATTTAAAAGTTTACACAATAACAAACTATGGCTCAATTTGAAACTAATCGAGTAACTATACCATCCACAATAAACTTGACTATAGAATTGTTATTATTTATGACATTGCATTTAGCACGAATTTCCCCTTGATTTCCAGTCAACACATCCAATTGGCTCATCCTTATAACTGCATCCACAAATTTATCAAAGAACAAGGTCTCATTGATTGCAAAGGCATTTACTAATCCCTTTGTCCTCTTATCTATGAACAAGTCCTGATCAGAGGTGAACAAACCTTGGTGATTCATTAGGTTGATGTAATACTTATTATCAAACACTGTGGGAGTTCTAATGTCCAAGTTGGTAGCGTTACGTGAGTATGTACTTTGACATGTTGTCTTCAGGATTTTGGCTAAGGTTTTGTCCATATTGGGGTCCAAAGGAGAAAGCCTATCGAAGAATGTGTGACAATGGGCACGACCAAAAGTGTGTGCACCTGCTAAAGCAACAACATCTGTGACATCAAAATTTTTGGTTGCAAATGTTTTAAGGGTCACATTGGTGGTGTTATAGGGTAATGGAAGATTCTTTGTTCCTTCAATGCTGAAGTTTAGACTATCCCTTCTTCCTAGTGGCACATCATAATTAGGGCCTCCTGACTGTTCAAAATTTAAACAAATAAAAGTCACAAAATCGAAAGAAAAAGCATAAATTACAAAATAGTTATGTTTATAGAAAATGATTGAGATGAATTTCAAACTTTTATTTTATAAGATTTTTATCTTGTATAATTTTTTAAAATTTGACTTTGTTTGTTAGTGGTTTCAACATTTTCAGTCTGACTCACAACAATTAATTTTTATATCATATATAGTGTTGTCTACTTGTGTCTATTAATTTTAGATTGTAGTGACACATTGATAACTTTTGTAAACAAACTTTACGTGAACCAATCTTGTACATTTTCTGTTATATTGTTTTTATGAATCAGTTCATTATTTAAATATTAAATGATTAAGTTATTACAAATATTTAGTTTTAATTTGTTAATGTAAATTTTTTTATATAATTAATTAGAAATCATATAAATGTGATTTTAAAATAATTATGAAAAATTAATTATTTTTTTATGATATAACAAGTGATATTCGCCCAAACCTTAAATAAAAAGTATGGCTTATTAAATAAAAAGGGATATTCGCTCTGATTTAGTAAAACTCGTAAATTTTAACAAATAATATAAAATTTGTTCTAAATAATGTTAAAAGACATTGTTAATATTTTTCTATATAATTTTTGCACTTTATTTTTTATAATTGAACCCATATCATTTCTTAGGTTATAAAAAAGTTATTTTTAAAATTTAAATATTTAATTAATAAATAAATTTTTTTAGGTATCTATAGTTTCAATAATATTTAAATTTAGCTGTATCATAAATTTTTATTAATATATAATTTTACTATTTTTTAAAAACTATATTTAACTAATAAGCATCTACAAGAAAATCAAATTAATACATAACTTAAATTTTTTAGATAATTCTATAATATAAAGCAAAGGGAAATTATATTTCTATAACTACTTTGTGCAATTATTTATACAAATAAAATATAAACAAGCATAGCCCATTTTCTAAGATTAGTTTAAGAGAAAAAATTATTTGAATAAATAAATATTTTAATTTTATTCTTTTATGAATGCAAAATATTTTAATTATTCTTTATTTTAACAAAATGCATGATGTGAGAGAAAAAATAGAAAGAAAACAATAGTTTAAAGGATGATTTTCTTTTGGCAGGAATAATATATCTTTAAAAGAAAACTTCAAAATTAAAGTTAGTAAAGGTCCTATATTTCAGGCTGTGATGGAGAATTTAGAGAAAAAGGAAGAGGAAAAAGTTTAAGATGAAAATGACCTATAAAGTTTCCCTTGTTAGATATTAAAAAACTCTCCAATTTAGAAAATATCATAAAAAAAAATTTCAATTAGTTCTTCTTATTAATTTATTTTTGTTCATCCAAAAATGGTTCTAAACAAAGTCTTTAAAACAGAAAATAAAAGAAGGGTGAATGAAAATACAAGGAAAACAGCATCACGAGCTGCCAAGACAGTGATATCTGCGCAAGAGACGATTCTACCACAGTCTTTATGAACAATATTCCTAATATCATCAATGGTTTGTAAGGCCTTAGAGCTTATGCCTCGGTTCAGTGGTTGATTCCTTTCGCCTGGATTCCCATCTAGCAGCAATGACCCATCACATCCCTACATTCAATCACTCATGCCACCAAATTTTAGATTACCCACATAACCTGTGTGCTACAAAATGTTACATACTTTTCTTTTTTCTTTTTTTTTTCTCCTCTAGCAATTTTACCAAAATGAAATGACATGGGCTTAATGACTTTTTTAATATAGTAGAATTCCCACGATTATTTTATTTGTAAATACATAATAAAAATATATTATATTTATTTTTATTTTCTTTATAATTCTATGATTTTTTTATATTTTTTTAAAAAATTAAAAAATTATCAATTGTTAAATTTATAATATAAATAAATATAAAATAGATTTTATATGTAAATCGATCACTATTATTTTTTTTATTAAACTTTAATTTTAATATATAAAATAAATATATCATAAGTTATTTTAATTAATATATCTTTTAAATAGTTAAAAAAATTTAATTTAACTGTTAAATTAATAAATTTTATCATATAAATTATGTTTATAAAATTTAATATTTTATTAAATAAATTTAAATTAATATATAAAAATATATATTATCTATTAAAATAAAATTAATAAAATATTAATTTTTTAAAAATTTTATAAATAAAATCTATATAATAAAATGTGTTAATTTAATAGATAAATTGATGAAATTAAATTATTTAAAATAAAAGTATCATATGTATATGCTAGAGACAATTCAAATAATTAAAATATGTTACAAAACTTAAAAAACATTTACAAAAGTACTTGAAAATCGCTTACTAAGAAGACCAACCTTTGTTGGCTTTCATGAAATATTTTAAGCATACAATAATATATTTATACATTCTTTTCAAAATCGTAAACAAATAGACGCGAAATGTTATTCAGATTTTTCAGAACTGTAACTAAACTTTTCTTTTCTTGTTTTTCCGGAATAGCATTACTCGGAGCCAAGTTATAAGTAGAATGTAGTTAATTAATTACCTGAACAAAACAATCATGAAAGAAAATGACGAGTAAGCTTGGAGCTTGGGCACTGTCATGCTTGAAGACCTTTTTGAGATGGTTTCTCACAATGGTTTCAAGTTTGGGACAGGTTTTAGAATAAAAAGAAAATGATAGTCCATCCACTGCTGAGGGCTTGGTTTGTGTCTCAGAGGCATAAAAGTGTGAAATCAATAGAATGGAAGAAATGAAGAGCAAAAAGAATAAAGAAGGACAAACACTAGACATAGCCATCTTTGTTTGCTTAGAGTGTGATTTGAGATCAATTACCTACTCTTGGCCATTGTTTATAGAAGGAGGGACCGGTTATGGAGTTGCAATGCCTTTTAACTTTTAGGTTAAAATAAATAAATTATTAATTATTGTAAAATTTTTATAAATTTTTTTAAAAATTTTAAAATAGTACAAGTTCAAATTTCATAAAATATATGGTTAAAGCCTTTTACAATGTTTTATTTATTTAAAATTAAATTAATTTATATATATAATTATAATTTATTGATAGCAAATGTTAAATTTAATAATATTTATATTAACATAATAATTTTTATAAAATATAAAATTTATCAATTAAATTGTTAAATTATGTTATAATATTTTTGTGATTATATATTAAATTTTAAAATTTTAAATATTTATAAATATATTTTTTAACTATTAATATTTATATATATATATTTAAATAATATATTAAACATTGAAATAAAGTTATATGATGATATTTTAAATACATAATTAATCTACTTGGTAAATAATTTTAAATTAATAATTAAATTGGTAAATTTTTTATTTTATAATATATATATATATATATATATATATATATATATATATATATATATATATATATATAAGCCATACTTTTTGTGAACACGAGAAGTCAGGGTGAGTCTTCATAAAACAGGTGGCGAAGAGTAATCAGCAATTGTATGTTGGAAGCATTTGGAAGAAAACAAAAGCTTGAATTTTTTTTAATTTAACTATAATAGAGCATCCATGTATTCAATAAAATAAATACATAATTTATTAACAACTAAATAATAAATATAATGAGAAAATATATAAACCTTACTTTTTTGTCCGTTTTTCTCATGCTTCTTTGTTATTATATTAATTTTTGATACTAGTAAGTGAAAGATTTTGCCTTTTGGTCTTATCACTTTTATTCCTTTTTCCAAACGTCTTCTTCCACACGAAACAATTGAGGTTGTCTACGTTTGGTATTGTCAGAAATCATAAATTTAATTTAAACAAAGTTTATTGAATTCCTTATTTGATTCGCATGAAGGAGGTATAAACTAAACCGGTAGTGACATGAATCATTAACTGTACATCATGACAGTTGATTCCCCCTTGCTGATTAGGAATTAAGATAGCAATTCAAAGAATAAATATATTTTTTTTACAAGGTAGAAAGTGATAAGTAAGAACGGACAATTATGTAAAGAGAATAAATATATTTAGTATTGGAATTGACAGCATTGAAATAATTAGGGATTGATAATTAAAAATAGTCTATTTAATTATACTAAAGTAAGAGTATATCCATTTTTCTTTTTCAAAAAGAGTTTATCCTCATTTACAATTGATTTTTCCTTCATTTTTATTTGTTTTTATTCAATAAAAAATGTTAATAATTGACGCCATAAATATTGTTAATGGTTTCCAGATTTTAGTTCTTTCTATATAATAAAAATAGTTAGACATTATTGACTTTGTTTGTGGTTAAATTTTACGGATTTTTTAAATTTAAATAATTGAGGCCATTGATGATATAATTTTAAAAATAATTAGTATAAAAATTAATAATTTTAGTAATATAATATACTTTAGTTAAATTCAAAATAAAAACCAAATATGTATAGGGAATAAACAATGTACTCGGCACTATAATAAACAATATTATAGTGTTATGTTGGGAATTCCAATTGAATGTCTCATATATTGAGACTCTTGCTTTCTTATGATCCATCTTCCTCACATGGGCCGTGTTAACGTGTCTACCTACGTATTGTATAGATCCTATCAATGTCACTCACTACTCACTGTATTACTGTATTACTGTTATTTAATGCATGCCATATATATATATATATATATATATATATATTATATTCTACATAAAATGGAAGAGATTTATAAATTTAATTAGTGAAAGTTACATCCAAAATAGGAAACTTAAGGAAGCCATTTTGAAATCTGTTTCAAAAAACCTCAAAATATTTAAATGAAAAGTTATTTTGTTATTTTGTTTTTATTTCAATCTTAAAAGAATGTAAAACTAATTCTCATTCTAATATATTTACTATCCTATAGAAGACCACCTTTGTTCTAATCTAGATATGATAATAAAATCTAAAAACATGATGAGAAAAATCTGCTTTAACTATGTTCAAGAAAAATTTATATCTAAATTTGTATTCGATTTGTAAATATAAAATTATGTTTATAGAACTTATCTCAAATTTATCATAATAATTATAATAACATTTATAAATATTAAATTTTTATTTAATTTTTAAAATATAATTTTATTATTAAATTTTATTTTATTTAGATTCTTAACGTTTATTTATAATTTTTTAAATTATATTTAACATATTTTTATTTAAAATTACATATAAATAAATTATAAAAAATAAAATATAAAATATAAATTTTTTGTAAATTTATTCAAATATAATAAAGGTAGGGTTGATTTTCGTGAGTCGGAAAAAACTAAACCTACTTGCCACGTCTATCCAAGTGAAATTATATATCTATCTTTTTCTATGGTTTAAATTTTTAGTACTAAAACAATTCACTCTTATATATTTTATTAATTTATTTTTCTTTTGCGTCTCAGCAAACATAAAATAAAATAACTTTTATGATTCAAATATTAATTTATATTAGGTAAAATATAAATAAAACTGTTTATTATAGAATATATTATTAGTAAAATAAGTAGCTAAATGTTGGCTTCAGTCTCGTTGTATATATGCTAAGCAGCATTAGATCAAGCTAATTAAAAATATATTTATTATTATCTAATATTTTTGTCAGTCGAAGATTGCTGATTCGCTCTAAAATCAATTCGTAAAATGACGTGTAAGGGCCCCTAAAGATAATAATAATAATAATAAACTGTTAGTTTATTTTTAAAAGTAAATAAAAATTATAAATTAAAATTAAATAAAAATAAGGAATATTTTATTATTCATAAATAAATATTATATTAATAAGAAATTAAATAAATAAATTTTTTAAAATTTAAGATAAAATTAAACAAATAAAATATTAAAATTATAACACATAATATTTTTTATTTGATATATCAATATTAAAAATTAAGTTTAATTATAATTAACTAAAATTATAACATTGTTGTGACAAAAAACTTACAATATTCCTAAGATTTGATTTATTTAGAAAATAATAATATTTTTAAATTTATTATCATATATCAACAGTATAAATTTAAATTAAATGCATATTCTTAAAAAATAAAAAAAATTAAAATTAAATAACTAATTTACAAAAATTACGTAACTTAATAAGGATGAAAGTAGTTCATAGAAAAACTCTCATTCAAAACTGAGAATCCTGTTTACTATACAGAGGTAGATTAAAAATATTTGATTATATTAGGTCTATTTAAAAAATTAATTTTATTTATTTATTTTACATATTTAAAAGTTAAAAATCAATTTTTATAATTTTTTAACATTAAATTTTAATTTTTACAATTACAATAATTATTTTAATTTTTATATTTTTTTAAATTTTTATGTTCTTATGTTTTTAAATTAAATAATTTGAATTTATCCTTAAAAATTAAGGTCCTTTACTTTTAGTTTTTGAATTTTTAAAAATTAAAACTAATTTTAGATTTTAAGTTAAATAAGGTTAAATTTATTTTTAATTTTTAAAAATTTGTTATAAAAGTAAGTTAATTTATTATATTCAATCATTTTAGTATAAATTTATAATAAATATAAAAATTAAAATTAAAATTAAAAATTAAATAAAAAATTAAATTATTATTATTAATATGGTTATGATAATGATAACCATGGTAACAATTATAATGATGAAGTTATGATAATATAGTATTATTTGATTATCAATAAATAAAATAAAAATAATTTTATATATTATTATTATAATATTTTTTATATTATATTTTTTTACATAAAATAATATAAATATTTTAATATTATAAATTAAATATAATATATTTTAAATAATATTATCTAATTTATCAAAAAAAGATAAATAAAAAGTTATTAATTAAAAAGTAATAAAAATAAAATTTATTAAAATAAAAAATTATTATTATTATAGTAATAAATATAAAAATGATGGTTATATTATAAAATATAATTTTTATTTTATATTTTATTTAATAATTAATATATAAAATAAATAATTTTATATATTATTATTATAATAATTTTTATATAATATGAAATTTTTTTTAAAACTAAATAAAATTACTTGAGTTACAAATAAAGTTAAATGTATGGGTCAAAATTTAGCATTCATCCATAAATTAGTCAGTAAGATAGATTAGGATAATAAAAATATTAATCCATTTAAATGTAAATTTTTTCATATATACATTTAACATACAAGTTAAGTTGGATTCACATGTTAACATATTAATTTATAAAATAATTTTTTTAAAAATCAAAATTTAATATTGTATATTTTTATTAATTTTTTATTTTTAATTATTAAAATATATTAAAACAGTTAAATAATTTAAATATGTTGGTTTGTAAGAAACAAAATAGACGGTCATTTTTTCTTACTTATTTTACAAATCAACACATCCAACCTATTTAATAATAAACCAAATCAAATCTATACAAAGCAGCTTGATTTATATACCTTCTTATAATCTTATAATTACCAGATAATTTTAAATTATATAGATAGTTCTAAAACATAGTACAGTGTCTTAAAAAGAAGGTTCCTTTATTCACTCAAGAAGTGAATTTAAGGTTCTACCTCTGTTATTTTTTTTTATCAATAACAAACAAAAAATAAAATAAAGTTACCTAAAGTAATAAGATTTATGTTAACCTATTGATATCTATATTTATTTTATTTATCTGCATAATCCAAAAAAAACTAGTAATTGATGGAAAAATGTTTGGTTAATTTTTATTTGTCTTTCCTTTCGTATCCCTTCGTCATTGGTTTAATCACATGTATGTATACAATCTCGTCACACTTCTTTTCTAAGTCATGACAGTATAATAAGATATGTCTCCATGTAACTATATATCCTAATTGCTGTAATTTTTTTCTAAACTAGAATATATGTAATAAGATACCATCTCCATATAACTATATCTACTCTTTGTATCCTCTATCATTAATCATATACAAAATTGATATTATTTATATTTAGCTCAAATATCCCTCAAGATCTCCCTCAAGCTTGATCATGCAAGTCTTGAATACCCAGTTTGACCAAGATTGTTTCAAATTAAATCCACTTACACCCAAGTGCTTTCTTTTCTGAAAACAGATGTGTGAGTTTTCCAGTGTCATTGATTTCAAGGTTCGAGAGCATTAATTTCTCAAAACATAGCTTCTCGCCAACATTTATCTTTGTTATCATGGAGTTGGTGACAAGATTGTACAATTGATGGAGAGTGTTTTCACGCTATTACCTTGACCAAGTGGAGCTTCTATCATCGGTGGCGGATCGAAAAGCGTTATCAACGTTTCAGCACTCTGCACAATGTCAATGATATGTTTTCGATCTTTATTTCAAGTTCGTGTCCTCATTATCGTTGATAGAAGCTGCGATGAGAGAGTTACGTGCATACTCACACTCATACTCATTATCATGTTCATTTAGGTTACGAGTGTTGTGTCAGATGTGGAAGCAGGACATTATCCAACATGCATGTCTTTTTCAACCAGAGTTTCCAACATAGGAGACCTAACAGCCCAACCGTGGTCCTTGTACTTGAAACTTAAGTTTTTTCACATGGGAACATATGTTCAACAAAATGGACATCACGATAGACAAAAATTTTTTTTTTTCTAAGTCAAAGAGCTTCTATCTTTTTTAGCCAAATAACTATTCAATAGACACATATTTAGGCTGCAGCTATCAACTTTGTTTCCATCCTAAATTAATTGTGTGCGTAGCATGTAATTGGTGCTAGTTCCTATTTACTTTAAGATTAAATAAAAAAATAATAATTTAACATAGGTTAAGAAAGAACAAATAATTCACTCAAAATAAATTTGATAATAAAAAAAAATTGTATAATGGTTAGTAAAAAAATTCCTATCATTACTCTATCTATCTATATATATATATATATATATATATATATATATATATATATATATATATATATATATATATATATTCCGATAGATTAATAAAAAATATGCTTATCAATGAAAAAAGTTGGATATAATCGTATAATTAATTAAATCTCCCAACATGTTAAAACAAAGTTAGTATTTAGCATTTTAATCTTATGTTTAATTTATTTTAAATAGTTTGTTAATATCTTGTTTTATTTTAATTATTATTTTTATACTTTAATCTAATTTTTTTATCAATTGAAATAATTTGTATCCGTTGAAATTATATTATTTTTTATTAAAACTAAAATAAATAATTTGACAGGAAATACCAACTTGAAATAAAAAATAAAATAAAAAAATGTAATAATTAAAAAAACAACCAAAATAATTTTTTCAAATTTAAAATCTATTAAAATAAATGTCTATTTTAGTCTTAAGTTTTTTTAACAATCATATAAAATTGATTTTTAAATTTTAAAATAAATATCCAGTCTATAAAACATTTTACTCAACCTAACCTAGTAACAGAAAAAAAATTATCAAATAGTCCCATGAATATATTGTTATCATTACTCCATCATGAGTACCATAATAATAGTTACTAAATCTCTTGTTACCGCCCATACTCCATAAGATAGGAATAAAAC
This sequence comes from Canavalia gladiata, assembly GCA_037954105.1. NCBI lineage: Eukaryota > Viridiplantae > Streptophyta > Magnoliopsida > Fabales > Fabaceae > Canavalia > Canavalia gladiata. The sequence continues at coordinate 12,358,251 of CM075665.1, read as the reverse complement.
GTGAAGAACACACGAAATTCAAATCCAGGAATTGGTAGAGCATAAAAATAAATCAATAAATGAATAAATAAAATGAAAGAGCTTCTATTAATTTAAAAGGAGCCTTATACATTAATTCAATTTAAAAGATTTTGAACCCATTCGATCACCTTTTTCACTACATGTTCCAAAGAAGATTTTTTACTAACATCTCCATCACGATCTTTAATCAACACATCCAACTTACTCACATTCACAAAAAGGAAAATATTTTAAAGAACTTTTTTCTGATCGAAAAAAAAAACTATTCACTCTCTTTGGTGTGCAATGTCCTTATCCGATTCAAAAGATTGATGTAATACATGTTATGGAACTTGGTGGAATCCTTATGTCCAAATCAACAGTGTTGTGATTCATCGTAGTGATACATGGCATCCAATTTGTTGTTGAAGTTTGGGTCTGTTGAATAAGGAGGCACAATGGTTTCCTCTGTGCACCTGAGAGAGCAACCATCGAAAGTAAACCGAAAGCTTTTAGAAGTTCATACATTTTGAAGAATGAGACTAGAAGGTTGTCTCGATATGCTACGACCAAACTCAAACTGTCTTTCCTGTCCAAGGCACGTCAAAATCTGAGCCTTCCAACTATACATAAACATGTTTTTACTATTTTTAAAATAATTAATTTTTATTTTAAAATTTTTTATTTAAAAAAATATTTTAATTATAATTCTTAATGTTAAGTTAAATAAAATAAAATAAAATAAAATTAGATTAATTATAAAAAAATTTATTATCATTTTGTAAAATATTTTTATTATGATCTTTTAATTAAAATTAATCCATTTTTATAAAAAAAAATTAATCTATATTTATTTAATATAATTTCAGTTAAAATTAAGGATATAATTAAAATATTTTTAAAAATAAAAATTTAATTATTTAAAAAATTAAAAACATGATTAATTCAATAAAATGAAACTGTGATTCAACTGATTAAAATTTGATTTTATATATTTAAAGGAATATCATATAAATATAGTTATTTGATAAATAATTTTTTAAACAGTTAAATTTTATTAATTAAATTATTAAATTAATATATTTTATTATATAAATTAAATTTATAATATTTTATAAAATTTTAAAAAAATTAATATTTTATTAAATAATTTTAAATTAACATATAATATTTTTTTAATAGATATTAATTTAAAGTTATTTAATAAATTTAATTTTTTAAAATTTACAAAGGTAATAATTTGTTATCAAAGTATGAAAAGAAAAGCCATGAAAAAAAATATTCAAGAGATGGAGAAAAGCAATTCACATGTACTTTGTTACACTAACTGAAGTCATTATTTATAATGAGTAGGTATACTTTATATACAATATACTATTATAATTATTTTTGTACTTTATCTAGTAGTTACTTTACTGATATCTCAGTACAAGATGGTGATAAATGTTAATCATTCTCAACTTGAAAACAAACAAACGGAACAGGCAGAAAGTAAGGTTTTGGTGAAGAGGTCTGCTATCTGGTTACAAGTTGAGATGGGGAGTAGGGACATGGATCCATCTTGGCAGCGTGCACGTATGATGTGACAATCAATTTTTAAATGCTTAGTGCCTTCATGAAAAACTAGATTTACAACTATATGAAGGGCACTCTGATTATTATAATATAGGATAGGTTGTCAAGTGCAAGAAACATGTGAGTCTCAAAGAAGATAAGTTAGTCATTGAAGTTTGCAAGTAGCTAAACCAAGAATGCAATATTCAGTTTCAAAGGATGATTTGACCATAATGACTTGTTTCTTGGATGCCAGTTGATGAAAGACTTCCCCCTCCCCCCCCCCCCCCCAAAAAAAATCTACTAATGGAGCGTTGAGAATCTAGACAACCCTCCCAATCGGCATCGTTGAACCCCATGAGTTGAATGTCTAAAGATTGTGAGAAAAATAGAACTTGGCTTGCACAACCTTTAAGATATTGAAGAACGCGCACGGCCGCTTGGCGGTGTGTAATGGTTGGGTAGCTCATGTATTGACTCAGCTGTTGAACAACATGAGTAATGTCAGGTCATGTAGTTGTAAGGTAGAGAATGCGTCCTACCAAAAGAAGATAACCAGGGATGTCATCAAGGAGTTGGGCATTGTCCTGGGACAAGTGAGAGTTGGCCACAAAAGGTGTAGTAATAGGCTTACATCCGAGCATACCTATGTTAGTGAGGAGATCCAAACAATATTGGCATTGGCTAATCGTGATTCCTTTATTGGAATGAGCTATTTAAAGATCCAAGAAGTATTTTAAGATGCCCAAGTCCTTGGTGCCAAATGTGTTTCCAAGGATATGCCGAATAATGTTTATTTCTTACATAGAGGTTCCAGTGATGATTATGTCATCAACATATACAAGGAGAATTATAGTAGAATGAGTTGTTCATTTGATAAAGAAGGAATGGTTAAAGGCATCTTGAATGAAATCAAAAACCATCAAGAAAGAGGATAATTTCTTATACCACTTTTGATTGGCTTGCTTAAGTTCATATAGAGACTTGTTCAATTTACAAACTTTGTTGCCAAATGAGTCATGAAGACCTTGGGAAATTTTCATGTAAACCTTTTCCTGTAAGTCCTTATGGAGAAATTCATTATTAACATCAAGTGATATACATGTTAATGATTTACAGCAATGAAGGCCAAAACTAAACAAATTGTGATAAGCTTGGCTACTAGAGAAAAGGTGTCAAAATAATCAAGGCCTTCTGTTTGATTGTATCCCTTTGTGACCAAGCAGGCCTTGTAATGCTCAATGTTACCATCTGACAAGCATTTAATTTTATATCCCATTTATTACTAATTGGGACAACACCATCAAGAATTTCTACTATAGTCCTTATGTTATTGAGTTCCAGAGCTTTAAGTTTAGTTGCCATCGCATCTTGCTGATGTTTGCAAGCTTCAATATAAAAGGTAGGCTCCTTAGTTTGGGATATGGCAGCTACAAATTCTTGATGAGATGATGAAATCTTGTTATAAGAAAGATATGATAATATAGGGTATTTTCTGGATGAAAGGGAATTCTGGTAGTAATAGTAGTCTCACAAATGTATTGGAGCTTTCTTATGATGAATGGGTCATGTATTATGTTGTTTTTGAGAACATTGATTATGATTATTATTAGCCTCATCAAAGTCAATAGCAAAGGCTATGTGACCAGAGTCTGTTGCATTGTATTAGGTTGTGTCATCCATGTAGGTCCAGTTAGCTTGAGTATGAGAGGAATAAGAAAATACAAGTTCATGAAAGATAACATGTCTAGATGTGAAGATATCTTGTTTATATAAATCATATAGAGTGAAGCCTTTGGTACTTGGTTTGTAGCCAAGAAAAATACACTTACTGGCTCTTAGATCAAATTTAGAGTGATGTACAGCGATGGTAGAAGCATAACACAACGAACCAAACACTCTAAGATTGTCAAATGATGATTTTTTTTTCTTATGAAATAGTTCAAATGGAGATTTGTGTTGTAATACACGTGATGGCACACGATTCATCAAGAAAACTACATGTAGGACAACATATGTCCAGAAAATTTTGGAAGTTTGGACTAAAAAAGTAAGGCTCGAGCTATGTTAAGAATCTTATGGTGTTTTCTCTCTACACAACCATTTTGCTGTGGGGTCTCAGGATAACTAGTTTGATATATAATACCTTGGGATCCATAGAAATTGTGTAAAGATAATTCAGCCTCATTATCAAATCTAATGAATTTTATGCGACTTGAAAATTGATTTTCTATCATTGTGACAAATTTTTGCACATGATGCAATGTTTTAGATTTTACTTTCATCAAAACTACCTAAGTATATCTGCTAAAATCATCAACTATTGTAAGAAAATAACGATGTCCATTCATATATGTAATAGAAAAAGGACCCTAAATATCCATGTGTATCAATTCAAAAGGAGCCAAAGCTTTATTTACACTTAAAGAGAAGGGAAACCTCTTTTATTTTGCAAACAGAAAAACATCACAACTCACATTTTTACTAAAAGAAACATCAGGAAATGATTCCTTTAAAATGGCTAATCTACTAGATGAAATATGGCCAAATTGTAAATGCCATAATAGAAATGAGCTTGGAGTGTCAGTGTCAACTGTAGCTACCATACAAGTATCGTTATTGCTAGTCTTCATGTAGTATAACCCATTTCAAAGCTCACTTGAACCAATCATCCGATATCCTCCTGATCCTGAATTATACATCCAGATTTAGAGAAAATGACTTGATATCCATAATGGCTTACAAGTCTTGAAGTTGAAACTAAATTTAATTGGAATTGTGGCGAGAATAACACATTGTCTAAAATCAATGTAGTATTTAATTGAACCTCTCCAACTATGTCAGTTGTAACTGAATTTCCATTGGGAAGTTTCACTACCAATTGTTTGTGCAATTGTGTGTGTGACTTGAAAAGATCAAGGGTTGTGCAAATATGATTCGTAGCCCCTGAATCCAAGATCCATGCATTAAATTGGGATACAACATAATAGATTACAGAATTACCTTGATTTTCTTCCTCTCGTTGAGTGCTAACTTGATTAGTTATATGTGTATTCTGTGTGTGATGAATAGATGGGTTCTTTAACAAATCCATTAGGATCTTGTACTCGGCTTGAGTGATTATTGGATTAAGATTGGCACTGCTAGCGTTTAATTGTGGTTCGTTTTCTTGATCCTCAATCGTAGTTTTATTAGTAAATTTCTCATTATGCCTTGGTGTGTATCCATGTTTCTTGTAGCATACCTCAATAGTGTGTCTTATCTTTCCACAATGAGTATAGACTTTTGTTCCTTTACCTTCTAAGTTGTAATTTCCTCTACCTTGGCCATAAGGTTTTCTATCTACAACATTCACCATCACTAGATTTTTTTCTGAAGGTGTAAGTCTATTTTGCCTCTCCTGTTGTAGCATCATTGAGAATACCTTGTTCAAGGTTGGCAAAGGGTCGAGCAGCAGAATTTGCGATTTTACCATTGAAAAATGTTCGTTGAGACCTGTAAGGAACCTGATCACATAATCTAGTTCTCTGTACTTCTTGAGATTCTTTCCAACTTCACATTGACATTTCACTAAGCAAACACACTCTATAATTGGTCTGTAATTGTATAATTCTTCCCATAGCACCTTCAATTATGTGAAATAGGCAGTGGTGGATAATAAACCTTGCTTGAATGTGTACAATTCTTGTTGCAGTTCTAAAACTCTAATAAGATCTCCTTGAGAGAATCTTTCCTTCAAATCTTTCCAAATTTCGGTTGTGGATTCCAGATACGTGATACTCATGCAATTTGCTATGTAACTGAATTCAATATCCAAGAAACACCAAGATTGTTGCAGTCCTAACCTATTTAGCCCTAGCCCTATGGCTTAGGGCCTAAAAATTCCTTAGGGCCTAAAAATTCCTTAGGGCCAAAAAACCTTAGATATAAAAAGTTTTTAGGACCAAGTGGGTTAGGGTTAGTCCTTACATAAAAAAATATTATTATCTTAAACGACTAACTGCAAATTTTGGTTCAAAAATAAAAAGGTTACCAAATGGAATTATGAACGCTTATGCTTTTGAAGATAGTTCTAACTAGGGCTGATAATGAACTGAACCAACTTGAAATTAGTTCGAGACTCAATTTGATAATTAATTCGTTGAATATGGTTCATGAACCAAATAAGCTGAACTTGAGTTAAAAATTAAACTCGCTGAACCTAAGTTATGTTTAACTCTACTCGTTTAATTCATAAACTAGCTTGTTATGTATAAATTAAATTCATATAATTTTATTATTTTTGTATAAAATAGATAAAATATGAAACGTAATCATGATATATACTATTATAAGTTATAGGTTTAGAAAAATTTTGAATTTTAAAATTGGTAACAAAATATAAATTTAAAACGTCCAATGTACAAATTAGTTATTTGATTTAATAATTATTAATAATAATTTAAATGTAAATATTTATTTATTTTATATAGACTATACTTATATTTATAATTTTCGATTAGACAACCATTTTATCACAAATATATTAGTAAATTGTAATTTTTAAATATTATACATTTATTTATTTAACTTTTATTTTATGTGACTTGAGTTAACGTGCTACCGAGTCCAACCAAGTCGTTCATGAGCTTGAATCAAGTCAAGCCGAACCTAACTCGACTCAACTCATTTTTTCCCGTAGTTCTAATAATGAAAACATTTCAAGTAAAATAAAAGGATTTGTATTAAGTGGAAAAAATGTAATTAATGTCATGTCTTTCACTTCGTGAATATTAAGAAAGGTAAACTCCAAAAAACTATAAATGATAAACAATGTACAGCAAGTTCAAAATGTTATAATCTTAAAAGAGTATTACTCACATAATTATATGTGAAAAATCAAAACAAATTTGTCACACAGGAACAATGACCAATGTTATAAGATCAATTAATCTTTAACAATTTTCTCCAACCAAGATGTTATATCTAATATAGGTACACACTCACTTAGGTTCTATCTAACAACAAATTCTATTATATCAGTAAATTTAGGTAAAATTTGTTTAACTTTATAAACTTATATGATTATATTTTATATTTTATATTTTATATTTTATTTTCCTTCTCTTAAAATTTTTGACTAAAGATTGCTTCAACTTGAGATTGTTTTTTCTTTATTACTCTGATAAATATTGTTCCTGTTCATAGAGGTGTCAATTTGACTCATCCAATCCAACTCAACTTTAACCCATGTGAGCCAAGATCAAAATGGCTTACAAGCACACAAAGCTCACACTATAAAGCCCATAAGCTAAAAGTCCATTAAATCTTATGGGTTATGGTTACTTGTGAGTTTCATTTTTTCTCTTCAATTTTTTTTATAAATTTTTTTTCTCTCTAGTTTATTTTTCTCTTTTAAAATAAAATAAGAATAAAAAATTAAAATAAATAAAAAAATTTAGAAAGAGAAGAAAGGAAAAATATAAAAAAAGAATAATTTTAGAGATAGAGAGGTAAATATATTAGAATAAATAAATAAATAAATAAAAGTTAAAAGTTACAAAATAAATAGTTACAAGATAGAAATAAAAAAGTTAGCTCAAACTTATTTCATTTAATTTGAGGGTTATGCGAGGTAGAGTTCAAACTTATAAGTCCTGGTTTTAAATTAGCTACAAAACAAAATTAAAGTTTAAGTAATTTAAGATATGAAAAATCTTATTTTTAAACGAGTTACAAAATAAAATATTATAATATAGAATTAGATAAATCAGTTTACGTTTATCACACTTAATTTAAAAGTTATATGAATTTAGATTTAAAAATTATACTTTAAAATAAATTATAAAAAAAAACTTAAACTAATCCTAAAATTAATCATAACTAAACCTTTCAAATTAAAAGTCATGTAAATTACAATAACTCTACTTTTAAATAAATCACATAATATAAAATTAAAACTTAGAATTAAATAAATTAACCTTAACATCATAACTCAATTTGATAGTTCTAGTTTAAATGATTGTCCTTAACCCAATTGGCAGGATATTTCCTTTCATCAACTTCTCCTTCTCCATTTAATAATATAAACACATTGCATTCTTGTTGCACTTAATCAATTATCAATTAAATAATTTTATTTATTTGGATAATAATAATAATAATATCCAACTGTATATATACCCCTTACGTTAAAAATGACAATGAAAAAAATGAAGATCAATAGTTCAATTGGCACCGGCTGCTAGATCATTAATTAGTAGAAGATTGTTTTTTATCATGAAATAAAAGACATCGTTTGATTTCGGATTCCAGTATCACATTTGACATTAAGTATCATCATTTTTCCCCTAGAGTATATATATATATATATATATTCAATGGAGGTATATAAGTTTGTTTATTCTAGCTAAAAACATACACCAAATAATAGGGTTAGTTCTTTTAATAATTTATTTATATATATATATGTATATATATATAATTTGAATCTAAAACTTAACTATAAAAAAATTAAATAAGTATCATTTAAATCAATCGTTTATTCATAGTATTATTGACCTTCAGTTTAAATTTTTTTTGTCTTTTTAAAAATTTCTTAAGTTAGGATTACACAATATTTATCTCAATTAGTCTTACCCTGAGCAAAACAATCATGGAAGAAGCGAAGTATGCCAGGAGCTTGGCCACTGTCCTTTTTGAAGACATCCTCAAGATGCTTCCTTATAATTCTTTCAACTGTGGGACATGAAAGCCAATAGTAATTCCATGATATATAATCCATCCACAATTGGAGGCTTCGCTATTCTCTCTGCATAAACATGGATTTGGGAAACCAATAGAAGTGAAGAAATCAATAGCAAAGAGTACAAAGTTGATCCATTTGCACTAACCCTAGTCATGTTTGGTTGCTATGAATGACTTCACCAAGGGGCTTCTGGTTGCTTCCAATAATAATTAAAACGTGGGGCAAGTGCTTTGAGATTTGGAACTTGGATAATATTTCACAAGGTAACAACTATGATTAATAATACAAGTTTGTTTTCATTAGTACATTCGATGTATAAAAATGTAAAACAAAATAATATATTTAGACCAAACAAATGGCATATAAGAAGTTAAAAGACAATAGGGAAGAGACAAAATTTAGTTAAACCTAATCACTGTTGTTGAATAATAAATTTTACTAATAACATGCATTTACAAAAACGCCATTCAGCACTAGCTCAGTTCTATTTTACATTAATTAATATCTGATTGATGGAGAGGAGAAAATGATTTTAGATTAAATTAGAGTTACATTTGATACAAAGAACGTTTTAATATTTGTAAAAAATTGAAATAATAATAAAAGTTGTTATTATAAATAAAAATATTTTTTAGATAACGTTAAAATTTTTTTAAAATATCAATATTAAAAATTAGACATAGATTTAATTCAACTTCAAAAGTTAATCTGTAAGGTGAAAAATACCTTTAGATTATATATACATATTGATTTTTTTTTTATCAATGAGAGACTTATAATAATTAACATGTAAATAAATAAAAATAAAATTTTAATATCTTTAAATAAAAATAAAATTCTCCATAGTAACTGACCGTAAATGTATTATTCTTGAGAAATTTGAATGACCAAATATATTTGATAAATTTGTTCAAATATCCTATTCTTAAATATCATTTCTATAACATATTTTGCTTGAAAAAGATTAAGTGATTTCCCATATTAAATGCAACCTAAAATTATATATATATGTTGCTAAGTATATATAATGACACCTTTAATAATCAGTGACCAGTAATCATAATCAAGTGCTTTTTTCACTTAAAATCAAATAAAAACTTATTATATTCACATTTTAAATAAAGGAACTACATAAATAATTAGTAACTAACAATTGTTAGAGGCTTCTTTAATAAAACTACCAATTAAAAGATACATTAATAAACCTTCTTACATATTATCGGTATAAAATAACTTTATTAATAAAGTATAATAAGGATATAATTCAAATCCATTAACAGTAGACTTTAATACAAGTCATGACTTTAATCCAATAAGAGAAGAAATATAAATTTTCTTTACAACATCTAGCGTTAAATTGTAAACTGGTAGTGATGAAAGCACCGTATATAGTAGTGTAATTCTTCCCCCAAATAACAAATATTTGTTTCTCCATCAGTTAATTCTTCCATATAGTATCCTTCTATTCTGAATAAACTGAAGTTATGTCAATTCTGTTTGGTAAATGAGAAATTTTTGTTCCTCCCATGTAATTAACCTCCACACCATTGCATATTCAACTCCCAGAACTCTTCGGTACAGATTCTCATCCCTCTTACATATCCATCTTTATTATTTGATACGAGTTATAGTCTAGGAATTGAAAGGAAGCGTTTAGAGTTTAGCTACCACACCACCAATATAGTCTAGGAACATGTAGCTAATATTTTTATTAGCATTGTGACATAGTAAAAAAAAAATTTTTTTAAAAGTGATATTTTAAATTTTATCACACTAGTTATACTATCAAACATCTATTAAAAAAAAATTTACATAGTAATAAAAGGAAATAATATCTTCAAAGATATTATTGATGTAAAATTTGTAATGGCACGATAATGATATCAAAGATTACATCTTTTAATTTTTTTTATTATTTTTTTCTTTTAAATTAAAGTGTTGATATCAAATGTTGAGAAGTAGAAAAATCTCATCCAAGCGACACAATAAAAAAATAAGTAATAACATAAATTTAATATAATTTGATTACTTTAATTTATGTTTATAATAAAAATAAATAAAAATAACTCTAATAATATATTTATTATAATTTACTACCTATAATTTAATTATATGTTCTCTCTAATCTTTAACATTCAAAAACTAAATCTTTATTCCTTGAAAATGTATTTCCTCTCCTTAATGAAGTTAATCAATATAAACAATAGTAAGTGTTTTGGATCTTGTCCTAACGTTGTTTTCCCATCACCTCCTTGATCAATTTTTTTTGTTTGCTACTTGTTTTATCTTTACATGCTTTCACATCTTAGTTTGAAGGTTCTGTTTATGTAAAGCTTTTGATAATACCTTCAACAAATAATGTCAAGGAGAAATAGGGGAGTGGCTCCTTGAGGGTATAAAGAGTAAACAAAATAACTAACTACAGTGAAGTAAGAGTACAGGGGAAATGAGATGATGATAAGAATTCGAAGTTTGCAAGTGGTAAGGAATGTATAGATAAAGAACTTAATAGATGAGAACTTAATGCATTGTCCGGTATGCGAGGTAATCACCATAAACATGCTGCTTTCAAAATAGATTGGTAGATTTATCTTTTACTTTCTCTACTGCACTAATTGGTCTCAAATCAGTTTACTATATCAGGCTAATTAATTCATATTATCATATGATTATCTTGATATAACCTTTTTATTGTAACCAGGAACAAGTAAATAAGATTTTTACAATCATCTGAGTTGTTGGTTGCTTGCATTCTTGCATGCAGCATGGAGGAAAATCGATGTATCAATTCTACATGTTCCTTTTTCTTTTCTTTTTTTTATTGTCCCTGGTCAGGTCAATTTTCTTTCAGAAAAATCTCATGCATATCTCAAACAGAAATCATTGTTCTACATACATATAACATTACCCTCCATATCCATTTCTTTTATGATTATTGGATCCTCTTTTATAATTTTTGAAATAAAAAAATTTATAACCATTAAATTTAGCATATATATACATATAGAGATATAAATTACTGTAGATATGTAGGTGTATTATTTCTTTGTCAAATCAATACATATGACCGAAGCCCCTCAAACTGTATAAAGTGCTCTTTTCCATTGTTAGACATAACCTGGTAGTATTCTAGCCGCCTGAAAACCTGAAGCCAAATTTTGTGACATTTATCTGAAAAGAAAATAATTTCAATTAGTAAAGCATATGTATGATTGGATTCTAATGTTAGGTCAATTAGGTAGTGTATTTATTAATGCATTTTGTTATTTTCATGAGCTTGGACCGTTGATTTGTGAGCCCGAATGGATATGCGCTCTTGCCTTTAATTTGACAATAAACAATAAAAATGAGGGAATTGCTTTCTCAACTCTCTTTTTTTTATTTTATTTTATTTTTTATAAAATTAAATATTAAACTTATTTTTTATTTTTATTATTTAAAATAAATTTAATGAATTTTTGCAAATAATTTTTTAGAATATTTTGAACTTTTGAAAATATTTATCCAAAGTAATTAAATTTATTTCAAAAAAATCTTTTGAAAGTATTTTTAAAAATTCTTCCATTATGTTATGAAAATATTTTTCAAAATATATATTCACACTTTTCCATACAAAATTTTGAAATAATGAATTTAAAATTTATTTTAATCCTTTTTTTAAAAATAAATACTTAAAAATTTATATTTGTATTTCATATACATCTTTTTAAATCTAATAAATATTGTGTAATTTATCTTCTAAATTTATATTTTTAAAAGTTAAATTTATAAAATTAATTTTATCTTTTTACATAAAAAATAAAATAAAGATAAAAAAAGCAACTCCCATATAAAATGAAACAAAATTGATGCATGCTTAGCCAAACACAAAATACAAGTCCAAAACGTAGCTGCCGGTTGTAAATAATAGATAAAAAAGTTATAAATATAGAAATATAAATAATCTTTTATTCCCTTTTTTAATCACGTGCACATCAAGCTAATTCCTTTTAAGCTTCTCAGTATTTTTGTTGTCCTCAAATATTCACTTAATTTTTAAATAATCATAATATAAATACAAATATAAAATTTAAGATTCTGTGTTAGCTCTTTCCTTATTACTATATGTCATGTAAATGTTCTCTTTAATTTCCCTTGTATTTTCTAATAAAAACTTTTCCAAAAAAAATGATATTTTAGCTGTTATTTTAACAACTCATCCAATATTTAATTTGGGAAACCTTCAAGCATTGTAAGTGTAAGTATGAATATTATATATCACGTTCCTTTTTAATAGTTTCAACCATGTTCTATTATTATTTTTATTTGATAGTTTTAACTCTATTAATTGCATGAGTAAATTATTTGACATTCTTGTAATATATATTTAGTCTTTCACAATTAATTTCCTTTATTTGATATTTTTTTAAAAAATTATACATAATTTTATATGATTGTATGATGTATAGATAATACAAATTCAATTAGCTTGTGAAGATAGCCGAAAATATAAAGAATATTCTCTTTATATCTCGTATTTGCACCGTATTTTAATACATTGTTTTAACCATTTTTCAATATTTTAACTACATTAACATGACCTTCTCAGGCCTGTGTCATTCATTGACAAAAGCAAAATTTGATACTTTCAATAAGGTTGTAATTTTCGTTCACCAAACTTCATACAATTATGTAATGCATGGATCAGTTGATATGGATAATAATTAACAAGTTATCATGTTATTGTTTTAAAGTGGTATGGAGATAAATTAATCCCATTCTCTAAAATATTTATTTTTAATGCTAAAGCAAAAACAATTCAGAACTTGGAGGAAGATAGTAATTCAAGAGATAAATACTAAAAAATTTTAACAGTTGTATGCTATTTGAACTTAATTGCTATCTTTCCTATCCAATGGATACTACGTTTGATTTGTGTTTTTCAGGAATATAATGAGAAAAACAATGATCGAACATCTTATACTATGTCATGAACTTAGACATGGTTAGTTTGAGTAACGTCTAAACAATTTTTTTATGTTTTATTAAGTGAGCATTGTGGCGGATAAGAACACCAGTCTCAAAAGGAGAAGACTATTTTTACATTACTTCTAGTTTTGAACCATTGCCAAGATGTTAGTTTGAAATATTCATGCATTTCTCCAATTATGATGGTGTGATCTGTTTATCCATAATGGTTTGAGCCCCAGTTGAAATTTTGTACCTTTAATGATATCATATTATGGTTTGATATGTCACTTCCTAATACCCAATTAATACTATTATATGATCGATTGCCATAAATCCTTAACAAATAATTTTTGTCAAATTTCAAATTGTTAGCGAGTAGGAATTAAAACCAACACTATTATTTTTGTATAAAACCGTTGCTAAAGTGTGGTTTCTTTTGAGTAAAATTCACTAATAATATTATTTTTCTATAATAGTGAACTTGATCAAATCAAAATAATTTAATCAAATTTATCATTATTTGGATCAAGAAATCATATTAAACATTTTTTAACTTTGAAAGTTCAATTACTTTGTTGATTTATATAGTTTTATAAAAATTTTATTTTTTATAATTTAAAGACCTGTAATTAAAAATTTATAATTTTAAAATTTTATAATTAAGTCTTTAAAATTAATAATGTAAAATAGTCTTTAAATGTGAATGATGATGTTAGTAACACTAAGAAAAAGTTAAATTTAGTGATAATTTTAAAACATAAATAATGAAATAAATATAAATAATTTTAATTTTTATTAAATTTTTTAAACGAATCTATATTTATTAAAAATTATTTATCAAAAGATATTTTAATAACGATTTAAATAGTATAATTGCAAAAATTTTGTAATGTAAATTATAATTTTTTTTAATTAGTAATTATCAATTATCAATTTCTAATTTTTATCACAATTTTTCACTATATATATTTATGTCCAAATTTCTAATTTTACTTTTATTAATTTATATGAAAGTTGTTTTATTTAGGTTGAATATGTTTTTAGTTTCTATAAAATATTTAAATTTTAATTTTAGTTCATTAATTTTAAAATTTTTAATTTAGATCCTTCATTTTTTTAAATATCATAATTATAATTTTTAATATTAATTAAATTATATTAAATTAAATTAATTAAATTAAGTTATATTAATTATTATTAAAATAAATTTTCATCATTTTATAAAATATTTTAATTATAATCTTTTAATTATGGTTAATTTATTTTAATTTAATATAATTTAAGTTAATATCAAAAATCATAATTAAGGTATTTTAAAAAAATAAAAAACTTATTAAATTTAAAACATCAAAATTTAAATTTAAATATTTTAAAGAAATTAAAAATATATTTAATCTTTTTTATTTTCATCCTATCAGTATAGCAAGAGTCACAATTAAAAAAATTTCCTCTTTTATGTTTTAGTATTCTTGTTGTAGATATTTTATTGTTCTCATTCTCTGTAGTATATTATTCTTCTTGTCATGATTTCTTTAAATCTTGTTCTTATTTTGTGATTCAAGCTGTATATATGTTTTTACTATATAATGTTGTGTTGCTTTGTTGCCTTTGTAATAAACAAATAAAACATTTTAGACTTAAGATTGAAGTCAATTTCAATTATTTATACAATGGATAAATTTTTGTAGTTTAAAATATCTTATCTGATCCTTTTATAATTAACTGAAGGAAGAATTATCTTTTTTCACTAATGAAGAAGATATGACAGACATAAGCCTGGAATTAGTAAACTTGCAAAACTCTACCTTTGAATTAACAGTGTACGATACGCAATGAAATTTTTAGAGATGTAATTAAATTTTTAAAATAATAAAAAGTAACTAAAATTAGTACGGAGAATAAATATAAATATTAAAAAATACAATTAATTTAAATTTTTAAAAATTTATTTACTTTCTTAATTTATCTTTTATTTTATTTTTTTTCATTTAGTACATGTGGTAGATATAAGAATATATATAAAACAATAATTAATACTTTTTTCAAAATTAAAATACATAAACAAATAAATAGAAGCAAAATTTTTATTCTATTTTTAGATAAATAAAAATAAACGAGAAAAGGTACATATTTTCTGAATTAAACCGACCCGATTTTATACATATCAAACTATTTTATTTTTCTATTTTATGTAGAAGCTTAAAACATTTAAAAAAGTTGAAAGAGGTTTAAATCGAAAGAACATAGGATTTAAATTTATTTCAAAATACATGATGAACATGGTAACAGGTCATAGTGATGACTTGAAAACAGAAAACAAACCCATTCACGAATTAAGCATTCCAATCAAACTCAATTAATTAGATCTGCTGAGCCAATTCCAGAACCGTTTCCTCCACAGAAGTTCTAGAAGATTTCCTCTTATTTGGGAAAAAGCATCTCTTACGAACTTCCCCTCTCCCTTTATAATTTTTATCAGTAATCACATTCAACTGGCTCACCTTCACAAAAGCATCAGCAAATTTGTCAAAAAACGCTTTCTGATCGGAGGCGAATTTGTTCACAATCTCTTTAGTTTTGCTATTACTTGCCAAGTCCTGATCCGAAGTAAACAGACCCTGGCGATTCAAAAGGTTGATGTAATACATATTATCGAATTTCTCGGGTGTTCTCACATCCAAATTCATGGTGTTGAATGATTCTTCATCGGGACACGTGGCAGCTATTTTGTTTCTAAAATCAGCGTCTATTGGTGGGTCCGTTTCAGCGATTCTGTTGAAAAAAGTGGGACAGTGGGCCCTACCATAAGTGTGTGCACCTGAGAGAGCCACAACTTCTTCCGCATCGAAGTTTTTGGCTGCGAAAGCTTCTAGAATTTCATCCGTTTTAGAGAATGGTGATGGAAGCTCGTCCGGTGCTGATGCGTTGAATGTTAAACTGTCTTTTCTTCCCAGTGGCACATCCAACTCTGGACCTCCTAACTGTATAAATTTAATATTAATTTAATTATAATTCCAGAATATTTTTAAATTATTAAATCGGATCCAATTTTAAAAATGTTGATGAAATATATATATATATATATATATATATACTTGGTAAACAGCTTCGCTGGCAGCAAGAACAAGAATGTCTGAGCAGGAAACAGAGGCAAAAGGACAGAGTAAGCTGAGAGAACTTCGAAGGTCTTCAACTACTTCAATGGCTTCTGACCTAATCCCAATGTTCGCATCGTGTTGCTTTTCATCATCTTCTCCATCTCCATTCAGCAATATAGACGCATCGCATCCCTGTTTATTTCAATCATCAATTCATTCAACATAACCTAATTAATTACCAAATCCAATACCTCTTTTGCATTGTTTTTTTTTATTTTCAAAACTTAGTAAAGAAAATAATAAAATAAGAATAGTATAATATTTTTATAATTAAAAGTAAAAAAAAAAAAAAAACTGAATAATTTAGTTGTAACTCGTCGTATGGTTAAATCTGATAAAATGGATCAGTCTAATTAAGTCTACTAAACTATATGATTTATATTTTTAAAATTTTTGACTCAATATATACATGCATGAACTTTTCTTTAATTGAGTGTGGGTTAATGCAATTTATTTAAATATATATAATATTCAGTTAGATTTAAATTTTTATCTTGTAATTAAAATAAAATGCAAGGGTTTTTTTTTTCTAGTGGAATTTAGATAGATCCAATTTAACAAACTAGAATTTTAGAAGATTGCTTGGTTTTTTGGGATAAAAAGAAATTATTTACCTATACTTTAGCTTAAATTTTGTTACACGTTATGAAAATAATAAATAAAGATGAAACTAAGTTAGGGTTTGATATTTGTACCTGAGCAAAGCAATCATGGAAGAAGAGGCGAAGTAAGCCAGGAGCTACTCCACTGTTCTGCTTAAAGACACCATTGAGATTATTCCTTACAATTGTTCCAATCAAGGGACATAGAGTATAGTAACCCCATGATAGTCCCTTCTCAATGGGTGGTCTCTTTAATACTCTCTCTGAGGATACATGGGTTTGAGAAACTAATAGAAGTGAAGAAATCAAGAGCAAAGTGTACAAAGAAGTAGATCTAGTTGCACTAACCCTTGCCATGTTTGGTTTTTTATGAGTGACTTGAGATATGCAAAACTTAAAGAGTTATTTATAATTGATTGAAGAGCCTCTTGTTGCTTCCAACCACTCTTTTGCATAATAATAATTAAATGTAGCGCAGGTGTTTTGAGATTTGGAGCTAGGATAAGATTTCGCATAAGTAACATGCATGTGTGAATAACAATAAAAAATTGTTTGACAAGTATACATTAGATGTGGAAAGAAAAATAATATAGAAAATATAAGAGACCAACGAAGGCTTATTGGGAGAAAAGAACACCAATGTAGTGATAAAATTGTAGTCATAATTAGAAATATGTATTGCAATATTAATTTGAATAAAGGTAAGTATTTACTATTTATTAACGAATAAAAATTTATCAAATATTAATATAATTTTTCAATTATAAAAATTAAATTATTAGTATAAATTTGTACTAATAAATAATAATACATTGTATCGATATTTAATATGTTAAAATTATATATTAATATTGTATATTAACAAAATTATTTGTTAATATAATATTAATCATTAATAATAATTAATCTAATATTAAATTATTAATAAATGATAAGTTTTTATAATGAATACGTGATTTAGCATTGCCCTGCAAAATCATGCTTTACATTCATAAATGCCTTCTTTGATCCTTTCTAAAAAAATTTATTGGGCTTTATTATAAGGGCTCTTTTATAATCTTTTGAACCATTTTTAATAAATGTAATTGATGGGAACTATAAATTAAAATCAATAAAGGAAAGAGTAAATTTTTAAAATTAAAACATTGATATTGAAATTAAGTTTAATAATATTAAATAGATTTAAAATAAATGTATATAAGTGAGGTGGATTAGGATCATATTATTTCATAAACAATTATTATAAAATTTACTTGATAATTTTTTATAAATTATAAATTTAAGATTTAATTATTAAACTAAAATTTTTATATAAATAAATTAAGTGTACAAGATTTCATAAAATTTAAAAACTAGTTAAGATTTCATCAAATAATTTTATTTTAATAAAAATATAATTTTTAAAATATAAGTAAATATTAATTATAAATCATATAGTTATAATTTTATTTTATAAATTATAATGTTAAATTTATATTTTATAAAAAATGTTAAATAAAGTAAGTTTCACAAATAATTATGTATTTTATTCATAATTACTAGTTAAATGAGATTTATAAGCAAATATTAAGTATTAACCATTAATTATGAAGGGCGTGCCGCATGTTGGTACAGATTCCTCACACGATGGTATAGTGTATGGAATATGTTTTTAAGAGAAAAACGGTACATTATGCAATATATTTTTACCCACACTCATACTACTTTAATAATATATTAAAGTTAACTACAGATAATCTTGATTTTGACTCATCTTAATCCAAGAAAATTATTATTTTAAAGCCATAGTTATTATTTGTATTCAAACCGATTTAAATAATAGTGTGAACTGTGAAGTCTTTCATCATGTGATAGTATGATAAACAAATATTTATATTAATCAAATTGCGCAATCATAAAGCTAATTAATTTATTGAAAGTATACACCACATGCATCATGTTTAATTATCAATATTTTTAGGTGGAGACTCAAAGATAATAATAAATGTATATACGTATAATGATAATTATTTAAATATATTTTATTTTTTATAATTTTTAAAAAATATTGTGACAATTTTTAAATATATCCTGACGATTTATATATTAAAGAATTGTGGTATTCATGTAAACTAAATATATATATTGGAATGAATCCATACGTAACAAAGCCTATATATTATTTGTAAAAATATATTTAATTGAATAGCTACTATATTTTACAGAACTATGTCTCATTATTTAAAAACATGTCTTGGATGCAGAAGTGTCTGATTAAATTTGGTTCTCTTTATGATCGCTGAGAGGTGTCTGATATGATCATTGCAATAAATAAAGTGAGAAAGGCCATGTGGTGAACACATCTATCTCAGATTTGCTCTTATTCTATTGTCATTAGTTGGCTACACAAAAGTTTTATTTTTATTGAGAAAAAAGGGTCTCATGAACACTACACCCACCATGTACAATATTATTATTATCCATTTAAAAATTTCTCCAATATAAAAAAGACAAATGTAGGGCCATAGAAAAAAGGACAATAATGAATATTTTTTATTCATCCTCGTGAAACATATGGAACTTTATTAATTCTAAAGAGAGTTAGATCATCAATATAGCATGGGCGGCAGAAATCTACCATTTTATTTCTTATATATGTTTTGACTATTTTTTCACAATAAGAATTATGCAAAAGTTTAGATAAATTACAGAACACATCACATTTAAATCATTTAGTTTGTATCTATGTCACATATTGTCATTGCTGCCTTCTGCCTTTTTGACAATGAGGTTTTGTTTGGTTGACAGGAAAGAGAAAAAAAGAAAAAAAAAAGAAAAAGAGAATAAATATTAAAAAAATTTATGGTTTGTTTGCATATGAAAATAAAAAAAAAATATTTTTTTTAGGTTTAATATAAAATTTAATCTTTTAATTTGAAAAAAAAAAGGAGGAGGAGAATGTTTTCTTTTTTTTATGTCATTTATTTATTTTAAAATTATTAAAATTATTATATATTTTTTTAAAAATTAAAAATATAACTATTATTTAATAAAAAATTATAGTAAATTTTTTTTAACATTATATTTTATTTTTTAAATTTATATAAAATAAAATTTATACCATTAACATATTTTTTTCTATTTATTCAAACAAGAAAATTTTTTTCTTTTATTTTTATCCATTTTAACAATTTATTTTTCTTTTTTATCTCTTTCTTTCTTTTCTTGTCATTCTCTTTGTCATCCAAACACTAAAGATTTAGGTATATTAAACAATTTAAGTTTTACTTTTTTTTAAAAAAAAATTATATCTATACATCTGCATAATATCATCTATATTAATATATTCTAATTCTATGTTTTCAATTTATATATATAATACGCATTTAAGGTATCCACCATTTTCTATTTTTAAAATGAGTTAGAAAAGAAAAAGATAAACTCACATTTTCGTCAATAACATTTGGGATATCATAAGTAAGTTTTAAACTAATAAAAATTCATAATAGAAAATATATTCAAAATTCTATTATACTAATCTTTATAATTTTAAAATTTTGATTAGATTTGTTTCTGGTTAGGAATTAATATGATGAATCTTTGTACATATTAGGGTGTTATTATAAATATTTATTAGTTTAATAAGTAATTTAATAAATGTAACAAAAGGTCAAAGATGAAAATAAAAGTATAATAAAAACAAACAATGCAAACCGTTCAAAAAGAAACTATTTTGTTAAATTATATGGGCTATTCCCAGCAATTTGCTAAGTCTAGAACTTTTTTGGGCCAAAAAGTAATTTCAAACCGGGCTTTACTTTTACACCTTTGAATTTGCACCTTTTTTTCATTTTTTTATTTTAGAATTATTTTTATAAATGTATAAAAAAATGTTTTTAAAAAAATTTAAATCATGAAAGTATATCTTTGGACATCTAAAATTTAATTTAAAAAATGAAGTCTTTATGCTTTCAAAATATAAATTTTAAATTATAAAAATATTTTAAAAATTTAAATTTGAAAATTTATATTCTAATCAAAGTCGAAATCATCATCACCCATCCAATGAGCATTTTGGATTTTAAGTGCTACAGCTACGGGTTATGAGCCAAATCCAATGCCTCACCCTCACCTACCCACCCTTCCCTGTTCATTACAGATTTTTTTTTTCTAGATTGAAATTTAAAATTTTATATAAATTATTTTAATTTTAAATTTTTTATTATTAAACCAACCATAGAGACTGGATCTTATTTAATTAATGAAAAAAATTAGTTAAAATAAAAAAAATGTGGGTAATCTATGGATATAAAGGAGAGGAGGAAGTGTACCCTTCCCATTTGATTTTGTATTACGTTGTGTTGAAATAATTTCCACACCACACGCTCTCCTTTTGTCTTCTTTCTTAGTATTAACATTTAGGCATACCTCTCTTTCTCATTTGCCAGTTGCCATGGCTCTAGCTCAAAGTCTCGCTGTTATGTTCCTCTTATTCCTTCTGTTTTGTTTAACTTGGTTTGAAAGTAAATTTCTTTTTTTTTTTAAGAATTTAAATTTTAAAAATAAAAAAAAAGTTTTTGAACTTAAAATTTTAGAAGCAATATTTTGTATAAATATAAAAAATATTTCTAAGATTTAAACTTTAGAAATATATTTCCAAATTTAAATTTTCAGACATATTTTATACAGTTATCGAAAGGTAATTAAAAAACAAAAATGTAAAAAATAAAGATATTTTCATGGACATGTCATTCATTATATTTATGTCATAAGTCATATTTATAATTAATATGGTCAAGAATTTTTTCTACTTTGGTATATTTATTTTTAAGAAAAATCTAAAATTTTAATTTATAAATTGACTCATCTAGTAATTATTAATTAAATTATTGTTTGATATTTTTTAAGATTTATCAAAAAAGTATTGATATTCTTCTTTTTAAATATTTTTTATTTTTCTTATACATATAAAAAATAAAAAAAAATTAGAAGATATTTATGTAGAATTGTATAATTGAAAAAAATATTAAATGTTATTTTTTTATATAAATTAAAAAAAAAATTAAGATAAAAAAATAAGATATCGACATTTTTCAATTAATCTAAGGAATACCAATGTAATTCTTTTATTATTATTTACAATTTAAAAATATTAATTTAAAAATAAATAATTTTATTATTTTACTAACAAAATTGTATTCCCCTTTTTCAATTTAAAATATCAATCATATTATCTTCGTTATATGCGGTTGAATTTTAAATATTTATTATTTTTTATTTGAATATTTGAATATTATATTATAACTAAATTTATAATTTTAGAATTTTTAATATTAAATTAAATTATAATAAATATCAATTAGTTGACAGTAATTTTTTCATATAAAAATATTATATATTTGTTAAGTTTCACTAATTTTAAGTTATTTGATATTAAGTTAAATGTTAAATAATTTTAAGTGTATTAATAAAAATATATTTGATATTAAGTTAAATTTATAAAAAATTGAACTATACTATATAGATAAATTAGTTCTCAATAACTTAAATTATCAAATTTTTATCAATTTTATATATAAAATTTAACTATTAAAATAATAAAGATAAATTATTAAAAAACTATATCAATATTTTAAACTATTATATTACATAATATAACTTTTTTTCGTTTCAATTAGAATAAAATAAATTTTTAAATTTTAAATTTTTTAATATTATATATCAATATATATATATATATTATAAATTTTAATTAGTTAAAAATATTTTTATAAATAAAAATATGGTATATTTTATAAATTCTAATAATTTTAAATTACTTCATATTAAGTTTGATGTTAAATAAATCCAAGTTTATTAATAAAAATATATTATATATTAAATTAAATTAATAAAAATTAAATTTTATTATAAATCTATAAAAATTTTAATATTATCTCTTTATGATAAAAATATTTTTAAAAATATAGATCTTATAATATGATTTCTATAAATTTAACAACTTATCCTATAATAAAAAAAAATACAACTTGCAAAAATGAATGTTAACAAATCCTGCAATTAAGTATTTAGAATATATGTGTTTTTTATGCTTAAAATAAAAATAAATTATGTATGATATATATAAAAATAGAAGTTTGACCAAATAATATAAAATTGATTGTTAAGTGAGATTTGGTTATATGTTTCAAAATAATTAAATGAATAAATTTAAATTTAGAATTCAAATCCCAATGAATATTAATAATTATAATATAATTTTTAATTAATAATAATTGATATTATAATGGGTAATGAAAATTTTATAAATATGTTAATAAATATAAAGATTTAAAATCGGTAATCACAATTTGAATTTGGAATTAAAATCATCTTTTAATTTTGGTATTAAAGAATCGTTTAAAGTTATTAATTAAAAATTAATTATCATAATTTAAAATAGTAATCAATACATAATAAATATTTTTAAAATTTAAATAATAATAATTAAATTTAATATTTAAAATATTTAATTTTTATCGTAATCTTTTATGTATTTAAAAATAATTTAAAAAACTTTTAATAACATAAAATATAGAAAAAATATTTTATTGAATTTATATTATAAATGTAAATGCATCAAATACATTCTCTTTTGAATTATAAATCATATCTCACAAGTAAGTATACTTAACTTATAATATTTTGAGGAAATAGGATTTTGATGAACAAAGTACTTTGGTCTAAACTAAAGGGCGGTTTACCTGTTACATTGCACCCTTCAATTTTTTTTTTTTTGTTTTTATTAGCTTTACACAAATAGGCCAAACAGGTGATGTGTGTGGGTGATAATTTATAAACGCCGTAGAGATTGTGCTCTAATATATACAAATGATTTCATTCCATGCTTATATAAGTGACTTTATCAAATATATCTTACATTTTATACATTACCAGTTAAGAATGTATTAGTTATTTAAAAATTAAATTTAACATTTTATTTAATGCATTCGTAGATTTTTTTACAATAAAAATGAAAATATTAATAATGCTAAAAGGATCAACCATAATTTGTTATTATTCGTATGATTCTTCTTCATGAATTCTCCAATCATAAAGATGAGTTTTTATCATTATTGATTTTATTTTGACTGAAACTCAATTCCTCTCTATCTATGTATCATTATGTTTTTTTAAGAAATATAATCAAATTAATTTTTGATAATATATTAATTAAAACTCAATTATTTAGTAATTATTCATAAAATTTTGATATACATATTAATTTATATTTGTTAATTATTTTCACTGCTTAACTATCATAATTATGGATATAGAAATTATGGATATAGAAGATACATGAGTCTTCTTTGTATAAATATTTACTAAAATATTTTCTTGAAACTCATTATTAAATTCTCTAAAGTCAAAAATAAGATTTTAATTTCCGTAATGTATTTTACTGTCTATTTGAATAATTTAAATTATGATATTTTTTTTAAATTAAAATAAGTTCACTTATAATTTATTTTAATATAAATCAAATTTATTTATTATCATTATATTATTTAATATAATAAAAAATTCATTTATATCATAATTAATGGAATCTATCAGATATTTTAAATCTCAAAGTTATAACAAACTATTTTACAATAAACTCACAATATTCATTATTAATATTGATCTTCTCATTAATTTGGTTTTACTCAACAAAATAATTTATATTTTTTATTTTATTAAATGTTAAATTATAAAAGATTCTTAATAATATAACTTTAAGATATTTATGTTTTTAAAAAATTTACAATATTATAATTTTGTGACAAAAATATTCTATCATTATAAATTTAACATAAAAAATTATACTTGTGATATCTATTTCAATTTTTGACACTTATGAAATTTAATTATATAAAAAATTTAAAATTAAAATTGATTCTCATCTCATAGAAAATAATTATATTATATAATAATTATATTATTATATTTATACTATATAATTTTTTTCAAACTTTAAACTTAATAATAACATTATTCATATCTTAATCATTATCAAATTTTGTAAGAATAACATAAAAAAAATATAAATATTTCATAATGCATGAAAAGATCTATTTTTTTTTTTTACAATCCAATATTCATTTTTAACCTTCACAAATATTACAATAAATTATTTATATAATAAATTTATACTAATTAAAAATTAAAAATATAAATAATATTTTAACTATAAATTTCAATAATCATAAAAAAATTATTCTAAATTTTTAATATTTTCATAATAAATAATTATCAATTATCATTTTAGTCAAACACTTAATTATGTTAGAATTTTGCTTATACTAAAAACAGTGTACTTAATACAATAAAGTAAAAATTCTTAAATTAATAATTATAATATAAAGATATGAAAGAGTTTTAACTTTTATCTTTTAAAATTCTTGTTAAGAACATACGTACCCATTCATAAATAATTAATTAGAGTAAATTTAAAATTTAAATAATTAATGTATAATTTTTCTAAATATTTTATTATAGAAGGTAATAAACAACACTCCATCACTTATATATTTTATATATAAATTTTCTAAATTATTTTAATAAAATCTCAATATTATAATTTTAAAATAAAATAAAATATGATAAATTATGATACTCACATATATACATATTAAAATTTTTTACAAAATTTACATATTATATAATCAATATAATATAATTTTTATTATCAAATCAAACATAATATGCATAATACACTAGAATTAAATTTACAAATATAAAAGTAATTAATCAATTCAATTGATATTATTTTAATTAACCTCTAGTTTAAAAATATAAATATTAAAATAAATATTAAATAATAAAATAATACTAAAAAGGAAAATAAAAAATACAAGAAGGGGTTGAATTGTATTTTTAAACCTTTTTAAAACCTTTTGCAAACAAATTCTTAAAAAACATTGAAATAATTTTATTATCCTAATAACCTATTAAAAATTTCTATTAAAAAATTCAATAAAATCATTTTAAAAATTACAATTTTATCTTAAACATTTTAAAGTCTTAAATAATTAAAATAACTCAAAGAAAAAAACTAATAATTCTATATGGATTTACCCAAAATTCGTTGGTTATGTCTAGTCTAAATATTATAAAAAAATATTACTTATCAAGTTTATTTTTCACTAATTTTTTCAAAATCAATAACTGAACCACTTTTTAAATATATCCACTTTTGGTTTTCATTTCATAGTGTTTATGAAAAAAAAATTAATATTATTTCTAAAGATAATTATAATTTGTATAGGATAACTTATATCTTTTAATAGCATAAGAGATAATTATGTAATGAATTAGAGTTAGAGAAATTAATTTTAGTGGTTTCTAAGAAACATGTAGTATCTACTCCTTCATGCATTAATATTTATATTTAGATTTATTTAGGAATCATTAACCGCTAATGATAAAATATTTTCTTAATATAAATATTTTTTTATACATTTAATATAAATTGATACTCAAAATTCTAAGTCATGCTTAATTATATTATTTTTATTGAATTTTATATTAATGAAATTCAATGAATTTATTTTAATATTTTAGCTCTTAAACCCATTGAATTTTAGTAATATAAAACTAAAAAAAATAATATAATTAAGCATGACTTAAAATTTTGAGTATCAATTTGTATTAAATGCATGAAAAAAATATTTATATTAAGAAAATATCTCATCACCAGAAATCGTTAATGATTCCTAGGTAAATCTAAATATAAATATCGATGCATGAAGGACTAAATGCTACATGATCCTTAGAAGTTACTAAAACTAATTTTTCTAACTCTAATTCATTACATACTTATCTAATATAAACTATCTTTATATAAATTATAATTATTTTTAGAAATAATATTTTTTTTTTCATAAACACGATGAGATGAAAATCAAAAGTGGATATATTTAAAAAATATTGAGTTATTGATCTTGGAAATATTAATGAAATAAACTTGATAAGTAATATTTTTTTTATAATGTTTAGACTAGATGTAACCAAAATTTTTTGGGGTAAATCAATATAGAATTATTAATTTTTTTTGAGTTATTTTAATTATTTAAGACTTTAAAAGATTTAAGATAAAATTGTAATTTTTAAAATGATTTTGTCAAATTTTTTAATAGAAATTTTTAATAGGTTATTAGGATAATATAATTATTTCAATGTCTTTTAAGAATTTGTTTGCTAAAGGTTTTAAAAAGGTTTAAAAATACAATTCAACCCCTTTTTTATTTTTTATTTTCCTTTTTAGTATTATTTTATTATTTAATGGATATTTTAATTAATTTTTCAAAATAAAATTGAAAAAAATATATTTTAAGAAAAATATGGAAATTAGTATCCCTTCCTTTAAGGATTCTTAGTACATGCAAAATAAGATGAAAAAAAAAAGATGATATAAAATTGAATCAAAAAATAAATACTCATTATATGTGAAAAAATTTGAAAAATGGTAATTTAGAAAGCAGTTGTAGAAAAATTTCTCTTTAAATTTTACTTGAAAAGAGATTTTTACATAATCAATCTTTAAACATCATTTAGAATGTAGTTTTGTATCAACTTATCAACTACTCTCTAAATGCATCACTTGGAAACCAAATTAGAAAATAGCTATGTAAGAACCACTTTTTAAGTTCCAATACAACCGTTCTCCAAATTTCACTGTCCTTATCATCGCTAATTCCCTTCTTCCTGTTGTATTCTCCTTTATTGTCCTCATTTCTCTTAACTTGATAATAACTATCAAATGGAATCAACTATCACTCTCCCTCATCACATCATTGCTCCACCCTCGCATAACCCTTTTCTTCCTTTCTAGATCTACGAGTTCCACTCTTTATTTATGGGCTCTAATTGGATCCAAATAGGTTGATCCATTGGTATATATGGCTTTATCAATGTCACCAGGTTAAGATTTTTTTCCCTTTTCATCTATTTGGATATCAAACTATTCTTTTGTAATTTACCTAATCATTTTCTTTTCTCTTGAGATGAATATTCATAGGAGAGAGGATTGAAAACCCAAGATATTGGAGAAGGCAATGTAAAGATCAGGTACATGTCATGGACTTTTGGAATTATTATTAATCAAAACTTAAATTGATTATGTACTTTTCTATTACATTAAATTTGATCAATCAACCTTTAAAGATAAAGTTAAAAGAATGAAGAAAAAATTTAAAATTTTTATGAAGAATGTGTATGTTTTTTCAAATTCCTATCTTTTAAATTTCAATCATTCAATAAATCTAATATTTTGGAACAACTCAAATGAATAAGAAAGTAATCATAAAAGATCAAAAGAATTGAATGTATTTTTTAATTGTTTTATATTTTATTTATTTTTTTGTTAAGTTAATTAATGTATTATATGTTGTAGGAGTTTAAAAGGTTTTAGAATTGAATTAAGTTTAATGTTATGAAGAGTGAATTAAATTGAAGCGTCAATTTGACTCATCTAACATAATCTAACCTTAACTCATCCACAAAGCTCACATTTGTATAATTCATTAAGTGCGATGAGGTTAATTTTTTTATCGTTTTTTATAAAACATTTTTCCTCCATAATTTAAGAATCAAAATATGCTAAATGTATAAAATGCTAAAAATGGCAGACGATTACCTAAATTTTACGCTGCTTTACTTGAGTAAGTTGGATATATATACTCCGGACAATTGCAAATAATTATTTTAAAATGGGTTAAATATATTTTAATCCCTCTTAAAATATTTAAATTTTGATTTTAATTTCTCAATTTTTAAATTTTTGGTTTAGATCTTTTATTTTTTAAAATATTATGATTATAATCCTTAATATTAATTTAAGTTATATTAAATTAAGTTAGATAAATTATTATTGGAAAAATTTTTAATTATTTTATACAATGTCTTGATTATGATCCTTTATTCATGATTAATTTATTTTAATTTAATATAACTTAAGTTAATATAGAAACTATAATCAATATATTTTAAAAAATAAGAGACCTAAATCAAAAGATTTTAAATTTGAAGGATTAAAACTAAAATTTGAATATTTTAGAAAGATTAAAAATATATTTAACCATTTTAAAATTATTTACCATTTTATAAATTTATTTAATGTTCACTGTTAACTATTGTTTTAATAACTGTAGAATTAAGTTATTTTTTGGTTGATAAATTTTTTAAAAAATAATTTAGTTTCATCACATTTTTTATATTTTAAGATAATATTTTTAATTTCCTTAATTATTTTTTAATACTATAAAATGAATATTATTTTAAAATGGAGAATGTATTTAGTACCCTGTGGAAGAAAAAGATTGAATAATATTATAATGATAATAATTTTTAATAATCCATCTATCATTTTGTAAAAAAATATGAAATAAAAATAAATGTATTTAATATTTTGAAAATATAGAAAACAAATTAATTATTTCTTTATTTTATTACAACAATTTTCTAATTTAAACCCCTCTCATGATTTTTCGCCCTTTATTATCTGATTTCAATCTAGCATGTTTCCACAAATTTTCAGTTTTCATTAGATAAGTAGCAAATATTACCTTTCTGTGCATTTGTGGTTGGTAAAGAATAAAAAATCCTCTCAATTTCATTATTCACATGTGATCTCCATTAGGATTGTATCCTTCTTAAAATTGAGAAAGGTATCATTTTAGGAACAGGTCCAACCTTAATGTTTATAATTGTTCACTGTGATATTAAGGCCAATCTTTAGGAACATCTTTCACATTCTTAGGAGCACTTTTCCTTTGCAACATCACATGCTCTAGATTTAATGTTGAGGTTACTAAATCTTTAAAGTTAGTTTAGTGCTTGTATATCTAAAACTTACTAAATCCTGTTCAATTGTTGACCATAAATGCCATGATAAGGTCAGGTCTCACACTTAGGATCTTTTTTTTTTTTTTTCATTTTTGGGTCCTAAACTACTTTCCCAAGTATACAATTCAGAAACAATTAAAGTGCACAAAATTGCTGATAGTGATAATTTATATCAAGATCTCAGCTCTCATTATATATAACCATCATTATATATAACCTTCGAGAAAGTGACCAGATTCTGGTTTTGTTCCCTTTGTTTTTGAATCTAGTGGTTTTGCTTCTAGTATAAATGAAAAAAAAAGACAGAATCAAAATTAACATTTAATGATAGTAACTAAAATGCTGTTTACCTTTGTGTTAAAGGTCCATTAAATAAAATTACCATATTTTGCATGCAGCCAACAAATATTCTTCTTGGTTCCAAATTTGAGGCAAAACTATCTAACTTTGGACTTTCTAAAGTTATTGAGGTGGGTGAAACGTATGCTAGCTCTAAAATGAGAGGAATTTTTGGATATGTTGATCGTGGATACCAAAGCAACCACCATGAATTTATTTGGTGATCTTTACAAATTTGGCATGGTACTTCTTCTACAAATCCTCTCAGGAAGAAGGTTGTAAATTTGAAATTGAAGAAACCAACATCAATGAACGGAATGGTAAATCTCTTATATTATTTCTAGCATTTTTTTTAAATCGACCCCACGTGTTAATTTTGTATGAGATACTTCATTTCTTAGGCAAAAACATGTCAGTGTAGCAGAACCTGCGAGATTTGTTGATCTTAAACTTTAAGGAGACTACTATGAAAAAGCATTTAATTTTACATTTAAAATCATCTACACCCATAAACCACCCATAAACCAACAACGTCCATCCATGGAGCAAGTTGTTAATTTCAAAAGAGAGAAAGGAATTCGCAGACAAAAATTTTATTTCATAAAAGAGAATTAATTAGTAAGATCATTTTTATTGTGAGAGCTATGGACATTGGTATGTCTTCTATTTCTTGTATTCAACTATATACTTAATCTAAAGTTCATTGAAACACTAATAGCTATCACTATTAATATTTAAAATATTTTGGATCACTATACTACCATATATTACCATTATGAAACGTTATCATTTATTAGAAGAAAATTATTATTTTACATTTAAAAATAAGTGAAATGTAATATAAAAAAAGATAAATAAAATATATATATATAATATATGATATGATAAAAAAATTATAAAATAAAAATATCATTCAAATGTATGATAAAATATTTCATATTTACTAATTTCGGACAAGCTGGATATTGACCCCAATTGCAATTGATGACAGCAATCTAAAACCAATTTTTGTAACTTGTCCAACCATTTACACGATGCAGTTTTGACTTTAAATAGGTTAACACATTTATATACAAAAGAACCTTTACATGGAGCAACAACACTTGTGTTACAATTTACTTTTATTTCCTTGCATGTGTATTTAAAACTTATTTATATTAATATAAATCCAAATTAAATTATGAACAATGCTAATCCAGAACAAAAATATAACTATTGAATAAAAGAAGTTACAAAAATATATCACAAATAATAGAAAGGGAGAGAAAAGATACAAATAAAAGAGAGAATAATAATAAAGTTTTTTTTACCTAAATCAGAGAGGATTTTATTGAAGAGAAGCAGGCAAAGACGATACAAAAATAAAGGTGTGATATGATTAATCTTACGCGAATAAATCAAAATGCAAAAATATAATAAAATGTTTTGAGAATCATGATAGGATAAGATTAGAATAAGATAAGATAAGATAAGATAAAGTAAGATAAGATAGGGTAAAATAAGATAGGATAAGGTAAAATGAGATAAGATAAGATAAGATGAGATAAGATAAGATAAAATAAGATAAGATAGGATAAGATGTGATAAGATAAGATGAGATGACATAAGATAAGGTGAAATAAGATGAGATAAGATGAGATAAGATAAGATAAGATAAGATGTGATAAGATAAAATAAGATAAGATAAAATAAGGTGAGATAAGATAAAGGAACCCGACACAAACTGCGACCTGCCGAATAGCATCAAAGTTATCAAGAGGAAAGTGACATTTATCGCAACCTGTCAGAAGAACCAACGTTATCAAAGGTAGTTCTTTGCCTAAGAACCAAGGGAATCAACTCACATAGAGATGGAAAACTCTCAAAAAGAAAATATGATTATTCCTTAAAATTTGTCATCCCTAACTCCTATTATATAGCTAACATAATCTAGTAAAAAAAGATAAAATTAGAAATCCTAATCAGATTGCAACCAATTTAAAACAAATAATTTCTAGATAAATATCAAATCATAATGTAATCTATAACAAATCATAAACTTTATCACTTAGGATCTTCAATGATATAACTACATAAATTAATCCATGTTGAAATTGGCCTTGGATCTACATAGTCTTTTTCTTGAACTTCCTTGATGAGACCTTCAGGTGCTTGTTGCATACGTTTGGTCCTATTTCTCGTCATAGGACATTTGATTCTTATTTCTCACCAAGGATAAAATCAATTTGGTGTTTAATACGTCTTATAGATTCAACCACACTAGAAAAAGAAGAGTTATGATTGTTAGTAAGATAAATATCCTTGTACATGAGTACAAGAACTTGTTCCTTTGCCCTCAAAACATTCTCGACCTCCCTTTTGTGAGCATATACATAAACTTTATTTTCTTTTTCTGTATTTTTTGATTTTTCTTTCTTTTCACTCTCATTCTTTTTTTGACTTTCTACTTTTTCTTCACTCTCAATTTTATATCTCTTCTCTTTTTCTTGATTTTCTAATTCTTTTTCTCTCATTTTACATTCTTTTGAATTTTTCATCTGGTCAAAATAAGCCTCATTTGGTTTAGGATCTTCCTTCTCATTGGACCAATTAAACTTTGATGATGAACTAGAAACATATTTGTGATATTTACGAGTGCTCCTATATTTTAGTTGTCTTTTCACTTGAATAGCTTTATGAAGCAATTCATCCATCTCCACATAATGTTGTTGCTCCACCACATCAACTATCTCTTTTTAACCCTCTAATGAGTCTTGTCATATTGGCTTCTCTATCCTCCTCCTCATTGGCCCTTGGCAATTTCCATCTCCTTATAATAATCTTCAACATCCACGGCGCCTTGAATAAAACATTGTAGTTGTTTTCGATGTAAGTGCCTATGATAGTGATTTGGTACAAATCTTCTTCTCATGGCTACTTTCATCTTTTCTCACGTTTGGATAGGTCTCTTTCCATATCTCCTCTTAATAAGGATAAACTGATCTCACCAAATATTAGCATAATCGATAAAAGAAAAACTGACTAGTCTTACCTTTTTCTTCTCCGATTAATTGTGACAATCAAACACATGCTCCACTTTTCTCTCCTAGTCTGGATAAGTTTTAGGTTCATTCTTTCCTTGGAATGGTGGAAGGGATAATTTAATACTCCCCAAGTTGTTATCATTTTCTTGATATCATCTTCTTTCTCTTAAACGTTCACTGTTTGATTCTATGTTCTTTCTCCAATCTTCTTCTTCATCACGGTGAAATAATCTTTGAGGACAACCTCGAAGAGAAACCCAAGACCTCCTTCTCGAACAACCTTCCATATCCTCCAACCTCCTGTTCAACTGTTGGCATTAATCTTGAACTGATTTTATGAATATTTTTAGATCCATTTCATTTTGATGGAGTTCACCGCTCATGTTAGCAATGCTGCAAATTGAACAAAATAAATAAATTAGAATAATAAAACATCACCAATCACTCCCTTAGTGTTTACCCTCAATATTGACCATTTTCACTCGTGTTTACACTTGAATTGACTTTTTTCTATAATGCTCTAACTTTTTCCTTTTACCCCTCGATTCTCCTTATAAATCCTTGAACCAAGAACTTCACAATTTTGATTTTCACACAGATAACGAAAGAGTCACAGATACACAAGATGAATAGGATAAGGAATATTAGTCAAAGAAATAAGAATTAAAAAAATATTATATTGAATGAAGACTGATTTTTTTTATCAATTATCTTGAATTTCTTTTTTTTTAATTTTTTTTATCACAACTCTTTTTTTTTTTGAAATATTTGGTAAATAGAAACTTTAACACGAGAAAATAAAACAAACGATAGAAGACATCTGATTCCAAGAGCCGAAGCTTTGATGCCAAATGATATGATTCACCTTATCGAATGAATCGGAATGCGAAAACGATAATGGAACGTTTTGGGAATCAGGATAAGATAAGATAAGGTAAAATTAGGATAAGATAAGATGAGATGAGACAATGTAAGAGAAGATAGGATAAGGTAAGATGAGATAAGATAAGGTAAGATAAGATGAGATATGATATGATAGGATGTAATAAGATAAGATAAGGTGAGATAAGATGAGATAAGATAAAGAAATCCGACACAAACCACGACTTTCCGGAGAGCACCGAAGTTATTAAGAGGAACGTGACCCTTACCGCGACGTGTCAGAAAAATCAATGTTATCAAAGGTAGTTCTTTGCCCAAGAACCAAGGGAATCAACCCACACTAAGATGAAAAACTCTCAAAGAGAAAATATGATTCTTCCTCAAAATCTGTCTTTTCATTGAATCCCTAACTCCTATTTATAGCTAACCTAATCTAGTAAAAAAAGATAACAAATTAGAAATCCTAATTAGATTGTAATTTGAATTGCAACCAATTTAAAACAAATAACTTTTAGATAAATATCAAATCCTAATGTAATTTATAGCAAATCATAAACTTTATCACTTAAGATTTTCAATGATATGACTACATAAATTAACCCATATTGGAATTGGGCTTGGAGTCATGTAGTCTTTTTCTTGAACTTCCTTGATGAGGGAGGATATTGCATCAATAACCTTCAAATTAAGAATACAAGTTTTTCTTATATAATTTATTTTGTGGTTGTAATGGCTGTGTGTGTGAGAATCATGCTTTATTTGTTTAATTTTCTTTGTTCCTTTATTAAGGTAAGATAATTTATTCATTAGTCTAGTTCATATGTTTAATTTGGTGGTGCAACAACAATTCTCTTTTCGGCTGTTATAAGCAAAGATGCTCAACTTGTTTGAATTGTCTTTGATTGTATTGTCACTGTTTGCATCCATCGCGAACAATTGTTTTATCTAGTATATTTTTGTACCAGATTCCTGGATAACAGTTTGTGAAACTACGTGGAATGAACAAACCTAATTCAAAGGTTCCATTGTTTGAAACTAAGGTCATGTTATCTGGAAGTTATCAGACTTGGTAATGATATCTTTTGCGAAAGAAATTTTAGAGAAAAAAAGCAATAACTTGATAACAAAAAGCAAAATTGGAAGATTGACCATTTGACGTTAATGTCTCCTCTATGAACTATAAGGAGATAAGTTTAAATGAAATTTATAGTATAACTTGATCTCATCCTTTTTCTTCAAAATTTCACATCTAACACGGTCAACAAAATTATTATTTTAGGTACAATTAATTTTTACTTTTTAAATATATATTATTAGTTTGATTATACTGCACACATTGCTTGAAGATTGAATTCTTCGTTTCAATTACTTCATATATTAAGACATCTTAGCTTCAGTTACAGATAATTTAAACTTTTAGTTTCAATTTTTTATTAAATTTATATGTGTATTTTAATTATGAAATTAGATAATTATTTTTTGAAGTCTTGTTCGAGCTTTGTTTAGAATATTGACTTATATTAATGAAATGTAATTATATAAGTTGAAAGAAGTCAATATGGGAAGCTTTTAGGAAAATAAGCCATATGTTAAGTGAATTTGACTTTAAACTTATGTTAGGTGAAGCTTTCATGGAGTTTGTTTCAATTATTTCACCTTTAATAAAATTGAATTATAAGTCACTATATAAATTATTGTTTTCTTTTTCTTTTCACCCATTTTTCTAAACTAATAAAGAGTGATATTCATTGCAGGTTTTCTCCACTATAAGCTTGTTCTCAACTAGGTGAACGAAGAGTGGCAATAATATTTATGACTTTCTTTTACGTCAGTTAGTTTGGAAAATTTTATGTTGAGATGACTTTGCTTTTGATTCATTAGAAATTAGTTTATATATATAATGTGTAGACCAACTTAGAAAATTTATATAGTTAGAACTACTAATTTAGTATCATGGACCAACTTAAAGAGCTTCGCGCTTAATTATTACCTTATTTTGTTTCTCCATGATATTTACCTATAAGTGATAATTAAGGTGTTATGTTCAACATTGTTGATTAACGATTAATACCTTATGTTGCCTACATGGTGAATTTCAGATATCAGCTTGATATGGATTCCATTTACTCAGGTTAGAGCCATCAAATGGATCAGCTCTAACCTATTTAGTCCTAACCTATGGGTTAGGGCCTAAAAAGTTCTTAGGGTCAAAAATCTCTAAATATAAAAATTCCTTAGGACCAGCCTATGGGTCAGTCCTTACATAAAAATTATTATTATCTTAAACTGTTAACTGCAAATTTTGGTTTAAAAAATAAAAAGGTCACCAGACGAAATTATGAATGCTTGTACTTTTGAAGATGATTCTAATTAAAGGATGACAATGGATCGAACCAACTTGAAATTAGTTCGCTACTCGATTCAATAATTAATTCGTTAAACTTAGTTCATGAACCAAATAAGCTGAACTTGAGCTAAAAATTAAACTTGTTAACTAAACTAGCTGAACCTGAGTTATGTATAACTCTACTCATTTGGTTCATAAACCAGCTTGTTATATATAAATTAAATTTATATAATTTTTATTATTTTTGTATAAAATAGATAAAATGTGTAACTTAATCGTAATATATACTATTATAAGTTATATGTTTAGAAATTTTTTAATTTTAAAATTGGTAACAAAATATAAATTTAAAATGTCCAATGTACAAATTAATTATTTGATTTATTAATTATTAATAATAATTTAAATGTAAATATTTATATTTTATATAAACTATAATTATATTTATAATTTTCAATTAGACAACCATTTTATCAAAAATATATTAGTAAATTACAAATTTTAAATATTCTACATTTATTTATTTTAACTTTTATTTTATGTGACTTGAGTTAACGAGCTAGCGAGTCAAAACAATTCATTCACCTTAGTTCTAACAACGAAAACATTTCAAGCAAAATAAAAGAATTTGTATTAAGTGGAAAAAATGTAATTGATGTCATGTCCTTCACTTCATGAAGATTAGGAAAAGTAAACTCCAAAGAACTACCAATGATAAGCAATATACAACAAGTTCAAAATAATTTATAATCTTAAAAGAACATCTCACATAATTATATGTGAAGAATCAAAACAAGTTTGTCACACGGGAACAATGACCAATGTTATAAGATCAATTCATCTTTAAAAATTTTCTCCAACCAAGATGTTATATCTAATATAGGTGGTCACTCACTTAGGTTTTATTTAACAACAGGGTTTGGTCACTCACTTAGGTTTTATTTAACAACAGGGTTTGGTATATTAGTAAGTTTAGGTAAAGTTTGTTTAACTTTATAAACTTATATGATTATATTTCTTATTCTATGAAATTTTTGACTAAAAATTGCTTCAGTTTGGAGTTGTTTTTTTTTATTAATTTGATAAGAAGTGTTCCTATTAATAGATGTGTCAATTTGACCTATCCAATTTAACTCAACTTTAACTCATGTGGCCTAAGGTCAAAATGGTTCACAAGCATACAAAACCCACACTATAAAGCCCATTAAATTCTATGAGTTAGTATTACCTATGAGCTTCATTTTTTTCTTCAAAAATTTTTATTTTTCTATAAAAAAAATTTTCCTCTCTAGTTTTTTTTCCTCTCTTAAAATAAAGTAGTAATGAAAAATTAAAATAAATAAGAAAATTTAGAGAGAGGAGAAATGAAAAATATGGAGAAAGGATAATTTAAGAGATAGACGTAAATATATTAGAAAAAATAAATTAAGAAAAAATAAAAGTATAAAAAGTTGAGAAAAATTTTAAAAAAAGAGAAAAATTCTAGAGATAAATGAAAAAATAGTTAGAGAAAAATAAAAAATCTAAAGAGAAAGATAAATAAATTAAAGAATAGTTTAGTATAATAAAAATATTGAAGATTATTTAAATAGATAAATAAAGAAATGAGAGAAAAAATTAAAAAGAAAGGATAAAATTTGAAGATTATATGGATTTAGACTTAAAAATTATATTTTAAGACAAATTACAAAATAGAAAAAAAAATTAAAGTTGGCCCTAGGGGCAACCCTAACTAAACCTTTAAATTGAAGGTCATGTAGGTTAGGGCTTAAAACAATCCTATTTCTAAGTGAGCCACATAATGTAGGGTCAAAACTTAATGTTAAATGGGCTGACCCTAGGACCATGGTCCATTTTAACAACTCCAACTCAGACTCCTCTCATTCTTATATAAAAAAATTGATTGTCTTGAGTTTTTTTTTCAAGATTAACAATTGATTTGACTAAGATTATCGTGTGCTTTAACCATAAGAATAATAAAACAACTATTATATTTTATGTTATGCTAATTTAATCAACATCATCATCAATAGTTAAGCTAAAATTCATCAAGAAAAATTATAAATATGGTTAGAAAAATTTATATAAAATGTTCTTATGATTTTATAACATGTTACTCATTCATCAGTTTTAAGAAATTACATCTTAAATTTTTATTAAATTTAAAGATGTAATTAGAATCCTTTGATTAACCTGCCTACTATTTTATTTCATATTATTCGAGTCTTATATTATATAGAGATAAAACCATTCATATAAATATAAATTAAGGACAATCTAATTTTTTAGATCCATTATTAGAATATTTATAAATATTTATTCCTGTAATTAATTTATTCATAATTAGTTCACACTTATATTTAGATATCTATTTTTTAGCATAAAAGGGTATGTTAGAATTTTAAATTGTCTAAAAATAAGATTAACCAAATATATATAAAGTCAATTATTTAGATAGTTCATCCAAACTTAATATTTTTTCAAATCATCAAAATTTTGAAATATCTTGATTCTAATATTATATTATACTGACTGATAAATTAGATTAAAATATTATAAATTAAGCTAAATTAAATTTTAAATTGATATAAAATAAATATATTATATATATTTTGTATGATAAAAATAAATAATAAAATAATTATGTTTGAAAATCTTCTTGCATTAAACTTTTATTTAGTTAAAAACTTGAAACCTTAAATTTTTAAATAAAAAATATAAATTTAAGTTAAAATATTACGAATTTAAACTTACTTTATTATTAATTCTTGTCGATATTTATTGGTTTAATTGATTCTTAACTGATTATTATCAATTTTGAGATAAGATTTTTTTAGTCAAACAAATTGAATGCGTAACCTCGTCTTAGCCCGTTTAACCTAAGTTTTTAAATAATGTCTATTTCACATTTAAAAATAAATGTTCTTGTATGTTGTAATCCAAAATTCTTTAAGAGTACTACACGTGACCAACTAATATATACTAATAAATAATCACAAGAGATGAATATAAAATAATAAACATTTTAAGCTATATATTCTAAAAATGAGAAATTCGAATGGTATTGAGATGCTTAAATCCATAATACACGCATAAAATTTTTAATTTTTAAATATTTATTAAAAAAACCTGTAATAATTTTAAAAGATAAATAATAATAATATTAATCTTCATAATTTTTTTATAAATTTATATTCATAAAAAATATTTGAAAAGGTATTTAAGAAATAGTTTAAATGATATAATTATTAAAATTTAATATATTTTGTGTGAATTTATAGAATTATAAAATTTATTTTATATTTTTAAATACATATTAAGCATATATAATAAAAATATACATTTTTAACTTTTTTTAATTTATTATTTAAATTTATTCTAATACATTAAGAAAATAGTTAAAATTATCATTTTCATTAAATTTATTCTACAATTTTTTATTATATTCTCAATATCTTTCATTGAATAACTTTTTTCATCAATTAATATAAATATAAAAAATAATAAATATTATCTTAAACTTTTAAAATAATAATAAAAAATAAAATAAAAATAATTAAAATCATTATTTGTATTAAAATTATATAATTTTCTATTATATCCTGAATACCAGTCATTTGTTAATATTTTCTATCAATTAATGTAAGTATAAATAATAATAATAATATTTTAGGCTTTTAAAATGGAAAAATAAAAAAAATACTTCATTTAAAATTATGACAAATATAATATACATGTATATAATATTTTCTGTTAAAAATCACATTATTCAATATGTTGATAACATTAATTATTACTATTTTTAATAAAAATTTATTATTTATTAATTTCTTATTATATTCCCAAAAAATTTATTATTTATTAATTTCTTATTATATTCCGAAAGAACCGGATTAGAACAATCATATAATATGCAGAGTGAATCACTCTTTCCTTAAATAATTTCAAGTAAGTCATATTAATTCTAAAAAGATAAAAAATCAATCATTTCAATTTTTTTTATCATTTATTTTATTTCTTAGAATAAAAAATTAAAATAAATAAATTTATATTTTTAAAATAACTTTTTTATCTTTTAATATACATGTATATAATATGCATATTTTATATATGTGCAATATATATAAAAGATATTAATATAATGATTATATATAAATTTTTTTTAGAAAATATTAAAATTTATATACATTACTTTATAGTCAACATTTATTTAAAATATATTATATTTTAAATTTAATTTTATTTAATGAGTATTAAATAGATTTTAAATTTTATAAAATTATTTTAACTTAATTTACATAATATTTTTTTAATTTAATAATTAATTTTGTAAAATTTATATCTTAAAAAGTTATTAAGAAAAATAATTCTAACACAATACATACCTATTTTAAAAATAAAAGACTCATGTATTACCCGGATACTTACCAGTTCAGATTAATAAGTAACATTGTTTTGACATAAATTTTAATTACGCTGAATAATTTAAAATTACTTCTACCTAACTTACAATAAATAACTTTTTTTTTAATAATATGGGTCGCACTAGATACTAATTAAAAAATTAATAAGTATTTTTGATAAAAATGTATGAAAAATTATGAAAGAGCGCTATATCATAAAAAATTCATTTCTGATTTTTAAACAATATCTTAAAAATGTTTGGTGTGATGTGTTTAATTATATATATATGTAA
The DNA here is from genome assembly GCA_037954105.1 of Canavalia gladiata. Taxonomy (NCBI): domain Eukaryota; kingdom Viridiplantae; phylum Streptophyta; class Magnoliopsida; order Fabales; family Fabaceae; genus Canavalia; species Canavalia gladiata. The sequence goes on along the minus strand of CM075665.1, from coordinate 12,317,127 downwards.
ATTATTTTATAAAATACTTTTTAAGATTAATTTTAAATAAACACAAAAGAGTAAAAGAAAAAATGTGATAGCACCAAAAAATAGTAAAAGAAAATTAAAATAGTTTTAATTTTTAATTGTAAAAATTTTAAAATACTAATTTATTAAAAAAATTAAAATTAGTAAATTATTCGTATCAAATACATTTTTTACTTGTGAATTTTAAAAACAAAAATAATATTTTTATAACAATAATGAAACAAACCAAAGGGAAGAGGAAAATAATAGTATGTTATTGTTAGTGAAAAAAAACTGAAGTGTCGTCAACCCTGACCTCAAGGAAAAGCCAGGTTGGCAGTGTTCTTTTTCACCATTTCCTTTTTTTTTTAATTTGTTTTCAGTTATTTCTGCATTGGCATTCACATTTTTGAATCTTTCTCTCTCTGTCTTTAGTTTTGAATGATGGAGAGAGAAAAAAATGTACTACTATCTCTATCATAACCGTTGGGATGATGCCACTTAAGAGTGGGCCCAGACGGTCCAAAACGGGGTTGTAATAATGGTAATAATAATAATAATAATTATTATTATAATAATAACATATATAATAATAAATGGTGAAAAATATTAATTAAATTCATAAAGATGGGTAACGCCTCCTTTCTTCAGGTGGTGAATTTTCAGAAATTTCACTGCAAAGACAAAGGAGAAGGGGTTCACGTCTCACAACAACACATACACCTCTTTCTCTTCCTTCTTCAACAGTGTTTCTCTTTTTTTTTTTATATATATATATATTTTTTATTCAATTTTTTTATTTATTTACCCCCAAACAAAAGCCTAACTTGCAAATTCCAAACCCGAAATCGCCATCTTTGAATCGCATCCATTATTTTTTTGGTTTTCGTGTGGAAGGTTTTTCATCACGTTCAAAGCGAAATCCACATCGCGGAAGCCTCAGATTTTGACCCTTGAATCGCTGAATCGAAGTACAGTTCAGTGGTCGGGTCATTTTGGGAGGGGCAGAACGCATTCGTGTGAGATGAGGAGAAGAAGTTGCATGGTTTGGGTTTGCATAGAGTTGTGAGGAAGAGTTTTTGCTGCGGAACTTCTTCTTCATGGCAGCGAAACGTGTGTATGAAGCATGGAAAGGAAGTAATGTAATGTTCTTACTCATTCTTTCTTTCTTTTTTTTTTAATTTTTTATTTCTCTGCTGGGTCTTCGTGAATTTAGCTTTTAATGCTTGATATTTTTATTTTTGATAAGCTTAATGCTTGATACAGTGATTATACGTGTTAGATGTGGTTTGTCAGTTGGGGGAAGTGTGATTTTTATTTATATATTTTTAATTTTTAAAGGGGTTAATATTTTATGCGTTTTGAATTTCTGATGCTGGTTTTGCTGCTTGAAACTTGAGAAGTGGGAGTGAAGAGAGAGAGAGAGAGAGAGAGAGAAAAGATTTAACTTGGGAGTGTGGTGTCAAAATTTAGGAAGTGGGTGCGTGTTGAGTTGGTGGAATGAGATTGTGTGGTTTGGGAATGGTGCTTATACTTTGAATGAGCAGTTTCGTCTGTCTTATGTAACCGTTGATGTGTCTGTTTGTGTGAGGAAGCTTGACTTTGTTAATGAACTGATAGGGCATTGATAGTGGTTAATTGGAGTTGGAGGAGTCGATTGAAAGAAGAATTTAATGTGATTATTTAACTTTATATATCATTCACTGATTTAACTGGCTTCAGTTAGTTTTCTGCTTTACTAGGAGTTTTATTCTTTTTAGTGAGGAGAGATGTGTGAAGCAGTAATTTTAGAGTTTAGTCTTGTATCTCTAGGTTAAGGTTGAATCATTACGCTGAAGTTGGCATGTTGCTTTGTCTCATGGGAAAATGGGAGATGAAGTACAATTTGTTCCCTTCCCATTTCTTTTTGATAATGAGGAGTTGTTGGTTGAAAGTTGAAGGTGGGAGTGAAGAGAGAAAAGTTTTAACTTGGAGGTGCAAATTTTGGAATTTAGGACCAGGTGTTTTATGTTGTGAGTCTGTGTGTGTTAAACTGGTGGGGTGAGATTATGTGCTTCGGGAATTGTGCTACTATAAATGAACAGTTTTATTCATCTTCTGTAACCATTGTCTTGACTCTTGTGCGAAGAAGCCTGACTTTGTCAGCAAACTGATGAAGCTTTGACAGTGTGCTTCCTTGGAGGCGTCAATTGAAAGAATAATTTAATGTGATTATTGATATTGGTGTGACACCTATTGAGGAGAAGATAACAGAAAATTAGTTAAGGTGGTTTGGTCATGTGTAAAGAAGGCCATTAGTGGCACAAGTGAGAAGGGCTGATAACATAGTTGTTAATCCTATGAAAAGAGGTACAGGCAGGCCAAGAAGGACATTGGAAAAAATTATCAGAAGAGACCTCATGGTAAAAAATATTTCAGAAAATTTGGTTTTTGACCGAGTCCAACGGTGTTGTGTGATCCATGTAGTGGACCTCATCTACTGGGATAAGGATTATGTCATTGTTGTTGTATTTGTCTTTGTGCCTTCTCCCTGTTTAATGACTGGTCTTGGCTGGAGCTTGTTTTCCACTATACATTAGTCTTCTGTTGTCTTTGTTAATTGCAAGCATTACCCTCAACTTGGTAAGATGCTTCCCATGGACAAATGAGTTACAAAGCTATATAAGTTGACAGTCTTTTTCCCCTATGTATGCTAAACCACTTCTTAAGGTTGTGCATGTTGTGTTTTGTTTTATGGATTTGAGGAAGATAAGAAGTATCATGAGTTTGACATTGTGATCAACTGTGTGTGTGCATCTTTTGATGATAGTTTTCATAGACAAAAAAAATTGTGTTTGGGTTACAATCACTGGATTGCTTCAATTCTATGTTCTTGATGCATGTGGAATAAGGATTACATTCAAGTCAATATATCTGTGCTTTAAAATTGAAATAGTGCTAAACTACCATGGAAGAGTTTATGTATTCTCTGGATGAAATTTCTCCTCTTTGAGTAAAGATAAACTGGAAAAATTTGAGATTTGATTATTGAAATAGTGAGAAATGGTGTGGATTCAGTTCTTGCTTTGCTTAAATTGGCTTAACATGGGATGGAACTCTAGCATAGAGGGGTCCATGCTATGGTCTATATGCTACCAAGTAGCTTGTGGTAGAATAAACTCCAAATGGATGAAAAAAGAAGTTAGCATAAGGCCAGGGAAAAATAGCATCCATTGATTTCCTTAAGGACCAAAATAAAAGCATGCAGGTATATAAACACACTAAAATGAGCTCATACATGTAATCATATAGATGGTAGCTATGAAAGACAAGAAAAAATAGAGATGAATACTATTTTTTGGCAATAAAGTATTACCAGAGAAGCTAAAAATTTTGCTTCATGTAAAACCTGACACCTTTGCAGGACTTTCTCTAAGCAACCTCAACTTTCTAGTTTCTTGGTCATTGGCTTTCTCAAATTTCAGTTTAAAGAATAATCCTTGTTTCTTTTGCATTATAGGGTAATGAACAGTGATTAATCCCCATGTTTTCACTCTAAGAATTTTACGGTATTTTTTCCCCGTAGGAGGTTGAGATTTATTGCTTCTTCTAAAGAGCTCTTTTGTTATTAATTGTAAATACTAAGAGAATCTTTTTCAAGGAAGAATGTAGAGACAACTTAGCTTGCTTATGAGGCACTATTTTAAAGGAGCCATTCTATTGATGTCCTTATGCTTGAAATCTAATTTGACCAAATACACCATCCAAAATGTTATATGATGGAGGCTTAAGAAAGTACCGATGATTTTGTGAATGAGTATTACATGTAATCTGCAGGTCTGATTTAAGAACAATAGTGAAGCTTTTTATATTTTTGCATTGGAAGGTGGGATATATTAAATGCTCTTGGTGAAAATAACCATGTGCTTCGACTTTGGAGCAGTTTTTAGTTTGCTTTAAAGTTCTTTTGAAACCACTGGCCAAACTTGTGGTTGCATGCAGTTTATGCTGTTATTGGGTGTATTTGAATGGAGCAGAATGCTCACATCTTTAGGGTTGTGTTACCTCTTTAAATTAAACTTCTTATGGGTATTTTGTTTTTGGCAATCTGCTTGAACCTATTTCAATTAAGTTGCTTATTTTTTTACATACACACACATGTACACCCACCCACCCACCCACCCACCCACACACACACAGATATATATATATATATGCTGCGAGAGAGACTAGAAACCTTTGCTGTGTTAATGATTTTTTCAAGTTCTGTTCTTTCTTGTCTTTTACCTTTTAGGTTGTGTTAATGTCATCCTAGGTGTATATTTTCTTGTCTCTTTTGTTAAACCGTGACTTGTATTTGATTTTGGGCTTGGCTTGACAAGCGATCTAACCTGCAAGCATACAGTGCATTCCAACAAGGAGTTTTGGTGGAGATTAGGAGTGGGAATAGAATGAATTTAAATTGTTATTATTGACAACAATTGCTGTTATTGTTAAAATTGTTAATACTGTGTCCATCAGAAAAGTCTAATTTTACAAGGTCTTGCAAACTATAATGTTTCTTCCCTTGATTTTTTTTAGTTAATGCTCTTATTATTAAATTGTTTAGCAGTATTAGTTGAGTCTGACCACTGATATTTTTGGTGGAAAGAGCCCTTTGGGTTTGAGCAAGTCTTAACACATCCTCTCATGCAAAAGCCCTTTGGGCATGCAGCTTTAACAATGCACTGACCCACTTTGTGTTGTACCGAAATTTAATTTAATTACGAAGAATGGGGCAGTAAGGACTGCATGTTGATAACTTAGTCGTGAAGACTTTCCATACCATGTTAAGGAGAAGGGGGCCTGCTGTCACATGAGCATAAGCTATTAGGTGGAGGCCTAGGAATAATAAAAATCTCTAATAGGAGAATAAGTTGGAAACTAAAAATAGGTTTACAAGAAAACACTTGAGATGAGTTTGAGTCCAAATCCCACTAGTTATTGAAAAGAGCATGAAAACTAGCCAATCAATGTGAAAGATATCCTACATCCAAAGCTTCTCAATGTAAGCAGGTGGTGATATAGAGATGCTAAGTGATTAAGAGAGGTCATGCAACAGAAAGTGGATAATCCCCCAAGTAATAAATCTTCTAAGACTTCGATAGGTGTTCCATGATATTGCCTTCCTATAACTGGAATGAGTTATATCAATTGCAACTCTATATACTGAATGACTGACCAATTTGTTCATCTGTTGAATCCCATACATGCTACAAATTATTTGATGTCACTGACAATGTGGTTTCCTAGATTTTACTTTCCCTTTTCACACGACTAAAGAAGGTAGTTGTGAGCAAGCACCCTGAGATCCATTGCCTCCAACTATTCCCAAAATCCATGCCTTGGTTAAACATTATTAGCTTTCTCAAACCTAATTCTGAAAATAAGGTCATTTTCATGCCTACTTATGCATATTATTGATAACTTCATCAGTACAAACAGCTCCATCCAAAACCTGATTTCATTTGAGAAATGGTATTGTCTAAAATCTGCCCCAGTCCTTGGTCAGAATCTTGTTAACATCAGAGACCATACTAATAGTGTGAAAACTCTTAACCATTCAAAACTTACCCCTTTCTTGAGATTGTCTCCCAGCAACTTTGGAAGAAAGCAGTTGTGATTGGGGCTTTATCTTGATCCGTATCCCAAACTTCCCTTTGTCCTCCTTGAAAGGTCATTCTATCTAAATGTCCTTTTAGGTAAAATTAGATATACGTCTAAATCCTTGATGAATGCTCTAAAATTGTTCCTTTTTCGTAAATCGGGTCTTACAAGATCTTATATTCTTTTCTGATCTATTATTGTCACTAAATTTCTTCTTTCACACTCAGTCTCCCAACCAAATGCTCTTCTGCTTCCAAAGCCACCCCTGTGATGATAATTTAATTTTTATGTTTACATCCATAGCCCACTTAATTCGTGGTGTGTACTTGGAGTGTTGGACAGAGATTATGTTGTGCACCTAAACGTACCATGCTAGCCTCTGGTTATGTTAGTATTAGCACTAATCTACAAGTATAATCCTAATAAAATAAGGAAAAAGGTCTTATGATTGATACTTGATTAGAGGATAATTGATTGTATAACATATACATGGTGTTTTTTGTACTAAGATATTTGAACACTTCTCAAGTTGGTGTGTCATAAGCACCAAGCTTTGAGATAATGACCTCCAAGAGATTTACGAACATGTCTGCATGCTGGTCATTAGAATTTTCAAACATGTTAGCTATTTCTCCTTACTAAATTTTCTTCCATACATTGTGACAATTTCAATGTGCTTGGTCCATTCATGAAAAACTGGATTTGAAGCTATTGTTAAAGCTGCTTGATTGTCGTGTCTAAACTTTGTTTGCCATGATTCATAGATGTTTAGTTTTTTGAGCAATTGTCTGAACTCTGAGTCCTGTGACCTAGTATCCATTCCTCTGATACGAACTTGAAAACAAAGATTATGCTGTGATGTGTCTCTAAACAGCCAACACCAGGCTCTATTCATTTTAGAATCAACACTAATTACAATGAATGCAATCCTAATAAAATCATACAAAATAAGAAAACAAATCCAAAGATTGCTCCTACATTCGCGAACTAATTGGAAATATAATATATTCACAGGATATTCTATCACTAACCATTCTAGCCGGTCCTCTTGGAAGAACCTTTGCAAAATCATTTATAGATACCAATGACCAAGGTTTTAAATTGCAGTTGTGTCACAATCACTTTTGCATTGCAGTTGTTGCAGTCTGACATGGCTTGAGCTCACGCCTGATGCAATTGTTCTCGCTACTGCAACAGGTGTTCCATGAACTCCGAAGTTTCATTTTTTTCTCATGCCCCTGTTTCTTCCATTAATGTCTCTCTCCATTTAGGAACCTCCAAGCCCTTGTGAATAGTCTTTTGGTATTTTTGCACTATCAACATTAAAGGTAAAAGTGCAAATCCTTTAGACAGAGCCTTATTGGATAAACTTTTCATTATGACTGGTTTATTCTTTCTGAGAACAATGGGTAAATCAATATCAGGTAATTTGGATTTACCAAAATCAGACTGGGCATCGCTATTTTTGACTTTCTTCTTGCCTTGGTGGGAGATTCTCCTTGTACATCAATTTTGCATTCCTTGAATAAACTAGTATTTTCTTGTCATTCTGTATTCGCACATCTACCAGAGTTTGAGTAGTCTTCTGTAAAATGGCATATTGAAATAAGGTGTGACAGGTTCAATGTTTATAAGGACAGATTCAGTGTCCGGAACGAAGTCCATATTTGGGGGCAGATATAATGTTTGGGGTATAGGTTCATAAAGATATAGATCCAAGTCCAAAGGCTGAGCTTCACCCCAATTCTCTCCCTGAGGAGAGAGCTTTTGGAAGTGAACACAATCCCCTTTGTTGATGGATCGTAGCTCTTGTAGCCTTTTAGTAGAATAGCCAATGAAAACGCATTAAGAACTCCAGGGTCGATTCATGAGGTAGGTAGATGTCAGAATTGCATCTCACCAAAACTTTTTGGGCATATCTATGGTAAATGCAAGCATTAACCCTTTTTTTTTGGGGGGGGGGGGAGAGTTTGGTGAATATCTATACCCCCAAACATACCTTCCGAGGTAGCATTGAAATATTCCGTGCCATTATTAGCGTGCAGATTTTGAATGTGTATGGAGCTGGGTTCAAATCATTGAATGAAATTTAATAAGCAAATAATGTACATCTGTTATATCTTTAAACAGATAAACCCAATAAATTCGAATATGATCATCAATAAATGTAACAAACCTTTAGTGAGTATGATTAAGAGCATGAGAAGGACCCCTGGGTTTTTTTAGAAAGAAAATAGCAAAAATTCCTCTTAATTGTTTGGATATATAGAAAAGTATCTTGGTATATTTTTCTGGATCTTAGAATATCTTTGGATTATGTAAAATCAAACAGTTTTCTAATTATGGAAGTATCATAAACCCAATAAATGAAGAATGATCGGTCAATAAATGTAACAAACAACATCGAGTCTGAGTGGTATTATTATGGGGTATGAGAAGGACCCTGTAAATTTTTTAGGAAAAAAATAACAAGTTAATATTTTTCAGCTTTTGTTAAAAATTGTTTGAAAATCTAGGAAATATCATAGAATATGTTTTCTACATCTTAGAATATTTTAGATATCCAAGAATATCGTTGGAATATCTGGAATCAATCAAATTTCTGATTGTGACAGGGATAGTAATTTTATGCTTTATTTCCTAATTTTATTAGGTCTCCTTATTTATGACCTCATTTAATTAGGTTCAATCCTATAAACTTCAACAAAACTTTGTAGTAACATTTTGCTGAATTAGTTCATGCTTTTGGATAATTTCAGTGATGTTATTTATTAAAATCTTATTTCTTTTCACACTTTTCTTCTAATCTTATGCAGAAATTCCTATTTGGAGGAAGGTTGATATTTGGGCCTGATGCTAGGTCGCTGCTTGTCACTTTGTTGCTGATCATTGTTCCAGTTATCATCTTTTGTGTATTTGTGGCAAGGCATCTTCGGCATGAATTTCCTTCATATAATGCAGGATATGCTATTTTGGTGGTGGCTGTTCTATTTAATATCTATGTAAGTTGCATTGAGTTTTTTGTTCTTTGTCATTTGATGTTTTTATAATATTGCTTACCTGTGACTTGTTATTTTTGTATGTTTAAAATGGGTTTTCTCTTTATACAAAACATGCTTTCTGCTATCTCATCCCCCTCTTGGTTCTCCATTCATATCTCCCTTTACTGTGCTTCCTCTCATACATAGACAATAATACGTTGAGAACATCAGGTGTTGAAAGAGTTTTTGAGAGAAATTGTGTTAGGCTCAGTTGTTAGTCCACCCCAAAAACACTATTGAGGAATGGCCACAATGCCAAAGTTATGGAACGTAGATAAATAATTTATACCACACACATAAATGCTCAAAACTAAAAAAAACTAAAATTAAAGACCTCCATCATTAATAAAGTCTAAGTGTAGACTCACGATAATAATCAATATAAGACACAGTTAACTTGTAATTTCTAAATGTATAAAACTGAGTAATAAGAACAGAAGAATGAACTCGTGAAGTAAAAGAAGGGACTGTGAAATACCATGTACAGAACAAGGCAAAAAAGTATAAAAACAGGGCTCATGTATGTGCTTGGTCGGAGAAAATGATGAGGTTGAAGGGGTTTAGTCTGATGGTTTCTGATACTCCAAAAGGGGGAGTCAGGGAGAGGCAAGCAATTTTGGCCAAAGGAGAAGGTTTCCAACCCTAAAATACTTCTGACCACCACAGAAATCGTAAAAGTCTGCTTAGAAAGTTGGGGGCATGGTAGAAAAGGGGCAAAGGTTGCGGATTTTACCTTTGGAATAGTGGCTGTGAGAGGTGATAGGAGCCTCATTAGTGGTCCAGAAGGGCCACTACAGGAATACACAATGTGATGAGCAGAGCATAACATGGATGCTGCTCAATGCGCAGCAACAGTGCAAAAGCAGTGCATGTTCTGGCTTTTTTTGATTTACAATCAATTATAGAATAATCTTGGATGACAAAAACCAATCTCTATCCTACTAATCGCTAATTGATTATATTGATTATTTTGATTTAATCCAAATAAAAAAATATTTCTCACCTACCTAGTGGAATAAGACATATGATTGTTGTTGTTGTAATCAAAATAAAAATAGTTGACTATATATCCCAACAAAAATGCAAATATTCTAATGTAAGTGTTTATATTCCACATTCTCCCTCAAGCTAAAGCTATCACGAGGAGGTCATGTGACAGCGCAATAGCGGCTCAAAATGCTGCTGTGAAATAGCCTCTAGTTAGCACAAGTTCTGGTATTTATTGATTGATTTACAATTAGAGAGTTTTCATTGGTCTATGTATGGAGGCTTTGATGATGGTGGGCATCCAATGGCTGGCTGATTCAAATATGGAGAACTGTCTGTGAGGAATCAATAACAGCTAGGAAGCTATAGATCTAAGTGAGAACCATGTGTGAGAAAAACTCTCCCGAGCAACAAACACCATTTGTAGAAGGAAGAACAGCATGTGATAAAATCAGCATATGGAAAATAACAGTGAGGGGAGGCACTGCTAGAGAAATTAGGGTTTTTCTCATCTCACCAACTAGCAAATGCAAAAACACAATCAACAGCTTGTAGAGAAGGAACAGCTGCATGAACAAAGACCCAAAGATCCCAGGGAAAGTGATACTGCAATAAATACACAAAAGAATGAAAAGGATAATAATTTGCTTACTATAACCAGAACTGGTGGCTGGCAGACATCATCTAGAAACTATAACTAAAACAGAAGACACAAAACAAAGGCATTCCAGGAACTCTGCTGTATAATAACAGGGTCACATGGAGGATGGTACCGCTGTAATACCTTGTTGAAGGAAAGAATTGTGGAGAGCAATTCTTAGGCTGCAAGTAGTAAGGAACTGGTTCAGAATTACAAGAAAGGCACTCTTTATTAAAAGAAACTGCAGTACAGTCCAAGTATTCGAGAAACCTGGTTCTCTCCCAATGCCCCAATCCTCTCTAAAGTGACCAGATACCCTCTCTCTCTCTCGGTCTCTCCTATTATTTAGAGACAATCTGCCTTGGTTCTTTATTTCACCCCAACTAATTGACTAATCTAACTAACTACTTACTGTAACTAATGAGTGTCTATCATTACTTCCCCCCTTATGTTGCACCTTGTCCTCAAGACGAATGACTTGTGATTGCTGAAATGAAGTCCCACTGATGTTCCAACTGATTGAAGCATGATGACCATGCCAATTTCACTTTGCAGTCCCAAAAAAATAGCTTCCCTTCCTCCCGGGTCAAACACAATTATGTGAGTACCCCAATTCTCTTCAAGTGCTTTGTTTTCTGCTGTCCCTTTGACCTTGAAACAACATGTCAATGCCACCCTCCTTGAATTTGCAGGAGCAATAACCATGAACTGTTCTTGAAATCCGAAACTATGTTGGATTACTGATTTGTCGAAAACTTGAAATCTAAAACCATGAACAGTTCTTATGGTCTTAGATTGGGAATTCCAGCTCCTTCCTTTAACACTAGGGCATGATCTTGTCTCCTTGATGGGGGCAGGCCTTGCTGCTGTCTGAAAACTTCTTTATATTTCTCCAAAATCTCCTGAATTTTTGGTGGGATATCCTGTTTGATTTTAGGTTTTGCAACTATCTCCTTACATTCCAAGAAAAAACCTTGGCCTTCATCATATAAAGCCTTCATTATAGCTTGTAGAGAAGCTATGCTTCTGGACATCGCAGCTTCTCCTCTCAATACCATTGTTCCTCCTTTTGTGGGTACCTTCAGAGTGAGTTCTCTGAAATTAGCTTTAATCTCCCCCAGTCCTGCCAACCATTCCATTCCCAATACAATATCCACTCCTCCTAAGTCAAATACAAAGAAATCTTGCTGAATCTTTGATCCTTGAACTCTGAGTATCAGCTGATGGCAAACCCCTCCACTTCTAATCTTTCTTCACTCACCCACTTGTACTGAGTAGGTTGCTGTCTCTGCTATTGGCAGCTGCTCTTCCTGTACCAGTGTAGATGATATAAGTTATGAGAAGCTCAGAAATCCACCAATACCACAACCTTCCTCCCTTCTACTTCTCCCCATATTTTGATAGAGTTTTTGGAAGTTAATCCAGTGATGTTGTCATTGACATCTGCAAGGTTTTGTTCCCCATCTCTTCTATTTCTCCCCAATCCTCTTCTTCCTCATCATTGTCTAACATGTAGTTGCTTGTTTTTGCAAACATGACCTGGTCTAAATTTTTTGTCACATCGATAGCACAACCCTTTTCTTAATCTTTCTTGAAATTCCTCATCAGTTAACTTCTTGAATCCCCCACCTTTGTAAGATCCCACTGTTCCAATGTTGTTGGACTCCACAACCGATCCCTTTAAATCCCCCATAAGTTCTGTTTTCCTTTCCCCCTCTTGCCATGTCACGATTCTTGAAGAAGGATAGTTCCTTGGTGGATTGCTTTCCTTATTACTCCAAGAAACCCCTTTTCCCAGTAACTGATTCTTCTCATCAATTCTTTGAGCATAATCCATTAATTCTGGAAGAGTACTCAGCTGATGCAGTTTAGGTTCTGCTTGAATCACCCGTCTATCCATTCAAGAATATTCCCTTCAGGTATTCTTCATCTGTCCCCTTCAATGGTCCTGAATACAGTTCAAATTGCTCTCTACTCCTCTACAGATGCAGATTGTCTAAGTCCCAACAGCAGCTCATACGGGTTGTGCATCATAGAAGGCTGGAATCTCCTAATTATTGCAGTTTGAAAGTCTTCCCAAGTGGGATTCTTAGTGCAGAATTCCCACCATTGAAACCATGTCAAGGCTTTCCTTACATTGCTACCATGGCAGCTGACAGTTTCTCTTGTTCTGTTACCCCTTTCAAATCAAAATATCTCTGTACATGACTAACCCATCCATATGCATCATCTACTGAAAACAAATGGATTTCCAACTTCCTCCATCTGTCCTCTGCCAATCTGCTTCTCCAATGTTGTATCTTGAGCTTTCTTCCATGTCATTCTTGTGCCTTGGGGTGTTGTGGGTAAGGCTTGCTAATACTTCTTCAGGCTTCCTCGTCATCACTTCCCTATCTTCATTGAGCCTCTACAACAGATTTTCATATCCCATTTCTAAATTCTCCAACCAACCCAGCATTCTTGTATGTACCATGAGCGATGGCCCAAGATTTGTGAGCTTTGATACCAGTTGTAAGGAACTGGTTCAAAATTACAAGAAAGGCACTCTTTATTAAAAGATACTGCAGTACAGTCCAAAGTATTCAAGAAACCTGGTTCCCTCCCAATGCTTAAAGGCCCCCAATCCTCTCTTAAATGACCAGATACCCTCTCTCTGTCTCCTATTATTTATAGACAGTCTGTCTTGATTCTTCTTTATTTCAGCTCAACTAATTAACTAATCTAACTAACTACTTACTGTAACTAATGTAGCTAACTAATGAGTGTCTATCCCAAGTGTTTGCTATTTATTGGTTGATTTACAATCAGTTAAAAAATAATCTTGGATGATAAAAAATCAATCATTAGCTTAATAATCAGTAATTGATCTTTCAAAACTAATCGGCATAAATGTAGCTGACAATTTACTCTCATCAATGCAAATATTCTAACATAAATGGCAATATTCTACAACATCCAGTAGTGAGTCAGCAAATATGTAGCCTTGCTGCCTCTTTACCATCTCATGTTAATTATTCTTTTATAGTATATTTCTTCTTCCATCTTTTGTTTTATCAACTTTTTACTCTTAACAATAGCTTACAACCAATAAAATAAATGTGATGAACTAACTTAATTGTGTGATTAGAACAAAGTTTTGATATGTGACCAGTTACCTTGAAAATACACTTGTAGGAGATTTTGCAAAGAGGAAACAAATTTTGAATAGTAGAATAAAATCAGGAAAAATAGTGCTGTTAAGATTGAAATAAGGATAAGCTAGCAATCAACTAAGGAATTCTGTCACCACAAAACAAGCAAAGCTGATTCTCCTCACATGTGGAGATTCATTTGGTGGTCTTGCTTGGAAATCCTTATATTATATGATAGATACTCACCATTCTTTCTAACCTGTGTCCAAAATTTAAAGATCTTTCCAGTGATAAGCACCATAAAGGATGCAACGAATCATAATCCATCCCATCCATCCTCTTGTATGTCTGTTATGAGCCAATGCTAGCCAGTGACTGTGGCTTCTTTAACTCATTCAATGAAAGAGCGATCCAGTACACAAGATTCCACCATTTTGGGGTTATAAATGAAACAAAACAAATTCTTCCTTTTTATTTGTAAGAAATGGGATTTTCAGGATAGGAATAAAGAAAACATGGATAAATATCTGAGGGATTTTTCCTTAAATCCAAGTGACAGTTTGGTAGGCTTTTGCTCATGATCCAATCAAGGGATCAATTGATTGTAAAACATGAGTTTAATAAGTTGATTCGTTAGTAAACAAGGACAAATATCATCTGGTTGCTTGAATAGATTAACTTCAAAACAAAAATGATATATTACATTTGCTGTAAAATGAGCTGGTAATTTTTCTTTGTTACCTTCCTTTTATGAAAAAGAATTCTTATTAGGGAGGGTCAGATGCCTGCAACTTTATCCTGAGTCTGGCATAGCACAAAAAATGTATAATGCATCTATTGATACAATTTTTTTTCATAGTAATTTCAAATATACCAAGTTAGTCAGCTATTCTGTTATCACATTTTCCTTCATTTAACTGTCATGCTTGAGGAAAACTCCTTTATACGATATTGATATTCTTCTTTAGTCTCTTCTTATTTCCCTGGCCTGATGTAGTATTATCCTATTATTTATAGGTGTTGATTCTTCTCTTTCTTACTTCCTCACATGATCCGGGCATTATTCCAAGGAATTTACACCCACCAGAGGAAGAGTTCCGTTATGACTCTTCAGTTTCTATTGATATTGGGGGACGTCAAACTCCAAGCCTCCAGTTCCCACGAACAAAAGAAGTAATGGTTAATGGCTTTCCTGTAAGGGTGAAGTATTGTGACACTTGTATGCTGTATCGTCCTCCTCGTTGCTCACACTGCTCCATTTGCAACAATTGTGTTGAACGTTTTGATCACCATTGCCCTTGGGTGGGCCAATGTATTGGGCTGGTATGATAGTTGACTTTCACCATGTTATTGATTTTATGACACCGGTTTTGTTCAAATTGATATTCTTGGCTTGTTACATGTTAGCTTTCTTGTTATTTATTTATTTGTTTTATGGCTTTTCCTATATGCAGAGGAACTACCGTTACTTCTTTATGTTTGTTTCTTCGGCAACTCTTCTATCTATCTATGTGTTTTCCATCTCAGCCTTTTACATCAAGGTTCTGATGGATCATTATGATGGGACAGTTTGGAAGGCAATGAAAGAATCCCCTGCATCTGTTGTATTAATGGCATATTGTTTCATCTCTTTGTGGTTTGTTGGTGGATTAACTGGCTTTCATCTGTACCTTATTGGCACAAATCAGGTCAGTTAATCTCTTCTACATTTCTGAATCTAGTATCCTATTTATCTCATTGTTCATTGTACCTGCTTACTAGCTGGTTATGATGAATAAAAATATTAGTAGAGTTGACCTCAATGGAATTAACTTGAATCCACTTTTAAAAAATATTCCTAAGGTGCTTTATGGTTATGAACTTCTGAATCCACCGTTCACCTTATTTGTAGGAAAGCCAGTGTTCAATTTATTTTCTTTCTTCTGTGAGCTTTCTGCTAGTTCATCTTGGGTGGATACGGGCAATATGATGAAGTAAAACTAGGTATTAAATATTCAATGGTTATTCATGAAGATAGCCAAAATTTAGGCAATGGAAAGGAAAGAAAATTTGAGAAGATAATTTTAAAATCTTAAACTCTTTTTCGTCCCTTGTACTTTTTCTTTCATCCAAACTCGTAGTAATTTTCAATTTCAAAATGTTGGTAAATCTATTTTTTCCCCTCAATCTGAACTCCAATGATAGTGTAAGCCTGGTTCACTTGTACCAAGATGCGTAAAGAAAGTCATCCCTGCCAATTGTTTTACATGGGATGGAATATATAAATGTATATCGTAGGTGGTGGTGGCTTTAGGCTCCAAATTTTATAGAAAACCATGATTTATATCCATATAATATTGGTTTGTTTTCTTCGAATTTGATTCTTAAGAGTTTGAGTTTCAAGAATATCTTCATCACCTAGATGATTATACCTTGTTTATTTGATTCTTAAGAGTTTGAGTTTCAAGAATATCTTCATCACCTAGATGATTATACCTTGTTTATTTGATTCTTAAGAGTTTGAGTTTCAAGAATATCTTCATCACCTAGATGATTATACCTTGTTTACAGACTACCTACGAAAACTTCCGGTACAGAGCTGATAACAGGGTCAATGTTTATAATCGGGGTTGTTTAAATAATTTCCTGGAAGTATTTTGTACAAAAGTAAAGCCCTCAAAGAACAAATTTCGGGCTTATGTTCAAGAGGAGGGACCAAGGCCATCCCCTCCGGTCATTCCCCGGGAACCTGAACCTGATATGGGTGGAGATCCTCGCTCTAAAGTTGAAGATGATCTAGACATTGGTGAAGACCTATTAAAGATATCACAGCGTCGGAATATTGAAGAAATTGATGAGGATATTCGGAGCAGAGGGAGCAATGGACCTCCCCACACTACATCTGAAGTTGACTCAGTTTTGGGCTCAGATCGCCATGCTCCAACCATTCGATCTGAAGCAAGGCACTCAAGTGAGGAAAGAAGTGGAAGCTGGGAAATTGCACCAGAGGTCCTGGTCAATTCGAGTTTAACTGAAAATAGAAGTCATGTCGCCTCAAAGGAGGTGCGCCAAAAACTTGGGGGGTCATCTTTCTGATAATTGCATACATCAATGTAGAAGGTGTTGGGTTACTTAGAAATTAAAGAAGGAAAAGAAAATGGTCCTCTTGATCAGATTATAGGAATGAGAATTGAATTGGTTGAGGCATTAAGTACAAAAACTTATCTGACCTTTTTTGTGGTAAGCTTAGCCCTTTGGAAAGAATAGAAATTTGTGTGTAATTTTCGAGAGACAAAGGAATAGTGTCTTTTTTTCCGATTTTTTTTCTACAGTCCAATATGTGCATTGCATCTTGTCTTTATTCTTTGTGTAAATAACCAGTTGTGACGCGAAAAATTTCTCTGCATATTGCGTTTTAGGCACTGTAAAATCTAGTTCCTATGTTAGAAGGCTTTTACCTTTGCTGTTGCAATTATGTGTTGAGATTTTGGTGAATATGTAAGGTTTGAATGTTTTTGGTTTTATGTCATGGTCGTGAATGCTTGCTGTTTCGGCTACGTTCTAGATGTGTTATATTGAAAATATTGGATATATTTTTTTCATTTTATATTGGAAACATTACCTTCCATAGTCTTCTAGCAAACTAACCTCAAATACTTGTTTATATTGCAAGTTTTGCATAATTTTGTTCAGTCAATCATTATAGCTAACCAACGGAGGTTGGGTATAGCAAAAAGGTGTTTTACAAACAATTAATTTCGGAAATGATGTTGTAAAAAAAGTATTTTTCATAATGGTGTTGAAATAGTGAGCAAGATGCACAATATTATGCGTTTGAAGGTAAATTGCATAAATTTAAACTTTTTGGGAGATGAAACACAGGAATTATTACGTTTTTTACTTAAGAAGCATAAATATATGCATTTGTAGTTTGCAAATTTATGAAAAATGGGGTAAAATGCAGAAATTATGTTTTTGCTTAAGAAGTATAAATATATGCGTTTGTAGTTTGCAAATGTCTGGAAAATGGGGTAAAATACATGAATTATTATGTTTTTGCTTAAGAAGTATAAATATATGCGTTTGTAGTTTGCAAATTTCGCATAAGAAGCATAAATATGTGTTTTGGGTGAGTTTTCCAGGAGCATGGTAAAGCGTTTTTATTTATGTGTTTGAAGTTTAAATTTTTTTCCTGTTCCAACTCGGTTTCATACTTGTTTATATATATATATATAAGGACTAGCAACTTTGGTCCTACACGTAATTTCTACTTCATTGTCATAGGCATTTTATATTATTACGTTTCTGGGATATAACTGCTTTTGCATTTCTAAAACCACTACTTCTTAAAGCAGAAAAGAAGAAAAGAAGAGATTAGTGATGTTTATAGAAAATTTGTGGTTAAAATAGGTTAGATAATGTTAGAATAATTTGGTAGTTCATTTTAGATTAGGATTTGAGATTTTGATATTTGGAATTGAGTATCATGGTTTACTGGTCTTACATAAGGAGGAGGAGGAAAAAAAAGTAAAAAAATATATATTAAAAAACAGTTAGATAATAAATAAAAATACAATTTAAAATCAGTTTATGAAAATTATTGTAAAAAATGTAAAAGAATTTTGAAAGTTAGTAAATAAAAAATATTTTGTAAAATTAAAATTTAAAAGTATTAAATTTTTTTTAAGAAATCAGAACAATTATAAAAAATGAAAAATTAAATATCATATTTAAAGTTTAATAAAAGTTTAAAAAATGAAATAAAATAATTTTAAAAATTTTGGAAAAGTGAGTTTCTAGAATAAAAAACCGTAAAAAAAAATAAAGTCAGGTTTCTAAAAAAAATTGATTAAAACTGGATTTAAAAATTAATAAAAATAGAAAATTTAAATTTTAAAATATTATTAACATTTATGTAAAAACACAGTTTGTGGACAAATTAAAAAATGTAACAATATAATAAAATCTGACTTTATAAAAAAATTTGATTAAAATCAATATTTAAATTATAAGAAATTCAATTTTTAATTTAATAATTAAATAAAAAATAATTTAAAAAATTAGTTTGTGGAATGATTAAACTTAAATTCAAAAAAATAGAAAATTTAAATTTGAAAATATTATTAAAATTTATTGAAAAAACCAGTTTGTGAAAAAATGTAAAAACGTAAGAAATTAATAAACCTAGAGTTTTTTTAAAAAAAATTATTAAAATTGATATTTGATATTTAATAAAAATTTTAAAAAAAATTTACTAATTAAATAAAAGTTAAATTGAAAAACAAATTTCTGAGAAAATTTTAAAAAAGTGTAAAAATTGAATAAAGTTATATTTTAAAAAAATAATTTTATTCAAATTGATATTTAAATAATAATTAAAAAAATAAAATGAAAATTTGAAATTTAATATAAAATATTTTTTAAAATCAGTTGCTGGAAAAAAAACTTAAGAAAATAATAAATTTAAACATTAAAAAATAATTTAATTAAAATTAGTATTTCAAATTTAATAAAAATATGAAATTTAGAATATAAAAGTTGAATGATAATTAATTTAAAAAATGAGTTTGTTGAATAAATTAAAAAAAATCATATAAAATAAGAAATTAGAAATTAAAAAAAATTGTTAAAATTGATTTTTAAATCATAATAAACATAGTAAAACTGAAATTTAAAAAAATCATTTTGTGAAAAAATCATTACTAATAATTTTTAACTAAATAAATGATAGTAGATATTTTTTTTAATTATAAATTAGTTTATAATAGTTTTATTTTATGTAGTGATATATTTTTTATATAGAATAATTAATATTAAGTAGAAATTAGAAAATTAAATTTATGTTGTGTATTTTTTTTTTAATTTTCCTTTTAGTTTATTTATTTATTTAATGTTATTATTTATTTTTTAATTTATATATTTATTGTTCAATAAATTTATGATAGTAATTAATTATTATAGAATATGAATACATAGGATGATAGGATTCATAAAATTGTAATATTTTTAATGTCAAGTAAAGGTTAAAAAAATATACATTAATTAGAAAAAAATTATTATAAATAATTAATGTATAAAATTACATTTAGTTTAATTAAAAAATTAGGTTTCATAAATTATATTTAAAATTTAATTGAAAATATTTAATAAAAATATAATTAATCTTATACTTATAGTAAAATTTAGGATAGAAAATAAAATATTAATGAAAATTGATTACCAATTAAAATTTTGAATTTATTAAAAATAATAGGTTTTAAAGTAAATAAATATTTATAAACGTGATAATTTGTAGAAGAATGAAAATATATTAAAAATTAGAAATCATTTCATATTAGAAAAAAAAAAGTTAGTAAATATGATTATATTTTTACATAAATAAAAAATTGATGAATTTAAAATAATAAAAAAATAAAATACATGCCTTTTCATAAAATTTGTAGTTTGTATAATTAAAATATTATATTATAAATAAGGATTTAATTTGATGTTAGGTAACGAAGTTAATAATAATAATCTTTTAATAAAATTTGTAATTTTTATCATTAAAATTTTCGACAACAAATTAAGGTTAAAGTTCATGTTAGAATTTAAAAGTGATCAAATAAATTGAAATTTTTACACAGTTAAATATTGAATAATTTAAACAAAATTTAAACATAGATTAGTTGAAATAATTTCTTATAAAACTTTAAATTTGTACATCACTTTTCAATTCATGAAAAAAATATTATACAAATTTGAGTAAGGTTTATTAAATTTCGATTGCCTCATAGAACATGACATTATCCAGTCACCCATTGCAATCATCACGCATCATCCGACCAGGCCAGACGATGTGTCTATCCTTACACTTCAGAGTATGCATATCTCCGAGCAGATATGGAACGGAGAGCCTGACCAAGAGTTGAAGATAAGGAGGACGAAGTTTCATCATGAACGAGACAATGTTCCAATGGTTCCTCTTACGATTGTTGACAGGTTACGACATGCAAGGTTCCTGGGTGTAGTGCAGCTACCTTTCATACATAGTAATGCTTTGTTAGTCGAGGCATTGGTTGAGAGGTGGAAGCCAGAGACGCACACCTTTCATACATTGCCTGGGGAGTGCACGATCACATTGTAGGATGTTGCAGTTTTAACTGGACTGCCCATTGATGGCCAACCAGTTATTGGGCGTACATCGTCGAGAGGTTGGGAGGGTTTACTGCATTAGCTCCTCGGTGCTTCACCTGATGAGTGGGAGCTGGTGGGGGATCATTGAAGATGAGTGGGTTGCTCCAACATTTTGCAAGCATTAATGACCATATGGGGAGTGAGGAACAGCTTGATCGCTTCACTCGTGCCTATATCTTATGGCTCATTGGGGGTGTGATGTTTAGGGATCACTCGAGCTCCAGAGTCCTTCTACGATTCCTCCCTCTGATTGCTGATTTTGATGCTTATACTAAGTATAGTTGGGGAGCGGCAGTTCTTACATATCTTTATCATGAACTGTGCAGTTGCACAAATTACGATAAAAAGAGATGTGTGGATTTTCCACTTTACTACAACTATGGGCTTGGGAACGTTTTCCCAAGCTCTCTCCTTGGCAATTTCCATATGACGATCTCACAGTTCCTTTACGAGCGAGGTATGTAACAAGCATTGTTGATAAATATGTTCTATGTTTTAGGATTTTGCATAAGTGAATGTTAACTTTTTGCAATCTCATTTTAGATGGATTCGAGGGTGCCTCGGCAGTCACCATGATATCAGTTTCTATAGACACATATTTGATTCGATGGATTGACATCAGGTTTGCTTCAGAGTTCCATTAACATTGATATTTACATTATTTCTTATACTTGTTAAGTGTAAAATAACCTCACTTTTTTACATAAACAGATCATTTGGCAACCATATGTGAGGATCATAGATGATTTGCCTGACGTGTGTAGGGCTGGTTCTGATATATGGATAACTGTGGTGCCTCTAATATGTTTCAACATATTAGAGTGGCACTAACCGGACTGCTGTATGAGATAGTTTGGGATGGCACAACATATCCCTCAGGCTCTATCTCAACCAGAGGATGTTCATGGGATGACGCTGAAGGGAAAGACCGACAAAAATTGGTGCAGAGGATGGCACAGTCTTAGCAATTTGGGAGGAGAGGCACCAACGTGTTTGTCTTGGTGTACCATCAGACGAGTTACTGTGTCATAACTCGGATTATATAAGATAGTACATTCGACATAAACTTCGATGGATGACACAAGAAGCTGCGATAAAGGGACTCATGTTAAGTTTTTTGGACCCATTACTTAATCATTTAAAATTCTAAATTTAAATTACATAATGATCTACTATTTATTTTAATATTAGGTGGATGAGTTGGAGATTATACATTACTTATGCACCGAGGTTGCTACATCAAGGACCATGTCAGCAGGCGACACTTTTGACATCATCCGAGGATGCATCAAGAGAACTATGCTGATGAAGAAGGTTGAGGACCGTCTTGTCGAAGCTAGGTTCAGTGCACCTGAACCAACTCAACAGGCTCGACCTGCTGATGCTAGGGCTGATATGGACCCCACACGTGTGGAGCGACAGGGTCTTCAGCGTCGACGACGACACGTAGCTCCAATTGTACCTCCTATCCCATCGTTTCTACCCAAACAAGAGGGGCAATACTTTGTCCCCACCGAGGATGTGCCCCCTTGCCGATTCCGGTGTACACATACCCATCACAACGATCTCATGATGACGATGGTTCGTTACTTTTTCTCTATGTTTACATTATTTATAATTAAATGTTATTTAATTTAACTAATTAACATATATTATGAAATTTTTATAGATCCTTCTCATGTAGTTTCTTCAACCGAGGTGCAGTTCAACGCGACATTTGGACTATTCACCTCGCCTGACTTGCCATCTCCTACATTCTTCGACCATGGCGATGTTGGGCCAGGACTGAGCTATGGACAGATTGGGGGGGGGTCATCGTCACATGTTGCTACGGTTTTTCATACTCCTTCACCATATCATGCACCCTTGGTCACTCTCGATCCACCGATGCATGCATATGTCCATGATCAGCAGATTCTTCATTAGTTCGATGGACAAGACCTTGATCTAAATGCAGATTTTTCGGGTGCATTTAACCTGGGAGCACAGTTAGATCAGCTTCCACGTCCTGCATCTGAGATCCCTCGTCGGCAAACTAGAAGGACGACTAGGGGCAAGGGTGTTTGATTCATTTGTGGATTGTATATAATTTTATTTTATTATTTTTATGCAGATGTTATATTTTAAGACATTGATCTGGATTTTACATTTTCCTTTAATGTTGCTTATGTGTTTTATTGTACCTTACTTTATGCGTCGTTATTACTTATTTCATTTAATTCGGTATATATATCATGTTATCCACGAATGTTAATGTTCTGCATTTATTATTTTTCACCACATGATGAGCACATATGCAATATTGCAATTCAATTGATTGAATTTACTCGCAAAATAGTTAAATACAATTCAAACTATAATATTACAACGGCTAATCATTTCATACACATTGAAACATTTTACTTAAGCATAATTCATGATAACATCATTATTAATTAATTTCGATCTCTTTGTGGACATCGATACTGATTATGACCCATTTCCCTACACAGACGACACCTTGTTTTAGGTTGTGATTCAACTCAATCCATTTTATTTCTTATATGAGTTGATTTGGGTCTACCCTTCCCTTTCACTCTTTCTTCATCTGGTATCAGAACTCAATCGTTAACATCAGGAATATCACTGTCATTCCCAATCGGCCACTAATCCAATAAGTAAGCACCAAATATGTGTTCAAGGGAATATACGTCATCAATAAATTGGTAGAAGTCAATACTAACCACTGCACAAGCAACTATTGCATGGGAGCAAGGATATCTTAACAGTTGAAATTTACCACATTGATAATAATGATCGGCTAACCTTACCGACCATTTGTTACCTCCTCGTTGAGTTATTGGGTTGAAAGTTTCCTCAACCTTAAATCGTGAAGATTGTATATCATACCTTCTGACTTGATGTGAGCATGCAACTTCTTAATTTTTTCTAATTGCATCCATAAGTTTTTTACAAAAATGTTGACCACTCGCAATCTCAGCTTTAGCTATTCCACCCATTTGCACAAAATATTCAACTAAACGACTATAGGTACATTTAACCAGATTGGTGATAGGAAGATTTCATGCACCTTTTAAAACTTTGTTAACTGCCTCCGCTAGATTGGTTGTCATGTGGGCAAATTGCTTGTCATGTTTATCATACGCAAGACTTCATTTCTCTTTTGATATGCTATCAATCCACCTGGCCACATTTGCATTAGTCTGTCGAAACTTTGCTAACTTGTGATAAAAAATTTCTTTACATGTAGTGTCACCTGTAAAGTTAATTAAAAACACATTACCATCTACAAAAAAAATTATGAAGTCCTGATATATATATATATATATATATATATATATATATATATATATATATATATATGAAATTTAAATTGACTTTACCTAATTTAAGCAACTCTTGTTTCAATTTCTAGTTTTTAAATCTATGATTAAGATTACTAGCAATATGTCTGATGCAATAAACATAATATGCATTTAGAGGTTGCCAACCCAAGTGAGGGTTATTCACTGCCGATTTAATGCTTTGATGTCTATATGATATCAAGCATATTCCACTTCTCTGAGTTACATACTCTCTTAACAAAGATAAAAAACCAAATCCATGCATCTAATGTCTCACCCTCAACAATTGCAAAAGCAATAGGTAGCACACCCTTGTTTCCATATTGAGTTGTGGCTATTAGCAAAGTACCTCTATATTTTCCATAAAGAAATGTGTCATCAATTTAAATAAGTGGTTTGCAGAAGTTGAAGGCATCACAACATTGTCTAAAACACCAGAAAACCCGAAAGAATTTTCTCACTCCATTCTGAACCTGATTACCAATAATGACATCTTTTGTCTCGAGTTTGTACCTAGAACCTGGAGCAAATTAAATCATTTTATGTAACCATTTCGGCAATAAAGCATAAGATTAAACCCAATCACCAAACACACGGATGATTGCTTTCTGCTTTGCAATCCATGCTTTCTTATATGAAGCTTTGAATCCATATTGACTTAGCATTCTTTCTTGGATTAAGGAAACTGACAAAGATGGTTCTTCATTTACCATACCTAATAAACAATAAAAAATGAATGCAAAAATGAATAACTGCAATATAATAATGAAAAAAAAATTAAGTTAGTGGAAACAACATACCCAATATGTATGAACAAATAAAATCAGAATCCAACTTTCTACGGTCTTGAGATATAGAAGTATTAATGCAACTATGTTGACCATCCCATTTTGTTACAGACCATTCATTAGATCGTTTTGATAAACATGCTCTCTTTCACTGTTGACAACCACTTCCATAATTAGGACAACAAACAGAAATATATGTTGGTTTTGATTCAACAACAACAAAATTTTGGTGTACCTTCATAAAATAATGTTTCAATGTAGTTTGCACTTGTTCTTTACTTTCAAATTGTAATCCAACATATAACTCATCACCAACCATCCATTTTTCATGTCCAACATTTGTTGAAAAGTTAAGATCTTCATCTGGATATTCCCAATTAACATTGTTGTAATGTGAACAGTTTTTTCAAAATGCCAATTCTTTTTTTAAAATAAAAAATAGTTAAAAATTTATATAAAAACCAAATTTAACAATATAGATTGTAACTTATTTACCTGATTGATCTCTTTATTCAATAGATGTTCTGCATGCTTAAGATGGAATGTGAAATGAACCTCTACCTATACCTCCATGCAAGTTCACCATAAATTTTTCAACAGCATTATCATCGTCACTATCACTATTATCTTCATCAACGATGTGAGCTAAATTTTTCCATTCTAATTCATTCATATTTAAACCATCATTTTCTTCATCACTAAACTCATCTATCGAAGACAAATAATAATTTTCATCTTCATCATCAAAGACATTTACACCACCTGAAAAAATTATTAATAAAAAATGTCATTTAATAAAAATTAATCCACTCAACAAAAATAATCAATGTAAACCATCATTTACTTACCACTTACAGTAGATCCACTCTCCTCATTAACAATATCAATGTCGATATACATTTCAAGACAGACATCAAACGTTGTTGCTCAAATGCATCTATCATGCATTTTATATCTTCATTATCTCTAATTTGAAAATCTCTATACTCAATCTTTTCATATGACACTAAAAATCTTCCTATTAAGTTTGAAATAATTTGCCCATACAACAATTTTAATTTCTTAAAAAAAATTTCTTTCAATTCATTAAAACTAACGTTTTTTGAAACCTGAAAGTTTCTTTTTCCCTCAAATGTTAAACTTTTCTCACCTTCAAACATTTTTTGCATTAAAATATATAATAATTATTATTTCATCCATAATTCAAATAAAATATATATAAACTTCAAATAATTTTAAAAACAATTTAAAATAATTTAAAAATTATTTAAGTATGAAAAAAAAATTACATTCACTATAAAATAAAACAAATGCTAGAAAACTCTCTTCACTTCACTCTTACGCACTAAAATTTTTTTCGAATAATACAATCAACTTACATCTATTTATATATCTTTACGACGTTTAAATAAATGCGTTACACAATTAAAATTTAATAAATTTATGTGTTTTGAGTTTGAAAAAAACATAAATTTATACTTTTTAGGTTATGCTTTTTACCTTAAGACATATAATTTTAGACATTTTACTTTATTAAAATGTATAAATTTATACGTTTTACTAAATTTAAAATGCATAATTTTATACTTTTACTCTCAAACACATAAATTTATATTTTTTTAACCTTAAAACACATAAATTTATACATCATCTTTACTATTTATACTCTATTTTAAAAAATATTTTTTTTAATACCATCTCTAAAATTAAATATTTTTAAAACGTCATTTAAAAAAAAAAAAACCTAGATTAAAAGGCTAAGGCATTCCCTCATGTCTACTTGCTCACTACCCTTGATATTTCCATCACTTCATTTGCCAGCCAAGGGCTATATATAGTGTTATCTTGTCCCAGAAAAATTAGATTTAGTGAGACAGTTTTTGTTCTTGAATTGATTGGATCTTAAAAATTAAATTTTTAATATAAAAAAATTAAAATCATAATTATCAAAATAATGATGTGATAATATTTTAACGGTTAAAAAAATAAAGTTATAATGAATTTTCAACCGCTATATAATCAAACAAAATAGTAATCTTATTATCTTTTAGTTTTACAACAGATTTTAAAAATATAATAAATTATACTTGCAGGATATTTATTTAATGTTATAAAACTCTTAGATAATATGATCCAAAATCGTCATATGTTCATGTTCTTAACTAATCTTCATGCAACACATAATTGATATTTTTTAACTCTTTTTTATAAATTAGAAAACTCGACTATATATGTTGTATAGAGATTGTTGGGAACCATAGATATCTAATGATCCTAAATTATGTAATAATTTTTCCTATTCCAGAAAGTTGTATCTCTGGTTCATCTTTTGGATCTTGTCTGAAATCCGAATGACTTGCCTCAGTAGTTCATGCTTTGACTCAACAGTATCATAAACCTCATTTCAATTGAAGCTTGGTTTATATTTTCATTAAAAAAAATAGTGGAAAATACTTGTATCAACCACATTCACTAGCATCAAAGTTTTTCACTATGAAATGTGAAAAATATATAGTAAAAATTAAATGGATGGAAAGGGAGAATACTAACGAAACAAATAAAAGTGGGTGTTCAGTGTTCATTCATATTCATGTTTTCTTTAGCGGAAAAAATAAAAAAGAGTAGGCACTAATAGACAAAATTTACACTTCATTGTTTCTTGCCAAACAAGTACACCCTTCCAATTATTACAGTTCATATCATGATTGACAAGTCACTCATAAGACACTTCTCTATCAACAATGATTTTCCTCACTTTTTTTTATATATAATTTTATCTTCATCTTTTTTTTTTATTCCTTCCTTTCTTTCTAATTTCTATCGTGTTATCTATCACATCTCACCAAATTTGCATATTTTATGGTGAGTATTCCCAAATCACGAGATTTGTGCAAAAAAAAAAAATCACCAACCAGACTTAAATTTAAACCAATACTACGCCCCCAACAAAGACAACACGTTGATATTTATTCATATGGAAAAGTTAGTATACCTACTTCGATTAAATATTATTTCTGTAGTGATTTTTTTTCTTTCTAAAAGTACTTTTTGGCAGATTCATCATTCTTAGTTAAACTATTGATAGATGGTGGAGAATATCACACCTAAATAAAGGATCAGTGCCTTCTTAAAATTTCCCAAATAAAAAAATCAATAAACACCAAAACTTGCTTAATTCCCTACCTTTTAACAATTCAATGCTAAAAATTGAAACAAAATCATAAACAAAAATAGCAAATACATGATACCACTTCACTGTACACCAACAACCATTATATATATATACACATTACTAAAAATACACTCCCTAACCTAAATTACAAAACTTTGAGTGACTATAAAGAACCCCATAAACTATTAACAAACCATCCTCTCCACAAGACCAAAGGGGCCTTGAATTCTCCATCATTTTATCTCAACAAAAAAAACAAAAAAAAAATGAATTCATCAACACTTTCTTCCTTGTTGTTCACCCTTTTCTTGATCCTCATTTCTCATGCTCCTTTACCAACATCAGGTGAGATCTTGTATGAGTCTCTATGCAATGAGGCAGGGCAAGACCAGGCTGGTTGCCTTCAAATCCTCAAAGAAGATGCTAGATTTGCAGAGGCAAAAGACTACATAAAGCTCTCAAAGTTGATCCTTGAGATGGGAGTGAAGAAGGGAACAGAAGTCCAGAAACACCTCAAGGAAATCATGAAGACAAACCCTTCACCAGCAATAACACAATGTGCAACTACCCTTTATGATGGGGTGGTTGGATCATTCAAAAGTTCTATGGGAGAGTTGAAGGTGGATGGCTTAACTGCAAATTATGATGCCAAAGTTGCTGGTGATGGACCTGTTACATGTGACACTGCCTTGGCTGCATCTAACATTGCCAATCCTCAAATTGCTGCTCTAAACAAGGATATTTTGTTGATTAGCAAACTTGCCTATTTGGCAACCAACAAGATTCCTACTACTCCATAAATTCATTATTATATGATACATTGAGGTGAAAGGATTGTGGACTGGGTAAAAGGCTCTCCAATGTATGCAATGTGGAGGGAGACAAATTAATAAAATTTTGTATAATCTGGATTCTGCTATATATTTTGTCTTATTGAATATTCTAGTATTACTTTTTATGGTAATTGAAAGCATTAGCTTCTATATCTAAGAAGGAAATATCATAGATTAGTATCATTCTCTTTACCCAACAATATTGTTAGTTTTGGAATTAAGAGATGAAGATAAGTATTTGTGATAGCATTACTTCAAGGATTTATACCTTTATAATGTGATTATTTATAATAGTATGTGGTAGCATTTTTCTTTTCAGTTTCTTAATTATTTTTATGATATTTAAAAACATTAGCTTCTTTATTTAAGCAAGGAAAAATCATAGATTAACATCAGTCTCTTTAACATGCATAGTTATTAGTCCTATAATTTGTATTATGTGGATGTAAATTAAAACATTCATATTGGATCTCCACATTATTAAATCACAAATTTTCGAATATAATGAATAGTTGAGGGTTGATTTTAGTGGGACGAATTTGCGGAATAAAGCATGCAAAGCAAATCCATAGAATGTTAGTGGGTGCCATAATGAACCAGCGCAATATTGATTTCAAGACCCAAGTCACAATTTTCCAGACTTCTTAGCCCTTAACGATGTTGCCATGTAAAATCTGTTCTAAATTTGCATATTTTAAAAGATGTTGGATCGTACAGTTAATTATTATTAATTTGATTTTAAATATTTCAAATTAATTATAATTATTATTTTAATTTTTAAAATATTTTGAATTAATTATGAATTATTATTAAATTTTTAAATTTTATTTATGAATTATTTATTTATTTAACCTCTAAAAATTTATTATGAATTTTTTTTGTTTAAAAAATTATTGTAACATTATTTTTAACGGTTATAATTTTAATTTTTAACTATTAATTCAACCGAGATTTTCTATACATATAACTCTTTCATAAAAAAATTTGTTGTATCCTAAATATTACATCATCAAAGTACAAGTCCTCAAAGTTCTATAGCATGGCTTTCACACTCCATAGATTTTCATTTATTGTGTGGCCTATGATGATTGTATGTCTGCATATTACAGAAAACTCATATTTACCCCACCCCACTAACATCTTTAGGACTGAATAAACCTTCATTAATTGTATTCTTCATGAGATCCCTCAATCCATCTACTACCATTAGGAACATATGTGAGTCTCTTCTCACCAAATTAGATCCCATATAGGTTGTTTCTTTGGCACCTACTTGAAAAAGCTGTATTATCATCTTCTTCCTTATGCCATGTTATTCGAGCCTTCTGATGGAGCATATTTTCTTTGTGGGCTAAGCCTTCTTCTAGTTCCTCTAAAATGGTGGTTCTATTCATCTGAAGAGTTTCTGTTGGTCCCTGTTCTTCGGATGATGGGTATTTTTTATTAGAAATAAATATTAATTATTTAACTATAACTAAATTAATTAAATTGAATAAATTTTACCTAAGTAACTAAACTAATAAATAAAAATTATTATTACATTTTTAATTACTAATAAATATTAAGTATTTCACTATAACTATAACTAAATTAATTTTTACCTAAGTAAAGTAAACTACACTGCTTTAGACACTATATAATAAATATAAAACTTACAAATTTAGACAATATATAATAAATATAACACTTACAAATTTAATTCAAACAATTGCCTATTCACTATTATGCACTTAATAAAACATACAAATTTTTCAGATAAATAAGATTTTAGATACAAAGATTACTAAAATTGTTAAAAAAAAATAGTATATCATTTCTAAATGTAAAATAAAATAAATAACATTGTTAAAATAAATATTTCTAACATCATTTTAATAATTAACTACATATTTCACAATTTTCTCTTAACAATAATATTTTTTAAAGTTCTAAGTTAACATTATATTTTCTAACATTTATATACTAACCCAATAAATATCTTAATATAAATGATTTAACTATAATAAAAATTTAAATTTTAAACCTTAAATCTTTATTAATTTTTTTTCTTTTTAACCTTAATTATATTAGTCTCAAATAAGTAAAAAATAGCACTTTGTATAATAAAGAAAGTAGAAAAAAATATAGAAAATTTTGAAAGAAGGGAAGAGAGACATGTAAGACTACATTTGATTTTACATGTTATTTTATAGTGATTTTCAACGACTATTTTTAACATTAAAAAATTTTAAATGTCTAATACATTTTATTATGTATCACAAACTGTAGTACATAAAGTTATGTGTTACACAACACAATGCTAGGAAATTTTTTATAGTGTAAACTCATAACTTTGTATTACATTATGTGATCAATAATATAATGTCTCACACATCTAAATATTTAAATTTAAACATGCGATGCATTTAATAGTATATTTTACTATTTTAAAAAGTGCATTATTAAATGCATTACATTCCTATCCCAACAATTCTAACGCCATCTCAGAAATCAATGTGTGATGCATAATAAAATATTTTTTATTTATGCTATTATATATTTTATTAAGTGTCTTACATGTGGTATTTTTTCTTATGCATCGTAGTATCAACCCGTACATGAAAATTGTATCAAATACTTTATTTGGGAATTTTGTTTTCACAAATACCCCATTGAGATAAAAAAGCCTTATAAGCCTTGGTAATTGTAACTAGTGGGCACCTTGAAAGGGAAAGTTAGGAAAGAATCCAAAAAGAAGAAGCAATTTCTATGGGTAGAAATACGAGTCAATAGTTATGATGCTCTATGGAAAACAAAAATAGTTTGGTCGTATTACTTCTTTGAAGATAGATACTATTTTGATTCATAAGATATAAGTAATCAATCATTTTGATCCTTGAGAAATAAAAAAGAAAAAGTCATTTTAGTTTTTTAAGAACTAAAATGATAAATATTTTTATTTTTTTAGAATTAGGATAACCAATCTTTTATTTTTAAGGATGCTAAAAATGATTTCTATATCTTAAAAGCTCGTTAATTTGACTTATCTCTTATTTTTTTAAAATCAATATAATTATTTACTCACCAGTGTATATATAGAGAGGAAGAGGGATCAAGTTATTTTAAGAATAACTTTAGTTAGAGTTATTCTGCTTAAATTTCATCAATTAATAAATTATATTGTATAGATCATCCTTACAAAATTTTATAAAATTAAAAAAGATTTAATACTTAAAAAAATAAATTAAAATTAACGGATAATATATCTATTATAATATCTGTTAATTTGAATTAAAATTATTTCAAAAGTAACTTGATTCCTCTTTTATATATATATATATATATATATATATATATATATATATATATTATGCTAAAAGTATATTGATCAAAGATATATAGAAGGGGTGATCAATTTATAAATTATATGTTTCAATAACCTTATGATAAAGATATTTAGATCTTCTTATATAACTTTATTTAATAACTTTTGTGAAATGATGATTATTGTCAAATTCTCATATAGACAATGATATTGTGACCTTTCTCTCATTACTGTTTAATATTTAGTATTAGGTACTTGCCGCATTAGAATGATCTAATTAATAGGGGTTTGTTCAACTTGATCTAAGCTTGGAGGGATTTTAAATATGTCTTTTTTTATGAAAATTGTAATGACAAATATTCATATGAGAAATGATTTATTCTATTTGGCTCTACACTTGAAAGCATATGGTATAGAAGGAATGATCATTTTTTTTAATAATAAATTTTTTTTAATAAATGTGATAGTTACTAGAGTACATGGATATATGCATGAAATGCTTAAATTTTGGAGAAAGAGACTATGCACTTGAATATTAAAAATAGATTGGAAATATCTAAATTTAATTAATGGTCTTTAATATTTTGAATGAAACTCAATTTAAGTTATGGTTATTTGTTGGTTGATGAGTTTACTAATTATGAAATCATTGTCTAAGATTATGGAGAGCTTATGCCACAATATTCTTCTAATAATTTTAACAATTATAGGATATAGTTAGAAAGGATATTTGAAGATTATAGTAAATGAAATTCTCTCATTATAATCAAGTTCATTGTGTAAGAATGAAATAATATACATTTTGATGCAAATCTAGTCTGTCCAATAAAAGAGGTTGATAAAAATTTAATGTTATATTTGATTTCATATATTTTAAAAAATAAATAAAATAATAAATTGTTTAATCATATATAATTTATTCTTAGAAGATTATTTTAAAATTTTTAATAATTTTTTTAATTTTGATATTATAACTTTTTTTTATTAGTTAAAATCCATTTTTAATTAAAAAAATATTAATCAATAAAATTCTCCAAATAAAAAATAAACTAACAAATACTAAATTTGTATTATATATTTAATTTATTTTTCTTTTGATTTTCTTATTTTATAAGGAAGGATCAGTTTTTTTAAAATATATATATATATATATATATATATATATATATATATATATTAGCATAAATTATTCTTATCAATTTAAGAAATATTTAACCTATATTTTCTCTTTCTTTTATTTTAAAAATTTTTTTTTATCTAAAATTTAAATGAATTATATTTTATTTTTAATCTAAATAAATTTTAACAATGATAAATAATTATAAATATATTTTAATAATATTTTATTTCTTTTTACAATTTTAGCGTCACTATTTATAAAAATTTTAAATTTTACTATTAATGTTAATATTTTAAAATATATAACAAATATATATATGTATACAATTTAATTAAGTGTTTATGTTAATAATTTCTTATTAAATTAAAATTTATGTCGTTAATTTGATGATATTGTTTGTAAAAATAAGTATAAAAACTTATTTTGATATATTACACTAAAAGCTTAATAAAATAAATAAAAAATAATTAATATGAATCGTCAACTATTTTTATAAGTTGTTCATACAGTCTTCAAAATATATTAAATTCATTTTTAAATAATTTTGTAGTTGTTTTAAAATCGTATCTTTCAGCATCACAAAGTTGATATGAAATATTTAAAATTATTTTTAAATTATATCAATAATCAACTTAATAATTTTTTAAAAATATTTATTTACATTAAAATGAGAATATATATATATATATATATATATATAAATGAGAATGTATATTTTAAAAAAAAATTATTATATGAAATTTTTATATTATTAATTAATTAAGAATTATTATAACATAATATTAAAGTAGTTATTACTAAAAGGTAACTATTTTTAATTATATAATTTATAATTAAATAACTATTTTTAAAAATTTACATTATATTTCAAAAAATAATAATATAAACACATTTCGAAAAAGAAAAAATGTAATTTATTCCTCCTCTTATTGTTATTATTGTTACCAATTCTAAAATTTTTCTTTTCTTTTTGAACACGCAGTTCTAGAATTTTCCAAGCCTTTTTTTCTGTCTGTGGGGCTTGGGCTGAGAATAGTTCTACAATTCCCAAATTGGAACCCTAGCGTCCGCCATTATCGCCGTCTTTTCCTTCTCTTCCGTACGCTGTTGTCGTTGTAGCGAAAGATTGAGCTTCTCTTCGTGTTGAAACCCATCGATCAAGTCACTTCTCGTTAACTCAATCTCGGGTCCAATAACCCTAAATTTTCTCACTCACAGAGAAGAAAAATCCTAGCTTGTGGATTAGAAAGGCTTCGTTTCGTTGATTCTCCAGCTATGGTACGTTTATATCTCTCTACCTTGTTTCTTCTTGACAAATTTGATATCTGGTTCTAAATGGGAAATAGAGAAATGAAGAAATTTGTGTGTTTATATTGTTTAGTTTCTTTGTGAAAAGGGAATTAAAATTCTTCATTCTAGTTTTCTCTGTTGTGTTATAAGATTTAGTTGTAGAATTTTGAGTTGGGTTCTTTGTAGGTATTTAAGAGGGTTTTTCTAATTTTTTTGTTTGGCCAACTTAGATTGATTTCTTTTCATTGACTGTTGTATGAATTTTACAATACGTAGAAGTTTAGTTTGTGCTTCTTTATCTAATAGCTTTGAGCGTGCTATTTGTGCTTAACTATGTGGACATTTCCATTTGGGCATGGCTCAGTTTGTTGGGCCGGCGTCATTGTTCAAGAATAGACGTAGTAGTAACTTTTTGGCGTACGTACCAAAAGGAAAAATAAAAGATGAAGGAGCAATGTTGATTGGGGATGTGATCTTCAAAATTAACTTAATCTGCTATGTGTCAGTGGTCTTTATACTAGATATTTTCTTCAACTTTCCCTGTTTCGGGCAAAACTTTAACTGAATTGTTTCTGCAGGCTGCTAAGATTCTTGCAAACTTGATTGTGATGGGTGGAGGAATCTTGGCAAGAGCATTTGTTCAAGCATATCGTCAAGCTCTCGCTAGTAAGCTTTTCTAACTGGTGACTTTGGATAGATTTGTGATTTGTGTGACTAGCATAATATTGTGTGTTCAAATGGTATTCAATTCTGTGATTTCTAGTTGTTTGGTTTAATTATTGTTTGTTTCAGTGGACGTATACCACATTGATATATTGGTTAAGTTGTTTTCCAATGCTGAAATTTTATCACTTGATTGTCATGTTCAGCTCTTCAGTTTCTACACATTTTTAAGAATTTAGTTGCTAAGTATGTTATCTAGAGACTTATGGGAGTTGCAATTTTTTCTTTTCTGCCAAGGGGTGGCATTGGATTTCATGGGATTCCTCATGCAAGGACCTGTTTATTTTTTGGGTTTCCATTTTCTATTTTTAGTTTTTAATCATAAAAATGTCATCTTATTTTCACTTTATTTCCTGTTTTCAAAATTTTGTGAAGGAAACAGTGAAAACAATAAAACTTTGAAAACAAGAAGCAAAGTGGAAACCATGTGGTATTTTTGTAGTTAAAATTGGAAGTAGGAGTTGGAAACAGGAAACGGAAACAGAAACCAAACAGGCCTGAAGTTGACATATTTGAATCATTACATGGGAAGCTTTCAAAATGAAATGTTGGGTGCATTTGGTTTGGATATCTATGGTATGTCAAGCTCTCATGTTTGGACAGTGTCAAATGAAATCCTAGTTTCTTGGAGTTCAGTATATATTGTGAGAAGAGCTTATGATAGCTTACGTGCTTCATGTTTAGCCTGTAGATCATTATAGTTGGTCTCTAAAGGGAAACTCTCCTTTACTTAGGTTTGTTGGGTAGATTAGATTTAGAGGATTATATATCTGAACTCCAACAAACATGAGTTTGGTAGGATACTTTGAAAGGAGATTAGTTGTTAATGCAGTGAAGGCCAGGATTCCAGGGAAATGCCAACTAAGGACGGGGATGCTAATGCCAAACACTTTCACAGAATTGCTAGCAGTAAAATTGTAAAATGTGGAGATGTGTAATTAAGGAATTAGAGCAAAAGGTGACGGCTTGGTAGACCCTAGTTTCATTGGAAAGAAAATGTTTTAATTACCTTGTGCAGTCATGCAGCCATTCAAGTCCCTGAAAATCATTTCTTATCCTTTTCCTTTTTCTCCTTGCTTATCCTAAATTATAGGTATGGTCGTTTTGCTCATTATAGCAGAACCATGACATTGATTAGACCTTCTTCTGTATTCTGATTCTCTTCTATCTTTATCAACTTCCCCCTATGCACCAGAACCTTATCTTTTAGCTGTAGGATATTTCTTCTTTTCAATCAATTCTCTTTTTATACAAACATCAGTTGACCCTATTCCCACTTAATGGAATTGGCTACATGGATTTCTACAAGGCCACTGCCACTGTGCTTGATACCATACTGTAGATTCATGAGGCTTCATTCACCTTAAACCCTTCTAAATAGTCTTCTCCAACCATTTCATTTATCATATCCCTTTACCTGTCTTTAGAGGTTGATAACTTGATTCCATGATGGTTTAAAATCTCACATCTTATTGGAGCTTGCGTGCTGTGTATTGTTGTTTACATGACCAGACCTTCTTATGATCTCAGTAAATTTTTCCTCTGTAGAAACCCTAAAAACTTTCTCTCTTGTGATCCCGGTCCTAATCTTCTCATTCCTGCCCATTCATGCATCATTTCTGTGACCTTAAACTTTTGAACAATATCGCCAGAGATCTCGATTATAGGCTTTCTCAAAGTCTGGATATTAGACGGAGATTCTGTTTTCTAATGTGGTAACACTATTAGCATTCTGAGCTGATGGATCAACTTAGTTTGTGTGGAAAAGATTGTTTTTTCAGATTTAGTGAAAAACATTATTTAATCCCATTTGACAACTTTTAAATAATTAACTTAATACTTGTTTATTATTTTTTAATTCAGAAAACAGTTTATTTAAGATAAGTAAAATTTTGAAGTTTATGATAGAAAGCTATCAGCTTATTTTGAATTAACTTTTATTTTTCAGTTGACTTTTATTTTTTCATTTTATTCTCAGTGATTACAAATAGCTTTATTAAATATAGCTTTAGATCAATTTTTTTAATTTTACTAAAAAAATGATCATTTTATCCAACCCAAACGAAATAGATTATTTTAAAATCACTTTTATAGCATATCCAAGCACAACTTATTTACAATAATCAATAATATCCAAACACACATTTAGAAGTCAGTCTTTTAGGAAGTATCCCAACTGATTCTTAATACACTTATCTCCTTTGTTAACATCTATTCTATCACTGGCTTCTGGAGTTTTATGAGGTCACTTTATCAATTTTGGATATCACTTCTGTAGTTTCCTCATGTTTGTGAAATGAATCTTGCAACATTGCTTTTTGAACGACTGCAAGTCTTCAAATCCCAATATAACATTTGATACTTTGAAAAGTTTACCAAAATTGCTCCTCTATTTTCTCCTTAATTTTATCTCTGTTGTCCAATACCATAATTCTTTACACTTGATTTGTGTTAGGTCCTTGGTTTTTTTTAATATCATATCGTGTCTTTGCCGATCTCTCTCTCTCACACATGCACAGTGGCTGTAGATCTTCTAATTTTCTAAACATTGTTGTTATTCCAGATGCCTCAAAAAATGGTGTTGCACAAGAGACAATTCAAAATACTATCCGCAGAGCTGGCAAGGTGATGACAGAGCAAGAGGCCCGGCAGATTCTTGGTGTTACTGAGGAAACTCCCTGGGAGGATATTATCAAGGTTAGCATATCATCCGTCCATGCTGTGGTTATATTTTACCCTTTTGTTTGAATTTTGCTCCCACTGAAGTGATTAAATCAATCTAAAGAGGAAAAGGCATGGAGTTATAACTTTTGACTGAAAAATCAACTGCTAATATTATGATAAAAAACATGCTCGTATATATTAGTATATGGTAAATTGGTAATGTTAAAATCTACTTCATTTATTTTTCAAGCAACAGTTATAACTTTGCATTTATCTTGCCAAAGGGCATCCCTGGCTATAAAGAACCTAAATTCCTATTATAATAATTGCTTAAACATATTTCTTGGATGCAGAAATATGACAAATTGTTTGAGAACAATGCCAAGAATGGGAGTTTTTACCTGCAGTCCAAAGTTCATCGAGCCAAAGAATGTCTAGAAGCAAGGGTCCAAGAAGGAAAGAGTCAGGGTCCCCCTACTTGAGTAATCAATTTTTCGGCCACCGAGTTGTATACGATTTGCAAATCTAAAGTTTCTGAAACTAGAACTTTTATTCCTATCTTTAAAAATTGTAAATGGTTAGTTGGGATTGTCTACAAATAATGAAGGCTATCTATAGGGCTGAGTTTACGTTAATATTTTTGATCAAGATGAGGATGAGAATATAGCAAGCCATAATAGTTATAATAACTACATATTCTTTACCCAACATGATCGATTTTGGAAATTATGGAATCTGACTTCGTTGCATAGTTTGTAAGTTGTTTTCATCTTCTTGTGCTTTTGCAAATTTTCCTTTCATCTTTGTCGTTTTCCTACTTTCTGTAGACACGTTTCCCTTCAACAATCTTGTATTAGCTTAGCAACACTCATGCTCAATTAATTATTGGAGGTTAATGATACTCCAAATTTCAAGAGTTCTATTACAAAATAGAAATGTTTGCATTATAAGGAAAGGTTCAAATAACCCACTTGAGACTTTAGAGGGAAAAAAAATGATAAATTGTAAATATTTGAAAATTATAAGCCGAAATTCTAATTTATCAAATTATTAAAATTTATTTTAGGTGCTATTTTTATTTGAGATCGTTAGATTCTTTGTTGCATTAAATATTTCATTTGTTATGTTTTTAATTTTTAAAACTGTTCAATACAATTTAAATTTCAAAATTTGATATATTATATTAAATTGAAAATATTTTTTAGATAAATTATATTTTATATTATTATAATATTGTTATTAATTTCAATTTAATGTATAAATTTTGAATTTTGCCATTTTATTTTAAATGTCTTAATTTTTAATAATTTATTATTTTATATTTTATTTAAACATTTTCATTACTTTTACAAACTAATAAAAACATAAATATAGTTAAAATTAAAATTTTGAAAGAAAAATTAGATATTTTCTTAAGCGAAGCATATCCTAATCTTGTAGATTTGTGAACGTTAATTGAAACTTAAATTTCTGCAAGCACAGGTGATATATATATTATCCACAAATCACTATTGCTGTCTGACAGAAATCATATGATATCAATCCCATATATCTTTTAACCATATCTCACATCCACATATAAAGAAGCACTGAACTACATTATTTTGATGCTTATCCTTATACTGCTCCTTTCATTAATCTCTAGCACATTTTTTATTCCATTGGAGCTAGTTGTCAAAGAGTTATCAACTCACCCAAGTTTATGATGACTTCACATTAATATCACATTCAAATATAAAATAAATAAATAAACTTATGTGCTACATTTGGATCCAGCTGCTCACTTTTTCCTTACCCAAAATGGTAGGTAAGCTACCAATCACCCCTCAAGCCTCAACCCCAAACTCTCAATGCACATCAACTGAATCTTTTCATACAAATCATATGTATTATTCACAATATGTATAAAATAATATGTTTCTTTTGTAAAATCAGGCGATGGAATTCGAATTTGAAATCTTATGGAAACTATTTTAATTTTTAATTTTTTGTAACTAAACCAATCTTAATAACTTTACAAAATTATAATTTTAGATTTTGTATAATTTATACAAAATACATAAAAGATTATTTAAACTTTCTATGTTTATAGATGTGAATAATCATTAGGGGTGAAAAAAATAGCCGGTAACCAGGCTGTTTAAATTTGTTTAATAAAATATAAAGCTCAAATTTTAAATTTTAAGATTGAATTAAATCTAAATATTTTTTATTTAATCTAATCACGACTGATTCAATTAAACCTGATTAAGACTTAACACTTAAAACCCATATAAAGCATAAAAAATTAAAATTTTATTGAAATTAAATATCATTTTAAAAGTCCTAATTAATTTTAAGTTTTTTTTTTTGTAAAAATTATGTATTTCAAAATAGTTTTAAATATTTAAATTAATATTATTAATTTAATTTTAAATATTTAAATTAATTTAAATAATTATCATTATGATTTTAAGATATTTACAATTATTACTAATTATTGTAAACTTAAATTATGAATCAATCATTTTAATTATCCATTAATGATCATTATGTTTTAAAAGTTGACCGTTGAGAAATTATTACGACATTATTTTTTGCCATTTTTAATTTAATTTCTGACCGGAATTTAACTTCTAGTCATATTGGTTGCCCTATAAATTTTCTATATATACCACTATCTGTGATGGGTTAAATATGAGAAGAAATTAGTTGCTAGTTCTGTTCCTGAATATTTCAGATGAGGCTGTTGTATCCTGGGGATTACGTCATGGGCGGACAAATCCTTGAGGTCAGTGTAATTACACGCCTCAGCCTACGAGACATCATCAACATCATCAAGCTTCTCCAACGATTGTTCGAAATTATCCAACAATCTCAAGGATTTTACCCATAATATTTTCTTTCTAATAAATTAGATTTTCTTTTTCTTTTGTAAGAGCATGTATATCTTTTTTAATTTTTATCTGTTACATTAATCATCTCTTTGCAAGTTTCAGGTATTCCGCTTCAAAGTCCTGTTCCATCTATGAATCATGGAATAGGTTGATTGTCGAGGGACGCAAAGAAGGAACATACTAAAAGGAAATTTTTTAAATAATAATATTATTAATAATAAAAAAAAATCAACCTTTTTTTAAATTTCCTCCTTTTGGTCTACTAAAGATTCATCATCATTATTATTAGTATTCTAATTGATTCTGTGATTTATTTTCTGGATCTTAAATATGATTG
The DNA here is from genome assembly GCA_037954105.1 of Canavalia gladiata. Taxonomy (NCBI): domain Eukaryota; kingdom Viridiplantae; phylum Streptophyta; class Magnoliopsida; order Fabales; family Fabaceae; genus Canavalia; species Canavalia gladiata. Next base: position 12,276,100 of record CM075665.1, on the reverse strand, counting down.
ATCTTCTAGATCCTAATTGTGATTGATCTTACTCTTGCTATTTGATGATTATCTTGTGATGATTTCTAATTTTAATTTTACCAAAAAAAAAATTCATAAATTATTATGATGATTAATTTTTGGTTTGCAATTATTTTTTGTTGGTTGTGATGATTGAATTTTGACATGGGATAAGTGTCATTATGTATGATTTTCCTTGGAATTTAGTTGGGGTTCAAAAATTGGAATGTTATACCATCACAATGTTCGTTGTTGAGACATAAGTTTTTGGCTTGAAATCATAACCAATTTGCTTGATATCTAATTTAAATTTCAGCAGTAAATGTCTTATTTGGGAAAATGAGTGCTTGCTCTTTGATATTGAATGTTGAGAATATGCAAAAAATTTTAGGTTGATATCGCTATATGAGATTTTGTTATTTGTTTTATATATCAATTTTTATTCTATTGATTCCTACTTGATATTTGATATATGAATAAATAATCAAATGTGATGTGAACAAATGTTGGTTATTGCAATAAAATAAATTATATAATCAAATGTGACGAGTACAGATGCTAGTGATTGCAATAAAATAAATTATATAATCGATTTTGTTGAGTATATTCAAATTATTAAGAAAGTGATATTAGTGAAAATATTTTGAGTGTGTTGCAACAAATTTAAAATATTCGAGAGATACCATTAATTATGGTATGAAAAGTTTTCCACTATATTAAAATAGTATAGTGATGATAAAATTGATTTATTCGAGAATAAATCAAAATTGGATTTATTTTAATCTTAAATAAGATATCGTGATTTGGATTATCCAAATATATAATAAAATATGTTATAGAGACCAAATCATTATTTTTTGATTTGGGAGAATTAAAGAATGTGTACTAAGAAAGAAAAATTCTTAGTAGAGACTGAAAAGAATAAACTATGTTTATTGTAAGCATACTTATGATTGCCAAGGAGCAACAATAAAAATTAAGTGATAAATCGAGATATAATCACATATGTCACAAAGTATTGTGAATGATCACTAAATAACTAGTTATTCTAATTAAAGTGAAGTCAAAATGAATTTGATCTTATTTCTGCAAAAAGCTTAGTGAATGACATCGAGGTGAATAAAGTTTTAGGCAAAATAAAATCAACAGTAATAGGAACCCAACCTTTGTGATTGGATAAAATCAACAGTAATAGGAACCCAACCTTTGTGATTTGTGATTGGAGATCCCATGAAGAAGGTTCATATGGGTAATAACAAGTTATTGTTGGTCTTTCTAGCACTATTTATTCTTTGTTCCTATGGTGTGAGAAGTGTTAGGCTGTATTGAACGAGAGGTTATTTCTAAGATGTTTAATGACTATCATATCCCTTATGGGTGGTGTATGAAATGCAGAATACTTGATGAAGTCACCTATATGAGTGTCAAGTGGGGCCGCTTGTATGAGATCGGGGCCGCTTGTACGAGATTGAGGCACAATCTCTAGAGCACTCATGAATCGACCAGACACGCGCATGACCTATTTGCGCAAAGACGGCGAAAACGGCAAGAATTGGGGTGTAATGTGACACGTAAACCTCTGTCTTACAACCAGGTGTTTTTGGTTCATAGAAGCGCTGCTTCACCAAAGCATCGTCAGTTAAGTTTATTTGTCTAGGGTCTGGTTCATAGTCCAAAATACACCGGATCTAATGCATTTACACTTGTGTTAACCCAGTAAAATCTTACTTCTGATTTATTTTAATTTTTTTAAACCTTTTTGAAATAGTGGGGGATTGTTGTAAAAATTGTGTATTTCAAAATAGTTTTAAATATTTAAATTAATATTATTAATTTAATTTTAAATATTCAAATTAATTTAAATAATTATCATTATGATTTTAAGATATTTACAATTATTACTAATTATTATAAACTTAAATTATGAATCAATCATTTTAATTATCCATTAATGGTCATTATGTTTTAAAAGTTGACCGTTGAGAAATTATTACGACATTATTTTTTGCCATTTTTAATTTAATTTCTGACCGGAATTTAACTTCTAGTCATATTGGTTGCCTTATAAATTTTCTATATATACCACTATCTGTGATGAGTTAAATATGAGAAGAAATCAGTTGCTAGTTCTGTTCCTGAATATTTCAGATGGGGCTGTTGTATCCTGAGGATTACGTCATGGGCGGACAAATCCTTGATGTCAGTGTAATTACACGCCTCAGCCTACGAGACATCATCAACATCATCAAGCTTCTTCAACGATTGTTCGAAATTATCCAACATTTTTTACGCCCTCTCCTGTGTACAGTCTATAGTTTATATCGGACAGGATTATAGTGAACTGGATTACTCCTTTTGCTACTTCTAATAATCATACAACTAATTCATTTGTAAAATTAAGAAGTGAGAAATTCAATAATTTTAGAAAAAAATTATGTCTGAACATAATTGCTCAAATAGATGGACTAAAAAATTCCCGCTCATGATTTTTGTTTCAGAATTTACCGTGTTATGTTTTTTCTATAAAATTAATTATAATTTCATATCTGAGTTCACAGTTTTGGGCTGAACTTGCCCACATACTCAATCAAAAGAAAACATGCTTAAAAAAATAACATTGAATTCGGAGAAGCTATTAAAAGGTATTTTGATAACATTTTTAAAAATGATTTTCGGTGAACAACTACAACTAATCTCTTATTTTAGTGATTGGATGAGTTTAGAAGTTCAATCTAATCCTTGATAGATTTAAAAAAAAATTAATTCTCGAATACTTATTTACATTTAGTAAATCACGTAGATATAAAGGGTGTTTTGGTAGAGAATTATTTCAAATTTTTCAGGAATCTTAATTTAGGAATATTAGTTTTCTATATTTAGTAAGAATATTTCAACAAACTAAAATTTTTTAGAAATAATTTTTAACCATATTTTTTTTACTAAAACACTTCTATGAAAGGGAGTGAAAATCTAAAAAACTTATGTAAAAGTATAAAAATTTTAATTATATTCATTTAATATTTTTATAAATATTTTAAATATATCATGTATATATTTATAACATTTTCAATATTTATAATTTTAAAAAATATAACTTCTAAAAAATAAATAAATAAATATATATATATATATATATATATATATACCAAACACTTCCTAATAACAAAGTATTGTTTTGATTATTAAAAAAGAGTTTGGACATGTCAATTTAATCCTAGATAGATTATAATAATTTAATTCTGAAATACTTTCTAAAGTTTAACATCAAAATGGATTTGATGTTATGTCACACCAAAATGTAGGCTTGATTACCGAATCAAATAATCTTTAACTAAAATGTTGAGTTCAATTTATAATGTCAACTTTCATTCAAGTGTTAATTCTAATTATGAAAATCTTAAAAACGGTTCAAAATTTTCAAGCTATAAGTTGTAAGGATGGAAGTAGACCGAATCGAGTTAGGCTTTAAATGTTCTAAGTCTAGCCTATTTAAAAATTTTGAGGCCTGAGTCTGGGCCTGTTACCTGTTAAAAGCTTCTTCTTTTTTTCTGTCAATGTCGGATCTGATTTAAAGCCTACAAAGTCTGCAAGTCTGTTTAAAAGCCTACATTACAAAAAAAATCAATAAATAAACTTAAAACTTATATAAATAATTAATTAAAAAAAACTTGTAAACTTAAAACCTATAAGATAAAAAAGTCATTAAATAGGCCTAAAACATATATATCTTAATATTATGTAAATAAAATATAAAATAAATATTATATAAATATAATATATTAAAATAAATATAAATATATAATATATAAATATAAATAGGCCTCTGAATATGTTAAATAGGCTTTTTATAAGTCAATGTCTGACTTGTTTATCTAAAAAGACTTTTTTACAAGCTTGAGTCTGTCTATTTATTAAACAAGTCGAACTTAACTAGATTTTAAACAAGTCGAGCCGTAGGCCTTTGTTGGACGACCTTATTCACTTTCATCACTAGTAAATTGATTTATTTATAATAAGCTGAACCATTCTATTTAAGAGTTTTTTCAAATATTTGTAATTTTTTGTTGAGGCATAGGTCTATTTGAAATGTCAGAGTCTACTTAAGTTCTTATTCATCAAAAATGAAGGTTTAAATATAATTTTTATTCCTATAATTTATATCAATTTTAGTTTTGGTTTTTATACTTTAAAAATGAAGTTTTAATCTTCCAAGTTTTATAAATTTTAATTTTGATTCTAATAAATTTTTTTCATTTTAATCTTAAATCTTGATCCTGTAATTTTATTATGTTTAGATTTTGGTTTATCCAATATAATGAAAATTTGTTCAAGGATTTAATTTATCCAAGTGAACAAATGTGTAAAGAAAATAAAAATATTTTTATTGTTAATTTAAATTAAAGTATCGTATAAATTAATGGTTGATACATTCTTATTTTTTTACTTTAGAAAACCTTTATTTAAATTTTAAATAGTTGCACTTTACTATATTGTTTTGTTTAGAAGAAGAAATAAAAATGATTTTAATTCCTATTGTTTTTGGTTAAATCGGAGGAGGAATGAAATTTTTTTTATTTGGTTCATGAAGATAGGAAAAAGATTTAAAATAAATTTATTTTTATTTTTATTACTTTTAGACTATAATTTAAAAATAAAAATATTAGAAAAATATATTTTAATAAATTAAATTGTTTATCCTTCAATTTTTTTAATTTTAGAAGAAAATTAAAATTGAATCAAGAAAAATCTTAACTTCTTTTACTTTCCTTCTATTTACTTTTAAAATTTGAACCAAATAAGATAATTTTAACAAAATTGATTTTTTTAACCAAATAATATGTACAAGACACATATTTGACCTTTCAAGAGATATTTAACGCATTGTTAATAGTAGAAATTGAAACTTTTTTATTGTCTAAATTGATAGAGATTAAAAATCAACTTGTAAGATATAAAAATTAAAAATATTATACAATAACCAATTCAGAATTTGAAGAATATTTTTTGATGTCATTAGTTTTTGAAATTAATATGGGATAAATAAAAGGTGATTAAGATATCATTTTTAATATTTCTAAACAATTTAAAAATCTTTCGGACGTTAGGTATAGCATATGCCCCACGTGTGAAACTGATGTCTTAGGCTCTAAGCTGCACACGTGCCATGTCTTTGTTTTTATTTGTGCGAAAATCCCGATATTGACGAACTTGTCGCCAAAATCTTTTCTATTTAATAATCTGAATTTAATAATCCAACTTTAAGTGGGACCACTTTATGGATCACGTCACGTGTTTTCCACGTGGACTTCTACTTTAAGAAACAAGTAAAAGATTAAAAATGAGACATGAGCACACAAAACAATATTTAAAGGATTAAAAAAACAAGACTCTTGTTAAATGTTGAGTGTATATTATAAAAAAAAAATTAATAAATTAAAAAATAGTAAAAATTCTCTTCTTTTTTTTATCTTTCTTTATAGGTTTTTATATATACAATAGATCCTATGTATATCTATTTTTTATATTAAAATTATGGTAAAACTATACTAATAACATTAAATATTATATTTTTATAATAATTTTTATTTAATTATTTAATTATTGTCTTAAATAAATTAAGGAAGTATAGAAGGAAAGAAATATTTTTTATTTTAAAATTTGATGTGAGGAAAGTTACGTTGGAATGGGAAAAAGAAAGTGACGTTTGGTAGTTTTGGTTGAGACGTGAGCCTTAATCTCACGTAATCCCACTTATTAGTGTTATTTTTCCATCCATAATAAGAAGCACAAAGCAAAATTGAATTTACATTTAATAATTTACAGCAACACTTTCTTCTCTTGTCCTTTTGTACAACCTGCATTGGATTCTTTAAAGAGAATTTTTTGTGGGTTTTGTCTTTTTACGTGGTAAATCAATCAATTTTGTACAAAAGAAAAGTTTTAATTGTGGTTAATTAGCTTAAGAGAGTTTTGTATGATATAATTAATGTCAATTGATTCAAATGAATCGGATATATATGACCAAAAAATTAAGATCTGCACACGTGTTAACAATTCCTTTTTATCTGCTATAATTCAGATATTTTCATGTATGCAAATATAAAAAAAATGCATAAATATATTTTCAAATAGTATAAATAATGTCAGCATATAAAAGTATAAACATGAAAATTACACATATTTTAGCATAATTAAACTTACTTCAATATCTATATTATTATATCACAACATAATTTTTCGTACTACATGCAAGTCAATTACTCAAAACATTTGCTGTTTCTTTTAATCAAGTGCTTTCAAAATAGCAATGTTCTTGATTGACAACTTTTGCGCATTTTTCGTTCATGGATTTGATCTTTTACCGGTTTTCAATTCGAGTATTAATTGTTTATTGCATGGAACATATACGCATCTTAGATTCCTTGTGAGACAATTATACCAACTTCTACATAGAAATTAATATAAATTGATAAAAATATAAAGTTCAAAGAATAATAAGAGTCTATGTTTTTGTACCTAATCCAAGTTCTTTTCCACGGTCAATGTTTTCATTTTAAGAAATGACAATTTTTTATTTTGTTATGTTTTGCAGGTCTAAAATGTAAACAAAGTTTTCATTAAAATATAATTCAAAGGCATGTGGGGTCAATTATACACATGACCCAACATGGGTTACTTTAAATAGAAAATTTTAAGCTTGACATGCTTAGATACCCAATATGAACAGAAATGATGTAATAACTGTCCAAAAGCTCGCCAAAAATGAAAATAATGGTTGAACAAACTATTTACAGATCATTTTGCACGTTTTTTTGTGCTCAACTTTTTTTAATGACTAAAGAAAATTTGAAATAAAGGTAGGCCTTCATTTCGATTTGAATGATCTGGACAATGTGACCCTGCAAATTTTAATTTAAGCAATGATTTTTTATTTGTTTCTATATTTTAGTTTTCAATCACTGTCGGTGTTTTTCTTATTTAATTTGGGTTTATCCTTGTGCAAGATTCAAGGCAAAATAAGTGTCCTTTTTGCTTTATACATCAAAGTCCTCTGGGTTGTGCTAGACAACATGAAAAAAGCACTTATTTTAAAAAAAACTACCGTTTTCAGAAAAACAATTTTCATAAAGGAGGAAATTAGAGTAGTGGTCTAATAGCAACAACTGCAATTTTTATTATAATTTGAAAGACCAGATCAATTGGGTTGTTCAAATCATTGTAAACAATTAGGTTTTTTTATTTAATTTATTTTTGGTCGTGACCTTGTTACAAACATTTAGTACCATCGCTATAAAGTTTTGGTATATGTTGCTGCCTGAAACATTCTTTTTGTGGTGGGCCAACTCATTAATAGAATTCCTAAATTTGGTTTCAAAAACTCCCAAATAATTTAATGTAGTAGCTTCATAAAAACTTTTGTAGGTAAAATTTTGAACTTCTTATTTTTCTAATTTTGTGGGCAATTTAATTTTTCACCAAGATATTAAAATTAATTTTTTCGAGTTAAGTTGAAAAAAAATTATGTCACAGTGTTTTAATGAATTCATGACATTTTTTTATATATTGATTTTGTCTCTTTTTATATGAGTTGGCGCAGAATTGATGTAAAAAAAATAAAAATTTATATTAATTAAATAATCAATATAAAAAGTTTTTAGTTTTTTATACTAGTATTAAAAATTATGTAAAAAAATTAAAAAATAACAAGTATAAAATATTTTTCATTAATATCATTAAACCTTGTCAGAACTTAAACTAATTAATAATTACTAGTTAGGTCTCTTAACAATTTTGTCTTTTTGAAGTTTAAGCTTTGATAATTTTTTGTAAATGTGATTTCTTTACCACCACACTTAATCCTTTGTAAGTGATAATAATCTTAATCATTATAAAATTAAATAAAATAACTCAGAACAATTATTTGAGGCTAAATATAATGAGATTAAGTCTCCCATCAATTTTTTTATTCATAAGTTAACTCAAAAGGAAATCAATCCTAAAAATGGCACCTTCTTATATTATGTATAGACCACATAAATTCTTCACCTATCTTCAAAAACAATTATTGCAATTCAAGTGTAATAATAAACCACCTAAAAGATTCAATTCAAGTGACTAATTTACTATTATTTCAAATGCGCAATGTAGTTATGTGATGTTAAAGCTAGAACTTATCACTTATAGCCTATGAATGCCTTGACTCTTGTTATATATAACTCTTAACATTTTACACTAAAAAGTAGGTTCAAATTTGATCAGTCCAAAAAGAAGCCTTGAAACATTTAAGTTACATTAAAATTCAAAGGCTAATTTCCATTCAAAGCTTGCAAAAAGTCTTTCCCCTTCTCAAACTCAGAATTGATCCACATGATTTGATTTGACTGATCCACTTCATGGCCCTCTCAGTTAGAAAGTAAGCATAAACAGCACATTCATACTGCGGGCTATGTAATTAACTACCCACTTTAAGGTTTACATGATTCTAGTTTGAAATTTTCCTTTAAAAAAATTGAAAAATTTTTGTTCTGAAGAAACTACATAATATGTTTTAGAATTTGTCAAACGAGTTTGAATATTCTTGTGTACATCTTTTTCTCTCATTTTTAATTTTAATAATTGGATCGATTATTCAATTATTTTAGCGGGTAGATCTAATACTTAAGATAAAAAGAAGAAAAATATTTATGAAATTTTATTTTCATATATTTAGTTATGATAAAGTTTATTTTTTAAAAAAATTCTTACTAACAGCACAGTGCCTGTTTGAATTTCAATTATTTAACAAAACGTGTTATGAGAACAGATTAGTGAATTGATTTTTTATTTATTTAGTTAGAGAACGAATTTAGAGTCTCACCCAAACAGAACATAATAGTGAAGCTAATCTTAAAATTAAAAGTAGTAATTAGGTAAAGCCTTCTCTAAGAGTAATGATTTCAATATTTAAACCTCAAATTTTTACAGGAAGAGTTTCTTTTGAGAAGGTTTTTACTATTTATTTGAATTAAATTAATTATTTTATATTTAAAATATATTAAATACAAATTTTAGAAAATAATTTTCAAAAAATATATAATATTTTTTTTAAATTCAATCTAAACGAGATAAATGGTAGAAATTTCCTGCCTTTACTAGATGAGGATGTGTAATGACAAGGACATGCACATCATTGATATTTCATTCAAGATTAGCTTTAATTTAATCTAAAAAATAAAGATTACCTGTGTTATAAAAAAATATGTATATAATTTTCTTTAAAAAATAATTTTAACTCATATATAAGAAAATTAAATTAGTTACATACTTTGAATTAATTTATTTTTTATGAAAATTTTATCATTAAATTAAAAATCTGTATGTGAATAGTGATAGTTAAAAAAAAATTAAAATAAAAATTACACAAAAGAGAAACATAAAAAACTGTTGATAGGATGTAAAGTAGTAAGGTGGTTAAAAGAAAGAAAAGTAAATATTATAATGAGATTGGCATCGTTATTGTTTTCAAGAAAAGTTATTTTAAAATGTATCTTGACTTAATCAACTACGTCAATATTTATACAGATATATAGGAATCTAAATTGTTAGATTTAAAAAAAAATTATTAAATTATAGATATAAATAGATGTATGGTATTATGGGTAATTTAGATTATTATTTATGAATAATTAATTGTATTAAATATATATTATTCTTGCTAAATAGGGTTGGAATAAATGAACATATTCAAAATGGTCCAAGATAAAGAATCATGCATCATCATCACTAAGTCTCCACAAAATATTATTAAAATTAAGAGAACTAAAGTGTACAAACATTTATATAAAATCTGTGGCTGTAAAGCAGATAGCAGACATGTTATGTAAAAGCTATGGGTTTCTACGTCTTTCCATAGATAACTGAGAGAATGTTGACATCAAATCCATTGAGAATTGGAAATAAACTAACCCTAATTAAAACCTAAAATGCTGCTTTGTCTTTACCACCAACCCTTCATCATCCATTAACCTCTAATCACAACCACCTTTTCTGCTTTGAAATAATCTTCTTTACAAGAATAGAAACAAAACAATTGTCAAATCTGAAACTACCCCTCTTCACCTTTTTCAGGTTTAGAAGAAAGAAAATAAAAAAATTGAAAATTAAAAAAAAAAAAAGTGTCAACTTTTTTTCTTTTTTCTCTTCAATCAAATAAAAGAAAATAAGAAATTGCATCTGTATTTTCTTTTCTCTCTATTTTCTTCTTCTTGTTTAAACAAATCATGCATGTTTAGGGAATTTACCATCATTTTAACAAAAGAAAAACAATACCAAGTCTTTTTTCCTTTTTCCTAAGTATGAAAGAAAGAAAAAATAGTCGAAAAAAAATAAAAATAGAAAAGGACATTATGAAGGAAACTACAATATTGTATCAACCAGAAGGTGGTGGACAACCACCGGTATCAGACCATGTTGACGGCGGAAACTCCGATCCCCGGCCACGGCCAAGAGGGCGGCTCTCCGGTGGCCGGAAAGAACCCATTTGTTGAGTTGAAAACAGGGGAAATGAAGCAGAGGAAAATTGAGCATTTGTTGAAAATGAATATGATGGTGCAGGTGACATAGTGGAAGACAATGAAGGTAATGATGATACTAATGAAGGTGATTGAAATGCGGCCAATTGAGCATTATAGTACCACTGAGGAAGCAAACCAGAAGATTGTTGTTGCTGTTGCTGTTGTTGATGATGATGATGTTGGTGTTGTTGAGGATGATGTTGTTGAAAGTCACCAGAATTTTGTAAAAGCTGAGAGTATTGCAAATAGTCTCTAATCAAATCAGAAGAACCCTGAATCTGTGGTTGTTGTGGTTGTTGTGGTTGTTGTTGTTGCTGAAAGAGAGGCCTAATTTGAGAGTCTGAAGAATCAGAAATGGTTAACCTTGTGGCATGATAAGGTTGAACATTTGGAACTGCTCTAACATTTTCAGGGAAGTTAAGTTTTGCTCTATTGCCTCTGAACTTCAATGCAGCATCATCATATGCTCTTGCTGCTGCTTCTGCTGTGTCAAATGTTCCAAGCCAAACTCTTGCTGCTTTATGTGGATCACGGATTTCTGCTGCCCATTTTCCCCATGGTCTCTGTCTCACTCCCCTGTACCTTCTCCTCCTTTCACCACTCTCTTCATGTGAAGTTGTTTCACTTGATGTGGCCGCCGCTACGGCGGCGGCTAAGGTGGTTGTTGTTGTGGTGGTGACTTCTTCTGTCACTGGTTAAAGTGAAAAGACTAAGATCATTTGCATAAAATGGTTGCACTATAGTACTAGTGTGTGTAGAAAAAAATAAGAAAATAAAGAGTGTTGTTCTATGTTGAATGGCCTAGTTCTGAATTATGGTTTTGTAGTTTGTACTACTATTCTATAGGTAATTTTGGTATGTGACTATGCTCAGTTTGGTATGTTTTTCTTCGGAATAACATGGTTTTGGGAAATGAAAAGCGATTGGTTTGAAAGAAATGAAAAATGGAAAGTGTATTTTTAATGCATGCAATATAAGATAAAATGATGTTCCCTTCCCCTGCACTAGGTGGTAACTCAATGAAAAGAATGCTTAACATAGATTAATGTTGAATGTTTTATTCAACAAAATGGTATGTTTTAAATAGATAAACAATTTGGTTTAAAATTGTGTAGAATAATGCAAATAATGATACACACCATTTGTTGTTTTAGATAAAATATTAGATGAGGATACATGAAATGAATGTGTGATTGGGATTATGATGATGATTGTATGTATGCAAAAGAATATTTCATGGTTTGAAGAAATAGAATATATCTATATATATATAGTATAGTGCAATAGTATAAAAGTAATTGCACCTGATGATGATTCTCCTTGAGAAGGAACCAAGAAATCACCAATGGTTCTGAAGAGTCTAGGAGGAGCACCTTGTTGTTGATGTTGATGTTGATGTTGTTGTTGTATGAAGTGATGATGAGAAGAAGAACTACTTTCTTCTTCTTCACGCCCTCTTTTTTGGCCAACCCATGAGGCAGAAGAAGGAGAAGGAGAAGAAAAAGAAGACAAACTTGAAAGAGAAGATGCATGTCCAATTCCAAAACTTGACATCATAGGAAAACTACTTCCTTGGATCCATTCATTGCTACTCCTCTGGCCAGATCCTGATGAAACCACATGTGTTAGAGCTGAAACCATTTCTTTCAACTCTGAATCCCCATTATACCCTGAAACCTCACTACAACCTTGCATTATCATCTCATCTTGTTGTATCACTTGGTTGCTCAATCCTACTGACTCAGACATCCTAGAACTTCCACCACCATCACCGCCGTCATCACCGCCACGCCGCGCCGTGAACCGGGTGAACTCACTAGACCCCCTTTGGTGCGCCACCGTTAGCAAGGACATGTAAACTATGCTCTTGTTATTATTTTTTGGACCCAAAATTAGGAAGATCCACCCAATTTTTTTCTTGTATGATTCCTTCTCTGGACACCCTTTGAAATGCTATTGAGAATGAAACGGTTGGTTATATAATAAAGGGGGTGCAAAATTAAGCATGTGGAATTAAACTAGCCACCATTAAAATAGTGCAAACTATGTAACCTTTGCGCTGCTTACTCTATAACTTCCACCATGCACTCACACACACCCCTCCACCACCTTTACAAGTTTTTCAATTAATTTAATTTTTGTGGTTCATAAATTGAGTTTGGTTTTCTGAATTATAAAATAGGAAATCATTTTTGGTATTATTGTAATTACATCATCATCATAATAATAATAATAATAAAAAAGTGAATTAGATATACGGTTTGCCGCCTCTGAGAATTTTGGTATTTATGTTCACACCTAAACTAGCTTTGACTAAAAGGAAATGAATAGAAAGTGGAAAATGTAGCTAACTAGTTAACACCTTGCTGCAGTCTTTTTGCAAATCTTGATCTTTTGTCGGCGTTCTGTTAGGGATAGAGAGAGAAACAGAGATAGTCATGTTTGAATTGAACTCTATCACCATAAGCATTCAAAAATTAAATTAAATTGTTTTTATATATATAATAATATATATATTTATATACATACACACATATGTTATACGTTTGCTTTTACCGACATACTGGGTTAACAATACGGACTATGTGATTAGCCCTTAAGTAACTTCAATTGTTAACCGATTAAATTAGATTTGTTACATTCATTTACAACATCGTTTAAATAATACGCATAATATTGGAATATTATATTCTATATCTTGAAAACATAAAGAAGAAAATATATTTTTTTTAACAATTGAAACGATATTGTCATGAGGGAATTTAGAATTATTTTATTATTTAATACACACAAGTTGATGATCATTTTGGACTAGCTAACATAACATGGTACATGATAAGGGCATAAGCTATAAGCAATTGAGGACATTACGCGGGATGTATAAATTGATAGAGTATTTAAATGCAATTTGCATATTTGTTTATGAACATTGATGTGTAAATTTAAAAAATTGAAGTTTGTTCAAAAGACAGTAATATGAAAAGTATTATACAAACAATATGAATTTTAAAATTAAATATTTATTTCAGAATAAAATTAATGGGGTTATAAAAATATTTACTTTTTTTTTTCCAAAAAGGGTAAAAAAAAATTAGATGAATTTGATTGAATGGTCAAAACACGGCTCTGTACTAGGCAGAAGCCATTTCTACAAGAGTCTGGTGTGTCCTCTCATCATGAACAAGAAGAATCAAACAGGAACCATACTTGTAAACTGATTTTGAATTCTTCAAATTTGGTGGAATACTTACTGTACACAATTTTATTTTTATAATTTTCTGTGAGTGGCGCATATTTTAATTATTTAACATTTTCTTTTTAATCCAAATATTAAAGATTTTAAAGGCGGTTAAACAAGGTCAACTAGTTTACTGGGTCTCTAGTTCCTCCCATCATCCATGACCTTAGAGATTCTTTTTATATTGATCATTTGTGCACGAAAGGTATAATTATGTTCTTCTTAATTATATCTAATTATTTGTTAATAATATATGTTGATACGTATGAACTATTATTTGTTAGTTGCCTTAACAGGAAACGTATCCAGACTTATATGAATTGTTCGTTACTTGTATTAGGATTTTTCATTATAAAATTTACTCACATATTTTGAATCTATTTTTATTTTTCAATGAGAATTTTTTTAAATTTATTATTATCTTAAGTTACATTTTTATTGGATATTTTAATTTTAATTTTAATGTTTTGATTTTTCAAATATTATTTTTTAAAATTTGTTATAAATTTTCATATATGTATCAAATTAAAAATATTTTTTACTTTAAATTAATAAGTTGAATTGTATGCCTATTATGATTTTAATTAATTTTAATGCATCTAATTGATAAAGATGCTGTGACTTAGTTTTAAATAATTTATTTTCATATGATAGAATATCTATTATTAATAATAAAAATCTATTATTCTCTTGAAATTTTTTGTTAGTTACATAAATAATTTAAATTTAAATTTATTTAATAATTATGTCAAATTTAAAGAAAATTACACGACTTTATATTTTAATTTTAATTTTAACTATTTATTGTACATTTGATAGTTAAAATTTATCCTTTTCATCCTATACTTATATATGTAATTATAGTCATATTAAAGCTTAAAAAAATATAATTTTGAAAATTATCATACAATCGTCAGTTTAGTTTTTCAAATTATAAAAATAACAGTTATTTTAATCTCTAAGATAATAAAATAATTAAAATTTGATCAATTTAAAAATTAAAATAATAATTTATAATTTTAAAAAATTAAATATTATTAATATTTATAATTTTAATTTTTTACAATAGTTATTTCACCAATCTTTTCTACGGTAATCATTCCAACACTTTTGTAACTTAAAACCTTTACATTCTCAATTTTATATTCAAAATTTTCACAACTTGAATTAATTAATTTAGATACTAAATGTTTAATAAAGAACCAAATATATTGAATTTTAAAGATTAAGAAACTTGATTTGAAAATAAATTTTCAAAATTAAAATCATACACAATATAAATTAGAAGGATAAAAATTATAATTAACCAAACCCTATTAAAAATGTAAAATATTGATAATTTATCAACTAATTAACATTGTCCCCACATATATATAGATTAAAAATTATTCGCTTCTAACTCCTTTTTGGTACTCTTTTGGGATTTGTGATGCTTAATGGATTAATGATATAATTTTTTTAATTAGAAAAATAAAAATGGGCGTATGACATGACGGTGACTCTACAGTTAGCTAAGATAACACATTCAAAAGAGTTAAAATGTCAACGTGGATTTAATTAAAGTGAGAGAATAAATGTTACACGTGTGGTTAGGTTCGGAATACGTGGTAGGAAGATGAATACGTAGATTCGCCTCTCATAAAAAGTTATCATCATGCCTTTTACCATGTTAATCCAAGTTATGTCCAAAATTATAATCTTACATTTTTCTTATATTTACATCTATCTATATTTTTAAATAAATTTTTAATTTTAATATAATTATCATAAAATTGTAATTAATAATATAAAAATAAATTAATTTTATTATATATATAATTATCAAAATAATTAATAAAAATACAAAATAATTATATAATGTGATAATTGATTATGTGTGTAAGTGAAAATTTTCATATTATAATATGAAAAAATTTATCATAATTTTTCATGATAATATGAAATAAAAATTTTGAGATGTAAATGAATAAATATATTTTTTATATGACTGAGTATTGAGATTCAAAATATATTAATTATGAACGTTTCTTCTATTTTTGAACAGAAAAATGGAAAAAATTAAATAAATAATAAAAAAAATCATTTTATACTATTTTAGAAAATATTACTTTATTAAAAATATAATAAAAAATATGACTATATTAAATATTTTTTATTTATTTATAATAACAATAAAAAATAAATTATTTGATATTTTTATTTTTAATATTAAAATTAGAATATTTTTAAAAAATTTCTTGTATGATTTAATGGTAAAGGATTAAAGGAATTTATATGAAATACTAGATTTAAATCTTATTGTATTATATACATCAAAAATTAAATCTTAACCACTACTTAATATATTTTTGATCAATTTATAAATATTTATATTTTTATTAAAATAATATTTAAAATTAAAAATATTAATATTAAAAAAGTTCAACACAACTTAAATAGAATTAGTTGAAGTTTAAAATAATTTTAAATACTAAAAATATAGAATATATATTTTTGTCAGAGCATATACTTTTAGAAAATATAATTTATAATAAATCATATATATTTTGTTTTAATTTTTTTATATTGATAAAAATATGGTTATAATATTTTTTATAAAATTTAAGATAATTTTTTTAAACTAGCTTTTTTTAAATAAATTAGATCTAATTATTTAATATAATATTAGAGTATATTTAATTTTAATATTGGATTATTTGTCAATATTTAATATTATAAAGTTCATATATACATTAAGTTTTAAGCGTGAGAAAAATATGTGTTAAGATGTTTTATATTGGCTAACATTATGGTCAAAATACTCACAAAATTTGAAACAATCTTCCTCTCTTAAAATAGCTTTTTGAGTAAATTTAACCCAGTCTAATAATTCCAAATTTATAATATGAAAATAAAATTAAAATATATCCTTTATACATTTGATTTAAAAATGATAAAATTATTTACTTAATCCTTTAATTTTATTTTCTATTTTGGATTAATCATTCCTTTCTCTCATTCATTATATCTAACAAATTTCAACTGTTACACAAAATAACACTATTATTATTTATTGCATCTACAACACACACACTTCAAAGAATAGATGCAAAAGAAATTTAATGAATATTTTTCATTATCTTAATGATTTCACTTTATATCGAAAAAAATAAAAAATTATTCAAAAATAAACTTAAGGTTTACAACGTATTTTTTCTTCACCAAATGTACGATTTCGATCTTATAGCATACAATGCATTTTTAAAACTTTTTTTTATAGATAACTGTGTTGTAATATTTAAAAATTTTAAAATGTTTTAAATTTGATAATTAATAATAATATTATTTTAATTTAAATATTTAAATTAATTTATAATTATCATTATAATTTTAAAATATTTATAATTTATTATTAAATTTTAATTTAATTTATAAATTAATTAGTTATTTTTTTTAAAAGTTTATTATAACTTCAATTTTTGACTATTTAAAAATTATTATAACTTTATTTTTTACCATTATGAATTTAATTTTTAACCATTAATTATACCTAAATTTTGTATATATGTAATTATTTTTTACTAGATTGATATATAAATATTCTTTATCAGTTCTTTTCCAACACATTCTTATTATATTTTTAACTTTGTTTTATGAAACAAAGATATTTTTTTCTATAAACATGCATTCTTATAAAAATTTAAACTTTTTTTTATATGAAAGGTAAATTTTTATGTATTCTTGTTGCTTTTACTTAGATATATTTTCTTTCAACAAAAGTTGTTGCAATCAAAATTATAAAACTTTAAACTGTAAATGTTTGGCAAATATTAAACTTAAAATATTTTATTTATTATACTGTGATAGTATTTTTTAAAATATGAAAACCTTATATAAATTTTATTCTTTATTATTTTAAGTTTAAACAAAGCCAATTTAAATAAATATACTATCGGTATTATTTTGTCGTAACTTTAATAAATTGATAATTAACTAATGTTAGTGCATTGTGTATTTTAGTTAGACAAAAGTTTTATATTTCGTATTTAATATTGACAATATATAATAATATTAAGTAGTTTTTCTTAATGTAGTGGCTGACAAATTGACTATAGCAAATTCAAGCTCAAAATCTAATGTATGAATTTTTTTTTGATGATTTTATTAATGAACATTTCTTTTCGGGATCATGGAAGATTAAGTGGCTTAATGGATATTCAACTTGTAACTTACCACACAAAACCTTTGAAGATTTGAGTGGTTGAGTTGTTGTTAATGCGTCAACATTATACACATTTTAACTTCCTACTACTATATGATGAGTATTACTACAAGTCATAAGAAAAACAACCTTTGATCTAAGCTACCTAATATTTCAATTCATCAAATACATTTCAGTAATGAAATTCCCAACAAAAATACAATCCAGAAACCCTCACTTTAAAATGTAACAAAAACCTTTATTTTCGCTTTCAAAATATATTATATTTTTTCCTTTACCAAATCTAAACAAATCACTGTGATATGTATATATCATATTTCTGTTACATTTATATTAATTATTAAATTCAAGTAATAAAAATCAGTGATAAAAAATCATACATTAATTAGATAAAATATAAGAAAAATAGAAAAGTAATTAATTATTTTTTATATTAATAACGAGTGTTATCTCTAGCAGAAGGAATTAATACCTACAAAATAATAAATCATTATTCAAATTTTCATTAAATTAAAAAGGACGTTTACATTTAATATCTTTATTTTAATAACTAATGTTATGTCTAGGGGAAGGAAATAATACCTAGAAAGCAATAAATTATAATTATAATTTTCATTAAAAAGCACGCTTACATTTAATAATTTTAATTTAAATAATAGGTATTTTCATAGGATATAATTAAAAAAAAATGAGTACTACAGAAGTATTATAATTTTGTTCAAACCAAAATTAAAAACTTTATTTAAAACCGGAAAATTCCCATTAAAATTAAAAGTACCAATTAAAGTTTATTTAAAAATAATTTTTTTCAAACCAAAAATAGTGGAACTAATTTTTTGAACAACTTTTGTATACTCAAAATTTAAATATAAAAATTTAAATATAAAAATTAAACATATACTATTTAAACCAACCATTGATTGATACTGACATTTAATGTGATTATACTTTCTTATAAATAAAAAAAAAAAATGAAAATGGGCATATTGTTTTGCTTTGTTGAGTGAAGGACCTGTATGACAGATAAGTAACCAAACAATTGGATCCAATTTGAAGGATGCAAAACATTGGGTATAACTACCAAAGCATTCACTCTTTACTATGTAGACTTATAACTACACAACTCAATCTCTCCCTTACCTATCAAATCCAACAACCATTACCGATTGACGCGTGTACTTCTGTGGGCCCCCCAAAGCCCAATGTTTCATTTTCATGACCCCATAACATGTCTACATTTTCTGTTTATTTACCTCTCAATTTTCATTTTCTTTATTCTCTTCCACAAAGGAGAACTAAACTAAACTCATATTTATCACGAGCTCCTCAACTATGCGTTTGGAATCATTCACCATCATTGTAATGTATAAAATATATTT
This sequence comes from Canavalia gladiata, assembly GCA_037954105.1. NCBI lineage: Eukaryota > Viridiplantae > Streptophyta > Magnoliopsida > Fabales > Fabaceae > Canavalia > Canavalia gladiata. The sequence continues at coordinate 12,256,729 of CM075665.1, read as the reverse complement.
TTTTTTTATTAAAACAAAATATGTTTAGATTGATTTTATTTTTAAAATTAATTTTATAAATGAAAAGTGATATAATGTTATTAATTTTTTAATCATATTATAAATTATACCTTCCTTTCAATTCATTTAAAATTAAAATATCCATCCAATTATAATAATATTTTGCCCTTTGGAAAAGCAGTTAAGAACCCTCCTGCAAGTACAACAAAAAAGTAAAATACGGAAGTTTTTTATTAGTACAATTTTTTTAAGATTTTAAAAACTAACCATTCAGCCATATAGGATTTTTATAAAAAAAATTAATCACTAATAATTTATTATTATTATTATTAATTAAATATGTTTTTAATTTTTTAAAATTATGAAATTTTGGTTTTAATTATTTTTAACATAATTATTTATATTTTTTATTTTTTAAAATAAACTGTTTTTATTATTATTGATGTATTTCATATATTAAATATTAAAAATAATATATTTTAAAAAGATAAAATTTAACATTTAAAATTAAAAAATAAAATTATTATTATTATTATTATTATTAAAAGGAACCATCATGTTTCCACCGTCTTTCCTTTATCAACAATGGATGCATTTGGATTTTCGATGTAACGTTAACATCAGTTTGCTTTAGTATTAATGCTTCAAGGTTTTAAGTTACTTTGTGATTCCAATTCCAACACGTTTTATTTATTTTTTTGTATTCTTTTGAATATTTTATTAATAAATAATCTAAAGATATTAATTAAAAATATTTAATATATTTTTATCAGTATTTCAAATTATTTAAATAATATTAACTAATTTTTATATTTTTAATATAATAGTTGTTATTTTTTATTAATAGTTTACCAACATTGATTCCATTTTATTCCTTTAAATACTTATGTAAGTATTACGGCTAATGTATATTAGATTCACATCTTATAAATTTATCGAATGTAATTGAAGATTTTTCTTTTATTAAAAGTTTAAATATATTAGCTTATCCAAAATAACTTAGTTCCCTGTCATTAACCTATCTAGTTGTAATGGCTTAAATAAAAATTAAAAAATAGAAAGCATAATATTTTAAAAGGTGTATACTGTTTAAACTTTTTAGTACCAAGGAGCTGTTTAAAGTACAACTAAAATCAAACTGATTTGCAACTACCTACCCAAATATAATTAGGAATAAAATGTGTATTTAATTTCTCAAAATATATTTAACGAGGTTTTCTAATAATATTTTTATTTGTTTAGATTCGTTTAAATTTCAAAAACATTTTACAAATATTCCTATCGCTACTAGTGATAAAGCATAATATAATTGTGATACATACTTACATTACAAATCAATTAAGAAGAATTGGTAATAGAAAATAATTAGATTCACGTTACGTTATTATTAAATGATGATAAAAGTTATTTTTAAAATTTAAAATTATCAAATTAAAATTAACAAAATAAAATTATATTTGTAAAGATTAAGAAATATTTAATTTTATTGTTGTTTTTTTTGACAAAGTGAATTGATAGTATAAATATAAATTCATATTTGGCACATTCCAAAACGTGATCAATCATAATCTTTTTCACCTGTACGGTTAGGTGAAGGAAAATATACACATTTGTTTCTTTTTCATCTCATTAATTAATAAATTAAAAAAAATTAAAATAGGATAATAAATTTTTTAAGAAATTTTAGTGTACGTTTAAAGGTGTGTATACCAAAAAAAAAATAGTTGAAGATAAAAATAATTATATTCAATATTATATATGATGTCAAGTATGAGTTCACATAATTAAATTGTTACTTTTGTTAATATATTTTAAACAAATAATTACACAATTTTTTAATATAGGATAAAACATAAACATACAAATAGTTTATTCACTTTTCACATCTTAAAATTATCGATTTTAAAATTTTAAAAAATATATATTACACAATTTACATTCTAATATATCTAGATATAAATATTATACACGAATATAGGATAAATATTGCCGCTCTAATATATAAGTATATTAAATATGAAAAATATGCGGATAGGATGAAACGGAGAGAAAAAAAATTGCAAATTGGTATACACTATTTCTTTTCAGATTATTTGATTTAGGGATTTAATTTAATCAATATTTATTTTTACTTTAGTTAACGAAAGTTTCTCCTCACTTAACTAAATCTTAGACTTCCTTTATACAATATAATGAAAATTAATTTACATAGTAAAAATTAACTTTTGAATTAGTTAAATTTAAAAAGAGTTCTGATCTACAATTAAGGTGCTGCATTTTTCTAACTGGACTACTTAGGTTTTAAGTCATTCTATACAATTGTTGAAAAGAACTTAATTTCAACTGACAGGAGAATTTATTAAAATAAAAAATCATTAATTATGAAAATATGAAAGTACTTTTGTTTAGAATAGGATTTAAGATGTATAATCCTATTTGGAAGAGAAAACATTTTTGTAAGGTGGTGAAAATGTTGAAATGAAATATTGTACATCCAAAGATTTTTAAATGCTCAAATCAAATAAGGTACAGAAAAAGATCAAAGTATTGAAGGGTATTGTATATTTGATTGGTAAAGATTACCCCAATTTTCATAGCATTATATAATTACTTAAAATAGAAAAAAATTTCTTACATAATATATATTTAATTATATTTAGATATAAGTTGTTAAATTTATTTTATTTATAATTTAAAAAATTATCAGCTATTAAATAAAATATATATATAAATAAATGATAGTGTTTATATATATATAAAAAAATATTTCTTCTTAAAATAATACATGCATCAATTTTCCTAAATTAAGATAAATACGATTTGAGAATTCATATTTGAGATCTATCTCAAATAAAGGATCCTTTTGGGCCAAGTTTACTGATAACCGAAGCTATCAGTGGTGATTGAGAACAATATCTAGGTATTTCGTTGAAAGAAATAAAAAAGTCATTTCTATTGGTAACTATTTTTTTTTTAATTTTGTAACCAAATTTTTTTATTTTATCATTAATAATTTATTATTTAAATATTTTAATTTTACTTAACAACAACAACTTTTTTCTGAAACAATCTAAACAAAATACATTATTTAAAAATTACCTTTTACATAGCATATCTAAATATACAAATTATTGCATATAATCATTTACAAAATAAGCTTTTCACAAATAATATAAACACATACGAATATCTAAAGTTTTAATTTTTATTTATTATTTATCGGTAATTTATATATAAAATTATATAGCAAAGTAAAAGTACAAGATACAAAAATATTTAGATTAAATTTTAATACATAAATATTTTACAATTATATTAATATATATTTAAATTTTGAAAATTTAAAATATGTTTTAAAAACTATAATTAATAATTAAAAGCAAAAACTACTTCTAATACATATGTAAATATAAAAAAAAAACTAATTTTAGAATAATTGAATAGGTAAATTAGAATAATTTTATATGAGATTCTGAATTGAAACTTTATATTTTTTAACTTTAAAAATTAAGTTAAACATAAAATTGAATAGATAAAATTTTTATATATAATTATCAATTTATTTGTAGTGTATTAATATAAATTTAAATTTTATTACTTCTAAGTATGTTTTATAAACTCACTTTATCTATATATCAATGAAAAATAATAATTTTTTTTGGTATTTTTAGTTATTAAATATTATAATATTTTTGGTTACTAATAATGTTTTAAGTAAAAATTATTAATATGATATGTCATACATTTAATAAATATTAAATTTATAAAAAAATAAATATTTATATTTTTATGTTAATTATATAGTACTTTTAGTAAATATAATATTTAATACAATGTAATCAATTATATAAATGAAATAGATTAAATATAATTAATTAAACTATTCTATTAAGAAGTCTATTTTTAAATTTTCTCAAGCCAAAATTCATCAATATAAACATATCTTTTATGTTGGAAAAATCAAATTGACATTGTCTTAGAGATACAAGACAATCTACAAAATTATTATAATTAACGATTTATTTCTGCAGAATTTTCAATTATTTGCATTTTGGTCCTCTGATTTGAATTATGTATAACTTTATTTTTTGAATTATTTTTATAATCAATTAAATTTTATATTCTCAAAATTAAAAAATTAAATATTTTTATATTAATTTTATTTATTATAAAGTAAATTTTGTATTCAATTTTTTAAGAAGGATTGTAATAAAATTATAATAGAATTTTCTAAAAATAAAAAATTGATAAAATTTAAAAAAATTATATGATGTGAGCTTAAAATTTAAAATAAAAATATTAATTTTTATTTTGAGTAAAATTGAATATCTTAATTGATAATATTTTATCAGTCAATAATTTATTAATTTATTTTATAAAAATTTTGAACTGAAAATAAAAAATTAAATTTTTATTTATAAAATTGATAAAAATTAAATTTTTATTTTTCAACATTAATTTTTCTAAAAATTTAAAAATAAAACTTAATATATAAAACTAAAAATACCTTTAAACCAAAAATTTTATCTAGGAAAAATACCGCGAGCAAATAACAGTGTAACATGCTTGTCCTATTTTGACCGGAAATATTACACAAATGGATCATATATTTAATGATTACACGTGGATTAGGATAATCTGACTTTAATTAATTCGCCATTCATGAAACACGTTTATTTGAGCATTTATTTATTACAATGGAAGATTAAGATTCATTATTATAAAAGACAAGTGAAGCATGCTCATTGAAAAACAATTAATTGGTATTGCGAGATAGTAGCACTATCGTTGTAAATAAATTTAAGCTGGTGTGAATAAAATTTATATAACTATGCTTAAAATCAACTATGGAATAAGCAAGTAATAATTTTTCTTCACAATTAAGACTTTTATAATACTTAGGTTGTTGAATAAAAATAAAAAAGAAAAAAAATAAAAATATTTTTTGATATTTAGATGCATATGAAAACAATAAAAAAAATATTTTTCATCAATCTTACCAAATTTTTAATTCTCATAGCAGTGAAAATGGAGAGAACAAATTTATTTATTTATTTTTTATTGTTAAAATATCTTATTAAATATTTCATAAAAATAAAATATTAAAAATATTAATAAAAATAATGTAATTTAAAAAAATTAAATTTTTAAGTTTAATTTAATTTTTTAATAAAATAAAGTAAAAATTATATTATTAATTTGTTTGTTTTACTTTTCTTTTTTATATTTAAATAAAAAATATTTTTTTATATATTTAAATAATTTATTTTTTAATTTTAATTTTATTCTATTTTTTCTCATATTTTTTCTCCTTTATTCGTCATCCCAACAAAATAAATGATCATTTTATAATAATAATTAGGATTAAGTGACAATTTATAATAGAATTATAATTACGACATAATATTAGTTAAAAGTTAATTTTTTTTTAAATGGTGTGTGAATTCGTTTTTATGATTGTTTCTAGATTTGTATATAGGCTTTGTATTTATTTTTGATAAAATTTTGTTTGTAGATATTTTTTTATAATAATAATAAGCAAGCTAAAATTTTATTAATGAGTATTTTAAAAAATACTAATTAAAAAATATTTAAAAAACTTCAATAAAATCATTTTAGTATTATTTAATTTATTATTTTAATTATAACTTAAGAGTATTAGTTAAAAACACCCTTTAATTATTTAATTGATAAATTGTTATTATTTTTATTAGTTCATTTAGTATAGATATATTTTTCCTAGGCTAAAATCCTATATAAAATATATCAACCTCTTCCCACTATATCTAATGAATATACTCAACATAAACATACGAAAGAAAGAATTTATATATATATATATATATATTCTTCTAAAGTTAGCCATTTATATCTGATTAAGTGGAAGAATACCTAAATATTTCCCCGGCGAGGTGGCTGCTTTTTCTTTCTACCCCTTCTTTAAGAAATTGAATTACATTTGTACTTAATTATAAGATATTCATGATAAAGTTGTTGAATATAAACCCACGTGAATATTTCACAATTATTATGACATGACAAACGATTAGACTGACTGCTCTTACAAGCCATTGCTGTTAAAAAAAGAGATTAATGAACCCAATTAGACGTTCCATAGACGTAATCATATGGTTTATAGTACTTTAGTTTTGAAAAAAAATTGTCTAAAGTTTGTCAAAATATTGCATGAAAAGTTGGTTGAAATAAATAATATAATCAATTAAATTATTTCCAATAAATTTATCATTTAATATTTATTTATTTATTTTATAAAATTATTTATATCACTAGTGTAAAAATACGTTTTTATAACAGGATTTTACATCGATTTTTTAAAAATCGATATAAATAAAAACGCGGTAACATTTTTGTAAATAAATGTAAACTTTATACATCGGTTGGATTTCTACATCGGTTCTTTTCTCAACCGATGTAGAAAGTGAGTTTTTTTTTCAAACTTTCTACATCGGTTACGTAATAAGAGATGTAGAAAGTACTTTCTACATCGGTTGTTCTGGAACCGATGTAGAAAGTGGATTTTTTTAAAACTTTCTACATCGGTTGAGAAAATAACTGATGTAGAAAGTACTTTCTACATCGATTCTGAGAAACAACCGATATAGAATGTCTTCCCCTGTCACTTATTTTTCGACGCTGTTCGTGTTTAACCTCATTTTCCAAAACCTCAGTTTGTCGTTTCGACTTGTTCTCTCTATTTTTGTTTAAGTCTTAGTCATTGTCGACATCCTTGTTGTTCGTCGTTTCACTCCGCGTTACGTTCGTGGTCATCGTCGCCGTTGCAACCATTTCGTCCGTTTGAAGTCGTCGTTGCGTACCCTAAGGTTTGACGTCGTCTTTGTTGTTATTTATGTATCTCATTCTATTATTATGGTTGAAATTTACATTTATTTTGGTTGTATTTTGTAATTTTTAAGCTTCTTATTTGGCTACCGTGCCGTGTCGTCGTTCAACTACCGTTGTGCCTCCGTTTGGACACCGCTTAACCATTTTGTGTTGACTGTGAGGTATCTTCTATGCACCTCTACTTTGTGATTGCAGATGTGAAAGTTTGCTTAGGGTTTATGTATGTTATAGTATTGATTTTGAGTTTAAATATGTTGGTTTGTTTTCTTGAGTTCAAATATGAGCATACCCTTAGTTTCCCGTTCAAGGTTAAATATAATGAGTATATTACTAAATAAGTAAATCAATTATTATATTAAATCTTGAATTGTCCAAGTTGGACAGTTTGGGACTAAAGTTTTTTATTCAGTGGTTAACAATTTCTTTATAAATCTTGTAAATTGTACTTGATGAAATTTTGGTTTAGTTCATTTTGCATTGTCTCTGGGTACATGCTTGATTGTGGTAAATGAAACCATAATGAAGTTATGTACTTGGAGACTGATGCGAAATGCTGCCGAAATTTCACCAAGTATGATATTCAAGATTTTAGAAGTATGTTAATCGATGAATAAAAAACATTTTTCTTGAATGGGATACGGTCTTACCAATAGTGAGGATAATAAATTAACAATTATGAGTGACAAGGTTAATCCTAAATCATGTGTTGATGATTCTTCTATAGTATGGATCGCAGTTGGATAAATGCTAAACGAACGAGCGATGAGTACGAGAATGGGGTCGAAGAGTTTTTGAATTTTGCGCAGACAAATCTACCTCAGAGTAATGGACAATTTTACTGTCCGTGTGTTAATTGTCTAAATGAGAGACGTTTGGGTGTTGGTCCAATTAGAGAGCATATTCTTTGTGATGAATTTTGCAAAAGTTATACAAAATGGACATGGCATGGTGAGTTATTAGGCATGCCAAGTGTGTCACAGACGGTGGAGGTTGATATAAATATGGAAGATTGTGTAAAGGATATGATTTGTGATGTAGGGCATGCGTCATTTGAGCGGGCAAATATGTATGGTAACTTGTCTACTGATTTAGAGAAACCTTTGTATCTGAGATGTACTACCTTTACACGACTGTCAGCAGTGTTAGGATTATTCACTCTGAAGGCAAGGAATGGGTGGAGTGATAAAAGTTTCACCGAATTACTTGATCTATTGGTAGCGATGCTTCCGGAAGGTAACACATTACCAAAACGTAATTATGAGGCGAAGAAGGTGTTGTGTCCGATGGGTATGCAGTATAAGAAAATACATGTCTGCCCCAATGATTGCATACTATACAGAAATGAGTTGAAGGATTACATGAATGCCCTGTGTGTCAAGTTTCACGTTATAAACTGAAGGATGGTGATTCTATTTGCAATGACACCACAAAGCGGCCTTCAGCCAAAGTGTTGTGGTATCTTCCAATAATTCCAAGGTTCAAACGATTGTTTTGTAATAAAGATGAAGCAAAAAACCTTAGATGGCATGTAGATGAAAGACTGATTAATGGAAAACTTCGTCACCCAGCTGATGGTTTGCAATGGAAGATGGTTGATCAACTATATCCCAATTTTGGGAATGAGCCAAGAAACCTAAGGTTTGGACTTGCAACAGATGGAATGAATCCGTACGGTAATTTAAGTAGTAAACATAGTTCATGGCCTGTACTTTTGACAATTTACAACCTTTCTCCCGAGTTGTGCATGAAACGTAAATACATCATGTTGTCCATGATGATTTTAGGTCCACAACAACCTGGAAATGACATAGACGTTTATCTTGCTCCTTTAATTGAAGACTTGCAAAATCTGTGGGAAGAAGGTGTGGAGGTGTTTGATGCGTATGGTAATGAAAATTTCAAGATATGGGCAATGCTTTTTTACACTATTAATGACTTTCCAACATATGGAAATTTATGCGGATACAACGTTAAGGGGCACAAAACATGTCCCATATGTGAAGAAGGCACACGTTACCATCAACTACATCATGGAAGGAAGACAGCTTATCTTGGTCATCGAAAATTTCTCAGGACTAATCACCCTTATCGTAGATTAAGGAAAGCTTTTAATGGGTTGCCAGAAAATGATGTTGCTCCAAAAGCCTTAACTAGACAACAAGTCTATGATCGGGTTAAAAACATCAAAACTGTTTTTGGAAAGACTCAAAAAAAGATCACCGAGACAAGGATATGGAAGAAAATATCAATATTTTTTTATCTTCCATATTGGTGTAAACTTGATGTTAGACATTGTATTGATGTGATGCATGTGAAAAAAAATGTGTGTGATAGCATCGTTGGAACACTTCTCAATATACAGGGCAAGACTAAAGATGGAGTCAATTCTCGACTAGATTTGGTTCACATGGGCATACGACATCAGTTAGCTCCACAGTCTGTAGGAAAGCGAACATATTTGCCCCCGGCATGTCATACATTGTCAAAAAAAGAGAAAATTTCTTTTTGTGAGTGCCTACATGGGGTTAAAGTGCCACAAGGTTATTCTTCAAATTTTAAAAGACTTGTCTCGATGAAAGATTTAAAGTTAGTTGGGTTAAAGTCTCATGATTGTCATGTGTTGATGCAACAACTACCTCCAGTGGTTATTCGTGACATTTTACCTAAAAAAGTTAGACATACAATAAGTAGGTTATGCTTCTTTTTCAATAAAATATGTAGCAAAGTCATTGACCCTCTAAAATTGGATGAGTTGGAACATGAAGCTTTTACTATCTTATGCTAATTGGAGATGTATTTTCCTCCATCATTTTTTGACATTATAGTTCACTTGGTTGTTCATATAGTGAGGGAGATCAGATTATGTGGTCCAGTTTATCTGAGGTGGATGTATCCAATAAAATGATACATGAAAATATTAAAAGGCTATGTGAATAATCCACACCGTCCCGAGGCATCTATGATTGAAAGATACATTGCAGAAGAGGCCATTGAGTTTTGTATAGAGTATTTGTCGGAGGTGGAACCCATAGGAGTTCCTAAGTCTCGTCATGAGGGAAGACGCGGAGGTAAAGGTACATGAGGCATAACTGTGAAAAGTATGGGTCGTGCAGAAGTCCCTCGAGCACATTTGTATATTTTGAATAATACCTATGAGGTTCAACCTTACTTATCTACTCACAAAACTATGATAAGGGAGGAGAATGTTCGAATGAACGAGAAATAGTTGCTGAATGAGCATAACAAAACGTTCTTAAACTGGTTTAATGAAACAATTAAGAAGGATGATGGTGTCTCTAATACATTGAAGTGGCTAGCAAATGGCCCAAACTTTGATGTCATATGTTGGACTGGATACGATATTAATCATTTTTCATTTTACACAAAGTCTCAGGATGATAAAAGTACCATGCAAAATAGTAGGGTTATGGTGGTAGCTGAGTCGATGCATTTTGCAAGTTCTAAAGATAAAAATCCTATAAAGGCTTCCATATCTTACTTTGGAGTGATTGAAGAGATTTGGGAGATTGATTACACCAAACTTAGAGTGTCTATTTTCGAATGCAGATGAGTTGATAATAACATTGGTGTGCAAGTCGATTAATTGGGATTTACATTGGTTGACCTTCAAAAAGTAGCTTACAAGGATGACCCTTTTATCATGGCTCACCAAGCAAAACAAGTGTTTTATGTTCAAGATCCTTGCTCCAAAGAGTGGTCACTTGTTCTTTAAGGAAATACAATAATCGCTAGTGATGACACCAATGATATTTCAAATATTGATATTTCTCAAACTCCCTTATCATTAAGGATATTTAGTATCAATGAAGAAAATGAAATAGATGATTTACATGCTATTCAAGATTATCATCACGAAGGAATATGGGAAAATGTTACTACATGATACAAGTTAGTTATTTATTTAATTATTTCATCATTGTATGTTTATTTTTAACTTATTTTAAAATGTTTATTACGTTTTTTATATTTAGTAGAGTTTTTAACATCTTTTCTCTTTGCTTTCAACAGGTACATGACTGATTACTACATGTTTTTTTTCAACTTTCAATACTTGTTTGATGTAATTTTAAGTTATTTCATTTGTAAATTAAAGTTTGATAATAAATAATGATGTATTTAGTTTAAATATATAGATTATGTGAATTCTGTATTGTCTGTCTAGTGATTCTCTATTGTCTGCCTGATGATTCTGTGTATATATGCAGGTATGTGAATAAATAATACGGTAGTATGCCTAAACAAAATGAACATTAAAAAAAACGACTTTCTACAAAAAAAAGTATGACTTTTTACATCGGTTAAAACTATAATCGATGTAGAAAGTATACTTTTTACATCGGTTCTGCTCACAACCGATGTAGAAAGTCATATTTTTTATATCGGTTTCAGAACCGAGGTAAAAAGTCTTATTTTCCATATCGCCCGCTTTAACACCGCCTAAATAACCGATGTAAAAAGTGCTTAACAACTGATGTAAAAAACTCATTTTTCATTAGTGTAGTATATAAATATGTATATACATATCTTATGTACGTTAAAAGTTAATTTTTTTTTATATTTTTACAATATTATCGGTAGTTTAAATATTCTGGTTTAATTATACTTTTTATATTTAGTATAACGAGTTAGGTGTTTTTATAAAATTATATATGTAAAATATTTCACATATATAATAAAATTGCATTCTATTGCAAAACGTGTGTAAATTAAAATTAATTTTTTACTATTTATTTTACATAAAAAACATTTATACAATTTTTTCACACTATAAAAAAAACAATCATGCACGTATAGTTCAAAAAATATCACATAAAAATATTCAATAATATTATATCATTTTTTATAATAATTTTTATTAAAATTTTATATGTTTAAATCATCCATATTTTATTTTTGTTAATTTAAAATAACTCTATAACTTTTAACTTATTAAAATAATTAACTACTTATTTCGATTATTGATAATTTTTATTAAACTACAAAATATATTTAAAAATTTAATAAAAATATTTGATTGTAATGAAGAATTACAATAATCAATATAAATTATTAGATTTATTAAAATAATTAAAATTAAAAAATATATAGTAATTTAAGTGGTCAAATTAGTTAGTGGTAAGGAGTTATGAGTGTTTACATGAGATATGTTGAATTTAAATTACATTATTTTTATCTTGTTATACTAAAAAATAATCATGTAATTTTTAATTTTAAATATTTATATATTATTGTACGGTTAGTATTTATATTTATGTTTATAGTATAATAAAATATTTTTATAAAATACATTATATATATATATATTATATATATATATATATATCATATGGAGACACTATTTTTAAAACGAATAATAAGGAATGACAATGTAATTTGACAAGTGATGAAAAATAGTTTTTTATATAGTAATTAGTTTATAAAATGAGACTTAATTTAAAACCTTAATAGCTTTTCTTATTTATAAATATGATTAATTATATCATTAATAAAATTATGGAGCATTGAAAACTAATAGGTTGTAAACCGGAAACGATGCCTCCCTGTAAAAATGGCCTGATAATCCATATTCGTGCTTGGGTAATTTAACAAAATATTTTAATGATCTTTATTTTAAATATATATATATATATATATATATATATATATATATATATATTTCATATAATATATATATATATATATATTTCATATAATATATATTACTTTCAATTTTTAATCGATTATTCTACAAGTACTCATTAGTATATATTTACAAAAATGCCTATACAAATAAAATATTCAACTGTTATGTAAAAATAATGGATAAATTTGTCAAAATTTTAGAATAATATTTTTTTGTATATTTAATCAAATTAAAAATAAATAATAATAAAAAAAAATAATAATAATAAGTATTATTACGATGAAGTAATAATTGGTTTTATAAATTGTGTCGAAATATTGAACTAATTAGTATTACTATGATAAAATAATTTTAATATTTTTATGTAAATATATCTTATTTATATATTTTTATTTATCTTATAATTTAATATAATTTTATTTAAAAAATAAATCTTTTCTTTTAATCATTAATTAATTAATTATTAATATATAAAACCAATAAATTTAATTTTATATGGGATATATATAGTAAAATTGTTATTTTCATATAAAAATAAGAATAGTAAATTTCAACTGTACAATTATATTCGAATACATGAATGGTAAAATTAAAGATTAATTAAAATTCATATTAATTTTAAATATCATACAATTTTTTGAAAATAATCAAACTTAACTTTGTTGTTTTAAATTTTTATATGTATTAGATATGAATGTAATGAAAATGACATTTTTATATAAAAAATAAAATAATAAATTTATACTATATAACTGTACATTATACATGGATGATAAAATTTAAAAATAAGTAGAATTAAGTGTTATCATCTCATGAAATAACAAATTTCTCTCACTTAATTTACAGTTATTTAATATATTGTCATATAAAAAATATCTAAAGTAAAAAAAACTTGTTATTTGTAAAATGTAAAAACATTTAATTTTAATCAAATAACTATACCAATGTATATGTGTGTCTCTCTATACATATATACACATGGCTACCTACTTAATATATCTTGATACTTAGGGAATTAATAAATATATCATTTAATGTTATCTAGTTTTTGGCGTATTTAACATATTAATGTCACTAACTACAAAACATCTTTTAATTAATTTTGGAAGAAGACCCATATACCCTCTAATAGTTACATTATTTGTTTTGTTTCAGATTAGGATGATTAATTGATTAATAAAGCATGACGCCTTTCTTTTTAACGTGTATTAGGGATAATTAACATAACCTGATCGTTTTCAATCTAATTAATTAAAAAGCAAGAAATTCACGTGATGTTACAAGAGCAACAAGGATATGGGGAGTGTAAAAGAATAAGATGGAAAAAGTAAATGAATGACAGGGATAAGCACAAAAATGGGTCTTCTCTTGTAACCAGTTAGCTAGCACTAGATATTCCATGGCAAAATGGGGTGCACCCAAAATCTTAGAGAGATAAAAATGGGAATGGGATTATTAGGTTGTAGCTTTGGTGGCTTGAAAAGAGAGAATGAGGTCAGGTTCAATGGTCAGATCCAAAAGGGTCCCATACCCATATCAAAAGGGTGACCCACAACTTGGCTTCATAGTTCATACTTTATGGTGATTGGAACTTGAGATGGGACCGAAACGTGGACGCGTGCGGAACACCCAATTCCAAGAAACTGTGAAAGAAAGAGGATCCACAAAAAGGAACATTCATTACATTACGGAATATGAACCATTATAGATTGGCGGCAAAGGCCATTGGCCAGCCAAATCAAGACATCAAAGCGCGTTTAATTCATTTAGTTACTCACTAATTACAGTTTTTTTAATATCTATTTAAATATATAAAATATAAATTATTATTTATTCATTTTTTACTGTGTGTCCTTAAAAATATATTTAAAAAACCATTTTAATTATACCCTTTACCAATAATGTAATGCAATTTGCAAACAATTTGCTGTATTTTATTTACTGAAAAAAATTGTGATGGTGATATATGTGGATCAAAGTCAATACTTGGAAATTGAACTGGGTGTATATTTTAGGAAAATGTAGGATTTATACCCAAATGAAAAGAATATATATTCTAAAAGAAGAAAAAAAAAACTTAAAAGAAGAAGAAAGATAAAAAAAAAAGTTGTCAGAAAATTGGATATATAAAGTTTTTGTTGATTATTTTATACTTTATAGAAGGTAAGGATTTTCTTTCATAAGGGAGGAAATGGTTTTTGTTTGGGATAAAGGAGATGAACGCCCTTCATCGTCTAAACCTCACTCATAGATTAAGTTAAATTATATTTTGATGAAAACATATATAACTGATTTGAAACTTTGAAATAATACGAGGCATTTTAAAAATTATATAGTATGAAAATATTGGATGAGAAATTTGAGTATGTGTTGACTCATAAACCAATATAGCTAGCTCGGAAAAATAAAGTTCATAAAAATCAATCACATGGAACAACCTATATGACTAGCGAACAACCACATACATGAAAAGTTAGTTATTCTATTAGTTGAATCTACAGATTTTCTTGGTATAGGATCAGAGCTATGCTTTCATTGCATGGGGATTTTTCTCACTGATTTTCATGACAAATATTCCTTAGAATCTAACCGCAGATATTTATGTAAAATCTGTCGAACCCACTTTTACATTCGAATAGGAATAGGTATACTCTATTTAAGATTGTAGGTTAATTTAAATTTTGAATATTTAAGTTTGATTTATTTTTGAAGATTTAAATTTGTATTTATTATTTATTCTATTTTTTTATTAATATTTATTCTGTTTTAAAGTTTTTAAAATTTATAAATTTTATTTAAAAGTTTATAATAAAAAGGTTATTAAATAAAATTTTATAAATAAATAATTAAAAAAAATTTACAAACTTAAAATTTATAAAATAAAAATATCATCAATAAATAGACTTACAATATATATATAATTTAAAAGATTTACAAATTTAAAAATATTTTATAAAAATATATTTTTATAAATTGTAGAATATATTAAACTAATCCTTACTGATATTATTTATTTAAAAAATTAATAAAAATTATCTAATGAACAATAAATTTTATATATAATTTTAAGTTTAACTAATAATATAATTTATATCATATACACAATAAAGTATAGTATGTAAAATAAAAATATGTAAATAAATATTATATTATTATATTATTTATAATATTATAATAAATATTTAAATTTTAAAATATAAAAAATTAATAAAAAGTATTTAATTTTTTTAAAATATGAAAACAACATAAAATATTTAATACATAACTAAAGATAGGCTTTGAATTTAAATATTAAAATAAAATTACAAAATTTATAGCAATATCTGATATCATCAACATAAAATAAAGAATTAGTAAGAATTAATAGTTGCATTACTTTCAAAAAAAAAACATATAAAAGATTTATGGTATTACAAATTAAACAATTTTAGAGTATATATATATATATTAATAACTAATTATATACAAATATAATAATATATATAAAAATATAATATGCAAATGCATATATGTATAAATAAGTTTATATACATATAAAAATTAATATAGAATATACAACCCTTGTCAAATTAAAGTAACGTACACAATATTTAAAATAAATATTGAACAAATTTAGTAATAAAGAATTTTTTAATTATCTATTTTAGAACATTATTAGGGTAATATGTTATATATGATAAATTTTTTTTACATAAATCACTTCAAAGACTAGGAGTTAAGTGAAAGTAGATTACTTAAACCATCCTTAACTCAAAATTTGAGAATGTGTAGAGTGAAATCCTAGAATTCTAGAGATAGACAAAGATGATAAAGGAAGGTTTTATTTTAAGGATAATAAAAAAGTTGTCTAGATTATTTTTATTTAAAATTAATAATTAAAGTTTATTTTTAATAAATTATATAAATATATTAATATTATATAAATATAATATATTAAAATAAATATAATATAACATACTAAAATAAATATAAATATATAATATATAAAAATAAACAAGTCCATAAATATATTAAACAAGTTTTTTATAAATACAAGTCAGATTTATTTATCTAAATTTTTTTTAACAAATTTAAATTTATTTATTTATTAAATAAAATAAATCAAATCAAAATTTAAATAAATCAAATAATAAAATCTTATCAAACAATCGAACTTATCTTAATCACTGCATCTAAATAAAAATGCATATATAATTTAGTTTTCATGTTCATGTAGATTAGTCTAAAACCACGAAAATAGCTCTTATTAAAAAATAAAATAAAATTTATTAATAGCTCAATTTAAATACTTATAAAGCATGAACACATCATTTATCACATTTTTAGCTTAATTAAAAGGGAATAATGTTATAATTCCTTCACATCTCATTTATCTTACTTGTTACCATCACTTCAATTGTTAAAAGTTTATTCAAAAGTTTGGAATAATATTTGAAATTGTTTGGATAAATTAAATTACGCTTATTGCAATAAAATTATTAATAAATAAAAATTTATCAAATATTAAAATAATTTTTTATTAAAATAAATTATTTAACAAATTTAAATTGTTATTATAAATTGCAAAAGTCTATATTTATTAACAAATAATGTATTATGTTAGTATTTAATATATTGATAATATAAATTCATAATATTTATATTAATTAAAATTTTTTTTATTAAAAAGCTATATTAACAAATATTAATTCAATATTAAAGTGTTAATAAATAGTATATTTTTGTAGGAATTTCATTTTTACATGTAACTGGACACTACATGTTATCACGTCAAACCTTTTTTTTTTTTTTAAACTAGACTCGTTTAAAGTTTGAGCTAAAGCGAAAAGTTATAATCGATCATAATTTTAACCATGGTTAATACGTTTAAAACCATATCTAAATTAAACCAAATTTACAGAATTTAACATTTTTCATTTTCACTCAAAACAAGGAGTATATAGTAATAAAAAATATAGGATAAGTTGAAGAAGTGTTAAACTACAAGATAAGTAGAAATTAATTTATTCAAATTAATCTTTGAGAAGGAATAATTGAATTTTAAATTTAAGAGAAGGATCTTTTCTTTTAAACAAGGATAATTATTTGTTATAAGTTACTTCACTAAATTAAAGATGTTATGAGATTAATTATAATATTTTAAATTGTTTTTAGTTTTCACATGTGCAATTTTATGCCAGTAAAATCATGTCATGCCGTAGTTAAAATTAAAATTACAGCTGACTTGACTGTATTATCAAATTTATCAAATTATGCTCTTTGAGATATTGCTTTCAAATAGTTCTTTTTTGGAGACGAATCAAATCATCATTTCATAAATTTTATAAAGTAACTTAAAAATAAAAACTTGTGTATAAGTGAATTAATTTATATAAAACTGGCTAGATTATGCTAAATAAATCAATAAACCAACAACATTAGAAATTACTCAAAGCGTGCAGACACTAAATCATACATTATAATAAGCATACTTTTAAATAGAAATCAACAAAGAATAAGGAGAGAGCATGAACAATGTGAATAATACTATGATCTTTGATAATATTCATCAGTGGTACGATTTTTATCACTATCCTTGTTCAATTAAATTCTCTCCATGTTAGTTTACAGCAAAATTCACACTCCCTATTTCTTACAAGCCCATCAAAGAGTTGATAACAAGCCCCCCAAGGATAGCTCTGGCTCCTAATTGCATTTAGAAATTATACATCACTATAATAGCAATGATAGTAAAACACTATCTTAAACGTACAATATATGACAATCTTATTGCACAACGGAGATTGTGTATTCTATAATTTATCATTAAATTAAATTTATTATTTACCATACAAAATTCACTCACATTCATATATACTCATTCACAATTATAAGAAAATACACATGCATCATTAATATATATTAGATCGTATATATATATATATATATAAAAGTTTGTCAACTGAACATAACATCACATATTACCAAACCTTTTCATCACATGTCTAGTATAGTAGTTGGGTTTGAAAACCTAGGAGTTGATGTATAACACAACACTCCTACCCTAGTGTGATAATATATGGAAAAGACATCCAATGATTTTGTCAAATGCATAGTCAAATACTAGTAAGATGCGTAAGGCAATAATGGAACCCATAAGATGTGTAAGGAAATAATGGAACCCATATAATAAGAGGAGCATGATGGTGATACAAATGATTTCTAGTTATAACTGGTTGTTAATCTAAAGAGTGATAGATTTAAGTATAATTCATCATATGAATTTGGTGATCCACGTTATAAATTTTGTATTTCTATATTGTAAGTTCAACATCACCATAACGGTTTGTACCATTCTCATGGTATTTTTCAATGGTTTATCTAATTTATTACAAAACGCCATATATCAAAATAGTAGGGGAAGAAGGGTTTGTTTATTTTAAAAAAAATTATTTTTATATTTTTATTTACAAAAATATCATCTTGTTTTTATTCTATTTTTTATTTTTAAAATTTTGTATTGTAAAAATAGAAAACAATTATTTTTTTGTTTTTATTTTTTCCTGTACAAAATGATAAAAAAAGAAAACATTTTCTGAAACTAAACAAAATTCTAAGATTTACAATTAGCCATAAATGAATTTGATAAAATTATAATTCTGATTATTTATTTGCAAAAAATTAAATGTAATTTTTTTGTGTAATTACATTTTAATTATTATAATCTCATTTATTTTTTAATTATTTTAAAATGACAATGTAAAGTAGAAAACTTAAGATTAAGAAAAAAAATAAACTTAGAACAAGTAAAGATATTACAAAAAAGGTAAAAAAAAAGAGAGAATATGTTGGGGCAAGTGCGAGAAAAAATTTTGGTTAGTAGACTTTACAATAAGAGGAAATCTCAACAACAAGAAATAAGAGTTTTTAAATATAAAATTTTTTGTCAAAATAAAAAGATATGAGACTTTGGATGAAGGAAGGGTATGTTGAAATACTAGTCATTCAAGTTCCATATTAAAATTTTTTTTATACCTTTTTGGTGATGACACTTTTGTGTCCAACAGAATGTATGACAACAATATCCAATACAATGGTGCAGACATAAGTATGATCATGCTCACATGATATACTTAAAATTTGAAGTTAAATTAAAAATCCTTACTAATAAGAGAAAGCATATGATCTTTAGAAAAGAAAATTTATCAATAAGAAAAACTTCTGATCTACTGTGAAAAAAACCTTATTTATAAAAAAGATCATCAATAAAAGAAACATAAATTAAGTATAATTCTTTTTTATTTTCTTCTTTTTCTTCTTCTATAATAAGGAGGTAGTACACACTCCTAATCAATACACACATCCTCCATTTGATCTTTAAATCATTTAATCTACCCGTATCATCTCATTCACTGTAAAAACAACTCTCATACTATAAAACACTTCATCTTTCTTCTCATTCTCTGACCTTCGTAGTATCTCCTCAAGTAGGCTTTTCAATATAGATTGTATTCACGGGTTTTATTTTATTTTATAATTATGGATTTTTTATTAATTTTTATTTATTTTTTTCTGTTATGTATATAACTAATCCTTCTATCAAGAAATTTTGGTGGATCTTATGATATAACCAATTAAATCCTATTTTCATTTTAAATAGATATTTATTTTTATAATTGTGTTTATCCTATTTCTTTTCTCTAATGTTAAGAATTGATCAACATTAATAATTCCTAGTTAGTTAATGGATTTATAAGGTAAATTAAATCTAGAGTTTTAAAAGATTAATAGGAATTTTTTATTTTAAATTAGTTATTTAATTAACAAATTTTTTGATTCTTTTTACCTTTCTTAATTTATTTCTTTGCGTGATTGTTAGGGGTGATCATTAAAGAAAAATAATATTATTATTGCATGATCATTGAATGATAGTAGAATTAGAACAAGTGACTAGTAATTGTTCAACATAATTCTTAAAAAATTTAAGAATAAAATTGGGTAAAGTTAAAATTGAAACCAAGATCCTAGATTCTTTCATTATTAAATCCGTAACTATAAGTGTTGATCTAATTCTTTTTCACTGTTTCTTGTCTTACTTTTAATTTCTCTATTTTAACTTTTATTCATAAAAACTCTTGTTTTAGTAAGCGAAAAAGTCAAGAATTAGTCAATCTAGTTTTTAATTATGACAAATATATTTTTCCATGGATAAAACTCAATAGAATTTCAAAATAAGCTCAATGTTATTATCAACAAAATTTAAAAAGTAAAAAATTTACAAAAAGTAATTATAGGTAGAAAGCCAAAATTATACATAAATAATGTAATTCATAACAATTAAAGATGCATGAAAATATGCATATGATTGAAAATACTCAATATTACATGGTGAGTCTCATTTAGAGGAACGACTTATGAATTTTATAAACTCCATTAGGTTTTATCATCATTATCACTTTTGTTTATACATATTAGTATTTCAAATATAGTAAATGTTTAGATATCCTTGATAATGGTAACTAGTTAGTTAGGATAGTTCCATGTAGAAAATAATTTCTCCACATTAAGTGATTCCGTATTAATAGGACATGCCAAACCATGATGTTCCAAAAATGATGGAGAAAACTGTTACTTTATCAAAAAATTTCTAGTAGCAGGGGTGATACTTAAAATAATATTCCAATACTCAAGTTAGTCTTTATTCTAGCAGAGTAATAATACGGAGATTATGTGTACCATTCCATACGTCATAGACTCTATTTATTGAGAATGAATGTATTACTTCCAAAAATGAGAGGGATGATCATTTTAATCGTTCAACTATTATGTGCAATTCTCTTCTTGTTATAAATGTAGAATATTATCATGTTTGAACATTGAAAGACGTGATCCATGTTTGAGTGCCAGCATAAGAGTCTCGCATTTTTGCTTAGGATATGCCTTGCACTCTAACTAAGGAGATTTAATTGTATGAATACATAGACCACGAGGTTATCCTTGAGGATGTGCTTGTTGGAACTTGTCCTATGGTAATATGATCCAAAATAAAAGTCCATTAACTTGATGCATTGAGTATTAGGAGATTGCCAAGATGAAGTGAGTTTTTCTACTTACTTATGAAAGTGTGTTGCCTAAAAAATCCAGCTAAAGTGTGTTGCATCTAAGTGTAGGTTGTACGATGAGAAGAAGCTTCCTACAAGGAGCTATGTTCGAGATAAGGGTGTTATTCTTAGGCTTTGAGAACTTGGGTGCTTATTCTATTGATACACCATAAGCTAAAGCTAGTGGATATCTTATGTATGTTAAGAACTCATGTGATACAATAGGTTCTACTTAAGCTAATATAGGTCTTTCTATTAATGCACCATATGTTAGTCATCCTTAAGAGGCTTCTCAAAGGGGTATAGAAGCCTCTTAACATTTTTTTGAATCTTGCATGTTGTTTTTTAGCTTCCTTCTTTTTGAAATTATTTACAATCAACTTTTTTTGAGATTTTGTAAGAATAGGAATTATTGGCAGAATGGATAGAAGTGATGACCATTCCCTGAAGAAGCATTCATCTTCTTGTGGTGTTGAAACTAAGGAACTAAACATGACCCTTATCTTGATGAGGATCATCTAGGGGAGTTTAGCGAGTCCATAATTAGATCTAATGCTGAGATCACTAGAAACTTAATGTTGTCCCTCAACTTCATTTGTTCCACCTAAAGAAAAGACTGCTAAGCTTAAAATACTCTTACGTAAACCTTCGTTTGTTCTTTTTCCAATTTCAACTTGTAATTTGAATTTATATTTTAATAAATATTTCTACAATTATGATTAACTGCATTCTTTTAAATTTGATAAGGATATAAGCATTTAGTGAATAAAATAAAAATCTTATTAATGATAAGCATTTAACTAGAAAATGAGTACTTAATAAGTAAAATAATGACTTTACAATGTGACAAATATAAGGTTTTGTAGCTTTACAATCCTCCACTCCTTTAAACTTATACTTTTATTTTATGTTATAAGAAATTTATTAAGATCACTTTATCTTTGATTTCCATAGTTTGATTTTTGCCTTTGTCTTTATGGCATGCTGCCTATTGGGAATGACTACCTTAATTGCCTTAGGAGATTTCTTTATTAACCTTGAGGCATTTTTTTATGCTTTCTAAGGGATAAATCACTTCCTTTGTTCTATAAGTTTTTTTTTTTTTACTTGAGACTTGATTGATCTTGTGAATTTTTTCTAGGGGATGAACCATGTCATTAGCCTTAAAAAAATTTTCATTGGATTAAAGGATTCTCTAGGGAATAAGCCATTCTATTTCCCTAGAAACTATTTCCATTGGCCTTAAGAGCTTCTCTAGGGGATGAACCATTTTATTGGCCTTCGGTATTTTCTTCTTTTGTGAAAAAAATTGTTGGATGATTATGTTTTTGTTAAATACTAAGAAATAGATGAATAATGCATTGAATATTCTTCATTAGATCTGCAATAATACGATAATGTTGTTGACCATATCTTATAGGAAATTATTGATCAAGAAAAACCTTAAACATATCATATAGAAAGGAAATGAGACTAAAGAAGGTTTGATTTCTTTTTTATTCATCAACAACATGTCTTACATCTAAACTATAATACTCCCAAGATTCATGGTATCCTAAATTCGCGGAATTTATTTTTCATTCAACATTTCTATCCTATAAGCTCATTTCCTACTTTTATGGATCATCTTATATGATCCTTTCCAACTGAGGGTGAGTTTACCACTTATGGCTTCTTTTTAACTTATATCAACTCTTCCAAAATCCACATCATTAATCTAGAAACACCATTTTAATGATATTATATTATGTATGACAATTTTCCTCCATCTTATTGCTTCAATTATAAAATGGGCTTCAATTATTATCTTATCCATAGATCTAGTTCCTTAAGTATTAACATGTTGTTGTTGTCCTTGTTGTAGTTGTCAACCTTTTAATATGGTTCTCCCATCTTAGCTTGGATTACACCCTTTACCCCGATTTTCAATTTGAATGGAGATTCTTCAATGGTAGAATTGAGGGTGGTTCTACAGGACCATACGATATGATCCAAATGCTCGATCCAAGCTCTTCTATTCTCGAATTTTATATTCAATCTCCTCATAATCACTTTTTTTGGACCCTAGGATGGTTTTGGGATGTTTTATAGAAGCGAAGTGTTAATATTAATATTTTTCAAATAAAGACTAGAAAACATTATCTACAATTTGGATTTTATCATTTGTGACTACATATGTTGATATTTCAAACTTGGTTACAATATTCTTATAGAAGAACTTTTAGATCTTGGCTAAGGAGATGAAGGAAAATGTCTTAGATTTTACCCACTTTATGAACTAGTTTATGACCATAATGATATACTTCACTTGTCCTAGAGTAGGTGGGAAGGGTGAAAAGATATAGAGTCTCTATTGATGAAAATTCCATGGGATAATAATGATAAAGGTTTCTTTAGCATTAAAAATGTGCAAGTTAACATAAAATTGATTCACATGGTCCTTAGCATTGGCTTTCATGATTGGCTAAAAATATTTGGATCTTATGGTATTGTTCATCAATTCTTGTCCCCCAAAATATTAGCAACAATATTCTTTACAAATTCCAAAGAGTGAAATTGATGCCTTATACGAGTAGGTTGAATAAACTTCTTTTATATAAAATTTATTGGATGAGGGTAAGCCAAGGGCACAATGTCAATCTTCTTATCTTTTCCTTTGTCTTCAAGTAATGTTCCTTCCTCGAGTAATGATGATGTATAGGTCCTAGCTACAAAGGAAAATGCCAGTTGTATAGACCTATTGGGCCTATTGGGTCCATCAACAGAACAAGAACCAATAAGTTGCAGAAGGAGGAAACCTTCTTGAGCCTTTAGGAGGAGCTCTCTCTTAAAATATTTGTTGAATATGTGAGCCTTGTCTTAGTAATCAATGTTGTTTATAATAAACATTTTGACATCGTCATTCACGTTAATTTTGAAAAGTTGTATTCATTTACTTGTCGTACTAAATATTCATTTCCGCACCAATATTTACAATATTAATTATATAAGTAATACAATACACAAATAACAATAAGTTAAGGCTTCTAGTGAGTCATTTAAACAAAACAAAGGATTTAATTCCGTGCACAAGTTATAGTCATCCAAGGCAAAAGGTACAAAGTTGGACAAAACAAAATAAGGTTCTTTATAACTCTTCTTGCATTTGCTTCCATGAACATTCACCTTTAGTCCATGTTATTTGTTTTATATAGATCGTTGTCACTACGAAGATTATGGTTGGACTCTAGGAAAGAAATAAGAGGTGGGGAGTGAGAAATCGTAATTTCTCAGTAGGTGCAAATTTTTGCAAAGCAAAATAAGATCCTTTATAACTCTTCCTGCATTCTTTTTCATGAACATTCACCTCTAGTCCATGTTATTCATTTTACATAGACCATTGTTACCACAAAGAGTATGATCGAACTCTAGAAAAGAAATGAGAGGTATGGAGTGAGAAATTGTAATTTCTCAGTAGGTGTCTACCCTAAGGTTGACATTATCATTTCTAATTCAGTCACTTTAGTTATTAAGACAAGATGACAAACATACAAGTTCAATTATTAATTTTTAAAAATAATACTTATCTGAAGTAGATTCTTTTTAATAATAGCATAAATTCAATCTCATAAAACATGCAATTCATATATACTTTGAATCACTTCTTCATATAAAATCTCCTAGACATAAATCTTATGCATTCTTTAGATCACTTTCTCACCATAACATACATATTGTCTAACTCTTACTCATTTTATGTTTTAATCATAATCATTCTTATTCTGTAGTCATCCTCTCAATGGCAGTTTCTTTGTGAATGGTTGTCACCCTAATAAATTTGGAAGACCTGGGACTTCCCATAAAAGGATTTATTTGAATTCTTATGGATTCACCATAGATAGTTATGTACCTTCTAATTACCATAGAAGGACCTGCTGTCTTCTGAGTGTGCACAAGTCTCAAACTTAGCACACTAGAAGTAGTGTTAAGTTTTCACATAATATTCTTCTTTATTAATCTCTTGACTTATTAGGTTCTATTTTAAGTCTTTGTGATACGATGCATACTCAATATTCAATTTAAATGCTATGTGCATATAGCACCAAATTCATCCATTTAATATCAAATCATGGAACTATATAAACATACACCACTTATTCTTTCTAGATTTCTCTTAACCTTTCCTTTTCTCAAAGATTCTTTTGATGTTCTTTTTATGTTTAAATTTGTGGTGGCTTAAAGGTCATTATGTCTCTTAAGTAGGCATAAATCTTATTTAACTAATTTTAGTCCTCCTTGGTCAAATGATTCTTTTTTAAATCATCAAAATTTATGTTCATCTAAACCTTATTAGCAATTTTTGTTTATCAAATTTATTCCTAAGAGAGATAAATACTTAAGTTTTTCCTATTAAAATCTTATCATGCCTAATTCTTCCTCCCTTGCCTAAATGTCTTTGTGAGCTTCAAGGAGGTTGCTGTTTATATTTATATGCCCTTGTGGCCATTATGTTAAAATTAAATTTCATTAGGAGTGAACCTTTGGTCCTTTACCTAATGAAATACTTTACTAATAATCTTACAAGTGTATGTCAAAATGTTTATGTCTTATCTTCCTAAACTATATCCACTTACTCATACTTCTCTTAAATCTCCTTAAACATCCAAATTAGCTTCCCTTGTAAATTTAACTAAGACTTGGCCAAATTGATTCTTTAAGTCCCTAAGGCATTATGATAAAATTTTCATATGCTTGAGAGGTGATTTATGAAAGATTATAGCTTAGATTACTAGATTGGTCCAACTTGAAAAATTTTAAGACTTTACCTTCTTAATTACTACAAGTTGGCCAAATGGATCTTTAAGCTCCCACAATTCTATAATTGAATTTTAATCACTACCTTGTGCATGGTTGTGTTCATTTTTAGACCATAACAAAGATTTTAACTTACTTTGACTAATTTTAATAAGTATGGTCAAATGGTTACTCAAAACATTTCCAAGTATTTATTAAATTTTTAATTCCTTTCTTGTAATTGGTTAGACTCTTTATTACACCTTAGCTAAAAAATTTAATTCAACTCTTCTTAATTTACTTGAAATGACCAAATCACACCTTGATCATCCAAGGTCATTTTCTCAAAATTCTTCTAACTTAACCTTTGTTCCATGAATTTTCAAACTTGGTACATCACATGTCGTTAGGTCCATAATGGTTTGTCTTTCCTCCATCGCTTTGGTCATGGTCATAGAGGGTCTTAAGTGTCTTGTTCAACTTTTTGTTTATTATTTGTCCTTTGCTCTTACTAGTTTTAAGGTCTAATGTTTAAGTTAAGTTTTCAACTTTTGTGACTTAACCTTTTTAGTCTTTTATGATATTTGTCATATGGGTCTAGATTTGAACTTTTACTAAAGTCATAGTTCAAGATTAAAGCTTTTAAGAGAAACATAAGAAAACTTACAACTTTGAACATAAAGATCATAAAAAAAGTATTTTTCAAGACCACCAAGTGTAGATCTACTAGATATACTCCAAGATCTATCCATCCCTTACTTTGAACACTTCAAAAATTTTCATAAGAACTCTCAAATCTACCTCAAACCATTAAAAATAATTTTAAAGAAATTTTAATTAATTAAATTGCTCCAAAGTTTGATAGAAGCACTTTAATCCATAAAATAAAAAATCTCTTTTTAACTTCCAAAAATCACTAAAAACTTGGTGATATTAATTTTTAACAATCAAGGGAAGTTTTGAACTTCATCAAACTCAAGAAAAAAGGGATTCATAAAACTTAGAGAGATATCTACCAAAAAGAGAAGAAAAACAAGTCATGAACATATAATTAAAAGCTTAGATACAATGTATGGTGAATGAGTCCCCCTTGGTGTTCCTAAGCAAATTCAGCCACCTAGGACATATGGGAATTAAATTTTCACTTAAGGGCATTTTTACCTATTTACATATAATTTCCATTTTTCAAATTAAATATAAATATAAGAAATTATCATTTAGGACTATTTTAACTCTAATAAATCTAAATTTAGCACTGATCAAGGTTAACTTATTATAAGTATGGTTAATTTCAATTAATCAAAGTTAATTTACTTCAACCATAATTACTTTTATTTCTCCTCATTAATATTTTTGTCCTATATGAGGTGAGTCATCACCCCATTTTCCATATGTCCAATTCGTTTTCAATGGGTAGGGCCCACTTCTCGGTTTCTGCTTTATATTTTCTTGCTCTCCCGACCTTTTAGGATATTTTGGTAATTTTCTGAGAATTTCCCAGAAAGTTTCCAAACTATTCTCCCGATGTTTCTAACATATATTGGTTCATTCTCGAGTCATGTTTATGTTATTTTCCATTTTTCTGGGAATAGTTTATCGCTTATAGAAGAAAAAGATTTTTAAGGGAATTTTGAATATTTTTGGGTGTTTTTAATGGTTTTTTTAATGGTTTTTTCGTTTTCTCTTTATTTCTATTATTTTTTTATGACTATCCAAACATCATGGATGAATTATAAACCTTTAAAATATCTTTTATCCTTTAATTTAAATTATCTGCATATTTATTTGTGTCATTTTAGTGGATGAACATTTTCATCATTTTATAAAAGTTCTTTAATTTTCTTAGAAATTTTGGAAGAAATTTAGTAATTATTAATTTCTCAATCACTAACCGAGGAAGAGAAATTTAGGATGTTAGAATTTTTTTTTCGTCCTTTATTTTATCCCACCTATATTTCTTAAAACCCTTTGGACACATTATGATCAAAATAAAAGATCTTATGATTTTTGTGTGTAATCACATTCTTAGCAAAGACTTAGGATTTATAGGAAAGTCTATGATAGTGTATAATTAGAAGAGATGGGTGACATGATTTCTTTATCTTTAAACACTTTGAGAGATAATTATCTATGTACCCCCTAAAATGGTAAAAATTGTATCTATTACATGTACTCTAAATTCATTAGGTTTCCTAAACTATAAATGTTTTTACATTCCTATTCCTTAGTATAGGTTATTTCTTATGGAAAAGTAATGTTTATATTTAAACAAGTTGATAAGTTTTTATTCTATCAATTTAACTGCATAGATTTAATCTTAATTTATGATTAATTAATATTTTAATCCTTATAATTTTGACAACTTTTCTTTATTTTCTTGCAAGAATAATAATATAGGTTTTGAAATTCAAATTGGACAAAAGGTACTAAAAGAAAGTATAATTAAGCCTAGAAAGAAGTAGAAAGGTCTAAGAGGCTAGAAAAAAGCCTAAATAACTATCATATAACCATGGAAGAAATCATAAGGCATGTAAAACCAATTAAAGATCCTAAAAAGTGAGGTAGGAGATCTAAAAACCTAACACAAAACCCTAGAACCCACAATGAAGAAGAAAGTCCAACAAGAGTATCAACATACCCTTGTTAGATGTCACTTTGTCCTAATCATGCCCTTGCTGACCAATTCTTGACCTTGATCAACAAATTTTCATCCCTATATGGATAATTTTGGCCTCATTGGTAGAAGAAACTCAATTAGGCCTTTACCTTGGTGTGTTTGTGCAAAATCTTTGGCTTATTTTTCAATTTTAGAATTAGTTTTCTATCTTTTATCTCTTCTCTATTATTAGAAAGTGTACTCGATTTGTATTAATTCTTCATAGACTTCATGATGATGTTAATAATGTGTACCACATATACCTAAATAATATTATCCTAAATATGGAAAAATACTTAGGTGACAAGAAGATGTTAGTGTTAGGGTGACAAATGAATATGTAGACATTAATTTGAATACTTCGTGAGGAACTGTTAGTAAAGGCATTATTAATCAAAATAGTGGTTAAAAGAGAGAAACAACTAATCTTATTGAAGTAATATGGAATAGAAAGGTGAATATCTTTTTAAGGATAACTAAGTTTGACTATGAACACATAACTTAAGCAATTAGTAGAAACTACTAGCATCAATAATTCTCCAATATTGACAACTTGGGAATTAGAAACAACACTAGCCCTCAAAATCTTAAAGGTTGCATTACTAATAATAAAGTAATTGAGTTATGTTTTTTTTTAAAGAAAATACCATTCACACTATCATTGAGAAATTAATGTCCAATGTTGGAGTGAAAATGATTCTCGTACAATTACTTAGTGGTATCCAACCTAATATACATGGTTCTCATTGGGCTTTTAACATCCACAAATTTTAAAAGAATCATATGTGTTGAGATGGATATCACTATGAAATAGTACAAATATTAAGATTCATGTTGAAGATACCAAGCCTGTAATTTATTGAGATATTTTTTAATATAACTTTTTCTTATTGTTAACATTTACACTTGCTCATTTTAGATGTTAGAAACATCGATGAAGGAGCAATATTTTTTTGTAATGGAAGCAAATATTTTCTTCTAATATATGGGACAATATTACTAATACAAATTACATGCGATAGAAAATTAAAAGAGAGATGCTAATTTCTATAATGTTTTATTGCATTAGTTACAAACATTGCATTAGTTATTTTATATTACAACAAATTATAATTAACTAATCAAGAGTATTAAATTAGTTAAATAGTATATCATTTGGTTTATGTTATCACTTGAATTTAAACATGTAAGATTAATATATAATACGAGTTGATGAAATGGTTATATTATTTTTAAATATGGTTGAATGATAGAACAATAAAACACACATTTTATTGGTGTTAGATTGTTACTATTTTAAAAATGAAGCGTTTAATTAAATTGTGACATAATGCTAAAATAAAAAATAATGCCTTTTTTGTGTTAATTTTTTGATATAAGATACTTTTTAATTTTTATACTTTCTACAAGTCATATATTGAGACACATCATAATTTTTTTTTTATGAATTGAAAACTAAAAATTATATGTAATTTTCATGTTTATCTCAAAA
The DNA here is from genome assembly GCA_037954105.1 of Canavalia gladiata. Lineage (NCBI taxonomy): Eukaryota > Viridiplantae > Streptophyta > Magnoliopsida > Fabales > Fabaceae > Canavalia > Canavalia gladiata. The sequence goes on along the minus strand of CM075665.1, from coordinate 12,226,220 downwards.
ACTAAATCGACCTAGATCTAAGAAAAATTATAGTTGCAATAACCTTCTAACTTAAACTGTCTCTATTAGCTTTAAATTTCTATTGAAGTGTTCAAAAATTTTGTACAAAATGACCTTTGTATCTTTTAAAAGGGACATTTGAACTACAGTTAATATCTTAAAACCAAATATAGTTCGTTGAAAATATAAAAAAAAATCTATAAATTTCATGTTTTGCTCATGAACTAATTTTTTTCTTTTTGTATTTTGTTTGATGAAACCTCTTATAAATCATGTGATGAAGCGTTGAATATTTTTATATTTTTAACCTTTTTGTCATTTGATACTTGTATATGAAGTGAAAATCTTAAATTTAAATAAAATTAAAGTAAAACAAAATATATCAACCAAAACTACAACTTTCATAAAAGATTATAAATTCAAATTCAATCATAAAAAATCCAAATCGAGATGGATAATATAAAACATTATATGTATAAATAAATATTTGACAATAAATTTAAAAGACTATAATTTTATTTTAGATCTTAAATTTATTAAATAAATTTAATTTAAAATATAAAAGATGACATATATTATATGTTGAATTAAAGTTATTTAAGGTACCATATCTTTTTAACATTTTATGAAACTGTGTAAATTTAATGTATATAATAAAATTTTCAATTTTATAATTAAATTGATAAAATTTAATATTTTTTAAAAAATTATTTAAAAAATTACTTTAATAAAAATTATTTTTAAAATAAATTGAATCATCACCCATATATAGGTGTATATATTAAAATATTTTAACAAAGAAAATATAGTAAAAGCTAGAAAAAATGATTAAGCTAATAGGTGAAACCTATTTGTTTGTTGAGCTTCGCAAGGTGTATTTGTATTCATTAATTATATTTTTATTAGTGTGAGGTGTGTGTAAATTTTAATTTGGTTCTTGTCATCAAACTGTTTGTGAAAAATTAAATTTCTAGTTATATGTTTAGTAAACTTTTATAGGTTCTTAAAATTTTGACCTTATTTTTTTAATTTTATTCTATTGCTTAATCTTAGAAAACCTTCATTTTCAATTATAAGTTTTTATAAATTCAGTACTATAGACCTTAATGATGAACTTTTTATCCTTGTTTTGATATTCTGTTTGATGAATCTGCATTGGTTTTAGATATGTGATGTCCTGTAACTTCTTATTAGCAATTGCATTTTTAGTTCTTGGTTGATGTTTAGATCTTAATTTTTTAACTTTAAAGTAGTAGTATTTGACTTAATTTTATTTTGAGTTTTTCGTTTTAAAATAACAACTTGTGTGAAGTAGGATTTTTTTTATCTTAATTTTTTAACTTTAAAGTAGTAGTATTTGACTTAAATTTATTTTGAGTTTTTCTTTTTAAAATAATAACTTGTATGAAGTAGGTTTTCTTTAGAAAAAATAAAAGTAAAAAAGCATGTTGTTTTAGTGAAGAAAGCTTTTCTCTTTTTTTTTTTTAAAAAAAAAACTTATAAGAAAAATCAAATTTTAAGAACTATTGATTTCTATTGCTTCCTCTTTCCTTATTCCAAATTTAATGAGTCTCTTTGTAAAATAATAAGTTGTGCTAAGTAGGAATTTTGTTAAGTAAAAATAAATAAAAAAATTTTCTTTTAGTGATTTATTTTTTTAAAAAAAAAGAGCTTTTATAAAAAAGCTAAATTTAGTAGCTTTTGGTTTCTCTTATTTTCTCTTTCCTTATTTCAAATTTCAAGGTTGAAAAATATATTACCTAAAATATTTTAACATATAAAAAAGTAACTTTAAGTTTTAAAAATTATAAAATTACCAAACAACTTGAATCTCAAATTTAAAACTCATATTTTTACTTCAATGAAAAAAAAACTTTTACCTTCAAATAAAATCATGCCAAAACACTACCAAAGATTGTAACCCTCTCAAACATTTAATCTCTGTAAACAGGAACAAAAATTCTAGTTATCTCTGTAAACATTTGATCAATATTTAGTTAGTAACACCTTATTTTGTTGAGTATTCAAAGTTTTGTTTTGGTGCAAGAAATTACAGCTAGTTGAGTATTTCTCTAACCTCTTGGTAAAGAGAATAAAAAAATGTGTTCGGAACTTGAATTTATGATTTTTAAAACTAACTTTATCATATAGAAGGGATTTCAAAGAACGAGTGGTTAATTTAATAATAGTGTATATTTAATTTTTCATTTAAAAATTTCAATTAAATTTTAAGTATAAAAATTAATAAAAATCTAATTTATGATATTACAAATGTTTCAATCTCGAACAGAATTTTTTTCCGTAGTCTAAACCAAAAAATAGAAGGAATTTCAATACACATGGTTGAAATGTTATAGTTCAAAACTATTTAAAGAAGAAAAAAAAAAAAGGAATCCTCACTTGACATTCTTTTTCTTTAATGTTTCAACGTAGAACAACCTGTCCAAATATTCTAATTATGGACTTGAGAACAAACTATTGAAGGACTTGAGAACTTCTTTGTGTGATCTACCTAAAGATTCTAATTATGATTGAGTCTAGTCCAAATATTTAAGGACTTTAGAACTTACCTTAGTGTGATCTACCTAGAGATTCTTAAAAGGAGTGTTAGGTATTAAGAGTAATGGGAGTGGAAATAGTAAACTAATGTAAATATGAATTTAATTGATAAGTATCTAGCATATTTATATAGAAGTGAATGTATTGATTTTTGCCATGAATACTGTAAAATTGGGATGAGTACAATTTTTTAAAATAATATAAAAGTTCATATGATGAAAATGACTACAATATATTTTTGATACGCATAATAATTATTTTACAATTGAAATGTCTAATTAGAGCCTTTTAATTAGATATTTGTTAAAAAAATAAATGTGAAAAATATTCATTGTATAAGAAATATTTAATATTTATCATTTAAGTAATTAAAATATTTAACAAAATATATTTGATGTTTTACAATCAGTATTCTTCAGATAGTTCTTAGTGAAACGTCAAATTAAAATTAAAAATAAAGATGGCTACTGTTAATCAGGAAATTAGGACATTAATTGTTAAGAAAAAAAATAAAAGAAAAAATTATTCACTGTTCTCATTTTTATTTTATTTCTTCATTTTAGAAGATAGAATATATATTAAGAGATAAGATTATTTTCATTTTTATATTAACATTATTTTTTACTTCCCAATATGATATTTTGTTATCATTTTTCTCTCAGTTATGGTAAATGTATAAAATATTTCAAAAATAAGTAAAAATAACGGTATAGTTAAAAAATAACATGATATATCATACTGTTAAAGTAAAGCTACAATATCTACATTAACTTTATTAGATAACATTAAAAGAGATTAATCTAATATCAAACTATTAGTATATTACATATTTTTTAATGAGTAGAGTGGGAACTTCAAAATAACTTTCCCATTAATTACTTATTTGAGGGAAGGGAAAGGATCATCACAGTTTTATTTTATTTTTTTTGGGTACATCACACAGAGTTTTATTGAGGGGCATATTTATAAAGTTATTTTTATAAGTCAAATAAATTTTCTAATTAAAGAAGATATATATATAACTGCAAAGTTGCACCAATATATTTAATTTTTAATTTTTTTCTAAATTAATTCCTTAAAATCTAAACGGATCTAAAGTTGTGAAACAACCCACTGAAAGAGTAGTACAAAGTACCAAAGTTGAAGTTCCTTTAAATCTAAAATATTCTCTCTCCATTGAAAAGATAAAAACAAAAGAAGCGATATTAAGGAATGTACTTTGTGACATAATATATACTCTAAAACAATGAAAATGTCAATCCAATGATTATAATCTGTGAGGAAAATCAAACACATATAAGATATTGGATGATGAAAAAATGAAGTGTGTCTTAAAGTGATAGAAAGGAATGGTACACGAGTGTGCACTAAATTAAGCACGCGAGAACAAAATCCAATATTTAAGAAGCATACATATATGTGTGCTTTCGGCTTCCTGTGCTGCAGTCACGCTTTAGAGTGTTGAGAATAATTATAATATCTTTGTGATAACCCTTATGAATTTAAGTTGCCCTTTGTGTTGTACCACTTTCCATAAAGAAACATTCTCTTCCTTCCATCTTTATCTACCACATTATTCATTTCATTCCTTCTAAATTCTCACAACTATTAATTTAAAATAAATCTACACGTCAATACTAAATTATTGTAATGCATTTGATGTTGTGAGTTTTATTTTATACTTATTTGTTCCCCTTTATGATATTTGTGATTAAAAGCAAAACAAATGTACTTTGTAGGAAAATTTATTTTAGATCTTAGAATGCCCAAAATTTATATTAGCGGTTTGGTTTAAAGGTTGATTTAATTGATTTTAAACCATTAAATATGATTAAAATAAATATTTAAATTAGTCTAAATTACATATTTTTATTAAAAAAAATATCAAATAATGTTTTAATTACTTTGATTCTTAATTTTTTATTAAGATAAAAATGTTAATTAATAAAAACTGAAAAATGTGTGATTAATTTAAGTGGTATGTTTTATTTTTAAGTCTCTGGTTTGAAGTTGTTTTTGTAGCAATCAAAATTCATTTTGAGGTGTGATATCCATTAGTATCTCAAAAAGATGTCTTTATAATCTTTTACAAAATTATTAATTTTAAAAATTAGGAGTCAATTTTTTTAAAACGGTATTCTTTATAACTATTCTTCAAATGCGGTAAGTTATTATAATACTCAAGGAAATCCAACACTCTAAAATTAATTATACTCTTCCATTCTTTAAATTTATAAAAATTAAACGAGAAGTTTATCTTGATTTTTTTTAAGATCTAATTTTTAATGTTTGGTACATTAATTAATTTTTTATAAAAATATTGTTAATTAAATAGATATTTTAAAATAATGGTAGGATAATGAATGGGTATAAAAATTAAAAAAGTATATCTTATTAAATTAAAGATAATTTTAAAAAATTATATAAATTAATAATAAATTTAATATTATTAACTAATATGTAGAATGAGTTCTATATATAGAATCCAAAGAAGTAATTTATTTTCAACTTGTTTACAATATAATATAATACAAGCATGTCTAACTTAATTAAAAAGAAAAAGTTCATTTAAAAGTTAAAAGCAATGTGAACGAGAAACCCAAAGTACTTTGATAAGCGAAGATGAAACATGTAGCATGAACAAAGTTGTCTACAAAAAGAAAAACGGTGGGATTTACTTTTGTTCTAATCTATCTAGATCATAATTTCATCATTTATGAAAGATAATTAACTAATTCAAGTTAAAAGTATTTACAATATAATGAGATTAATGTTTTAATAGAAATATTTTTAGACATAAATTTAAAATTTAAAACTATACATAAAAAATAATGTATGTATAAATTCAATTAATCAAATTTTATAGAAATAAAACATCATTTTGATTGCAGGAACATTGGCAAAAGCAATTAAAATAAATAAATTATACTCCTACGTATAATTCTTATACCATTTTATTAGGGAAGAAAATTACAAATGTAAAATAAAATTGGTAACATAATAAAAAAAATAAAGAAATAAACACAAGAATGAATCATGATAATGGGGACATATGCGCACGTAAGTGATATTTGGAAAGAGATTATTAATTAGGTTATTAGATTAAAGGTTGTAATCTAATATTCCATGGAGGTGGACCATGATGAGTTAATTATATGGGTCCTGCAAAAGAAGCTTGGCACAAAGACCAAGCTTGATGTTAGAACTTCACTCAAAAAGTTGCCATGTTAAACGATTCGTATGATATTAGAGATGCTTTATTTCTCTTTTTATTTTTGGCAACATGTGGAAGCCTCATGATACTTTTTATCACCTTCGAGACTTAAATTAATGCACATGTGCATTTTTGCGGTTTTTCTGCGAGTTTGATTCCTATAACTTGATATATTATGATTACGACATTAAGTGTGAAAATCATGATATGAAAATGTATGATAGTTATTAATAATTAATATTTTTACGAACGTGTCATAATTATATCGACGTATATATATATATAAAATCAAATTTTGATTTATTTATTAAATTTTAGTATTTATATTAATTTAATAATTTTATATAAAATTTAAAATTTATTAATTTAATCGTTGAATTATGTCATAATATTTAAGTAAATTATATATATAAAATTATATAAAATAAAAATTATTTAATATTTTATTTTATAATTTTATATCAATGGTTATATATTATCTAAATATATGTAAATATCAAATATTAAATAATATATCTACAGATTTTTAAATTTTTTAAAATTTGATATATATATATATATATATATATAAATAAATAAATAAATAAATAAAAGTAAGATTTCGTTAACATTTATATTAAACTTTAATATTTATACCAACTTAATAATCTTATATAAAATATAAAATATATTAATTTAACTTTTAAATTATATTATAATATCTAATAGATATGTATATTAAATTTTAAAAAATTTAAAAATTTATAAATATATTATTTAATTATTGATATTTATATATATTTAAATAATATATAAGTTATTAAAATAAATTTATGAGATAAAATATCTTTCAATTTTTATTTTGTGTGAAATTTTATATACATAATCTACTGAGATATTATAACATAATTCAATAATTAAATTATTAAATTTTACATTCTGTATAAACTTACTAAATTGATATAAATGGTAAAGTTTAACACATGTTATCGATGGATAATATATATATATATATATAAAATAAATAGTACATTTGTTATTTTAAAATTATAAAAATTTTAGATTATATTATTTATTTTTTATAAGAAATTTTTTTAAAATTAATTTTTTTATAAAATGATAAAATTTAATTTTTATAAAAAAATAACTTTAAAATTTTACGTAAAAATTAAATTCATATAACTTAACCCAACCATCATTAGTGAGGAAGGATATACAAATTTGATAGGAATAATCCGTTTACATAATGGACAAATTGTTGACATTTGGTATTTTTAAAAATTTTATTTAATATGTTTAAAGATAAAAATGTCACAATCTTTTTATATTAGAAAGCCCACAATGACTAATTTTATTTTAATTTTAAATTATGATGGTCATCTAATAACAAAATAAATTAATTTTTTTTCTTAATGAACCATTTAAAGTTTTATTGATTCTAACTACTTATTATAAAGTACATTAGTCTAACCTTCCAATTTTATAGATTTGATCTCTACAACTTATTTCAAAGTACATTATTCTAACATTCCAATTTTATAGATTTGATCTCTACAACTTATTACAAAGTACGTTATTCTAACCTTTCAATTTCATAGATGTGATTTCAGACTTACGCATGGAGACCTATGATGTAACATGCTAATCACATATTTTATTTATTTTTTATTGTTTAGGATTTGAAGCTTAAAGGAGCTTATGAATATGTACTTCTAAATACAATAAAGTAACATAATATAGAAATCTAATAGTTAGAAATAAATTATTGGATTTTGATTTTGTATTTTATGGTTAAATTAATCTATAGGTTTTTAATTATTAAAAGAATTTAATAATAAGTCTAATTGGATTCTTCCATTAGGCTTTCATTAAACACATCGATGTAATTAAAAAATCTTAAATAGTTAAGAAATTAGGTTACTGTTTAATTTTCATGTAAGTTCATGAATTGTTTTAAAAAAAATTTCATATTTTTATACATAATACAACCCTAATAAAAATATGGCCAAAGACCTAATTAAAAATAATATAAAAATTAAAAACCGACTGATGAACAATTATCAAATAATTTGGAAACCTAAAGAATAATTTATTAATTTATTTAATTATGTTAAATAAATAAATTTAACTTAATTCAACCCAAATGAATTGGGTTAAGTTGAAAAATTCAAGAAAAGAAAAGTATTTAATCTACTTTAATTCAACTCAATTCATTACTTTGAGGAATAGATTGTATCTAAAAATATTTTAGAACTTAAAAATATAATAATTATTTAAGTAAGTTATATTTGTATCCTTTAAAATTTAATAAAACTATTATATTTTATATTTTTATATTTTTAATCTCTATTTACATAACGGTATAAAAATTAGAAATAATTTGTACAATAAAAATCTATAGCACTATAGTTGAATAAATTAGAAAGATTTAATAAAGAATGAATATTAAATAAATTTTATAAAAATTTAACTAAAAATGGTATGCTTTATTCTATTTATTTCCATTCTGATGTGACTGGAGGAGCAATAAATTGGATGATGAACCGGTTACAATCAACTTTTATGCTTTGATATTCCACCATATTCTCTTCCCAAATCTAGAATATTTTTTATATAAAAAAAAACAAAAAAACGAATAATTTACTTTTTCTAAGAAGCCTTCATCATCTAGAAGCCTTTCGGTTCACTCTTTCCCACACAAGATCTAGAAAACCTTTCCTTTTCTAGAATCATAAATCTTAATTATTAAGTTAAATGAATTCACTTAACTATCACTATCATTCATGACATGCTATACCTGCAGTCATGTCTACCTCTATTTATAGCTTCCTAGATCAATCCAAAACCATATTAAAAATAATTAACCATCTAATTAAATGAACTTAATCCGCTCATATCGTATACCATTGTTCCAAGTCCGCAAAATCGGCTAGGAATATGAGTACCTGACAAAAATATATCGTACAAAATCTTAAAATAAAATAAACCTCGTACGTTAAAAAAAAATGTTGGTCAGAAAATTAATTCAATTTTTGTGCTGATTTTTAAAAAATAGTGAATTTAAAAAACTGACATGTACCAATGTTTCCTTGGGATGAAGTTAATCCCCTTATATTGTGTAATCAAGTCAATAAAATCGGCTACAATGTGACAAATATCGTACAAAATTATTGTTAAAAATCAACCTCGTACACACAAAACGAAATAAAAAAAGAGGTTTTGTGTAAACTATCTTTCGGCTTAAATTAACAAAATATGTTGTGCTTTTTTTTTATTTATAAAAAAATGGTGAATTTAGTAAACTGTCATGTATTGTATTATTGTTTCCACAATCTACGGGATTAGAGCGTGCAAGTTCTTTAGAAGTTACACTTTTGTTTGAGAGGCGTGCGTGCGTCTCTCATTTCTTTTCTCAGAAAAAAGTATTGTCTCCCTTTTTTTTTTCTTTTTTTTTTTTACAAAAGGTTTAGTTAAGTTGGATTTAGTGGGTTCACCAAGATTAAGACATGCTTCAAGATTTGATGAATGATTTAGAGATGTCTATATATCATTCACCAATAAGATTTTAAAAGGATAGCAAAATTTAAACATATGATCTCATGAATCACAAATTCAATTCTTAACAATTGAATCAATCTTTGTTGACTCTATCTTCTTAAATAAAAACATTTTTTTATAACAAAAGGTTTTCCCTAGTTTAATTTTATGTAACAAGAATTAAATTGAAGAGTAAATTTTAATTTTTAAAAGATTAAATGTTGTTAATTATAATAATTTTAAGTATTAAATTATTATTGTTCTTAAAAAATAAAATAAAAATTGGTTATTTTAATTTTAAAATTATTAAAATATCCAATTATATTTTATATTTCAGGAATCAAATATTTTTTTGAATTTATAATAAAAATAATGAAATCTAAATTTAAAATCTCATATAAATTATCTTAATTCTTCGTTACTAGATTAACTCTAATAATTTGAAAATTAAAATAATTGACTATTTATCAAATTAAAATAAATAACTATTTATCCTTTTAATAATTAATATAACCAATACCTAATATTTGATAAAAAAAAACTAAATACTGGAATAAAAATAATAGTACTATGTACGTTCTGAAATATTTGATGTCCCAATTCTATACATGAAACAAATATTGCAAAGATAGTGAAACGTGAAGCGTGAATAGATATGGTGTATCCACTAAACCTTTCTCGGCCCTAAAAAAATAAAATAAAATATTCGAAAAAAAAACCTAGAGATATATGTTTATAGTTTGATTCAAATTGCATATCAATCCTTTTTTTTTAAAAACATTTTAAGAATAGATAATCATTCTCTCCTATTAATAGACGTGTATTAATTTAACCAATTATAAAATAGCTTGACCAACAAATGCCACTATAAAATAGATTTATCCACTTAATTAATGACTCATAGTTAGTTAAATACACATCTATTAGAGTTCTCTGTAAAAAACACCCAGGAAAAATGGTATGTGAAAGTAATTTTTTAGTTCATGTTGAGGGATTTGATAATCAGATATGGACCACCAGCATCCAAAGATACATATTATGCACATGTGAAAATATAATAACAAATTCATAATGCACAGGTTTATACATAATAATAAATAAACATGTTATAGACATTAACGTGACATGTTTATTTTTTAATGTAAATCTAAGTCGAGCCTAGAGAGAAATTGATTCAAACATTGAGCTCCACATTCTGCAAATCTTATACCATTTTCAAATATTATAGATAAATTGTTACCATCTTTACACTCATATAATCAAATCAACTACAGATTCGGAAGTGATATGGAATTAAAGCCTGGGAGAGCTAGAGTTGTCCCATATTCGGAAGTGATATGGAATTAAAGCCTGGGAGAGCTAGAGTTGTCCCATATCAATAGTTGGAAAGGAAACTATATTTTTTCTTTTTAAAAATTTGGAAAAACTATATATATAAAGAGGAGGAGGATCAAGTTATTTCAAGAGTAACTTTGCTTAGAATTATTCCGCTTAATAACTTTCATATAAAATTATATTTCATCAATCCAACCATTGAATTAATAAATTATATTATGTAAATTATTTTTGCAAAATTTGAAAAATGTTTAATATTTTATTAAATAAATTCAAATTAATAAATATTATAAGAGATATATTATCCATTAATTTAAATTATATTTTGAGGTATCAAACATTTTTAAAATTTTATAAATTTTTTTAAGAATAATCTATATAATATAATTTATTCATTCAACGGTTGGATTGAATTGATAAAATATAAGTGTATATGAAAGTTATTACACAAAATAACATTAAACAAAATTACTTTTGAAATAACTTGATCTACCTCATATATATATATATATATATATATACTATTAATTCCTAATGTATTTTTTATTAATCTCAAATCTTCCTTTATTACTTGTAAATCTTTATTATTATTTTTTATATCTATTTTTAATTCATACATTTTTTGTTCCATAGGTTTAGAAAATTCAATTAATCGTTTTATTTTTGTTTTTGTTGGTTCGTTTTTTATTATTTCTTCTAATTCTTTTGGGAGTTCTTTTATTACATCTGTTATATTTTGATTTTCTAATTTTTCTTTTATATTTTTGTCTATGTAACATCCAAATTGTTTTAGTAGGATCGAAATTTATAATAAAAACTGACAATACTCAAGTAAAAACATGGTTAAGTAAAGAAATAAAAAATCAGAAACTATCAAATAAAATGCTAATTAAATGGCAAACAGATATGTTTTATTATGATTATGAAATTGAGTTTATTAAAGGCAAAAATAATCTGGTTGCTGATTTTTTAAGCAGATGGAATCAAATAGCAGTGTAACTCAGACCAGTAAAGCTCCTCAGGAGGATACAAGTAATACCAGTAATTCCTTCATGAAACAAGTTGGAATGAAGTTTCAACTTATAGAATTAAACATAAATTTATGGACAAAACAAGTAACTGAAAATTTTACAAGAATATTTAATCAATTGGAAAATTTGCAATCGAGGATTGAGAAATTAGAAGGTGATAATATAATGTAAATAAGAATACTAAATTTTGTTCTCGTTGCTTTTAAAATTAATTAATACTCCGCCTCTATCCCTTTATAGAGTTTAGTTACACATATTCAAATATTTAAATATGAAAACTTACAAGGTTTGTTTTGGTGCGCTTTACTGTGGGTACGCCCTCCGAAAATGTAAAGAGTGGTGTCAGAATATAAGAAGTGAATATATATATTATTAATCATGTATCAGTTATTTATTAATCATAGGACCAACATTGTCAAAGGTATCATCTCAACTTTGTTGACTTACATCTATTGGTGTCTTCTTAACTGCAAGTATGTTTGATGCTAGCTTTTTCTCCCTTTATTTATATTACTTGGTTGGACAGAAATGAACACTTATAAAATAGAATTAATTGAATTCAATTACAATTTTGATCCCTCTAGTTTAATATAACTTTATTTCGATCTCCAATTTTTTTTTTGAATAATTTTAATATTATACTTTTAAAATTTAGCAAATTTGATCACTTGTTAATTTATTTATTTATTTCAAATCAAAGCCCTCAAAATATTTTTTTCTAAATTTTTGGAGGAATTTATAATGATATTGGAACATGAAATAACTTTAAAAGTTTTAAAGTTAGAAATTTTTGTAAAAATTTTATAAAATTTGAAGAATTTTATAAAAAAAAAGGATTTGAAGAGAAAATATTGAAACCTTTTAGTTTAGATAAAATATAATATTTTGATTGACAAAATTTAAATAAAAATAATAAAATTTAATTTATAAAAATTTTGTAAAGATAAAATTTATTAAGGTTTAGATAAAAAAAAATGATGAAAGAACAAATTTACTACATCTAGAAAGTAGAGGAGTAAAATTGTTCAAGGAATTTTAAAAAACAAGTAAAACTGTATATAAATCAAATTAGGACTAAAAATACAACTAAACCAATTATATAAACATATGCTTCCCATAAATTAATACGAAGGCTTAAGAACAAAAATAAGGCAAGCTACTCCTAAAGACTATAACGTAACCCATGTAAAATTTAGGTTAAATCAAACTTACAAAATGACTTAAGTAAAATATTTTGGAAGTTTAATTATTTGAAAACGTTAATCAATAAATCATTAAAAATTAGGTTTAATAAATTTGTTTATTTAAGTAAACAATAACAATATTAAATTTATAATATAATATTTCAAAATTATATTTGTTAGTCTATTTAAATATTTAAATATATCTATCTAGATGTAAATTTGGATATATTAGCATTTGAAGATATTTTTATCCTTTGAAAGGTCTTGTTATTGAGTAAATTTTAGAATAGACTTTCAGGTAAACCAAACTATAGAAAAACCCATACCTTAGGAAAAGTCTCTATCATGTAAATAAACAAAGCTTGAAGCCTTGAATTAGAGAGGGTCCAAATTTAGACCTCAAACCTTATCCCAACCCTGTTTATTTCTTACCTTCACAAGAACTTATCTATAAATCTAGTTTTGTAGATATTTTAGTACTCTTAAAATTGCTTGTATTACTGAGATATTTTCTTTGAAAATCTATGAAATATAATATAATATGATCAGGGCTTAAGGCAACAAATTATTTTCTGCAGTAAAATTATCATTTAAATCATTAGAATGCTTATAAATGTATGTCACAACGCTTAAGCTCTTCCTTTATTATCCCTATTTGTGGAAGAAATAACAAAGAAAAAGTAGTGGATACCGAATTGATTTTAAAATTTATAGATTCTAAATTTAATTATATTTTAATATCATTCATATATTGCTAGGTGGCCGATTCATTGGAGCTTAAACCTCAACACATGATAAAGGTTTTCACACAAGAAACCAAAAGGGATGAGAAGTACAACTAGTCCAACTTGGGCCCGGAATAACGACATAATAGTGATGTGCATCCACAACCTTTAGAACAACAAAACAAAACAAGTAGGACAATAGCAAATAGCAATCTAATAATCAACCAAAATACTGCAAAAGCTCAAATTGAACACTTCAACATCATAATCAACATCAACTAGACCCATTGGGTAGAAAGTTTTGTAACTTGTCCATTTCAGTGGTTTTGACACTTTATCTTCTTCTCAAACCATTTTATCCGGTTCAATAAAGACCACAGTAACAACTTATACCATTCTTTTTATAATGATATTATATGATCAACATCCTTTCACCCCACCCCACACCACAAAAGTCTTGTCTTCCTAGTGTATCAAATTGTTGATTTTAAGTGTCATATCTCTTCACTAACCTGTAGTGATTATATTTTGTACGACAATGTCTAACTCCTTGTGAAGGAGATCAATGAATGCGACTTGCTTGAATAGATATTATCACTTGGGTAGGTAGAAAACAATGGGCTAATTATTGTTGTAGTGGTAGTAAAGGATCACTTATCTAGTTTTTCAACTCATGTAGAACCCGCATAAACAACAACAATAATAAGAACAACATTAACAGATTAAAACTACAGTTTTTGCACAAAATTTATGGTCAGAATATCTTGCTGAAAAACTGCATATTCAGTGCCTACTCAAAACATGGTAGGATCTAAATATTTAGTTTGGATAAAGAAATATAATCCAACCATAATTCAAGTAGAAGAACAAAACTTCTTAGCAACTGTAGCATTCCCAACTGTACAGTATACATATGACCTACATCTGAGTATAATGGGGGTCCTGAATTTAGATTGAGAGAGTTGTACATTTCAGCATAATTGTGAATAGTATTGTTTTCTGTAGAATAACTGGCACATGGGAAATTTCTTAGGAAAAAGAAAGTATATAGTTTGTGAATTTGGTCAATAGAAAATTATTGTTTTATTGATATTTTCAAATTTAAATTCCACCAAGTAGGTTTTGTCAAACCAACTGAATGCACTCATTGATCCTATATTCTAACTGATTATGTGCCATGTCTATCTAAGAGCTTGCTCCATACAACTAAAATAATATTTATAACAATCATAAAAACGTAGAAGTAAAATGAAGGGGTAAAAACCTATTAGGTAACATTTACAGTTTGTGAAGCAGTACCTTTTAAATTATTTAACCCTCAAATGTCAAAGCTCCTTGTATGCCTCAAAAGATAGATTTTGACAAAGCTACCATACATTCTAGTAGCTAGTTTTTCTACTTTGGGCCACACTTGTTTCAAAAGCATGATTGATTTTCCATCACAATACAATACCAATACATTTTCGTTGTACAATTGGAACACAGTGGACAATGATATTTGAAAAAGACTTGAACAGCATTCTATCTCTTGAACTCAGAATATGAAAAATCTTTAATTTATTTGTGTTAGTATCCACATCACATTTGACTTAGGCAATAAGATCTTAAAAGAAATCCAAGTTGATGAAAAACCTACCAGATATTATTCTGCAGTTGGCGTGGAGTGGACAAAATTAACCATTACCTGGATCTTAATTCCTATCATTATCAAAGCTTCAAAACTTTAGAACTCATCCCGTGCCTTTTTAGTTTTAAGAAAAAAAATGTGACTACAATAAAATAAAGCTACAAAAAATTCAAATGATGGAAAAGAAATTAAGCTAACAAGAAAAAGAGTAAAGGGAATGACATGTACCTTTCCCAAGGGAGGGGTGGGGGACCAAGGAAGTCTGTAATTCGATGTATATAACTCTCCACATTTGACTTCTGGGCAAAGCTATGACTCATCATTCTCATATCCCAAAAAAAGTTGAGAAAGAAAAGCAAGTCTTGCAACCCAAAAAAGGTTAAGAAAGAAAAGCAAGTCTTGCATTTTTGGCCTGCTCTAGCTTATGTCCAAAGTATGCACACCAACCAAACTTGTGTGATCACTATTTCAAACTTAAATTTTCAAAGCTCACTTCCCTCAAAGAATAAGTCAGTTGTAAATCCCATATTCTAATTATAAAAGTAGTAATTAAAAGAAGAGGAATAGACATAGATAACGAGATAAATAATATAGAAATAGAAAGTAACTAAAAGGAATTACAAGATGTGGTCATGTCAGAAGAGCTCTATGAATAAAGAAAAAGATTAGTCCCCCTAAACAAGTATTATCCAAGGACCAGTTATGCAAAAGGTCAAAGGTCAAAAAGATGCCTTATAGGGAATGGTCAGTTAGATATTAGGTTTCGATACCATGAACACGTATCAAATAGACTGACAGATGCCAAAGGAACATAATTAATTGATCATGTTACAAGAATTAGATATGACACTGATGACTAACATCAAGGTTGATCAATAATATGAACAACCCAATGAGCAGAAAAGGAAAATTTATGCTTTAAAACTATATTCAGTTTATTTTATGATCAACAATGATTTTATATATAAGTGACACTTTGATAAGAAGCTTGGGAAAACCACACAACAGTTAGCTATTGTAATTGGAGAGCCCAAGTCCTTATAAACACTATACTAGAATCCCATACTTCTAATGTAGGACTCAAGTCTCATGCCATACAATTGGATCATAACACACTTATCTAAAGGGGAAGCCTAACTTAAGGATACATATCATTTGAAGTTGCATTCATTCCCCAGCCCAAAGAACAGGCCCTAAAATATTTCCCTTATTCTCACTAAACAAAAGGACCAGAATTTGGACTTTGGTTTAAAACATATTGACTTCCAGAAAGTGAGATTTAAAACATGCGGGCTGCATGTGCCATATTATCATTATTATCAACATCTACATGGATATGGATATGGCAATCAGATATGACATTACAGGTACGGCGGGAGACAACATTATTTAAATATAAAAATATATATATCATCTTATAATACATCAAAAGAAATAGAAAACCATCATACAAAATCATAAATAATATAAAATAATAGTTGGGTCATTCCATGACTAAGCAAAAAGAAAGTGCAGGAAATAGTTTTTATTTTCAGCATTAATCATTATAGACACAGATAGAAAATTTAACATTTATCAAATTATTATATCCTACTTGTAATGACACATTTAAAATAAATAAAAATATAGGATGTAAGCTAAAAGTAATCAACAGTATGTATTGAGGCTCAAAGTATGGAGTCTGAAATAGATAAGCATTTGGCATGATTCAGGCAAATATTATGAAACTCAATTTAATGTAATGAAAACTCAATTTAATATAATATAATTATAAAACTGGTTAAGAGAAATGTCAGGTGAATTTGATGACATCATCAGTGGCACATCTTTCTCTTAATAATTTCACATTGTCTGGACCTCTCCACGTGGGGAAGATATAGTGAAGTTTTTATAAAGTTACAATGCATTATCCACTTCAAATATTATTGTAGATAATCTTAAGTCTTAACTATATAAAAAACTTCTGGGTTAAATTCATAGCTGAGATTTGACTTTAGTCAAAGCAGACTCAATAATGCAAACCTCAGCCAAAATGTCAAAGTGTTGATCCACTGATTCTCTTACTCTCAACCAACTCTATTGAGTTTGACTAATGTTTAACCCTAACAAGTACACAATCTAACAATTTATTTACAGATCAAATTATTTTAAGTGTTTCTCAGATGTATGGAGGCAATTGATAAAGCAATGGATGTCAGATTTGAAACTGGAGTATCAGTTGAACTTGTGAGTGACAGTTTATTCTCCTTGTTTTTTTTTTTTATGCATTTTTGATAAACAAAGAACTTACTAAGATAGAAAAGAGAGTTACAAATGCACGAGGAAAACAAAGCCTCAAGAACTATACCAAGAAAAGAAAAGGAAAAGAACCAAGAACAAGGAGCATTCAATGCAATGCAACACAGCATGTCAATCCCTCTGAAAATCTAACAATGATAACCCTAGAAAGACCAGTAAATCACCACAAAGAAGCTATGTGAACTGCTCAATCCCAGTTGAACTCAAGATGTGACCAATAACTAATAAAGATTCTAGCATTCCTTCCCAACCAAAAACAGCAAATAAACACATATTAAGATTTGAGGATAGCATCAAAGCCTTTTAGCGCCTCTGCTAGTGTCAAATCCTTTAAAATTTCCACACAGGGCAGGTTATTCTAGAAGAAAAAGAAAAAGATTTTTCAGCAGACAATTCTGGGGATTTATGGTGTCCTGTTTTGTTAATTGTTTCTCTCCTAAAACAAAGATGTTAATAATGTGAGAAGAGATCTTCCATATTTACTGGTAGACAGATTTTGATGAAAACTTCCACCAAGTAATAGTATGACTAAGTATTAGAATTATATATATGTATTGATAGCTCTCACATTTTGATCAAGCTCTCTAAATTGGTTTTTGAAAGAAAAGCTTAACAATATTCTCAAATGAACGGTTTCAAAGTTAAAATCATATTTTAGAAAGAATACATAAAGTCTAAATGTTTTGAATTATGAAAACTTGATTTTTTGTAGCATATGCATTAAGTAACCAAATCTTCATAAGACTTAACCAGATTTTTTATTGAGTTAATAGTATGACTAAGTATTAGAATTATATATATGTATTGATAGCTCTCACATTTTGATCAAGCTCTCTAAATTGGTTTTTGAAAGAAAAGCTTAACAATATTCTCAAATGAACGGTTTCAAAGTTAAAATCATATTTTAGAAAGAATACATAAAGTCTAAATGTTTTGAATTATGAAAACTTGATTTTTTGTAGCATATGCATTAAGTAACCAAATCTTCATAAGACTTAACCAGATTTTTTATTGAGTTAACCATACGTCAATAGCGAGTTAACCAAATGTTATACATAGTTAACCATATTATTGTACTAAATTAACCAATGGTGTAATCAATTATCACATGTAGTAATCAATTACCAAAGCCTTCTGAAACTATGAAAACTTGCAAAATATTAGTTTAATCGATTACCAATTAATTCCGGACATTCTAAAGATTACAAAACACATTGATAATCAATTACCAAGTGATGTAATCGATTACCAAAACATTCTAGAAGTTAAGTAATCAATTAAAGATGAATGTAATCGATTACCAATACATTTTGGAGTTATAGTAATCGATTACCAACAGATTTAATCCATTACAGGAGTAACAAAATGCTTTAGTAATCGATCACCAAACTAAAGTTCTGAAAGTTTTGAAAAGATTTTTAGTTACAACGGTTTAAAACTAACTCATTCGAAACTATCATCTAAGTTTACATATAAATAATTATTTTTATCCCATTATTCATATAAAGAAAAAAAATTAAAAAGAGAACAAGAGAGAATAATAAGAGAAAGAAATTTTCATAATTGTGTTGTGAGAACATTGGTCAAAGTGTGAAGTTTTGTCATTGCACTAGGATTTTCTTTGTGTTGAGCTTCAAGGATGATTTAGTTCTAATCTTCTGTTAAATCTTCTCAATCTTGATTGTTGATTCCTGAGAGAAAGAGTTTTCTCTTGAATTTCAAGTGGAGGATCTTGAAATGATTGTTTGTAAAAACATATTATATCTCTACAAATAGTGAAGAAAATCTTAAGTGGTGCTTGGAAACTGGATGTAACTCTTTGGTAGTTAAGAGTGAACTAGAATAAGTTCTTGTATGAATCTTCTTCCCTACACTTTTATATTTCTGCATTTAATCTTGTTATGTCCTGCATAATCTTTTGTTCTTGATCAATCTTTATGGTTTAACTTTGATTTTCTTGAATTTATCATCAAGATTACGTTGACATTTTGAATATTGCGTAACTCATATATCATATTCAAGGTTTCTAGGATGTCTTGTGTTTTTGGCCTCACTGTTTTAATTGGTTGGTGAATTCTTGGAGAAGAATCTATCAAAATCTAATTCATCCCCCTCTTAAGTTTGTGGCCATTGGATTAACAGATAACGGGGAAGGAAAAAGACAAATTCAATGAAAAGAGGCAGATTGGCAACAAGGGTGAAAAATTCAGATTAACCCAATATGTTCTTAACATCTTGAAAAGCTTAAATAAAGTAGTTTCAACCTAAGAATACTTAATTTTAAATCAATATTTTCTTGTACAAACAACAATACCCCCCAAATAAATAAATAAGAAATAAAATAAAATAAAAATAAAGACTTGCTGAGTTCATTAGAAAGTATCATGTGTGATAAATCATTGACATTGTAGGAATATAGATAGAGAAGAACAAAAAGGAACTCTAAACAATAGAATATAATGTGCAACAAAATACTTAGAGCATCTACAACCCATCAACTTGAAAAAGTTGCTTAAATTTTATTTTAATAATTTTTATGTGGATCCCATATATACACATCATCTTTAAGATTAGAATTGCTTATTTAAGAAACTTATGCTCAAATAAGCAACTCTACAACCCAGTAACTCCTTAAGAATTTTTGCTTAACTTTAAAAACTCAATAAGCAATTCCCATTAGAGATGATCTAAATATACTAAATACTAGATTTATCTTAATCAAATAAGGAACCAAATCATGAAATATAAAAACCATTCCAAAGAGATCATATATGATACCCTAAAATACTCTAAGATACAATAATGATATCATGAAATTTTTTCTAGATATCCTATGTCCTAACCCCCCCCCCCCCCCTCCCCTAGTAATGAATTAGTGACAAGATAGGTCACAAAGATTGGTATCTTCTAACACTGTGTTGAGATCACAAGAATGTAGGAAGAGAGAAAAGAGAGAACAAACTTTGAAGAATACAATATAATATTGATCTATGATGTGTAATAATGTGTTCCATAATGCAAAGCACCAAGCTTTATTTATACTAATACTGGACTATTAATCAATAATCAAACAAGGAAACAAATCATGAAATGTTACAAAATACAGAAACCACTATTGAGAAATCATCTAAGATACTCTGAAATCTTTTAGGATACAATAATGATATTATGAGATATTTTCTAGATATTATATTAAATATGTAAGATAGAAATATCACTTTCATTGACAAAATTGTCAAATGCCTCAGATCATTTTAAGAGTCAATTTCAACTCCCTCACATACAACAGCATGATAAATTTTTTTAACTGTTCACCTCAACAATCAGCCAAACTAGGAGCTTTATAAGGACTAAACAAAGGCCATTCATCCTCACCTTATACTCATTCTATGAAGGGATCAGGAATCCATTGAGCATGATGTCATTCACAATCCAGAACAAAATGATAATTAGATTACAGAAGAAAAGTATCTGAAACAAAGTCTGAAATTAAAAAATGACCAAAAAAGTGTAGATTTAAAAAATAACAAGAGGAATTATTATTTAGTCCTCTCCTAGATACATTATTTATTTTTCAATTTGGACCTTCAAAGTCTAGTTTTATTAATTGAAGTTCAAATTTGTCTTACAATGATCTTTTCAGTGCATGAATGTTGTACAATTTTTTTTTTAAAAAAGGAATAAATTAATATGATCTATAGCATCAAGGACTAATTTGATAAACCACCAACACATCATTATCACAAAGCTAAGGGGCTATTAATTTTACTTAGCTTGTAATATATCTTACTGCAGTTTTTCCTTGATGAGGAAAATTTTAGGCCTCCTGATATTTAATGTAGTGAGCCGCATCAATAAACACTTCAAAACATTGAAACAATCCCATTTGGAATCCCATCAGTTCCATGAAGGTATTGCCATAAACATTTTAAGTGGAAATAACAATTACTCCTGCCAATTTGCTAGCTGGTACTTGCAGACCTCTTTTACACCCTTGTGCTTATTAGTAATGCATATAAGGAAAGAATAACACATGTTACTAGCCAACATAATGAAATGAGAAAATAGAATCCCATAAATAGCACTATCTTTTGTAAATAGAAGCATACTCAAAGTAACATGCATTACTTAATGATGTCTTCTTTATATACGTAATGAAGAAGTTAATCAACTGCCAAAATCAATAAAATATAGCCTACATCCATGTAGCCAAGAAAAGTCCAAACACAAACAAAAAATTATTTAGAGATGTGACCAGTTGGACTATACTGAACCAAGGCCAAGACATCAAATGAAAAGTTGTGATATCACAACCAACATTGTATCTGTATATAACAACAGCCCATCAATATGCCATAGTTCATAGTTCATACCCTTTCAAAACTTTAGCATTGTGGTATAGAATTTGACCATTGATCATACACAAAATCAAAGTCATAAACAACCTCATTATCAAAGAGTGAAGCATTCTGAAGACAAGAAAATATATTGTTATTGTCTATCTAGTAAGGAAAAAAAAACTTCTTTCTGGTGTGTCTGGCCCTATTAGTGATTGATTATTTATTTTTTGTTAAAGGAAAAACATTTTGAGAAAAAAAAAGTGTGAAAAGGCAGATAATGAATGTTCCTGAAACAACCAAAAAACATAGATAACAGTTGAAAAAATATGGATAAGTGAAAAGACACAAAGAAGGGACACAAGAAAGTGTATTTCAAAAAAGAGTACAAGGTTCTACATGGACCACATCACGTCATGTGGACACAACATCTTAGTTGTGGCAACCACTACAACTGTGTTCCACATCAACATACAACAATTACAACTGACAATTATGACTGCTACCACAATTTGACATCTTGCAACGATAATAAAATCTCTATTTATACTTAGACTATGACTAGGCAGAGACAAATATAATCTCCACTTTTGACACACTCAAGTAGCTACTTAACCAAGAACACTTTCCTAATCACACAATATTAAAATAATTTCTCAACACTCCCCTCAAGCTGAGGGATATATATCATTCTACACACCGATCCTGACCAAGGAGGATAATTTTCAACAGGAAATTGCCAAAGCCATTTAAGGCCTGCTTGTTTAAGAATACTCTCAACAACTTGGCAGTGAAGTAGCTCTTAAACAAGCAAGCCCTTAAGCTGTTAGTCACTGTAGCAATATTCAAAGACACCAAATTACCAAGGCCTTTCCGTTTTGAATAGACAATAAATTGATTATAATAAACTAAGAGCTCATTCTGTCACCCCTCCAACTTCGATTCCCGTGTGTTCTTATGCAATAGCAAAGATAGCAACTTTTGGGGGTAACACAAATAGTAACCAGACTAACACAAACCCAGAATTCCAAAAGAGAGAATGGCTTTCAAGTTTATAACTTTATTTCAAAATTCTACAATCCAATTTAAAAAAGCAATACCTGAAAGGGATATGAATGTGAATGGATTCAATATGCTGAGGAAAAGAAGCATTGCATTGTTGAAGAGGTAACCACTGTTGATGGCTGGCTGGTAATAGAAGTTTTTCCCGCCAAAGCTTTTTGACCACCGATAAACATGCGAGACTCAACCGGCATTTGCACCGTTTTGCAGAATCTGGTTAATTTTTAATTTTTCAAAAACTAGGGTTTACTCCATTTTTTTCACGTTTCATTCGATCGTAAATTAATAGAGTTACCAACTTTTGTTAATGTGTTGTTTGGACGATATCAAAGAAAATAGAAATAAAAACAAAATGTATATTGATATATACAATTTTCTAATTGAAGAAAAAATATTAAAAAAATAAAAAGTTAATTTTAAAAATAAAAATTTTAAATTAATAAAAAAATCAATTTTTTTTATCTTATTTTTTCTTCGATTCAAATTTTCAATATAGACTCTTAATTATAAATTTTATTAAAAATTATAAAATTATTATTTATCTAAATTAAAAGTAGAACTTATATAATTTTATAATTTTTAATAAATTTAGTTAATATTATAAAAAATCTATTTAAAAAAATATATTATTAATATTTCTCAAATAAATAATACCTTGTTATGTTAAGAATAAAGAAATAAAATTTTAATTATTATTTTATCCTATATTAATCATTCACTTAACATTGCTCATTATATTAAAAAAAACTGTATATTATATATTATTTGAGGGAAAAAAAACATATTAAAATAGAAATAAAACTCGTATAATTTTCATAATTTTTTAAAAAATTAGCTAATATTAAAAAAATGTTTGATACAATATAATAAAAAATATATTATTAACGTTTTCAAGTAAATAATACCCTGTTATGTTCAGATCGGAGAAAATAACATCAAACTTTAAATTTATTATTTTTTTATCTTATATTAATCATTCACTTAATACTTAATATTGCTCACTATAAAAAAATTTATTTATTATATATTATTTTTAAAATTTATTTATTACGTACTAAAAAAATTTTAAAACTATATAAACCATGTATTTTTTAAAAAAATAATTTAATTTCTTAATATAAAACTAAAATAGAGAATAATCTTTTATATTGATTTTATTCTAACAAATATCAAATTATAGAAATAAAATTTTTATTAAAAAAATTACTTTTATTTTTTATTTTATTTGTTAATTTATCTATATTAATGATTTAAAAATATATATAAAAAAATAATTTCTAATAACTAATGCATAGGTTTCACTTGCAAAGATTCATTAGAACTTGCATCTAAAATAGGATTTAGGAATAAAACTCAAATTTGTTAAAAAATCTTTTTAGATAAATAAATTGTTTAAAAAAATTAATTAGCTTAATTTTAAGCTTATTTATCTTTATATATTTATATTTATATTTATTATATTTGTATAGTATTTATTTTAATATACTATATTTATATAATATTAATATTAATATTAATATTAATATATATATATATATATATATTTAAACTTGTTTATTGACCTTTTTTTAATTGTAGATTTTTAAACATTCTTATAGATCTTACCGTCTTTAAATCAGATCACACATTCATGTTTCAATATTTTTAAATAGACAAAACTTGAACACTTAAAACTTAGTTCAACCTGTTCTACTTTCATCCTTTGTAGGACTTAAACATTTTTTATGTACATAATATTTAATGGTCCCAATTTTCCTATAATTTCTTTGTATTGTTAGCGTAGGTCTTTAAGTCTACTTGTGACATTAGAGATTGTATTGAAAAAAGTAAGGAGCATCATTCTTGAACTCCTATCCAAGCCTAAATGCCATACTCCATACATATTTTAAGGTTGCCCCAAAGTTTGTGTATGTCATTTTCTCCTAACTTATAAATAAGTCTTTCATGATTTATTTTGTAATCTTTGATTCATTTAAATTAAAATTTAAAACTGAGAGCTTAATTTAATCTTCATTTTCTCTTCTTTCTTCGCTAGAAATGCAAGTGAGAGAATTCCTTATCTTTTGGTCTTTGACGGAGTGGGGCTTATCTTCTCAATGGGTGGCACTCCAAACTTCAAGTCTCTTCACCTTCATTTTCATGAAGCATACCTCCATTAATCTCGATGTAAATCAATCATGAAAAGCTACATCAATAACTCTTAATTTATTTTCTAAAATATTATCTAAAAACATATTTATTTTAAATTACACATAATTGATAGTAAATTTTTTTGTACAATATAAAAAAGGATTAGGTTTGAATTTAGAATCTCATACAAATTAGTCTAATCTCAAATCTCTCACCAAACTAATTCTAATGGTTTAGTAATCCAAGTTGAGAAAAGAAACTTTTTTATAAATTATTATTTAAATGATAATAGAATTTACAAATAAAATTTAAAATATTTTAAATTTCAACATACTAATATTTACTTGAAATAATAGAAAAACACAATCAAAATTTTGATGAAATAATCATCTAAGATAAAAAAAAAAAAAAATCAAACTTAAAAAATATATATAATTTATTCAAAAAATTGTCTAAATCTCAAAAGACTATATCTAAAAAACTTCAATGTAAACTAACTTTATTCAAAAATTCTTTAAAAAATCAAGATGGTAATTATAACATATCATCAACCTTTTTAAGTATTTCATATCAAAGATTGAATTTCAAAAGATCGGAGGATGTCTCAAATAACACATCCAAACATTTGAAGTTAATTGTTTTTTTTAGAAAAATTATACTAATTTCAAAAAATTAGTTTGTGATTAATTTAAAAGTAGTATAAAAATAATTTTTTCTATCATTAATTTTTTAATCGATATAATAAATAGAATAAATATTATATTTTCTTAAGTCTGCATGACCATATTCACATTTGTATGGTTGTGCTAACAAAATTGAAGATGTTGCATGGCTGTATTGTGATATGGGACGAGTGTGCTCATGTCTGGTATGATCGTGTTGAAAAAATGGAAGGACATTGCATGGTCATACTAACTTCTTACTCAAGCATGTGAACTTCTACTTTATCGATTTTGTCTTTTCATCACGTCCTTGTCTTTTTTCCAACAATTTTTCTTATTTTTAGCCCAAATTGTACCTAACTTTTAATTCTTTACATGTGATATCATTCCTAAAAGAATTAAGAAATGTTAGATAAAATTACTAGAAAATAGATAATAGCTACAGTGTAAATATATCTAATTTTTCGCAGATAAATCAATAAAATGATAGTTTATCAACCTTTTTAAACTTAAGAATTGCTTGTTCCCAAACAATAATCCAAAGAATAGGAATGTAGGGATAAAATAAAGGAACCTTATGGATTAAAACATGAAACAAACATATATAATTACCATCATAGAAACAATCAATAATAACTCAATCAAAATTTTAATTCTCTAAAATCAAGTTTCACAATTAAAGAGATCATTCATCTTATCATCTCTCAAGTGTGTGAGGATATCAATCATTATCATTTTGTATTTCATAAATGTATACTACCATAAGTTTGCATATATACCTTGAATCTTCACTAAAAGTTAGATTACAAAGAGAAATCAAAATGATCTTTGTTAAGGTTTAATGAGGTCAGAAAAATTCTTAAAGCAAAGGGTTAGGATATTAGAAAGGAAAGAAGGACAAAATATTTCTTCATAAGTTCTATCTTTGACAAATCTTAAACGCTTAGATTATAAGTTCAATTCCTTGAATTTTTATGAGTTTACAATTTTTTATTTTTCAAAGCTTTTTCACAGTTTTTCTTTTTCTACCTTCTTTCCTCTTCTTTTTTTTTTTTTTATCATTTGGACATCCTCAAATATCTATTTATCTCAGTTATAGTCTAGGGATACCTACAAAATCTCATCATTTAATTGTTGGGTACTAAAGAATGTAACCTTTAACTTTTAAGCTCAAAAGGAGGTTACTCAGTAATAATCTAAGTTTGAAGCCAATTTAAGGGAACCTAAATTACCTTAATTATCTTTTTATTATGTAACAAAACTTAAGCTAACATTAATGAGGTTGCAACAAAATTTTTAATGTATATAAGGTAGAAGAGAATCGCTCAATATGAAAGAGGGAGGTTGAGTGCAACCTTTATTAGTCTCAATTCTCACCAATTATAGATATTTATTTCCAATGTGAAATCAAGAGGAATGTGAAGATTTATAATTATCAATTAAGTTTATTTATAGTTTCTATGTTCTTATTATATTCAATTCCACTAATATTCCAAACAATTAAGTATGTATTATTATTATAAGGAACAAGAATACTTATTCAGAAAATTTTAGGAAGAAGTTGTCTCTCTTCAAACTTAAAGAACAACATTGTCCTCAATGTGAATTGAATTTCTTTAGTTAGGTCCTCAAAGTGGAGAGGGAAACATTATATCTAATAGTAATCTACTTACACTAAACATATATGTTAAAAACCGAAACAAACAATTGATAAAAGTAAAGGGAAGAAATAAAAATAGTATGTTCAGTACATCACATAGAAAGTAAAATAAAAGAACTAAAGAAAGAAAATGTATCAAAATAAGATTTAATAAGAGAAAAAAATGAGAAAAATATAATGTTGTTGCAATAGTGGAGATCCCATCTGGCTTTATAGTTACTCATCATGTTAGAGAGTTAGCTATCCACATGAACAAATGATAACTGTTGCTCAAATTGTTGGTGGTAGGTGGCCTGCTTGTCAAAATGCTTGTATAGATCGTTAATGCAATGTTGAAGATGGTACAAATGTTGTTAGATGGAATGGAGTGGTGGAGAATGATCATGAAAATATGGATCATGTTCCCTTACCTTTGAGGGGATCTTTGGTTAGGATGGCTAAAGGTGGTGGTGTTGCTTCTACGGCTTTAGTTGGGTTGCTAGTGACTAGATGATGAGGGTGTCATAAAGGTCATGGGCCATCAATCCAATCTGCAACCAGGTTTGGTTCCCTAGAGGTGTAATCTTATGCATGTGAGTGTTTAAAGGATGAAGGAAACCATGATTCCAATAGAGGGTGATGATGTATGAGCTAACTCCAATGTAGCCCTTCTCCCCAGGTTATTGACACCAATCATGTATTTCCAAAAACTAGTCTATATGGTGACATGCTAATAAAACTTTTAAATGCAATCCAATATACCCATAAGATATCATCTAAGTTTAATTCTCAATCTTTCCTAGATTTGTTAACAATTCTTTCCAAGATCTTTTTTAACTCCTTATTAGAAATCTTTACTTAACCATTGGTTTGGAGGGTGATAAAGAGTGTCAATTTTATGAGTGAGACCACATTTACTCAAATTTTTCAAACTTCTTATTAACAAAATAGGTTCCACTATCACTAATGGTTACTCTAGGAGTTCAAAATATTGCAAAAATATTTTTCTTTTATAGATCTAACTACTTTCTTAGCATCACAAGTGAGAAAAACCACAACCTCCGTCCATTTGGAGGCATAATTAACTGCAATCAAAATATATACATTATTTAAGAATTTAGAAAGGATCCCATAAAATTTATACCTCACACATCAAATATTTCCCATATAAGAATATTATTTAGGAGCATGCCATTTTTGTTTAAGATATTGTCTCTCCTTTAACAACAGTGGCATGATTTCACAAAATTAAAACCATCTTTAAAGAGAGTAAGCTAGAAGAAATCATATTGTAAAACCTTTTGAGTGACTCTATTGGAGCTAAAATGGCCTTTAACCTTTCTTGAGTGATAATAACTTAAGATAGCCTGAGTTTCCTTCTCAAGAATACATCTCTTAGTTACCTTATCCCCACATATTTTAAATGGATACAATTCTTCCCACAAATAATGTTTAGCATCATTAGAAAGAAACTTCTTATGTTGTGCATATGAAAGGTTAAAAGGAGGAATGTTACCTTATAAGTAATCAGCTAAATCTACATGTCAAGGGACATGTGAAACAACAAATAAACATTTATCAAGGAACATCTCCTTGATTACCTTAGAAGCAAGTAGCTATATTAGTGGATCTACTCTTGATAAGTGGTCTCCAACCAACTTTTCCTTTTCTTATCTTTAATTTCCAAATCAATGAGGAGTATTTATCTAATCATCCCCAGCTTGGTATCCTATTTAGAGAGTAAATAGTTAATAATAGAGTGGTTAGTGGAAGTAGTTACTTTTGACATAATCAAATAGGACCTAAGTTTATCAAAAAGTAAATACTACCATGAACAACTGCTTTTCTTTAGTAATGTAGTTCCTTTGGGCCTTATCTAAGTCTTACTAGCATGGTAAGTGGCATGAAATGTCCTCTCCTTTCTATATCCTAAAACTGCTTCTGTTGCTAAGTCACTAACATCACACATTAGCTCAAAAGGTAAAGACCGTTTAGGAGCAGTTACTATAGGGATATCAATAAGCTTAGCCTTATGAGTTTTAAAAGCTAGAAGGCATGAATCACTAAAGTCATAAGAGACTTCTTTCACTAATAAATTAGAAAGAGGTTTTACAATATTAGAAAAATCTTTTATAAACCTCCTATAAAAATATGTCAAGATAACATTATTAGGAAGAGGAGTTTAGTTATTACCTCAACCTTAGCTAGGTATACTTTAATTCTTCCTCTAAGAGATCTTATGCCCCAACACAATACACTCACTTACCATGAATTAACACTTCTCCTAGTTAATAACCAAATTGTTTCTTCTACACTTGCTCAAAACCTACTCTAAATTTTTCAAACATCTATAAAAAGAATCCATAAATAGAAAAATCATCCATAACTATTTCTAAGAATTCCTTTAACAAGTTAGAAAAGATGGATATCATGTGATAAATCATCATTCTGTTAATTTATCTATGGGAAATTCAGTATAACTTCTATATAATTAATGCCTATTTGTTGGTAATTTTACCTAATTCCTCTTATTTATTTTAGGAATGGTCACATAAACAGAAAATCTGAAACAAGACACAATTTGGGCTAAAAATGACCAAAAAGGTATAAAAGGACAAAGGAACAATAAAAGGATAAGAATATCCCTCAAAGAAGTCAACACACTTATGTCAAAACTTCAACACACCCTTACAATATCCGTGGTTTTTTTACATGATCGTACATACTTAAGTTTGATTGTGCTAGATGTTTAGCACAATCGTGCTAAATTTCAACAAAATTATGCAACGTATGTGGATTTTTTAACAAGATCGTGTAGACTTTAGCATCACTGTACTAACCCTAACGGCGTAGAATATAACCTAGGTCAACTCGGTTCACAGTGGAAAAACCTCAATTTAATCTTATAAAAAGGAAGTTAAGCTTTGGGAGAAGATGATATTCGATACACCATCATATTCTCTTATATTCATAATTCTTTTGGTATAATCCCATAAGATATTGGAGGTAAAAAATCATTCACAGTGTGAGTTGTAACACTCAATTTCCAACATACGATTTTGTCATTCTTATATCTAGATTAGAATTATGGATCTTTTGCTTAGATTATAATTTTATTATTTATTATGTAACTACTCTCTAATTGAACCTATTTTCTCTTTTATGAATGTTTATATTTCTTTATTAAATTGTGTTTACTTAATTGATGAGAATAAGTTACTCGTATTAATTTCCAAGTTAATTGAAAGATAAATGATTGTAACATTTCCTACTTAACAAAATTATAAAGTAAATTCAGAGTTTTGGAGGATTAATTAGAATCCTTGATTTCTAACTAGTTATTGGATTAATAAACTGGAGTTTTCTTTATGCTTTTCTTAATTATATATCTTGAATGATCATTAAGAGTAATAAATTAGGGAAAAGAATGTCCTTATTGCATTATCATTAACTAGTAATAAAATTAGAACAGATAGTTAGCAATTGAATTTTATTATTCATAAAGGAGTTGAGGGTCATAAGGGAAACTAACATCACATGTCTTTCTATAATTGACTTTGTGCTTATGAGTTTTCTTCTACCTTTGACTTCTTTCTCTTATTTTAATTTTATTTCTATTTTAAAACATCTTTCAAATAAAACTTTTTTCTTGATAAGCTCAAATACCCCATTTCTACATCGGTGAGTACACTTGCTCATAGATAAAACTTTCCACAGATAATTTATGCATAACATTATGCATCTTTGAAAAGTAACAGAAACCTTACATAGGTCAAAATATTTTTTCTTATGTGAAAAAATACCGAAAGGACATGTAAATGTAATTTTTTCTTTATCTTCAAGAGTCACAAGTATTTTCATATAGCTAGAATAACTATCCAAAAAGCAATAAAATTCATAACTAGATAGTTTTTCTAACATTTGATCAATAAAATGATGGGAAGAATGATTCATATGAGTAGCTTCATTTGATTTTCTATAATCAAGACATACCCACTAACCAGTTACCTTCCTTACTGTAATAAGTTCTTTTTTGTCATTCTCCATCATGGTGGTGCTTTTCTCTTTTGGAACAACCTATACAAGGCTCACCTAATGACTTTTAGAAATGTGATATATTATATTTACATCAAGGAGCTTGATGAATTCCTTCTTGACTTCTTCCTTAAGGTTGGGATTAAGTCTTCTTTGGGGTTGCACATTTAGCCTGAATTTTTCCTCCACATAAATCTTGTGAGTGAATATTGAAGGGCTAATACCTTTGATGTCATGGATGGACCATCCAAAGGATTTCTTTATTTTCCCTTAAAACTCTAAGCAATTTCTCTTTTATTGTGTTTTTAAGGTAAGAAAAAATAATAATAGAAAAAGAAGATGGAGAAGCTAGAAACATATACTTTAGATTGGAAGGTAAGGGATTTAGTTCAAGAATTGAAGGTTCTTCAATTGAGGGCTTAAGCTTGGAAGTTCCAAGGTTCTCTAGAGCTTTAAATTTGCTTCCTTGTTTCCAAATTTCTTAGGGTATGTTTACGTCAAAGGCCATAAGTTCTTATATCTATTCCTCAAATTCACTTAAGGTATTAACCCCAAGGACTAAAAGCTTCTTTAAGGTGTCTTTAATAAGCTTATCCTACTCAAAAGGTAAACTTAAAGAGTGAGAGTTATCTAAGACATTAATTAATTTAAATGAATCAAATGTTGTTGGGTGTTTTACCGAGTTAAAGATTCTAAACAGTACTTCCTCATCATTTAGACTCAATGTTAGACTCCCCTGCTTCACATCAATTATTGTCTTCCTAGTGGCCATGAAAGCTTTTTCCAAGATTAGCGGCACTTCTTCATCTTCTTCCATATCAATTTGTAAGGAAGATGAATTTTTCCAATTTAACTAGGATGTCCTCCACTATTTCTCTAGGATAGATAATGATCTTATCTACATCCTGCTAAAAAATAATTGTAGGGTTGAGCTCATTCATGTCCAACATTCTAAAACTAGATAAAGGCGTTAGATTAATACTAGCACTTAGATCACATAAAGATCTATCAAAATGAGAATGATTAATAGTACAAAGTATAGTGAAACTCCTTGGATCCTTGAGCTTCGGTGGTAGTTTCCAGAGGAGAATAACAGAATACTCCTCTTTGAACTTAACAATCACGTATTCA
The DNA here is from genome assembly GCA_037954105.1 of Canavalia gladiata. Lineage (NCBI taxonomy): Eukaryota > Viridiplantae > Streptophyta > Magnoliopsida > Fabales > Fabaceae > Canavalia > Canavalia gladiata. Next base: position 12,193,735 of record CM075665.1, on the reverse strand, counting down.
TCAAGCTTCCTTTTGTTTATCAAGATCTGTTTTAGGAACTTCACATACTTGGGCATCTAAGAGATGATCTCCACAAAAGGAACATCCTTAGTTATTTTAGGATATTTAGAAATTTTTCAAATCAGGGATCACTTTTGTTGGCTTTTAGTATCTAGAGAAGGTTATTCTAGGTTGGTAAGGCTTCACATGTGATTTTTCAAGAGCCTTTTCTAAAGTCACTTTAGACTCCTTTATCTTCTTCTTCTTCTTTGTGCTCCCTTCAATAAGAGCTTGGAGGTATTTAGCAACCTCTTGGTCATTAGTAACCAATTTTTCCTTCATAGACATCTCTAGCTTTTTTTCCCATTCTTGAGGGTTATTGCATTAGTTTGCTCTTTAGGATTTACACTTCAAGATAGAAGGGTAATGTCCTAGGTGTCTATTATCTCATGAGGATAATGATTTGTCCTAGCTAATTCTCCATGTTCTAAAGGTAGGATATTTGAGTCTTTATATTTTGGATTCATAAATTCACAAGCGAGGGTTCCTTCCTTTCCTCCATTAACTCCATTGATTTTGAGTATGAGGAGACATATAGACATTCTTGTTGGTACTTGTCTAATTATTACTTTTGACATCCTCCCTATGAGAGATTAAGATGATTCTTTCAAATGGGGTTATATGTATTTCCCAAGTAGTTAGCCTTTTTATTCTGTTCAATAATATGGGATCCTACCTTATCTACCATCCTCATGGCTCATGGAGCCACAAAAATTATAAGAGATAGATACAGGACAATGTTGTGTAGGAATTATGCGTGTTTAAGTTTTACCCAAGCAAAATACATCCATCAGAGTTAAAAAGGGAACAATTAAGACTCCTGATATCGTCCCATAGAGATTATTCCAATGTAAAAAAAAATAGTGAATCTACTTTTAAGCTCACCAAAAAAAGTTTATGTTGAGTGGTATTTTAAAATATAAATAAAAAGGTAAAATAAGAAAATGAAATCTTAAGACAAAAGAGCAATCACAAATATAAATTTAATTATGCAAGAGTATAGAACTTTGGTTTCCTTTATGGTTTTACTTAACATCACCCTTAATTCCCTTATAAATAATAAAAGTCAATTACTAATCATCTATCCTAATTCTATTACTATTCAATGATAATGAAATAGTAACATTCTTTCTTTTAAATTACCACTTACAATGATCATGAAAGGTACATAATTAAGAGAAGCATGAAGAACACTTGAATTTGATAATTTAATAACTAATTAGAAATCAAGAATTCTGATTAATTCTCCAAAATCATTGATCCAATTTACCTTACAGTTTTCTTAATTAAGAAATGGTATGATTTCTTATTCCCTAATCAACTTATAAATTAATGAGAATCAACAATCCTCATCAATAAATCAAGTATAATAAAGCAAACGCAATTGAATAAAAAAACATATGCATTCATAAGATACAAAAAAGGTTTAATTGGTTACATCATAGATTTCATTGAAACCTCATGACAAATGAGTTAGTTACATATAGTGGTACAAGATAAATAATAAAACTCTAATCCAACAAAAGCATTTGTAATCCTAATCTAGAAAACCAGAATAATAGAATTGTATGCCAATACGCCAGTTTGGTACTAAAACTCATAATACAAAGAATTTACTACCTCTAGAGATCCTATGGGAAGGTTATGGAATAAGGATGAATATGTGAATGAAGGCGGTAATGTTGGGATGTTCATAGGATGTTAGTGTCATAACATAATGATTTACTTTTCTCTTCCAATTCCTTACCTCTCTTTTATGAGCTAGGCTTCATTCTAGTTTACTTTCTAATTTGTAGCATTGGTATGGTCATGCTCATGTTTGCATAGTCGTTTTAGAAAAACTAATGATAATGCAAAGGTATGTTGTCTTTTAGCTTAGCATGGGTGTGCTAACATTCTTCAAGGTCAAAATTTATCGTTTCATCATACCTTATTTCTCTTTTTTACTCTCTTTTAGACCAATTTGCAACTTATTTCAGATTCCCTATTTGTGTTACCATTCCTAAAATAATTAAGAAAAATTAGGTAAAATTATCAATAAATAGAACGTAATTATCTTGTAATTATATCTAATTTCTTGTAAATAAATTAAGAGAATGGTGGTTTATCAGGTGTTTAAACAAAAAATGGATGGTTGGATCTGTTCTAATGTGGGTGCTTCCAACTTTTTGTTTATGGCTTCCATCTAGCTTGCTAACAGCAGAGTTTGTTCAACTTAGTACATTTTAGCAGGTTGATCACCTTTCTTTTTCATATGTCTGTCAGCATACCACCATTGATGGTTGTTAGTAGATAATTGTCCCATGACTCCATGTATCTACAAGGAGTTTATGTAGAATTCCCCCTCCATAAATTACATTGACCTTGAATCTAGTGAAAATTGAGAGGTTGCTGTAGAAAATCTAAACAAGTTAGGGCACTTTGTACCCATGATTTAGGCATCTCCAAAGGAGATCTTGAAATCTCTCTTAGGCTTCATATAGATATTCATTCTTGTACTGGCAGAAATTGGATTGCATTGATATTGGAAAATATTACGTTAGAAAGTGATATTGCAATTGTGTCCCGATAGTAATAAATACCTCTGGAAGATAATTCAACAGATTATTCACATTTTCAATGCTGGAAAAAGGGAACAACTTTAATCTGATAATGTTTGGAGTAATGACATTTATTTTTATAGTGTTTGTTAGCTCGAGAAACTTCCCAATATGAATGTAAATGTCCTTTGAGGTCCTTCCTTCAAACCAAAATCTGAATCATGTTAATTAGTACCGACTTTAGTTCAAAGTTGTGGACTCCATCAAGTGTTATTATCAGTATACTGCTCCTTAAACCTCCATTGTTAGGGGCATTGTAGTCCAACAATGTTCTTTTATCTTACATTTCCATCTTTCTTACTTTGGTTTCTTATCTCAACCTTCTTACTGTTATTTCTAATTTATGATCAAACTACAATACAAGAGTTTAGGAATAGCTTAACAAAAACAAATAGAAAAACTACGTGAGTAACATAAAAAAAAAAAAAAAAACTCATAGGTAACACCAACCCATAGAATTTAATGGGTTTTATAATGTGGACTTTGTATGCTTATGAGCCATTTTGACCTTAGCCCACATGGGTTAAAGTTGAGTTAGATTGAATGAGTCAAATTAACACCTTTATCAACAGGAACACTTCTTATCAGAGTAATAAAGAAAAAGCAATCCAAATTGAAGCGATTTTTAGTCAAAAATTTCATAGAATAGAAAATATAATTATATAAGTTTATAAAGTTAAATAAACTTTACCTAAGCTTACCGATATAGCAGAATCTGTTGTTAAAGAAAATCCAAGTGAGTAACCACCTATATTAGATAAAACATCTTGGTTGGAAAAAATTGTTAAAGATGAATTAATCTTATAACATTGGTCATTGTTCCCGTGTGACAAACTTGTTTTGATTCTTCACATATAATTATGTGAGTAATGTTCTTTTAAGATTGTAAATTGTTTTGAATGTGTTGTATATTGTTTATCATTTGTAGTTCTTTGGAGTTTATTTTTCCTAATCTTCATGATGGAAGGACATGGCATCAATTAGATTTTTTCCACTTAATACAAATTCTTTTATTTTTCTTGAAATGTTTTCGTTGTTAGAACTAAGGTGAACGACTTGGTTCGACTCGCTAGCTCATTAACTCAAGTCACATAAACTAAAAGTTAAAATAAATAAATGTAGAATATTTAAAATTTGTAATTAACTAATATATTTTTGATAAAATGGTTGTCTAATTGAAAATTATAAATATAATTATTGTCTATATAAAATGTAAATATTTACATTTAAATTATTATTCATAATTAATAAATAAAATAACTAATTTGTACATTAGACATTTTAAATTTATATTTTGTTACCAATTTTAAAATTAAATTTTTTTTCTAAACATATAAATTATAATAGTATATATTATGATTAAGTTACATATTTTATCTATTTCATACAAGAATAATAAAAATTATATGAATTTAATTTATATATAACAAGCTGGTTCATGAACCAAACGAGTAAAGTTATACATAGCTCAACTTCAGCTAGTTTAGTTAACAAGTTTAATTTTTAGCTCAAGTTCAGCTTATTTGGTTCATGAACTAAGTTTAATGAATTAATTAGTAATTCAAGTCTCGAACTAATTTTGAGTTGGTTCGGTCCATTGTCATTCCTAGTTAGAATCATCTTCAAAAACACAAGCGTTCATAATTTCATCCGATAACCTTTTTATTTTTGAACCAAAATTTGTAGTCAGCAGTTTAAGATAATAATAATTTTTTATATAAGGGATGACTCATGGGCTGACCCTAACCCACTTGACCCTAAGGACTTTTTATATTTAGGGTTTTTTTCCCCTAAGAGCTTTTTAGGCCCTAACCCATAGGGTCAGGGCTAAATAGGGTAGGGCTGACCCATTTGACGACTCTAATAATTATGCGTAATGAACCTAATATGATTTATTTCAATTTATTAAGAATGTTCAGCTAATTTTTAAATGTATATGACTGTGAAAGCACTCGTAATATTTCTAATAGTTTCTCTTAGAAAATTTATAAATTTTTCAAACTTTAGTTGAAAAGTAAATCAAAGTATAATCCTAATAAAATCCCTTCAATATTATAATACTTTATTATTCTCTTAGAAATTTATTTTTATTTTAATTTAAATATTATTTAGATAAAACATCATCACCTTCAACATAAGAATCCTACCTCAAACTATTCTAATTTAATGAAAAAGGATACAGGTTGTTAAAATTTCACCTTCAACATAAGAATCCTACCTCAAACTATTCTAATTTAATGAAAAAGGATACAGGTTGTTAAAATTTCAAATGCATATGCATGGTTATATATTATCATTAAATTTTCATATGACCATAAAATTAAAGTATTAATATTTATGTCAAACTATTTGATATGCTTGGCCTCATTCACTAAAAATGTATGAAAAAACATAAAGAAAACCATTTAATTTTTAAATAAAATATAAGTAAAATCAAGAAAAAAAACTTTGACCTTACATATAAAATAAAATTAGCTTCTTAGTGAAAAAAAAAACTTTTTACTCTAAAATCACCATTGAAAGAAAGCCAATGAAGTAAGTCAACCACCATAATAAATAATCATATAAAAAATATTCACTTTAAACAAAAATAGTTATTTCAAGAAAATTCAATAATAATAGTCATTAAAGTCATCCTAAGTGTCAACCTTAGCTAACTCAAAAGGAATGATACCACTATAGACTTAGATTCTAGAACAACAACATTTATTCATTAAAAAGTGAACACGAAAACTATGTGAAAACACAAAGTCAAAATTTAGTTGAAATAAGTAAGTACCTTACATCATGGTGACACTAATGTAAATTATGGATTTTATAACAACTTTTTACATCGGTTATGAAATCAGTGTAAAAAATTATGCGATAATATTTTTGTAAATAAAAAGATCATTTGTTATATCGGTTGTTATATAGTCGGTGTTAAAAACATATTTTACATCTATTAACATTTAAATTGATGTAATAAGTTATTTTGACATTGGTTCTTTAAAAACCCAACGTGAAATATTTACCCCTTTGTTTCAAAATTGTTGTTCTCCAAATGTAACTCTTCTCCAGTGATTATGAACAAATCCTATACTCCTTTATTTTTCGCCAAATAGTTGGTGTTCCTTTGTTGTGAACCATTCACCATTTTCCTTAAGTTGGTGTTTGCCAAATCTCGTTGACTTCATTTGAGAGTGTCCTTTCCTTCGCCATTTCTCTTAGTTGGTGTCCTTTGAATCATTGTTGTGGTATGACCTATTAATATCCTTGTTGTTGCTAATATCATTTGGGAGCATCTCGTTCTTCATTTTCCCCTCACATCATTGGTATTTCTTTATCTCACTTTGCTTTAAAACACTTAATTTTTCCTTCTTCTATAGTGCCATTTAAATACGTGCTCCCAACCACTTCTCATTCCTATGTTAATTATGAAATTAGCATCAATTGATTTTTTGTTATTTTATTTGTGTCAATTACATGTTTGATGAAATGCTTCAATGTTATTATTCTTGTTGGGTCTTGCTGATGTTGAAAGTCTCAAAAAGAAAGAGTGGTGTGTGTGTGCGCGCTATAAGTTATGTTCCTAATGCCTTATTGCTTATTGCTTCTAGTTTTGTGTGTGTAAGTAAATCCTTGATTGGTTGAGGTAGTAAAATTGTGTAGTTTTTATTTCCATCCAATCAATCTATATTAATGAGGGAGTTGGATGAATAAAACACACACATGTAAACACCCAATTATGTCCGAGGCCCATTTTAAGGTAATTAATAGATAATCTGAAATTAAAAGTTCCAAGAAGTTCAAATTGAAAATAATAAATAAATAAATAAAAAACAGAAAATTACATAAAAATTAATAAAATCCAAAAAATCATAAAAAATTAATAAAATTTCAGAAAATCATTAAAGATTAATAAAATTCCAGGAAATCATAAAATACTAATAAAATTTCAGAAAATCATAAAAATTAATAAAATCCAGAAAATCATAAAAAATTAATAAAATTTCAGAAAATCATAATAGATTAATAAAATTCCAGGAAATCATAAAAAATTAATAAAATATCAGAAAAATAATAAAGATTAAATCCAGAAAATGAAAAATTCTGAAATATAGTAAATAATAAAACAAATAAAAAGGAAAACATTTTCTGAAGAATATAAAAAGAGGTAGAGAGAGGTTTCGAGGGTTTTTTCTTTTCCTCGGGGGGGGGGGGACTTTTGCTCACTTTTAAAAAAGGAAAAAAAGGAAAACAAGCAGAGGAGGAGAGGAAAAGCGAGAATCGAAAAGAGGGAGCTACGTCCATTTTCCGGTGCCAAGACATTCCAAGAACGCCTCACCACCATCTAGAGTTTACCCCTGCACAGGTTGGCATCTGAATCTTTCCCTCCTCTAGTAATAATATAAGCAATTCATGACCCTTCCCCGTTAAACCAATTTCAATGCATTCTTGGTAAATATCGCATGGGCATCATAGAGGAGTCCCTAAATCATGAATCGAGTGAGATATTGCATGGGATCTTTCTACATATTCATCCTAGCATGAACGCATGTTAAGGATGGGCTCGGCATTAAGAGTAGTAGAATATTTCTCCATACCTTTGATCAAGAACCATAAGAACTGGAATATGAATCAGAATCAGTAATAGGATGTGCTAGGAGCTGCGTTCTTGGTTGTTGCATGGGTGCAAATAAATATTTAGTTTTGATCCTTGCAATCGTCATTCATACAAAAATCGGGCAAGCAACGTCTAAAGCAGCAACTGATTTGGTTTTAACTGTGACCTAAATTCTTAGGAAGCATGGTGTTGTGGGGAAGTTTGTTGAGTTCTATGGTAATGGCAGTATGAATATATTCCAAGAGCCTCGCTCGCTTTACTCTTGTTTCCTTTCAAAGCTAAAAGTTTGAGACAGTATGGGTAACTGAACGTAGTGGCATGAGAGTGGGAGAAGGACCCAAGTTGTGATGTCCATATGGAAGCCTTATGAATTATTCAACACAAAATTAATGCATTAGCATATTGCTGGAATTACTAGGCTCTGTTTGTTCATGACATTTTAGCCAAAATTGGATGAACGTTAGCAAAAACGAGGTTTTCTGTTGCTTCGGTAACGTCTGATGCATGCATGAAAATTATGAAGATATATGAACACCATGCAAGGTCTTTATATTTTAATTTAAAGTGTTAAAGACACAGTTGCGAGTTTGGCTTAGTGGCTAGAGGGACGCACCTCTTGCATCCACCATATACTGTGTTCGAATCCCACAACTTGCTGTTTTTAATTTAATTCGATGACAGGTCAAGTATGAATTAAATTAAAATAACTGCAATAACTGCACTATGTACCCAACCAGGCGCTTGGCCTAGTGGTTGGGGGCGTTTGTAGACACTCCATGACCAAGGGTTCGATCCTCCCCACAGGCAATATAAATATAGAGAGAAGAGTTTAAAACTAAATCATAAGCTTGGCCTGGTTAAAACTAAATCATAAGCTTGGCCTGGTGGTACCTCTAGGGGTCTGCATTTCCCTTCTCAGATTCATGAATACCAATCATGTCCCTGCCCTTAAATTACCAAATTACCCCTTGTCAAGGGAAATACCCATACTGCCCCTCCTCAGATTCATGAATACCAATCATGTCCCTGCCCTTAAATTACCAAATTACCCCCTGTCACCCCATACTGCCTACCCATACTGCCCCTCCTCAGATTCATGACTACCAATCATGTCCCTGCCCTTAATATGAACACCATGCAAGGTCTTTATATTTTAATTTAAAGTGTTAAAGACACAGTTGCGAGTTTGGCTTAGTGGCTAGAGGGACGCACCTCTTGCATCCACCATATACTGTGTTCGAATCCCACAGCTTGCTGTTTTTAATTTAATTCGATGACAGGTCAAGTATGAATTAAATTAAAATAACTGCAATAACTGCACTATGTACCCAACCAGGCGCTTGGCCTAGTGGTCGGGGGCGTTTGTAGACACTCCATGACCAAGGGTTCGATCCTCCCCACAGGCAATATAAATATAGAGAGAAGAGTTTAAAACTAAATCATAAGCTTGGCCTGGTGGTACCTCTAGGGGTCTGCATTTGAGCTTTCTTTTATTCAACAATCTACACCAATTGCAAATTATTTCTTTTTCGAAATTTGAAATCTTTTTCCAAATATGTTGGGATCTTCAAGTCTCACGCAATAGACTCTAAATGAGAAACTGGCGGTTTACCTGCTTTTCAACATTTAGTAGTTCGTATAGGTCCCTGTGCTACCTTAGCCGCCTCGGGCCTTGTGCATGAGTGGACTTGAGGTCCTCTTCCAATACTTAAAAAACCTCTTTTTCTGATATTTGGGATTCTAGGTCTCACGCAATGGACTCTAAATAGGGAACTGGCGGTCTACCTGCTGTTCAACATTTAGTAGTTCGTATAGGTCCCTCTGCTCCTTAGCCGCCTCGGGTCTTGTGCATGAGTGGACCAAAGATCCCTCCCAAAAACAAAATCTTTTTAAATAGTAACATCTTCAAATATTCTTTTAAAACGCTCTTCGAAGGTCAAACCTTCATAAATTAGAACTACGTAAGCCTTGAGTTTCCCATTGCACCAGGGAATACGTAGGAGTAGGATCAAGTCCTGTCAGACTAACCTCCATCAAGTATCTATCTCACATTAATCAAGGGATCAAACATTTTCAAAAATCACACACTCAGTTTAAGGGTACCGTTCTTCGGAACGGGCGAGTAGGGTGCCTAACACCTTCCCTACTTGTAACCGACTCTCGAACTTAGAAGCTCGTTCTCGAGTCAGGGTTTTTCCAAATCTTTTTTCTTTAAATAAAATTTGGTGGCGACTCCATATTATACAATTAAATTCTTTTTAAAATTTTAGCGAGTTCATCGTCTCGTCGGAATTACGGTTGCGACAATATATATATATATATATATATATATATATATTGGTTCAAACACATTTAGAACTGATTATGTCTTTTACCAAGACAATAATTATGTCTTTTAGAACTAATGTGTATCTTGTTTCTTACTGAATCTGAGTTTTCCAATAGTTCTTGATTTTATTTTATGTTCTTCCCGGCAATTGTTGTGCAATTTTTTACTAATTAGTAAATCCTCTTGTCCCCAAAATACAACTTGTGCTTTAGAACAAATTGACCAATAGTACTGTATCCTTGCCTAACTTCAAACATGAAAACCATGTAAGTATGAAAACAACACCCAATGATTACCTTTTCTCTACATGCGAGTCTAACCATACACTATCATATCAGTATAAAAACAACACCTAATGACTATTTTTTCTCTACCTGTGAATCTTACCATAAACTAATTGCTAAGAATTACCATATCAGACCATCATAATGAACTCAACACTTTAACTTTTCAATGTTTTCTTTATTGAATTATCGTCGTATCACACCTAATATGAGATTAGTGTCCTATCACACAACATTAAATTATTATTGTCTTGTCACATCATTAAGCCAATAAAAGTACTGAATAAGACTTGTATATAAATTTTTTCTAATTGATCTATAATATCTCGTTTGGTATACAATTATTTAAATATTATATTATATTATTAAAATCATAAGTAAATTCATGATTATTAAATAATAGTTACACCATGGTTACTTATCTTGAATTAATAAGTGTTTTTTATTTTAAAATTATATTTCATGCATCTAAAATTCATTAATTTTCTATATAAGATACAACTTAAGGCAGTAATATTTTTATCATTTGGTGAATATTTTGATAGGATTATTATTAATTAAATTGTCAACCTTACTAACTAATAATAAATTAAGTGAAGTAGAAAATTTAAGATATGAATATATCACAAGAATATAAATGATAATGATATTTTGAGAAGAATACAACAGTCGCCTAATTGTGTATAAATATAATTAACAAAAGGGAATTGTTTATATAGGGTGTAAGGAGGTAGCTTAGTGCTAAATGTATTGTTCTTGGTGAGTTGCTCAAAGAAAATATAATTAATATTTTCTATAACGTAAAAATTATCAAAATATTTTTTTAAAGATATTTTTTTTTATATTTCTATTAAAGTTTTCTTCTGATTTTTCACTTTGGATCCTCAATCCACTCATTCTTGCTTAACAAACACCTCACTAAATCAAATGCTCATAGCTCTATAAAGGTACATTTTTATATTTTTACATCATCTTTATTCTTTGTCAATACTTGTTTAATATTTTCTCATCACTTCAAATTTATTCATATGTATGTGGGTTTAATTTAAATAATCTACAATTATTTTTTTAATTATTTTTAATACTATTTTCTTTATTTGTCACATAAATAAACTCACTTTTATTATTGAAAAAAATATTTACTTTGCAATAATTACTTATTTTTAAATAACTCCTTTTGAACCATTAGGATTAGTCTGGTGGTGAGGTGTTGGGGATTAAAGTAGTTTAATATGAGGATTTAGAGGTTCGATCCTCGTTACTTTTCACATTGTACCAAAAAAAATGACTCCTTTTAAGACTAGCCCATTAAAATTGACCTAACAGAAAAGGTTGGAATAATTTATTATCTTATATTTAAATTTTATAACTTTTATTATATATAAAAAAAATACGCCTTATAATAAGGTTAGATAATCAGGGGCAATAAGATCATAAAAAAAAATATGGTTCAATTTATCAATATTATTCAAACACTTGTTTTTTGTTTGGAATTTTGTGGTCTTGTTTTAAGTTTTCCTGAAATTTGATTTTTTTTATCATGAAAAAAAGAATGGTTTGCTAGCCATAAAAAGGGAAGAGTTAAATGGTGTAGATTCTATTGAACCGGATCTTGCTGGATTTTGAGAGCAAGTATGTAGACCTTGGAATTGTTAGATAAATTTAAATTATGTTATATGTTATTTGGCAAAGATGAGTAAGATGCAAATCGTAATTGCTTTATAATTTTATTGAAAAGGAAACCTGTATTTTACGTTAATAATTGATTTATTGGATAAAGAAGTTTTAAAGTTGGATTTGGATTTATAATATATATATATATATATATATATATATATATATATATATAATGCAGTTTAAAATTGCTAAAAAAATTTTATATATTTTTGATTTACTAAATTTGTTGTTTTATCAACTAATGTAAAAAAATACCTTTTTTTATATTTGTTAAAATTATAACCAATGTAAAAAGTAATTTTTTATATTAGTTCAACAACTAATGTAAAAATTTTCAAAATCTATATAGTTCGCTTTTATACCATTTTAGTAACCGATGTAAAAAGTCAATTTTAGCTAACATAAAAAGTATTTTTTTGCACTAGTGTGATGAAAGTAAGTACCTTTAATAGGAGATGGCAACTTTATCGAAATTATGAAAGGAATGAATTTTCTAACTTGAAAAAGTGTGTACCTTAAAAATATAATTGATTAGTAACTTGTCTTGTGATCCCTCACATTATCATTTCGATAGAGCTTCAACTAATCATTTGAATCCATCACTTTAAACTCATTTGATTCTGGAAAAATTACAAGGAAAGTAATAGAGAAACTATTAGCTCTCACTGACAAAAATTTCTCCTTACAACTTAGCTAACAAATTTATTTGAAACTCTTTAGAATCACTTTGGAAACACCTAATACCTCATCCCTAATTACATTTTCCTTTAATTTTAAGATGTTCATTAAATAATAGAACCTTTGGTTGGAAAGAGTTCATTGTAAAGGTTGTTGACAACTCAATCAACAATCATGATGTTATCGATGATGATGATCACGTGGCCCTTGCCAATTTTTGCATGGATAGGATGTATGAAGTATGCATCAAGATCCTATTTGGACTTGTAGCAACTGTGGAGTTTTTAGATGAGTCATGTAAACTTAGAAAATATATTAGATCTTTTGTTCTTAATAGTATAAGTAGTTGAACTCTATCTTCTTTTTGATATTATTTATTCTAATATTTGGGATCCTAGTCATGTTTCTTATGTAGGTTTTATATTTTCTTTATTGATGATTTATTTCGATATACTTGGATATTTTTAATAAAAAATAATTTTAACTTGTTTAATATTTTATAAAAATTTTTAAAAATTAAAACTGAGTTTGGTTAGGTAATTTATGTTTTACATAGTGAAAATGTGAAAGAATATCTTTCTAACTGTTGAAATTCTTTTATGAAATCCCATGACATCATACATTAATCTAATTTTCCTCATACACCTTAACAAAATGATGTAATAAAAAAAACATTGATATATTATGAACATTGTCCCCATTCTTTTGCTACATGCCAATGCACCTTTAAAATTTGGGGTAATATTGGGCTTATTATAGGATATGTAATAAATAATGTCACATTTAGTTCTAAATAATCAAATTTATTAGTTCTTGTTATATCCTAAGGAGTCTCAATATATTGTTTCCCTTATGTCTTTGGTTGTTGTTTTGTTCATAACATTTCTCTAGATCCTTATAAGTTATTTGGTTGTAGTATAAGTGTATTTTATTACAGTACTCTTGGATTTAGAAGGGGTTATCTTTGTTCTACATTCACCAATCATTAGTTCAACATCTCCACATATGTCACCTTTCTTGAAGATATTCCATATTTTACAATCTTAGATATCCTTCAATTGACTCAGATTTCTTGTCTTAAGAATTAGTTGTTATGTCCATTTCTTCTCCATAGGTACCCGATTATTATTCATCAAACCTTGACCTTGATATATAATGATTTGGGATTACTTATGAGCATTGCACATGTCACACCAATGCTCCAACGACTGAGTTTGGTGATTTAGCTTCTACTCTGATCTCTTCTCTAACTTTGAATCCTTTGGATTCTATTCACCTACCTATTACTCTTACTAAATGTAGACATTCTAATTGTAATGCTTATCTTATTTATAGCTTTCTCTTATATCATCATTTATCTTTTACCTATTATACCTTTGTCTTTGTTATTTCTCCTGTTTCTATTCATAAGGCAGTGAATGAGGTTTTATCTCACCTGACATGATGTTGAGTATTGATTGATGAGTTTACAACATTAGACTCTAACCATACTTAGTTGTGATAAACCACAATTCTGTTGATTTATCTGCGGAAAATTAGTTATAATTACAATATAATTTATAATTATTTAATTGTAATTCTACCTAATTTTCCTTATTTTTGTAGGAACGGTCACGCAAGCTAAGAATCCGAAAATAGGTAAGTTTTGGACAAAAAAAAGGTAAAAAAAAGCATAAAAAGATAATACATTTAATGCAACAATGACACGTCAGTCCTACGGTGCTGCAAGATTATGTAGATTGAGCGCGACGGCTTAGGAAGCGACTAGGTCAAGCCCAGTCCACCACATTGAAACACTAATCCACGCCTATAAAAGGGAGACTCTACTACATCATATGACAACACCTTAGGCTCCAAAGGACACACCACCCTAGGCTCCAAAGGCCACACCACTCTCTGGGGCGTAGGCCTATCGTTATCCCGGAGAAACCATTCCATTCTCATCTCTCTTTTAGTATCCTCCCGTAGGATTTCAGAGGCAGAAGTTCTTCACAATACGAATTGCAACGTCCTATTTCCAGTCTTGCTGGTACTACGGTTTTTTCATTCTCTCCTAGAATTAGGATTATAGATTGTTCTACGGGATTAGTATGTTTTTTATTTGTCTTATCTCTTTATGTGTAACTAACCCCAAATCATGGGGCTTTGGTGAAATTTATAATGTAACCAATTGAACCTCTTTTCCTTATTATGAATGATTCAGTATTCCTGTTCAATTGTGTTTTCCTTATTATGTATAATTAATTAATGAGAATTAATTTCTAAGTTAACTGGGGATAGGCGATCGTACCATTGACTAATTAACAGAACTATAAGGTAAACTGAATCTAAGGGTTTTGGAGGATCAATAGGAATCCTTGATTTCTAATCAGTTATTAATTTAACAAGTTCTCATGTTCTTTATGCTTCTCTTGATTATATACCTTGCATGATCATTGAGGGTAGTAACTTAAGGGAAAGAATATTGCTATTGCATGATCATTGGGTAGTAATAGAATTAGAATGGATGGTTAGCAATTGACTCAAATCATTCATAAGAAAATTAGGATGAAATTGGGTAAAGTTATAAGGGAAACCAAAGTCCCGTGTCTTTTCATAATTGAACTCGTATTTGTGCTCTTTTGTCTTTAAATCTCTTACTCTCATTTTGTTCCTTTTTGCATTCACTTTAAATATTTCTAAACAAATCCTTCTCTGGTGAACTCAAAAATTAGTATTTAATATTTTTCAAGATTGTTAAAATAGTTTCTGTGGGAACGATATTAAGGGTTTTAAATACTTCTTTCTACACCGACGAGTACACTTGCCCGTGGGAACTTTGGACACACAGTAAACGCACAACAACAACATTAGACTCTAACCATACTTAGGTGGTTGTCCCACTTCTATTGGGAAAACCTTCTAGCTTATGGCGGATCTATAATGTTAAAGTGGACCTAATGGGACAAATGGATCACTTGAAGGCTTAACTTATGCATAAAAGATATATACAAATTTATGGCATAGATTACAATGATACTTTTTTTTTGTTGTAAAGATGGTTTCTATTTGTCTTTTCTTGACCAAGACAGTATCGAAACATTAACCCTTATTTCAACTGGAAATTAGAAATGCATTCTTACATGGTGATTTAAAGGAAGAGACCTATATAAAACAACCTCACAAATTTGTTTATAAGAAGAAGTTAGATCTTATATGTATATCACAAAAAATTCTTATATGATCTCAAGTAATCATCTTGGGTTTGATTTGATCAATTTAGTAAAAATATAAACAATTTGTTGAGATATATTTACTCTTTCATTTAAAGTATTATTAAATATAATTCTATTAAATATTTAAAAATATGTAAATATATAAATATAATTGGTTCTTTGAAATAAAATTCATTGAAAAATGTGAAAAAGAGATATTAAAATATTTAAGGTTTTATTTGTCTTAAGATATGTACATATAACTAGGTTGTTTTTATAAAGAGTGTTAAAAAATATAAAGAAAAATATTTTAAAGTCTAAGAATTTTTTTAAATAAAAAAAAGATAAAATTAAAAATTAATTTTAAAAAAAATAAAACTATAGCTGAATTCTTACATATTACGGATCCTTAATATAATGCGAAGAGTATAAAAATTATACTTTTATGAAACAGCCGATAATTATGCTTATAACATAAAATTCTTAAACTTAAGATCCTATAAAATGGAAATAAAATTTGTAAAACCCCTAATTAACAAATTTAATGACAAAGAGTGGTGGATAGAAAAATTGTAAAACTAATTTTATATTAATTTATTAAGCTACTTGTCATAATATATATATATATATATATATATATATATATATTTAAATTATAAATGGAGATAACATAAAAAATACATAAAATTTAAGTCAAAATTTCATATTATAAATCTAATGATAAAAAATATATTAAGTTTTATCTTGATATTTTTTTTTAATAATTTTGGAGTGGTTATAAATTATTCTTTTCAACTATTTTGCATTAAGTGACGAAGAAAAAATGAAGATTTAGAAAAAATATGATAAAATTTTTAAATTATAAATTAAATAATAAAATAAATTTAGATATCAATATGTTGTTTATCTTGAACCATTTTGTATGAATTGTTATATATAATAAATTTTTTTATGGACTAAACTTAGTTATAATTTTATTAATTTTAATTTTTTAAAAATTTATTTTTATTAATAGAATAATTATTATATGGAATTTTTAGCATTATTATAAAAAAAATATAAACCTTTATCAAAGAATCAAATTCTTCTGGTGTAATTTTTAATGTATATTTTTTAATTTAAAATAAAAAATTTAAAGTTTTTATTATTGAAAGATCCATTATTACTGAATTTTTTTTATTTTTAAATACAACGAACATATTATACCGTTGAAAAGAACATATAGAATATTAAGTGATAAAGGATGTTAAGTAAAAAATACTTCTTACTTAATATTTGGAATCATTTACAATATTAATAAAAAGCATAATAAATTTTTAAAGTTTACTATTTAAAATATTTAATAATAAAAATTATATATTTTAATTAAGATTAATGGTATTAAAAAATCAACTAAAGATATAAATATAATAACTATTAATTAAAAATAAAAAACTTATTTTTTTAAAAAATATCTTTAGTTTAAAATTATGGATAAATTAACATTCTTTCCTTTAAGTATAAGGTAAGTTTAACTTTATTATGTGATTTTTTTTTATCTTTAGTTAGTCTTTTGACTTCTTTTATCATTGTTATCTTACTCTAATTAATGCAATGAAGATTAAGGTTGATAATAAAACATCTTAATCAAGTATTCTACATATTTATTATTTTTATTAAATGCAGAGTTGTTATTATTTAAATATTTTAAATAATAAAAAATAATATTTAAGAAAAACTTATTTTAAAGTTAATTAAGATAAAAGTTATAATTGTAATATTTTTTCATTAAAATAATCAATGTTTTTTATTTTTAAAAAATATTTTTTTATTATATAAAAAAAAACATAACTCCCAAATGTGAAATGTTTGAAATAAAAGTTGATTAAGTCAACTAGCAGGAATAGAAATAAATTAATTCAATCAATAAGAATTTGTATGATTTGTTTTGTTTAAAGTTTATTTAACTTTTTAATAAATATATAATTTTAAATTTGTTAAATTCTTTTAAATAAATAAGATAGATTTATATTTAAGTTTATAAAAAAGATTATTTAGTTTATTTAGGAATTTATTTATTTTTGTATAATATATAATATTTACATAATTTGTTATAATTTAAAATTTAAAATTTCAACCAAAAGGAACTTTTAATAACTTTCTCCTTATCCTCAAACTAGAATTCTTCTTTATCATTTTTGTCTACCTTTACCGTTCAGAGGTTCAGAGGTCCCTTTTACTTATTCCTAATTTTGAGCAAGATAGAGTTTAGATAATCTAATTTCATTCAACATCTAATCTTTAAGGTAATTTTATGCAAAAAAGGTATGTCATATGTGACACATCACCTAATATAATATCTCAAAATAGATAATTATCTCAAATATATAAATATAAACTTTAGACATATTTAATAGCCTTTTATCCAATAGACCTTAAACTTGCATAATTTTTTAATCAATCATTTATATAGATTTTAAATCTATTTATTGATTTTTTGTATTGTAAAATTTAAAATAGACTTATGCATGTTGTAGGTTTTAAAACAAACCAATCCTTGACTATAAAAAAATTATAATAAATAATAAATTCAAATTTAAAATTCAAATTTTTTTAATAAAAAGTATTTTAACATTTATAGTCTAATTTGATGTAATCTATTTCCACCAAATACATGAGAATTTCATAGAAATATAAACTTTATTTGTTAAGAAGCTCTTCTCTTATTAGATCATATGCATAATAAGAATTGGATTCCTTTCAACACTAAAAATAATAATAACCTACACATGAGTGGTATATTTAAAATAAAAAGAAAAAAAATCACTAACAATCAAGTTCTACATTATACAATTAATATTCGTATTTAAAATATTCCTGAATCCTATTCAATATTACTTATTTAATAAAAACGAAAACTTTGTAATTAGTATTAATATTTTATTATTAATTACACTACTTTTACATGTAATTTTTACAATATTTTTTATAAAAAAATTTTCAACTTCTCTTTAATTTTCATTACATGACTTTTATTATCTTGTATTTTTTTTTATTTTTATTAATATCTCTCTTAATTGAAGAGATAGTTGAAAAAAATAAGTTATATAGAAAAAAAAATATTAGTTGGATATTTATTTTCAGTTATTTATATATTATGAGAGGTAGACATGAATTAAATATTAAACCATTGTCTTCAAAGAAAAGCATAAATATAGTTTTGAAAAAATCAATTTGTGATAAAATCATAAAAAAAATTATAAGAAAGTAGATTCAAAATGCACATACATCACCTGGCAAGTTTGTATTGTTAAGGATAAACCAAAGGCATTTTTCTTGTTTTAAAAACAGAAAATCAAACTAAACATATATCTTTTCAAAATTAAAAAAAAAACTAAAAATTAAAAAACATTTTCTTAAATCAAAGATGTGTTAATTAATAAAATATAAAACAAGAAGAAGGGAAAAAATCATTCACATTATTCAAAATGATGACTCTTCATTAAATATTATACTGTAATTACAATACAATAAATAAGAGAGCGCACACATAAAACAACATGTTTCTCTCCTCAAAATGGGATAAAGAGAGAAAGAGAAACATGCTCCACACCTCTCAAATACAATAATAATATATAAGAAAACAAAACGGACAAAAACTGGCCGAATTAAGTTGCTTAGTGTGCTGGGCTCTTGGAAACGTTTTGGGCCAGTTGAACCAAACCCAATATCACTTTGTTGGTCTCAACAATGGTAGAAAGTTCACCTTGTGAACTTGCCAATTTCAAACTATTAGCACACAATTCAACCTTCTTATCAACCGTATTGAGACTCAAAATAGCCTTTTGGGGCTTGTTCTCAAAATTGAGGTATGCAATATTAAGTTCTTCAACTACACTCTCATAACCTAATTTGCATTCTTCAACACAACCTCTTGAAACTACATTGACATGGTTCTTCTTAAGCTCGTTTGACATGTATGCACCAACATTTGATGCCATTGTTGTGGCAAGATCAATGGATACCTTAGCTACAATGATTGGATTCATTCTCCTCAAAGTTTCTTTGTCACCTTGGACAATTTTGGTACACAATTTTGACTTCCTAGTTTCTTGGCATAGTTTCTTTACCAAATCTTGTTGTGTTGGAACATCAGAGGCTAAAGGTGTGGCTTCAGGGGCAAGGTGCTTGGTAGAAGATCCGTTAGGCAAATTTTCTGCAAGAGCAGGTTCAAGGACAATGGATAAGCACAAAGAGATCAAGACCAAGCAACAAGCCGAACGAGCCATTATTTTTTTTTTAAATTTTTTTTAGATTAATTGATGATGAGAGATGGTGACATGAACATGGGTTCCTTGGGCTATTTATATTTGCTAGATTACGAAAGGGGTTTCTTTAGATGATCTTAAAATAATAACCCTTAATTGGATGATGAAGTGGTCAAAATCTAAAATAAAAAGTTATAACTAATTTGAGGCTGAGGTTGGTCTAGGATGGTTTAATTTGTGTATATGACCACATATTATCCATAAATATGACTACAATGTTTCCTGGCCATTGACATGAATATACTATTTAATTTGATTTCCCACTTCCCACGATGTCCAAAACATTGCATGGTAGCTAGACGACCGGGTAAAATAGAACGAGCACAGATTAATTGGTGTTAATAAAAATAGGTGGAAATCACCCATTGATTTATGGAAACTCTTTGCCAAGACATTCAGTTAGTCTCGGTAGGTATTAGGATGCCCTTATTTTCATTTTGTATACTCTCTTGTTAAAAGAATATAACTAATAACTTTTATATATAATATAATATAATATAATAATGCTTATACAAATTAAAATTATTTTAAAATATAATTAAAATACACTAATAATATAATTTTCTAAACTACCATTTTAATCATTAATTGTCATATAATAATTAAAAAATTCATTTTGTAATAATTACTTTAAATTTATATCACAATAATTTTTAATTAATTGATAATATAAACATATTTTTATTTATAATAAATCAAAATTAAACTATTTTATATCACTAAATATTCTTTTTATAAAACAATAACTAATTATTTTAATGGATGTTATGTGTGTGTGAGAAAATAGTTTTTTTATGAAATTTTACCCTGATATAGTATGAAAAAAATTCATTATGATAAATTGTTGAAAAATTATTTTTATTCATTCATATTTTAAATTAAATATCACATTAATTATAGTTTAATTTAAATTTAGAAATTAAATGTATTACATTAAAATTTTAAAAATGTTTTTATACCAATTTCTCAATATTTTAAAAGGTTTTAAATAAAATATTTAAGAATATATATTTTCCAGTTATCATTCTAAATATTAATTCATTTAGTGTTTTCTAAACTTAGACATATTTTCTAGTTATCATCCTAAATATTAATGTATTTAGTGTTTTATAAACTTGACATATAAATGAGCTAGCGAAGCAAAATACTTTGATGTATGTTTTACGTTTATCAATCATATTATATTTTATAATTCTCTTAAAGTTTATATTATTTTGAACTAATAGGTAATACACATATGATAATTTATAAACATTTTAAAGATTATGCCACAATCTCATACAAATAATCTTATTAGACATTTGTATAAGTGATTTATCAAGAACATAACGTACCTTATATATTATTTTATAAGGATTATAAAATTTAATAAAAATAAGTCCAATAAATTACAACTTAATGTAAATAAATCTATAAAGGTATGTTATTATTTGTATGTGTGAGAATTTTTTTCCTTTTTATATCATACAAAGAAATAAAATTGATAATGCTAGCAAAATTAACAAATAACTTTATTTTATCTATACGAATATTTTTCATGAGATTCTCAATATAATCATATATTGAGTAATCATTATTATAAATTTTAAATTGACTTCAACTTCCAATCCCCTCAATTGTTTACTAAACTTTTTCTTTATAAGAATTATGGTGAAATTAATTTTAACATCACATTATTAGAAATTCAACAGCATAATCATTTAGTAGTCTTTTTATATAATTTAGACATACATGCTCATATTTCAATTTATTCTTATTAATTAGTTTCATTATTATCGCTTAAAATTTATGCATACAAGATATATAAATTTAAATTTTATTAAATATTTACTAAAATTTTTTTCTTAGAATGCATTTCAAATTCTACTAGGTCAAAAGTAATAACTTAACTTTTGTAATATATTCAACTATACAAATCTACTTGAAAATTATAAGAAAAATATTTTTAGTATTAAAATTAAATCCACATGTGATTTATTTTTATATAAATTAAATTTAGTTAACATTATTATATTATTTTAATATAATAGAAAATTTATTACAAAAAATATCATAATTGATGGTATCTTTTAAATATTTTATAAAATTTAACAAATATAAGTAAATATATTTTCATTTATTAACACCATCACATCTCAACATTATGCCTCCTTTATCTTTTTGTGAAACGTGACAAAAAAATACCAATGGTGTACTTTCTAAAAAAATATAATAAATTATAGTTAAAATTTAATTAAAACAAAGCATTTTGGAATTATAGCAATTGATTACCAATGAAATTAATCAATTACAAATTGATTCTGGAAGTAAAATAATTGATTAAAAATTGAATTAATCGAATTATAAAAGTTACAAAATCCCTTAATAATAATTACCAAGCTTATGTTTTGAAAGTTTCGAAATATTTTTCAGTTATAATGGTTTAAAACTAACACATTTAAGAATACCATTTAAGTTTACATATAAATATTTATTTCTAACACATATTTCATAAGAGAAGAAAAGAAAACGAAAGAAAATAATAAGAGAAAGAACTTTTAGAATTTTCTTTGTGAGAGATTTGATTTGAAGTGTGAAAGCTTTATCATTGCTTAGTATTTCCATTGTATCAAGCTTCAAGGGTGATTGTATTTTAATCTTCTACTACTTTTCTCAATCTTGGTTATTGATTCTTGATAGAAAGAGTTTTCTCTTGAAGGTGGTTGTGGTTATGAAAAGAGGATAATTTTTGCATGGGTTTTGTGGCTTCAAGTGAGGGATCTTGAACTGGTTGTTTATAAAAGGATTGTGTAATCTCTACAAAGGGTTCTTGGAGACTAGATGTACGTCTCTATGGTTAAGAATGAACCAAGATAAATTCTTGAATGATTTTCTTCTTCCTACACTTTTACATTTAAGCATATATTATATATTCTGCATTATCATTAGTTTGTGATCAATCTTTATGGGTTAAATCTAATTGTGTTGAATTGATCATTAAGATTACATTAACATTGTGTACACTTGTAATTCATAAATCATATTCAAGATTCTTGGGTGGTTGGTGTTTTTGGGCTCACCACTTTTCAATTGGTTGGTGAAGTTTGGAGAAAAGTATGCCTAACCTAATTCACCTCGTCTTAGGTTTGTGGTCATTTGATTAACAATTAACATCAAGAGCGATTGTGAAGAAAGCAAGGATTTCGTTGTGATCTAGAGGCCCAAATGGCTTCAACACATCCTATCTTTAGGTGATGATGCATCCATCTATAGGCCACCAGGCCATAGGCCATAGATGTAGATGTGTGGGATGCTATAGAGAATGACGCATATGTGCCAACGCACATTGTTGATGGTATTAAGATTGAAAAAATTAGAAGTGAATGAAGTGAGGAAGATAAGAAAACGATCCAATATAAGTTTAAAGCCAAGAATATCATTATTGCATACATATAAATCTAAGACTTAGCTATACTATTACTTGGTGGAAGTCTTCATCAAAATTCATCTGGCAGCAGATATGGAGATCTCTGCTCACAATCTTCCCCTTTTTTATGTTAACAAACACCACTTGAAAGAAAAATTATTTACAGCTAAGAACCTTAATTCAATGCATATCTCCCTCATAGTGAATGTTTCATTTCAACTTATATTAATAGGATAGAACACTATTCTTTGATAGCTTCTTGAAAAATGATCTATCTATATTCTCTCTAAACTCACCTTGAAAATGATATACCTATTCTCCCTTTTTTGGCATGATCAAAAAGAGTTAAAAAAAAAATCCCAAGTGACATGGGTAAAAGAATGTACATGTAAATCTAACTTTGGGCATAAGAAGACAAGGAATGTAATGACATTATAATGCACACATATATTAATGTTTACGGAAAAACACATGTTAAGCAGAAATGTCCATATAATGGTTGAGTAATAGATTATAGTAAGAAAGTAATCAATTATCATATGAGTCTGTTAAGAAACTTCACAAAATTTGGTATCAATTAATCGATTACAATGTAACACTATTCAGCAGAATCAGTGAAAATATGTAGTCTAAAACCTTAGTCAAGTAGGTATAGGAATCACTTTTTCATAAACTCAAGGAATTACTATCAATTTTATTCAAGTTATATAGGTCATTTTAGACTTCATACAACATTGGATTCATGTAAAATACCTAGTTCTCTTCTTAGATTGAAAAATATCTCTTTTTTGGTAAAGGTTTGTGAGCACCAATTTTTGTCCGGGTAGAAATCTTCCTTAATTAATTAATTTACTAAATAACTTTAGAAAATAAAAGCTCACATGGTCAAAAGAAAAGAGAAGGAGTCGCAAAAATTAAATAAACAAGTGAGTAGATAATAGACAAATAAAACTAAAAAAAAACAACACAAAAACAAAATTCAGTTAGGTTAGTTGGGAATTAGTTATAGAGTTAGTTGGGCTAAGGTTAGGAGTTAACTTCCATTAGGTTAATTCCACCATGGTTAAGCTAGGGGTATAAAGGGGATTTTGGGAAAGAGGAACGGTTACCGGACATTTTGGCACCAAAACTTGAGATTGAAAAAGCTGAGGTTGGGAGATTGGGTTGAAGGGAGGAGAAAGAAAAAACTCTGAAATTTGGAGGTTTCGAGGGCTAGTTACAATGAAAATTTGGGGGGGGGGGTTTTGCTCTTGGTCTCGGTCCTTTCATCAAGATCATCGAGGAATTTTCTGGGAAACTCGAGCGGCCTCTCAGAATTTCTGTCTTTTGCAAGAGTTGATTTCCTATTAGCTGGTCTCTTCAATCACTCTGTGTTTCTCTTCAAGAAAATAGCACAAATTTTGCTCCCTTTTCTGCACTTCGAGGTTAGGTACCTTCCTCTTGTTGTTATATACTCACGCTTACTGCATAAATAGGATCCTTTATGAATAAAGATGTTTGAATAGCGTACAATGCTTGTGACGATTTCTGATTCAGCATGTTTAATTGGGTCGTATGATCTGTTTGAGGCATAGGCTCAAAACTTGCGGATGAGCGAGTGAAAGCTTGATATCCGTATTTGATTGTTATGGTTCAGTCCCTAGTGTTTTATCTATGTTCTAATTGACATTCAGACCTGGCTTTGGGGTTACTCCATAAATTATGTCGACCTGTTAGGGTCTAGTGTTTATCAACACAGAAAAATAATTGAAGAGTAAATTGGTTTAATAAGCCTATTGTACCTGGTACAGAACTCAGATGGTGTTCTGTAA
This sequence comes from Canavalia gladiata, assembly GCA_037954105.1. Lineage (NCBI taxonomy): Eukaryota > Viridiplantae > Streptophyta > Magnoliopsida > Fabales > Fabaceae > Canavalia > Canavalia gladiata. Next base: position 12,168,804 of record CM075665.1, on the reverse strand, counting down.
TCTCTTTTTGTAACCGAGTGAATTAAGTTCAGGTTCAGTGCTGTCGATCCTAGATTGCTTATGATTCATTCGTGGATACATTGATTAAGGCTTGGCGGATGGATTACGACATAGAAAGAAATCTGAATAATAGGAGATTAAAAGATGAGGGAAGGTGTTTAAGTCTCAGTTGGGGGAGGTTCCCAGTTTACGAGTCGTTGAGTTAAATTGCGATACAGTAGATTAAGGCTTGACTGATATGATCCATTTTACTGTAGAGTTGTACCGAAATCATCTATAAGCGCCAGGTTAGGTATGTTCAGGTCTGAGTAAATGGATAGCAGTGGGTGCCTTGAGTCATATTCAGATTGTAAATCGACTTCACTGATCTTAGGTTAAAACTTTGATTTTCTTCAGGTTCTGGGTTTGGTTAAAATGGCATGATGTTTCCTAAATTTATTGTTGTTGCGCTTTCATTGTGGTTTCGAACCCATCATTGAATGATAAGTGACTTTGGTTAATTCTGAGAATAGTATTGCTAATAGAATAGACATCTGCATTTGATGGTTGCATTTCCAGTAGCTTGAGCCTGATGATAATCAGAAATAACTATAAAGGTTTTGTACCTTTTAATCTGAAACTGTGAGCTAGAAAGGTGATCCCAATTGGTAATAGATCTGTTAAAACCTAGTGTGTCTCTGGTTTGGGAATAGGGTGTCTTAAGGCCAAGCTCGGGTCAGGGGTAAGCAGGAGAATGTTGATGATATCTCAGCTGGAACCTGTGGCCAAATAAGATGTGGGAAACTGGAGATCAGTACCTGTTAGTAACTTGAACTTAGTCTCAACAATGATCATGGTAATATGGAAAGGAAGCTTGTGGGTAATTTACAGATGTCATTTCCCAAAACCATCGATAAGAATCCATAGATTTGAATTCAATAGTTGAACCTCCTGAAAGCCACTCTGTGCAGTGATCCTTTGTGTGAGTTTTCAGCAGGTGAGGTAAGGTGACACTGATCCTGATGTGTGGTCTCGTGTTATGCACCATGGTTTAGTATCAGAGATTCTGCCTCAAGGTCAGATCCCCAATGATTTGTGTCAATAATTAGTTTTAAATCACACATGATGAGTTTGCTCGCAGACCACATGTTACTCCTGCTACCCTAGTTCTGTATCACATCAATAGCCAACATAAAACTCCATATAGGAATAGTCCAATACCGATTTGCATAAGCAACCCAGCTGAAGCATATAGTAATCCATTTTGATGAGCAGATTCAAAGCGCAGAATCTTTGATCAATAGGGTTGGGGCAGAAGCCCAAGTATGGGGTCAGGATCATGATTGGTGAATTAAAAGAAGGCTTAATAAGGACCATAAACAGTGTGGCAATATGTAAATTCCAAAGCACAATTAGGATGACAGGCGAGAATCTGTTCAGTGCTCCTAGAACAATCCCATGCGAGCATAATCTGGTTAGAATTCTCATCAATGGATGAGACCAATAGGTTCACAGCCACTGTCAACCCCTGCAGCTGGTCACGACTGTCAGGGGTTCAGTCTATGGTGGCAGGTTCATTCTAAGTTCTGTTTTGCCTTGGTTGTAGTTCTGTTATGAGGAATTATTCTAGGAATGGGATTGGAAAGCTTCAAAGCCTGACTCAAATTACACTAAGGGTAGTCAACTTTGAAGTATGCTATTTGTCGAAATGGGCTCTGATGTAGGGTCACTCTTTGCTTTCTTTGCTGTCTTTGCTAGGCCAAGTAAAATATGTGCTAATCTGCAGGAACCTAGGCCTGGCAAATTGAAGTTTGAACTAGAGGTATGTTTCATATTTAGGGAAGTGTAGAGAACAAAGCTATGAGTAACTCAGTTATTAAAGTTTAAACTCAGGTCTGCTAATTCTAGAGTTAGTTATAACAGCAAGGGTAGACACATAGTTCTGTATACTGCATCAATTTTTAAAAAATAAGCAAAGACCTGGATGTGGAACTTGTGACAGATCACTAATCTGCATGATCATTTTCTTGCTACTGTCATAACCAGAATCAAATGGCCTATGACTATAGGGTAGTTTTGAATCATTAGTCTTGCTTTAGTCTGCAATGTTCCTTAAAGTTGGAAGGTCATACTGCTGATCAGTATAGTTCTTTTCACACTAAGATTAGGAGTCAAGTCAATTCTTCAGGAAGGTTAAGGAAAATAGAATGATCATCAAAGATATGGCTCCGGTTCAACCAGTTTACCCAAAAGGTTAGGCTAAGATTAGTACTTGTTCTTGTAGGCACTTTGCAGGCTATAGGTTTTTACTGATTGAATTAAAATCAGTACTGCAGAAAACAGAATCAGGTTTTAAGCACCTAGCCTTTGCAGTTTGGCCAAATCAATAAAGAACAAGTGCAAGGAAGTAGGGAGCCCTCTCTGCTCACAGGACAGGGCCATGAGTTGTAAGTAGTTAAATCTCTACAGTTTCTGAACTTAACACATTAAAGAAGTCTAGGAGCCTAGGTTTGAGTTGGTCGAAAGGGAGCTAAAGTTTGGTTAATAGATACCTGCCCTGATTTGAGAAGTAACTACTGTCAGGCTTAAGGACCAAGTGGCTATTCTGATCAGGAGCCAACTAGGCATATACTCAGAGGTTCCAGTCACAAACCAAATCAAAATTAGCAGTCAGCTTGGTTGACTAATCAGGTTCTGATTCAGCTAGGCACTGATCTGAAATGGGAGCCTTGCAGTGTAACTTGGTCTTTGCCCTAAGCCTGTCTTAACAGTAAAGCACTGCTAAGTCTTGTATCTATATCTCATCCTAAGCTGGTTGTAAAGTTAAAGTTAGTCATAGGTTGTCCTATCCCTGATATGAATTATGATTCTAAGAAACCGAACCTTTCCTGTCAAAAGGGAACCAAGTAGGAGACGTTCATTTGAATGGTGAGGCACACAGGCTGTGTTCAGTTCGTTTCCCTTATGTTAGCCATGTGTAGGAATTGTGAGTCTTCGATCAGGATTCCTCTTTATAGGCAGGACAGGGTCTAGTTCAATAACAGATTTTGAACTTTGGGACCCTGTGACTGATCAGGTTGCTACATAAAGGACTGTTGTCAGTATCTTAATTTCAAAATGGAGGTCTGGAATGTAATAAGGATCAAAGTGAATCTAAGAGCCTTAGTTCAGTACATTAGTAACCCTAGTTCATAAAAGGGGTAGATAGGTGCCACAGTGAATTTTAGGTCAGTCTTAGTGGCAGATCTGTTTTTTTTTTTTATGTATTTGGCCAGTGCAGAAAATAGATCATTCCTGGGCCAGCCATAGAAGCAGGTTCACTTCAACCTGCTCCTGATTGACTGAATCATTAGATACATAAGAAGGAAATTTCCATAAAGCAAATTTTGGCTGGTTTAAGCTAGATATATTTCCTAGGTTTGTGACTTAAATTCTGAAACATAAAAGGCTAAAAGAGCCACGGGCCCTATACAAAACAAATGATGGAGAATGTACTATTGTTACACCATATTTTTCATTCTGTTTTTGATTGTATATCCAGGTACTGGTTTTCACTAAGTATTGGCCTCACATTGAATTTCGCAAACTATCCCAACATTTTTTTTTCTAAAAGTCTTCTTTTTATCCAAAATATCTGTTTTTCTACTTTTTCCTCAGATTGTGCAAACGGGTTCTAATACGGGCAAGTAGCATTCTCTACTGTTACGTGTTTTAATCCGTGCTAATTCAAATACGACTTACGACGATTTGAATTACGCAAGCATGTTTGTTTCCCTAAAACCTATACCTTCTTAAGAAACGTTGTTTTGAAGTTTTCACCTAAGATTACTCTTTTCTTCTCCAAGAGATCAAGTCTCTTAACCAGAACTACGTAGCCTTGAGTTTCCCATTGCACCCGGGAATACGTAGGAGCAGGATCAAGTCCTGTCAGGCTATTTTTCATGAACCTATTTATTTTCTATTCTATTTTAAAGGGGATCAAATAGTTTTCAAAATATCACACACTCAGTTTAAGGGTACCGTTCCTTGGAACGGGCGAGTAGGGTGCCTAATACCTTCCTTACTCGTAACCGACTCCCGAACCTAGATTTTCTTCCTCAAGTTAGGGGTTTTCCAAATGTTTTCCCTTAAAAATAAAATTTGGTGGCGGCTCCACAATCCATAAAATTCATTTCAAAATTTAGCGAGCTCGTCGTCTCGTCCTAATTACGGTTATGATAGATGGCGACTCCACTGGGGACTTTTAGAGAGTCAAGCCCTGTTTCAAATTGAGTGTATAAATGCATGTTGATCCCTTTTTCTATTTATTCACATGTTATTTATTTCTGATATTCATGATTATTCAAGTTTGTATGTTTCTCACCCTAGGGTAGAAGACATATATATATCCATTGTGTTTAAATTGCAGGTTATTCCACACATTGTAGTCCTGCATGCATAACATGAGTGGGGCCCTACACCCGGGTTTGAGCAAAACCTAGGACTAAAGGGGTTAAGTGGTGTCACTTGGGATGCATGTCCCGTTTGGCTATCATAAAAACCCCAACTAGAGTGCGTCTTTTCTTGGAGCCCTACAACCAATAGCGTTCTCTACGGTTGTAGCAAGCACCAGGAATTAGAACTTGGCTCTAGTGACCTTCATAACCTTTAGGATTACAATCCACCTTGTGTGAGATGCATACATCAAACAACCTTAAGCCTATGTCACACATCACCTCACTTAAAACACCAAAAAAAGCATATTTATTTTGAACAACCATAAAAATATGAAGATTTAAAATCGATTTAAAATTAAAAAAAATCAAAAGAAAATTAGAAACTAAATAGGAAGGAAAAATAGATTTGACAAATAAAATCATAAAATCAGGAAAATTAAAAAAAAAAGAAGAAGAAAGAATTAGAAAATTAAAAATATAATGAAAAATAAAAAAAAAATTTAGTTTAAAACGAAAATTTGAAAATCTAACTAAACAATTTCTCATTCAAAGAGGGAGAAAATTTTGAAAAAATCCAAAGAAGAAGAAAAAACAAAAATTTGAAGAAGCCATAATAAATAAAGCAACAAATTATTCAAAATGATCAATTTTCAAATCTCTAATTATTTGTGCATTCAAACATACATACATTCATTCATTCATCAAAGGATTTTATCGTTAAAGATCATCTCATACCTTCTTTATATTAACACTCATTATTGTTTTTATCACATAATTAATTTAACAAAAAAATTGAAGAAACATAATTTTCTTCATACCCAAAAAAAAAACAATTTCCAAAAAATAAAATAAAATAAAATAAAAAATAATCAAAAAAATCAAGAAATCAATTTTTGTTGGAAAAGAGTAAACCCAAATATCGGAGAAAGCATTTGATCATTCCAAAAGATGGTCAACATTTAAATCTATAAATTATTTATGCATTTTCAAAACATTACATTCATTGAATAAATTTATCATCGAAAAAAGAAAAATTTTGAAAAACTATCTCATATCTTTTTCATTTCATACTCATTGAAACATTGATATTCATGTAGTCATCAACTTATCAAAACTAATTTCAAATTTTACAGAAAAATAAAAATTAAAGAAAGATAGTTTTCTCGGCATCCTTATAGGACTCGTTCCCAATCAAAGATCATGGATGAGTTGGAAAGGCAAAATGAAGAGTTGAGAAATGAGGTGAAAACTATGAAAGATCAAATGGCCAAACTGATGGAGGTTATCCAATCGTCAAAACAGAAGGATATAAGGGTGTCCTCTCCAAAGGAACCAGTTGGCCCATCATATTCTCCTGGCTATAATCCACCAAACCCTTTACCATCGACCATGCCTTCACAAACTGAGTGGGTCCACTATGGGTTCCCTCATGGGCATGCACCCCCATTCGGCCAAACACAAACCCAAACACAAAACCTACCTTCAAACCCTACAGGAATCCCTCATATTACTCCAAATACCACACATCAACCTGTCCAAGCTCACCAAATAAACAATGGGGGGACGAATCCTATGTTCACCCAAAGACTTCATCCAATATACATACCTTCCCATCCTCACAATAGGCCAGGAGAGTATCCAAGCGATCCTTCTAATAAAAATGTTGAAAAATGGAAAATCTTGGAAGGAAGAATCTGGGCAATTGAAGGAAGTGCTTATGATATCAAAGACGCATCTGATCTATATATAGTCCCAGACGTGGTTATCCCTCCGAAGTTCAAGGTTCCTGAATTCGAGAAATATCAAGGAACTGGTTGTCCGAGGAACCATTTGACCATGTATTGTAGAAGAATGGTCGTCTGTGCTTATGATGACAACCTGTTCATCCATTTCTTCCAAGACAGTCTGACCGGGGCAGCTGCAAATTGGTACAATCAGCTGGAACAGACACATATCCATTCATGGAGGGACCTAGTTGATGCCTTTCTGAAGCAGTACAAGTATAACCTGGAGATGGCTCCTAGCAGAACTCAGCTCCAGAATATGGCCAAGAAGGGAGAGGAGACCTTCAAGGAATACGCCCAACGATGGAGGGAGTTGGCTGCTCAAGTACAACCTCCCTTGTCTGAGAAAGAACTGGTCAGTATGTTCATTGACACACTCCAAGATCCTTTCTATGACAAGATGATCGGTAGTATGACTACTAGCTTCTCTGATGTCGTCATCATTGGAGAAAGGATCGAAGGTGGCATGTGCCATGGGAAGATTGCACATAAGCTTACAGGGGCAGTCAATGCTTCCATCGGATCAGGAAAGAAGAAGGCAGGAAAAGCTTATAATGTGGCTTCTGGTCAAGGCCAGTACACTCCGCAGGTGGCACATTATGGTCCAGCCAGTTACCAACCATCACCATACACACCCTATACACCATATCCTTATATCGCCACCACCTACCAAACACCGTACCATCCTACTTACAACTATCCAATGCAAGTACGACCACCAACACCATACATGATACAAACACAAGCCATGAGCCAAAACCCTAATCAAAGCCTGAAAAAAAAAGAGAAGAAGCCTATCCAATTCGACCCTATTCTGATCTCCTACACTGAGCTGCTACCTCGCTTAATTCAAAACTCGCTAGTCGCTCCTTATCCTCTAAAGCCTCAAGAACCACCATATCCTAAATGGTAGGATGCAAACACTAGATGCGATTACCATGCACGATTCATTGGTCATTCCACAGAGGATTGCCTAGCACTGAAGCGTAAAGTACAAAACTTAATTGATGCAAAATGGGTGGATTTTGTACCGAGGAAATCATCCAAGATTTTTCATACTTTTCAAAATCAATCCTTTGTAAATAAATCTCAATGAGAAATATAAAATTACATTTTTCATGTTGCTTGAGCATGTACCTTACCATGTTAACTTTACTTCTTGAAAGTTTCCATTTTTTTTTTCATCATTCAACCCACTTCTTATCCTACACCTAAACAATCAATACCTGTTGGTGACAATGCCAGTGCTGTAATAAATAATTTTGAACATCTTATTAATCAAACTCAAAGAGAAAATTAAATGAGCAAGCAGAATGAACAAGACCTAAAGCAAACCATGGATTCTAAATCACCCTCCACTGGAACTTCTCTGGTCTAATAGAAGAAATAACAAATGTCCCGCTGGATCAAAAGTCCAAATCCAGGAAAAATTTAAGGATGCGAAGTAGATCCGCTGAATTGAAAGTCAAAACAGTCCAAGCAAGACCAATCTCTGACCAAGCAAAATTCAAGAAAAGAAAAAATTTCAAGAAAAAAAAACCCGCCGGATTAAAAGACAAAATAATCCAGGCAAAAGTAGGGTTAAAATTCAAAAAATAAATCGATGAAGTCATGATCAGAAGAGGTCTTGCTGGATTAAAATTCTAAAAACAATTCAGGAAAAATTAGGATCAAAACAAGGGCCCGCTAGGTCGACAACCCTCAAAGGTGACCTAGGCAAAAGTTAGGGCACACAAACAAAGGCCCGCTAGGTCGAAAACCCTCAAAGGGCGGCTTAGGCAAAAGTTAGGGCATACAATCAAGAGCCCGCTAGGTCAAAAACCTGCAAAGGCGGCCTAGGCAAAAGATAGGGCACAAAAAGCCCGCTAGGTCGAGAACTCTCAAAGACAGCCTAGGCAAAAGTTAGGGCACACAAACAAAGGCCCGCTAGGTCGAAAACCCTCAAAGGGCGGCTTAGGCAAAAGTTAGGGCATACAATCAAGAGCCCGCTAGGTTGAAAACCCGTAAGGGTGGCCTCAGCAAAAGTTAGGACAAACAAAAGACCTGCTGGGTTGAAAAATCAAAAGAACAACCTAGGCAAAAGTTAAGGTCAACCAAGAATCCCAGTACAATCTGACATTTCTGCATCTCATACTTTCCAAAACTGGGGCAAATTTTTGCCACTTCTTAAGTTTGGTTAATTTGACAATCAAGATTATGAAAAGCAGCATTGGCTTTTTTCACCAAAAGGTGCCATTTGGGCAATCAAACCAACATCCTTCGCCCTTTGCTTTCAAATACACTACCTTAAACATCATTTGCAAAATTCTGCATTTCCTTCCATTAATTATCCAAGATCACTTTGCATACCTCAAAGGTACACAGGCCAAAAAGGAATGTGAAAAATGTAAAAATAAAAAGATAAATTTCGAAAGGTCATGAAAAATCGGATGAGTCCTCAACCATCACAACACGACATGACTGTTTCCCAAAAGGTCATCCTTTTACCAGCCATAATGTTGTCAAGACAAAAGGAGTGTGTCTCATCCAATAATGCTGACTATTGATGGGTCTCAAAGATCCTGGAAAGAAGGTAACAAAGTTGACCAAGAAGCCAAGAGATTGAGTCAATCCAGCTCATCCTGATTTTTGGTTCCTTTCACACCAACTATAAGGTTGTCGAGAAAGAACCTATCGAAAAAGTAAAAAAAATAATAAAATCAAGAGAAACAAAAAGTTTTTCACCATCTCATGGCATGCATTCATTCCATAGCATCTATTAAATAATTATGTTGAGCATTAAGAAGCAATAATCAATTTAAAGCATCACATCCTTCTGCATTCATTCAAACATAATGATAAGCATCCGACATCTTATAATCTATTGTCAATACTAAGTAAAACCAGGGAAAATTTCTCATATCAAAATCAAAATTGGGGTAAATGCTTGTCCACAAAAATTCAATTTGAGGTCATCCTCAAATCCTATGTCAAGCTCAAACTAGGGCAAACGCTTGCCTACAAAAATTCAATTTGAGGTCATCCTCAAATTCTTAGTCAAGCTCAAGCTGGGGCAAACGCTTGCCCACAAAAAGTCCAATTTGAGGTCATCCTCAAATTCTTAGTCAAGCTCAAGCTGGGGCAAACGCTTGCCCACAAAAATTCAATTTGAGGGCATCCTCGAATTTTGAGTCAAGCTCAAACTTGGGCAAATGCTTGCCGACACAAAAATCAAATTTGAGGTCATCCTCAAATTTCAAATCAAAAATCAAGTTAGGGCAAACATGCGCCCTGAAATATTCAAGATGAAGCAAACTTCGAAGTATGAATCAAGATTCAAGTTGGGGCAAACGCTTGCCCAAAATCCCCTCAAGTTAAGGCATTCCTCGATTGCCAAAACTCTTCCAAACTAGGGCAAGATGTTTGCCCAAAGTCCCTTCAAATCAAGACACTCCTCAATTATCAAGAATTTTCTAAATTGGGGAAAAATGTTTGCCCAATTTTCTTCAAGAGAATAATTATCAAGTGCTTAAAAAAACCCTCAAGTTCAAGAATAAGTAATAAATAATTTCAAACTAATATTTTCCGAGGCAGTTGACGAAGAAGTCCATATTCCACTCCTGTGCATTCCTAAGGCACATCATATTACTTCCCACATCTGTCTCAATGGGTCATTCTTTTACTTGCACTAATAGGCCATTACTTTCATGTTGCCACACCTGTCTCCACAGGTTATTCTGTCTCAGTAAGACATCTCTTTTTCTGTACTCGTTTTTTTGTCTTGACAAGTCTCTCTTTTCCATACCTATCCTAACAGGTCATTTCGCGTTTTTTGTCTGGCATGACAAACCAGCTTTGTTGCTTGTCTTAACAAGATGTCTTTCCTTTACCTGTCTTAACAGGTCAACCATCATTCCACCTTTGCATTGCCTGCACTAACAGATTTCATTCTCGTGCCTTCCCTAACAGGTCACTTCTACTTTTTGCTTGTCTTAACAGGCTACTTCTGCCTTTTGCCTGTCTTAACAGGCTGTTTTTCCTTTGCCTGTCTTCACAGGTCAATCTTCTTTTTGTTTTCACATGACTTATCTTAATAACTATGATCATTCTTGCCTTCCCTGTCTTAACAGGCCATCTCTGTTACGCCTGTCTTAACAGGCCATTTCTACTTTTTGCCTGTCCTAACAGGCTTGCTTTTTTCTGTCAACAACAGGACCTTTTTCTACCTGTCTAAACAAGTTTCCGTCATCCCGCTTTTCCTGTTTTAACAATTTTTATTTTTTTTATACCACTCTATCATGTCTATCTTAACAGACGTCTTCCTTTCATCCTGTGAAAAATAGGACTTTTACATTTTCATCTGTCTTAACAGGTTATCACTATTCTGTTGTGCCTGTCTTAACAAGCATCTTGCTTTCATCCTGTCAACAAGAGGACCTTTACATTTTACCTATCCTAAACAGGTCATTTTGCACTTTCCTTTGCTTGTCATAACCAGTGTTCATCGTTCTTCTTCCTGTTTTAACGGGTATCTTGTTTCCTGCCAATTAGCAACAGGTTTTTTCTTCATTACCTATCATAACAAGTTTCTCTCCTCATTTCAATGCCTGTCTTAATAGGATTCCATCTATATTTTACCTGCCTCAACAGGTCATTTTCATTTCCTTTGCCTGTCTAGGAGACTTGCATCTTTCCTGTTATCAACAGGACTTTTATGCATCTTACATGTCTTAACAGGTTCCCTTCACTTTACTTTTCCTGTCTTACCAGGTTTACATTTCTCTTGCCAACAACAGGATGCCATCTACATTTATTCTGTCTTAACAAGATAGTTTTCGTCATTTACTTTTCCTGCCTTAACAAGGCTTGCTTCTTTCCTGTCTTCACAGGTCCTTTTCATTTCACTTTGCCTGTCTTAACAGGTTTTCACCATTCTGTTGTGCCTATCTTAACAGGCGTTTTTTCTTCATCCTATCAACAACAAGACTTTTACGTTTCTGCCTATCTTAACAGGTCATTTTCATTTTCCTTTTCTTGTGTAGCAGACTTGCATCCTTCCTGTCATCAACAACACTTTTTCTACATTTCACTTGTCTTAACAGGTCATTTTGCATTAATCCTGTCAAGCAGGATTTCACGTTTAAATTTTTGCATACATCCTGTCAAGCAGGATTTCATTTGCATTTATCTTGTCAAGCAGGATTTCAAGTTTAAATTTCCTGCATTTTGGCCTATCACATTAGGCCCCTCATGTTTAAATTTCTGTTCAAGCCTATCACATAAGGCGCTGCATTTTATTTCCTGCATTTTGGCCTATCACATCAGGCCCCTCATGTCTAAATTTCTGTTCAAGTCTATCACATCAGGCGCTGCATTTTATTTTCCTGCATTTTGGCCTATCAAATCAGGCCCCTCATGTTTAAATTTCTGCCCAGCCTATAACATCAGGGGCTGCATTTTATTTCCTGCATTTTGGCCTATCACATCAGGCCCCTCATGTTTAAATTTCTGTTCAAGCCTATCACATAAGGCGCTGCATTTCATTTCCTGCATTTTGGCCTATCACATCAGGCCCCTCATGTTTAAATTTCTGCCCAGCCTATCACATCAGGCGCTGCATTTTATTTCCTTCATTTTGGCCTATCACATCAGGCCCCACATGTTTAAATTTCTGTTCAAGCCTATCACATCAGGCGCTGCATTTTATTTTCCTGCATTTTAGCCTATCACATCAGGCCCCTCATGTTTAAATTTCTGTTCAAGCCTATCACATTAGGCGCTGCATTTTATTTTCCTTCATTTTGACCTATCACATCAGGCCCCTCATGTTTCAATTTCTGTTCAAGCCTATCACATCAGGGGTTGCATTTTATTTTCCTGCATTTTGGCCTATCACATCAGGCCCCTCATGTTTAAATTTCTGTTCAAGCCTATCACATCAGGCGCTGCATTTTATTTTCCTGCATTTTGGCCTATCAAATCAGGCCCCTCATGTTTAAATTTCTGTTCAAGCCTATCACATCAGGCGCTGCATTTTATTTTCCTGCATTTTGGCCTATCACATCAGGCCCCTCATGTTTAAATTTCTGTTCAAGCCTATCACATCAGGCGCTGCATTTTATTTTCCTGCATTTTGGCCTATCACATCAGACCCCTCATGTTTAAATTTCTGTTCAAGCCTATCACATCAGGCGCTACATTTTATTTTCCTGCATTTTGGCCTATCACATCAGGCCCCTCATGTTTAAATTTTTGTTTAAGCCTATCACAGAAGGCGCTGCATTTTATTTTCCTGCATTTTGGCCTATCACATCAGGCCCCTCATGTTTAAATTTCTGTTCAAGCCTATCACATAAGGCGCTGCATTTTATTTCCTGCATTTTGGCCTATCACATCAGGCGCTGCATTTTATTTCCTTCATTTTGGCCTATCACATCAGGCCCCTCATGTTTAAATTTCTGTTCAAGCCTATCACATCAGGCGCTGTATTTTATTTTCCTGCATTTTGGTCTATCACATCAGGCCCCTCATGTTTAAATTTCTGTTCAAGCCTATCACATCAGGCGCTGCATTTTATTTTCCTGCATTTTGGCCTATCACATCAGACCCCTCATGTTTAAATTTCTGTTCAAGCCTATCACATCAGGCGCTACATTTTATTTTCCTGCATTTTGGCCTATCACATCAGGCCCCTCATGTTTAAATTTTTGTTTAAGCCTATCACAGAAGGCGCTGCATTTTATTTTCCTGCATTTTGGCCTATCACATCAGGCCCCTCATGTTTAAATTTCTGTTCAAGCCTATCACATAAGGCGCTGCATTTTATTTCCTGCATTTTGGCCTACCACATAAGGCGCTGCATTTCATTTCCTGCATTTTGGCCTATCACATCAGGCCCCTCATGTTTAAATTTCTGCCCAGCCTATCACATCAGGCGCTGCATTTTATTTCCTTCATTTTGGCCTATCACATCAGGCCCCACATGTTTAAATTTCTGTTCAAGCCTATCACATCAGGCGCTGCATTTTATTTTCCTGCATTTTAGCCTATCACATCAGGCCCCTCATGTTTAAATTTCTGCCCAGCCTATCACATCAGGCGCTGCATTTTATTTCCTGCATTTTGGCCTATCAGATCAGGCCCCTCATGTTTAAATTTCTGTTCAAGCCTATCACATCAGGCGCAGCATTTTATTTTCCTGCATTTTGGCCTATCACATCAGGCCCCTCATGTTTAAATTTCTGTTCAAGCCTATCACATCAGGCGCTGCATTTTATTTTCCTGCATTTTGGCCTATCACATCAGGCCCCTCATGTTTAAATTTTTGTTCAAGCCTATCACATCAGGCGCTGCATTTTATTTTCCTGCATTTTGGCATATCACATCAGGCCCCTCATGTTTAAATTTCTGTTCAAGCCTATCACATAAGGCGCTGCATTTTATTTCCTGCATTTTGGCCTATCACATCAGGCCCCTCATGTTTAAATTTCTTCCCAGCCTATCACATCAGGCGCTGCATTTTATTTCCTTCATTTTGGCCTATCACATCAGGCCCCTCATGTTTAAATTTCTTTTCAAGCCTATCACATCAGGCGCTGCATTTTATTTTCCTGCATTTTAGCCTATCACATCAGGCCTTTCATGTTTAAATTTCTCTTCAAGCCTATCACATCAGGCGCTGCATTTTATTATCCTGCATTTTGACCTATCACATCAGGCCCCTCATGTTGAAATTTCTGTTCAAGCCTATCATATCAGGCATTGCATTTTATTTTCCTGCATTTTGGCCTATCACATCAGGCCCCTCATGTTTAAATTTCTGTTCAAGCCTATCACATCAGGCCCCTCATGTTTAAATTTCTTTTCAAGCCTATCACATCAGGCGCTGCATTTTATTTTCCTGCATTTTGGCCTATCACATCAGGCCCCTCATGTTTAAATTTCTGTTCAAGCCTATCACATAAGGCGCTGCATTTTATTTCCTGCATTTTGGCCTATCACATCAGGCCCCTCATGTTTACATTTTTGTTTAAGCCTATCACATCAGGCGCTGCATTTTATTTTCCTGCATTTTGGCCTATCACATCAGGCCCCTCATGTTAAAATATCTGTTCAAGCCTATCACATAAGGCGCTGCATTTTATTTCCTGCATTTTGGCCTATCACATCAGGCCCCGCATGTTTAAATTTCTGCCCAGCCTATCACATGAGGCGCTACATTTTATTTCCTGCATTCTGGCCTATCACATCAGGCCCCTCATGTTTAAATTTCTGTTCAAGCCTATCACATCAGGCGCTGCATTTTATTTTCCTGCATTTTAGCCTATCACATCAGGCCCCTCATGTTTAAATTTCTGTTCAAGCCTATCACATCAGGCGGTGCATTTTATTTCCTGCATTTTGGCCTATCACATCAGGCCCCGCATGTTTAAATTTCTGCCCAGCCTATCACATGAGGCGCTACATTTTATTTCCTCCATTCTGGCCTATCACATCAGGCCCCTCATGTTTAAATTTCTGTTCAAGCCTATCACATCAGGCGCTGCATTTTATTTTCCTGCATTTTGGCCTATCACATAAGGGCCCTCATGTTTAAATTTCTGTTCATGCCTATCACATAAGGCGCTGCTTTTTATTTCCTGCATTTTGGCCTATCAAATCAGGCCCCTCATGTTTAAATTTCTGCCCAGCCTATCACATCAGGGGCTGCATTTTATTTCCTGCATTTTGGCCTATCACATTAGGCCCCTCATGTTTAAATTTCTGTTCAAGCCTATCACATAAGGCGCTGCATTTTATTTCCTGCATTTTGGCCTATCACATCAGGCCCCTCATGTTTAAATTTCTGCCCAGCCTATCACATCAAGCGCTGCATTTTATTTCCTTCATTTTGGCCTATCACATCAGGCCCCTCATGTTTAAATTTCTGTTCAAGCCTATCACATCAGGCGCTGCATTTTATTTTCCTGCATTTTAGCCTATCACATCAGGCCCCTCATGTTTAAATTTCTGTTCAAGCCTATCACATAAGGCGCTGCATTTTATTTCCTACATTTTGGCCTATCACATCAGGCCCCTCATGTTTAAATTTCTGTTCAAGCCTATCACATAAAGCGCTGCATTTTATTTCCTGCATTTTTGCCTATCAAATCAGGCCCCTCATGTTTAAATTTCTGCCCAGCCTATCACATCAGGGGCTGCATTTTATTTCCTGCATTTTGGCTTATCACATCAGGCCCCTCATGTTTAAATTTCTGTTCAAGCCTATCACATAAGGCGCTGCATTTTATTTCCTGCATTTTGGCCTATCACATCAGGCCCCTCATGTTTAAATTTCTGCCCAGCCTATCACATCAGGCGCTGCATTTTATTTTCCTGCATTTTAGCCTATCACATCAGGCCCCTCATGTTTAAATTTCTGTTCAAGCCTATCACATCAAGCGCTGCATTTTATTTTCCTGCATTTTGACCTATCACATCAGTCCCCTCATGTTTAAATTTCTGTTCAAGTCTATCACATCAGGCGCTGCATTTTATTTGCCTGCATTTTGGTCTATCACATCAGGCCCCTCATGTTTAAGTTTCTGTTCAAGCCTATCACATCAGGCGCTGCTTTTTATTTTCCTGCATTTTGGCAAATCACATCAGGCCCCTCATGTTTAAATTTCTGTTCAAGCCTATCACATAAGGCGCTGCATTTTATTTCCTGCAATTTGGCCTATCACATCAGTCCCCTCATGTTTAAATTTCTGTTCAAACCTATCACATAAGGCGCTGCATTTTATTTCCTGCGTTTTGGCCTATCACATCAGGCCCCTCATGTTTAAATTTCTGTTCAAGCCTATCGCATCAGGCGCTGCATTTTATTTTCCTGCATTTTGGCCTATCACATTAGGCCCCTCATGTTTAAATTTATGTTCAAGCCTATCACATCAGGCGCTGCATTTTATTTTCCTGCATTTTATCCTATCACATGAGGCCTCTCATGTTTAAATTTCTATTCAAGACTGTCACATCAGGCACTGCATTTTATTTCCCTGCATTTTTGCCTATCACTTCAGGCCCCTCATGTTTAAATTTCTGTTCAAGCCTATCACATCACGCGCTCCATTTTATTTTCTTGCATTTTGGCCAATCACATCAGGCCCCTCATGTTTAAATTTCTGTTCAAGCCTATCACATAAGGCGCTGCATTTTATTTCCTGCATTTTGGCCTATCACATCAGGCCCCTCATGTATAAATTTCTGTTCAAGCCTATCGCATCAGGCGCTGCATTTTATTTTCCTGCATTTTGGCCTATCACATCAGGCCCCTCATGTTTAAATTTCTGTTCAAGCCTATCACATCAGGCGCTGCATTTATTTTCTTGCATTTTATCCTATCACATCAGGCCCCTTATGTTTAAATTTCTATTCAAGCCTATCACATCAGGCACTCCATTTTATTTCCCTGCATTTTTGCCTATCACTTCAGGCCCCTCATGTTTAAATTTCTGTTCAAGCCTTTCACATCACGCGCTCCATTTTATTTTCCTGCATTTTGGCCTATCACATCAGGCCCCTCATGTTTAAATTTCTGTTCAAGCCTATCACATCAAGCGCTGCATTTTGGCCTATCAGATCAGGCCCCTCATGTTTAAATTTCTGTTCAAGCCTATCACATCAGGCGCTGCATTTTATTTTCCTGCATTTTATCCTATCACATCAGGCCCCTCATGTTTAAATTTCTATTCAAGCCTATCACATCAGGCACTGCATTTTATTTCCCTGCATTTTTGCCTATCACTTCAGGCTCCTCATGTTTAAATTTCGTTTCAAGCCTATCACATCACGCGCTCCATTTTATTTTCCTGCATTTTGGCCTATCACATCAGGCCCCTCATGTTTAAATTTCTGTTCAAGCCTATCACATCAGGTGCTGCATTTTATTTTCCTACATTTTGGCCTATCACATCAGGCCCCTCATGTTTAAATTTCTGTTCAAGCCTATCACATCAGGTGCTGCATTTTATTTCCTGAATTTTGGCCTATCACATCAGGCCCCGCATGTTTAAATTTCTGCCCAGCCTATCACATCAGGCGCTGCATTTTATTTCCTGCAATTTGGCCTATCACATCAGGCCCCTCATGTTTAAATTTCTGTTCAAGCCTATCGCATCAGGCGCTGTATTTTATTTTCCTGCATTTTGGCCTATCACATCAGGCCCCTCATGTTTAAATTTCTTTTCAAGCCTATCACATAAGGCGCTGCATTTGATTTCCTGCATTTTGGCCTATCACATCAGGCCCCGCATGTTTAAATTTCTGCCCAGCCTATCACATCAGGCGCTACATTTTATTTCCTGCATTCTGGCCTATCACATCAGGCCCCTCATGTTTAAATTTCTATTCAAGCCTATCACATCATGCGCTGCATTTTATTTTCCTGCATTTTAGCCTCTCACATCAGACCCCTCATGTTTAAATTTCTGTTCAAGCCTATCACATAAGGCGCTGCATTTTATTTCCTGCATTTTGGCCTATCACATCAGGCCCCTCATGTTTAAATTTTCTGCCCAGCCTATCACATCAGGCGCTGCATTTTATTTTCCTGCATTTTGGCCTATCACATCAGGGCCCCTCATGTTTAAATTTCTGTTCAAGGCTATCTCATAAGGCGCTGCATTTTATTTCCTGCATTTTGGCCTATCACATCAGGCCCCTCATGTTTAAATTTCTGTTCAAGCCTATCACATAAGGCGCTGCATTTTATTTCCTGCATTTTGGCTTATCACATCAGGCCCCTCATGTTTAAATTTCTGCCCAGCCTATCACATTAGGCGCTGCATTTTATTTCCTGCATTTTGGCCTATCAGATCAGGCCCCTCATGTTTAAATTTTTGTTCAAGCCTATCACATCAGGCGCAGCATTTTATTTTCCTGCATTTTAGCCTATCACATCAGGCCCCTAATGTTTAAATTTCTGTTCAAGCCTATCACATAAGGCGCTGCATTTTATTTCCTGCATTTTGGCCTATCACATCAGGCCCCTCATGTTTAAATTTCTGCCCAGCCTATCACATCAGGCGCTGCATTTTATTTCCCGCATTTTGGCCTATCACATCAGGCCCCTCATGTTTAAATTTCTGTTCAAGCCTATCACATCAGGCGCTGCGTTTTATTTTCCTGCATTTTAGCCTATCACATCAGGCCCCTCATGTTTAAATTTCTGTTCAAGGCTATCTCATAAGGCGCTGCATTTTATTTCCTGCATTTTGGCCTATCACATCAGGCCCCTCATGTTTAAATTTCTGTTCAAGCCTATCACATAAGGCGCTGCATTTTATTTCCTGCATTTTGGCCTATCACATCAGGCCCCGCATGTTTAAATTTCTGCCCAGCCTATCACATGAGGCGCTACATTTTATTTCCTGCATTCTGGCCTATCACATCAGGCCCCTCATGTTTAAATTTCTGTTCAAGCCTATCACATCAGGCGCTGCATTTTATTTTCCTGCATTTTAGCCTATCACATCAGGCGCTGCATTTTATTTCCTTCATTTTGGCCTATCACATCAGGCCCCTCATGTTTAAATTTCTGTTCAAGTCTATCGCATCAGGCGCTGTATTTTATTTTCCTGCATTTTGGCCTATCACATCAGGCCCCTCATGTTTAAATTTCTTTTCAAGCCTATCACATAAGGCGCTGCATTTTATTTCCTGCATTTTGGCCTATCACATCAGGCCCCGCATGTTTAAATTTCTGCCCAGCCTATCACATCAGGCGCTACATTTTATTTCCTGCATTCTGGCCTATCACATCAGGCCCCTCATGTTTAAATTTCTATTCAAGCCTATCACATCATGCGCTGCATTTTATTTTCCTGCATTTTAGCCTATCACATCAGGCCCCTCATGTTTAAATTTCTGTTCAAGCCTATCACATCTGGCGCTGCATTTTATTTCCTTCATTTTGGCCTATCACATCAGACCCCTCATGTTTAAATTTCTGTTCAAGCCTATCACATTAGGCGCTGTATTTTATTTTCCTGCATTTTGGCCTATCACATCAGCCCCTCCTGTTTAAATTTCTGTTCAAGCCTATCACATAAGGCGCTGCATTTTATTTCCTGCATTTTGGCCTATCACATCAGGCCCCTCATGTTTAAATTTCTGCCCAGCCTATCACATCAGGCGCTGCATTTTATTTCCTGCATTTTGGCCTATCAGATCAGGCCCCTCATGTTTAAATTTTTGTTCAAGCCTATCACATCAGGCGCAGCATTTTATTTTCCTGCATTTTAGCCTATCACATCAGGCCCCTAATGTTTAAATTTCTGTTCAAGCCTATCACATAAGGCGCTGCATTTTATTTCCAGCATTTTGGCCTATCACATCAGGCCCCTCATGTTTAAATTTCTGCCCAGCCTATCATATCAGGCGTTGCATTTTATTTCCCGCATTTTGGCCTATCACATCAGGCCCCTCATGTTTAAATTTCTGTTCAAGCCTATCACATCAGGCGCTGCATTTTATTTTCCTGCATTTTAGCCTATCACATCAGGCCCCTCATGTTTAAATTTCTGTTCAAGCCTATCACATCACGCGCTCCATTTTATTTTCCTGCATTTTGGCCTATCACATCAGGCCCCTCATGTTTAAATTTCTGTTCAAGCCTATCACATAAGGTGCTGCATTTTATTTCCTGCATTTTGGCCTATCACATCAGGCCCCTCATGTTTAAATTTTCTGCCCAGCCTATCACATCAGGCGCTGCATTTTATTTTCCTGCATTTTGGCCTATCATATCAGGGCCCCTCATGTTTAAATTTCTGTTCAAGGCTATCTCATAAGGCGCTGCATTTTATTTCCTGCATTTTGGCCTATCACATCAGGCCCCTCATGTTTAAATTTCTGTTCAAGCCTATCACATAAGGCGCTGCATTTTATTTCCTGCATTTTGGCCTATCACATCAGGCCCCGCATGTTTAAATTTCTGCCCAGCCTATCACATCAGGCGCTACATTTTATTTCCTGCATTCTGGCCTATCACATCAGGCCCCTCATGTTTAAATTTCTGTTTAAGCCTATCACATCAGGCGCTGCATTTTATTTTCCTGCATTTTAGCCTATCACATCAGGCGCTGCATTTTATTTCCTTCATTTTGGCCTATCACATCAGGCCCCTCATGTTTAAATTTTTGTTCAAGCCTATCACATCAGGCGCTGTATTTTATTTTCCTGCATTTTGGCCTATCACATTAGGCCCCTCATGTTTAAATTTCTGTTCAAGCCTATCACATAAGGCGCTGCATTTTATTTCCTGCATTTTGGCCTATCACATCAGGCCCCTCATGTTTAAATTTCTGCCCAGCCTATCACATCAGGCGCTGCATTTTATTTCCTTCATTTTGGCCTATCACATCAGGCCCCTCATGTTTAAATTTCTGTTCAAGCCTATCGCATCAGGCGCTGTATTTTATTTTCCTTCATTTTGGCCTATCACATCAGGCCCCGCATGTTTAAATTTCTGCCCAGCCTATCACATCAGGCGCTACATTTTATTTCCTGCATTCTGGCCTATCACATCAGGCCCCTCATGTTTAAATTTCTATTCAAGCCTATCACATCATGCGCTGCATTTTATTTTCCTGCATTTTAGCCTATCACATCAGGCCCCTCATGTTTAAATTTCTGTTCAAGCCTATCACATGAGGCGCTGCATTTTATTTCCTTCATTTTGGCCTATCACATCAGGCCCCTCATGTTTAAATTTCTGCCCAGCCTATCACATCAGGCGCTGCATTTTATTTCCTTCATTTTGGCCTATCACATCAGGCCCCTCATGTTTAAATTTCTGTTCAAGCCTATCGCATCAGGCGCTGTATTTTATTTTCGTGCATTTTGGCCTATCACATCAGGGCCCCTCATGTTTAAATTTCTGTTCAAGGCTATCTCATAAGGCGCTGCATTTTATTTCCTGCATTTGGGCCTATCACATCAGGCCCCTCATGTTTAAATTTCTGTTCAAGCCTATCACATAAGGCGCTGCATTTTATTTCCTGCATTTTGGCCTATCACATCAGGCCCCGCATGTTTAAATTTCTGCCCAGCCTATCACATCAGGCGCTACATTTTATTTCCTGCATTCTGGCCTATCACATCAGGCCCCTCATGTTTAAATTTCTGTTTAAGCCTATCACATCAGGCGCTGCATTTTATTTTCCTGCATTTTAGCCTATCACATCAGGCGCTGCATTTTATTTCCTTCATTTTGGCCTATCACATCAGGCCCCTCCTGTTTAAATTTTTGTTCAAGCCTATCACATCAGGCGCTGTATTTTATTTTCCTGCATTTTGGCCTATCACATCAGGCCCCTCATGTTTAAATTTCTGTTCAAGCCTATCACATAAGGCGCTGCAGTTTATTTCCTGCATTTTGGCCTATCACATCAGGCCCCGCATGTTTAAATTTCTGCCCAGCCTATCACATCAGGCGCTACATTTTATTTCCTGCATTCTGGCCTATCACATCAGGCCCCTTATGTTTAAATTTATATTCAAGCCTATCACATCATGCGCTGCATTTTATTTTCCTGCATTTTAGCCTATCACATCAGGCCCCTCATGTTTAAATTTCTGTTCAAGCCTATCACATCAGGCGCTGCATTTTATTTCCTTCATTTTGGCCTATCACATCAGGCCCCTCATGTTTAAATTTCTGTTCAAGCCTATCACATTAGGCGCTGTATTTTATTTTCCTGCATTTTGGCCTATCACATCAGCCCCTCCTGTTTAAATTTCTGTTCAAGCCTATCACATAAGGCGCTGCATTTTATTTCCTGCATTTTGGCCTATCACATCAGGCCCCTCATGTTTAAATTTCTGCCCAGCCTATCACATCAGGCGCTGCATTTTATTTCCTGCATTTTGGCCTATCAGATCAGGCCCCTCATGTTTAAATTTTTGTTCAAGCCTATCACATCAGGCGCAGCATTTTATTTTCCTGCATTTTAGCCTATCACATCAGGCCCCTAATGTTTAAATTTCTGTTCAAGCCTATCACATAAGGCGCTGCATTTTATTTCCTGCATTTTGGTCTATCACATCAGGCCCCTCATGTTTAAATTTCTGCCCAGCCTATCACATCAGGCGCTGCATTTTATTTCCCGCATTTTGGCCTATCACATCAGGCCCCTCATGTTTAAATTTCTGTTCAAGCCTATCACATCAGGCGCTGCATTTTATTTTCCTGCATTTTAGCCTGTCACATCAGGCCCCTCATGTTTAAATTTCTGTTCAAGCCTATCACATCACGCGCTCCATTTTATTTTCCTGCATTTTGGCCTATCACATCAGGCCCCTCATGTTTAAATTTCTGTTCAAGCCTATCACATAAGGCGCTGCATTTTATTTCCTGCATTTTGGCCTATCACATCAGGCCCCTCATGTTTAAATTTCTGTTCAAGCCTATCACATAAGGCGCTGCATTTTATTTCCTGCATTTTGGCCTATCACATCAGGCCCCTCATGTTTAAATTTCTGTTTAAGCCTATCACATCAGGCGCTGCATTTTATTTTCCTGCATTTTAGCCTATCACATCAGGCGCTGCATTTTATTTCCTTCATTTTGGCCTATCACATCAGGCCCCTCATGTTTAAATTTTTGTTCAAGCCTATCCCATCAGGCGCTGTATTTTATTTTCCTGCATTTTGGCCTATCACATTAGGCCCCTCATGTTTAAATTTCTGTTCAAGCCTATCACATAAGGCGCTGCATTTTATTTCCTGCATTTTGGCCTATCACATCAGGCCCCTCATGTTTAAATTTCTGCCCAGCCTATCACATCAGGCGCTGCATTTTATTTCCTTCATTTTGGCCTATCACATCAGGCCCCTCATGTTTAAATTTCTGTTCAAGCCTATCGCATCAGGCGCTGTATTTTATTTTCCTGCATTTTGGCCTATCAGATCAGGCCCCTCATGTTTAAATTTCTGTTCAAGCCTATCACATAAGGCGCTGCATTTTATTTCCTGCATTTTGGCCTATCACATCAGGCCCCGCATGTTTAAATTTCTGCCCAGCCTATCACATCAGGCGCTACATTTTATTTCCTGCATTCTGGCCTATCACATCAGGCCCCTCATGTTTAAATTTCTATTCAAGCCTATCACATCATGCGCTACATTTTATTTTCCTGCATTTTATCCTATCACATCAGGCCCCTCATGTTTAAATTTCTGTTCAAGCCTATCACATTAGGCGCTGCATTTTATTTCCTTCATTTTGGCCTATCACATCAGGCCCCTCATGTTTAAATTTCTGTTCAAGCCTATCACATTTGGCGCTGTATTTTATTTTTCTGCATTTTGGCCTATCACATCAGCCCCTCCTGTTTAAATTTCTGTTCAAGCCTATCACATAAGGCGCTGCATTTTATTTCCTGCATTTTGGCCTATCACATCAGGCCCCTCATGTTTAAATTTTTGCCCAGCCTATCACATCAGGCGCTGCATTTTATTTCCTGCATTTTGGCCTATCAGATCAGGCCCCTCATGTTTAAATTTTTGTTCAAGCCTATCACATCAGGCGCAGCATTTTATTTTCCTGCATTTTAGCCTATCACATCAGGCCCCTAATGTTTAAATTTCTGTTCAAGCCTATCACATAAGGCGCTGCATTTTATTTCCTGCATTTTGGCCTATCACATCAGGCCCCTCATGTTTAAATTTCTGCCCAGCCTATCACATCAGGCGCTGCATTTTATTTCCCGCATTTTGTCCTATCACATCAGGCCCCTCATGTTTAAATTTCATTTCAAGCCTATCACATCAGGCGCTGCATTTTATTTTCCTACATTTTAGCCTATCACATCAGGCCCCTCATGTTTAAATTTCTGTTCAAGCCTATCTCATCACGCGCTCCATTTTATTTTCCTGCATTTTGGCCTATCACATCAGGCCCCTCATGTTTAAATTTCTGTTCAAGCCTATCACATCAGGCGCTGCATTTTATTTCCTTCATTTTGGCCTATCACATCAGGCCCCTCATGTTTAAATTTCTGTTCAAGCCTATCACATCAGGCGCTGTATTTTATTTTCCTGCATTTTGGCCTATCACATCAGGCCCCTCATGTTTAAATTTCTGTTCCAGCCTATCACATAAGGCGCTGCATTTTATTTCCTGCATTTTGGCCTATCACATCAGGCCCCTCATGTTTTAATTTCTGCCCAGCCTATCACATCAGGCGCTGCATTTTATTTCCTGCATTTTGGCCCATCACATCTGGCCCCTAATGTTTAAATTTCTGCCCAGCCTATCACATCAGGCGCTGCATTTTATTTCCTTCATTTTGGCCTATCACATCAGGCCCCTCATGTTTAAATTTCGGTTCAAGCCTATCGCATCAGGCGCTGTATTTTATTTTCCTGCATTTTGGCCTATCACATCAGGCCCCTCATGTTTAAATTTCTGTTCAAGCCTATCACATAAGGCGCTGCATTTTATTTCCTGCATTTTGGCCTATCACATCAGGCCCCGCATGTTTAAATTTCTGCCCAGCCTATCACATCAGGCGCTACATTTTATTTCCTGCATTCTGGCCTATCACATCAGGCCCCTCATGTTTAAATTTCTGTTCAAGCCTATCACATCAGGCGCTGCATTTTATTTTCCTGCATTTTAGCCTATCACATGAGGCCCCTCATGTTTAAATTTCTGTTCAAGCCTATCACATCAGGCGCTGCATTTTATTTTCCTGCATTTTGGCCTATCACATCAGGACCCTGATGTTTAAGTTTCTGTTCAAGCCTATCACATCAGGCGCTGCATTTTATTTTCCTGCATTTTGGCATATCACATCAGGCCCCTCATGTTTAAATTTCTATTCAAGCCTATCACATCAGGCGCTGCATTTTATTTCCTGCATTTTGGCCTATCACATCAGACCCCTCATGTTTAAATTTCTGTTCAAGCCTATCACATACGGTGCTGCATTTTATTTTCCTGCATTTTGGCCTATCACATCAGGCCCCTCATATTTAAATTTCTGTTCAAGCCTATCACATAAGGCGCTGCATTTTATTTCTTGCATTTTGGCCTATCACATCAGGCCCCTCATGTTTAAATTTTCTGCCCAGCCTATCACATCAGGCGCTGCATTTTATTTTCCTGCATTTTGGCCTATCACATCAGGCCCCTCATGTTTAAATTTCTGTTCAAGCCTATCACATAAGGCGCTGCATTTTATTTCCTGCATTTTGGCCTATCACATCAGGCCCCTCATGTTTAAATTTCTGCCCAGCCTATCACATCAGGCGCTGCATTTTATTTTCTTCATTTTGGCCTATCACATCAGGCCCCTCATGTTTAAATTTCTGTTCAAGCCTATCACATCAAGCGCTGCATTTTAATTTTCTCCATCCTGGCTTATCACATAAGGCCCTACATGTTTATCCGCAAGTCTTAATTTCCTTTTATTTACTAGGGCCGGACAAAATTGGCTCACGTCTTTACTCATTTCTTACTTCGATAATACAAGAAGTATTCTCGCATTATCTAGTAAAAACTTGGTAAAGAGGGGCAAACTGTGAGCACCAATTTTTGTCCGAGTAGAAATCTTCCTTAATTAATTAATTTACTAAATAACTTTAGAAAATAAAAGCTCACATGGTCAAAAGAAAAGAGAAGGAGTTGCAAAAATTAAATAAACAAGTGAGTAGATAATAGACAAATAAAACTAAAAAAGAACAACACAAAAACAAAATTCAGTTAGGTTAGTTGGGAATTAGTTATAGAGTTAGTTGGGCTAAGGTTAGGAGTTAACTTCCATTAGGTTAATTCCACCATGGTTAAGCTAGGGGTATAAAGGGGATTTTGGGAAAGAGGAACGGTTACCGGACATTTTGGCACCAAAACTTGAGATTGAAAAAGCTGAGGTTGGGAGATTGGGTTGAAGGGAGGAGAAAGAAAAAACTCTGAAATTTGGAGGTTTCGGGGGCTAGTTACAGTGAAAATTTGGGGGGGGGGGGTTTTGCTCTTGGTCTCAGTCCTTTCATCAAGATCATCGAGGAATTTTCTAGGAAACTCGAGCGGCCTCTCAAAATTTCTGTCTTTTGCAAGAGTTGATTTCCTATTAGCTGGTCTCTTCAATCACCCTGTGTTTCTCTTCAAGAAAATCGCACAAATTTTGATCCCTTTTCTGCACTTCGAGGTTAGGTACCTTCCTCTTGTTGTTATATACTCACGCTTACTGCATAAATAGGATCCTTTATGAATAAAGTTGTTTGAATAGCGTACAATGCTTGTGACGATTTCTGATTCAGCATGTTTAATTGGGTCGTATGATCTGTTTGAGGCATAGGCGCAAAACTTGCGGATGAGCCAGTGAAAGCTTGATATCCGTATTTGATTGTTATGGTTCAGTCCCTAGTGTTTTATCTATGTTCTAATTGACATTCAGACCTGGCTTTGGGGTTACTCCATAAATTATGTCGACCTGTTAGGGTCTAGTGTTTATCAACACAGAAAAATAATTGAAGAGTAAATTGGTTTAATAAGCCTATCGTACCTGGTACAGAACTCAGATGGTGTTCTGTAATCTCTTTTTGTAACCGAGTGAATTAAGTTCAGGTTCAGTGCTGTCGATCCTAGATTGCTTATGATTCATTCGTGGATACATTGATTAAGGCTTGGCGGATGGATTACGACATAGAAAGAAATATGAATAATAGGAGATTAAAAGATGAGGGAAGGTGTTTAAGTCTCAGTTGGGGGAGGTTCCCAGTTTACGAGTCGTTGAGTTAAACTGCGATACAGTAGATTAAGGCTTGACTGATATGATCCATTTTACTGTAGAGTTGTACCGAAATCATCTATAAGCGCCAGGTTAGGTATGTTCAGGTCTGAGTAAATGGATAGCAGTGGGTGCCTTGAGTCATATTCAGATTGTAAATCGACTTCACTGATCTTAGGTTAAAACTTTGATTTTCTTCAGGTTCTGGGTTTGGTTAAAATGGCATGATGTTTCCTAAATTTATTGTTGTTGCGCTTTCATTGTGGTTTCAAACCCATCATTGAATGATAAGTGACTTTGGTTAATTCTGAGAATAGTATTGCTAATAGAATAGACATCTGCATTTGATGGTTGCATTTCCAGTAGCTTGAGCCCGATGATAATCAGAAATAACTATAAAGGTTTTGTACCTTTTAATCTGAAACTGTGAGCTAGAAAGGTGATCCCAGTTGGTAATAGATCTGTTAAAACCTAGTGTGTCTCTGGTTTGGGAATAGGGTGTCTTAAGGCCAGGCTCGGGTCAGGGGTAAGCAGGGGAATGTTGATGATATCTCAGCTGGAACCTGTGGCCAAATAAGATGTGGGAAACTGGAGATCAGTACCTGTTAGTAACTTGAACTTAGTCTCAACAATGATCATGGTAATATGGAAAGGAAGCTTGTGGGTAATTTACAGATGTCATTTCCCAAAACCATCGATAAGAATCCATAGATTTGAATTCAATAGTTGAACCTCCTGAAAGCCACTCTGTGCAGTGATCCTTTGTGTGAGTTTTCAGCAGGTGAGGTAAGGTGACACTGATCCTGATGTGTGGTCTCGTGTTATGCACCATGGTTTAGTATCAGAGATTCTGCCTCAAGGTCAGATCCTCAATGATTTGTGTCAATAATTAGTTTTAAATCACACATGATGAGTTTGCTCGCAGACCACATGTTACTCCTGCTACCCTAGTTCTGTATCACATCAATAGCCAACATAAAACTCCATATAGGAATAGTCCAATACCGATTTGCATAAGCAACCCAGCTGAAGCATATAGTAATCCATTTTGATGAGCAGATTCAAAGCGCAGAATCTTTGATCAATAGGGTTGGGGCAGAAGCCCAAGTATGGGGTCAGGATCATGATTGGTGAATTAAAAGAAGGCTTAATAAGGACCATAAACAGTGTGGCAATATGTAAATTCCAAAGCACAATTAGGATGACAGGCGAGAATCTGTTCAGTGCTCCTAGAACAATCCCATGCGAGCATAACCTGGTTAGAATTCTCATCAATGGATGACACCAATAGGTTCACAGCCACTGTCAACCCCTGCAGCTGGTCACGACTGTCAGGGGTTCAGTCTATGGTGGCAGGTTCATTCTAAGTTCTATTTTGCCTTGGTTGTAGTTCTGTTATGAGGAATTATTCTAGGAATGGGATTGGAAAGCTTCAAAGCCTGGCTCAAATTACACTAAGGGTAGTCAACTTTGAAGTATGCTATTTGTCGAAATGGGCTCTGATGTAGGGTCACTCTTTGCTTTCTTTGTTGTCTTTGCTAGGCCAAGTAAAATATGTGCTAATCTGCAGGAACCTAGGCCTGGAAAATTGAAGTTTGAACTAGAGGTATGTTTCATATTTAGGGAAGTGTAGAGAACAAAGCTATGAGTAACTCAGTTATTAAAGTTTAAACTCAGGTCTGCTAATTCTAGAGTTAGTTATAACAGCAAGGGTAGACACATAGTTCTGTATACTGCATCAATTTTTAAAAAATAAGCAAAGACCTGGATGTGGAACTTGTGACAGATCACTAATCTGCATGATCATTTGCTTGCTACTGTCATAGCCAGAATCAAATGGCCTATGACTATAGGGTAGTTTTGAATTATTAGTCTTGCTTTAGTCTGCAATGTTCCTTAAAGTTGGAAGGTCATACTGCCGATCAGTATAGTTCTTTTCACACTAAGATTAGGAGTCAAATCAATTCTTCAGGAAGGTTAAGGAAAATAGAATGATCATCAAAGATATGGCTTCGGTTCAACCAGTTTATCCAAAAGGTTAGGCTAAGATTAGTACTTGTTCTTGTAGGCACTTTGAAGGCTATAGGTTTTTATTGATTGAATTAAAATCAGTACTGCAGAAAACAGAATCAGGTTTTAAGCACCTAGCCTTTGCAGTTTGGCCAAATCAATAAAGAACAAGTGCAAGGAAGTAGGGAGCCCTCTCTGCTCACAGGACAGGGCCATGAGTTGTAAGTAGTTAAATCTCTACAGTTTCTGAACTTAACACATTAAAGAAGTCTAGGAGCCCGGGTTTGAGTTGGTCGAAAGGGAGCTAAAGTTTGGTTAATAGATACCTGCCCTGATTTGAGAAGTAACTACTGTCAGGCTTAAGGACCAAGTGGCTATTCTGATCAGGAGCCAACTAGGCATATACTCAGAGGTTCCAGTCACAAACCAAATCAAAATTAGCAGTCAGCTTGGTTGACCAATCAGGTTCTGATTCAGCTAGGCACTGATCTGAAATGGGAGCCTTGCAGTGTAACTTGGTCTTTGCCCTAAGCCTGTCTTAACAGTAAAGCACTGCTAAGTCTTATATCTATATCTCATCCTAAGCTGGTTGTAAAGTTAAAGTTAGTCATAGGTTGTCCTATCCCTGATATGAATTATGATTCTAAGAAACCGAACCTTTCCTGTCAAAAGGGAACCAAGTAGGAGACGTTCATTTGAATGGTGAGGCACACAGGCTGTGTTCAGTTCGTTTCCCTTATGTTAGCCATGTGTAGGAATTGTGAGTCTTCGATCAGGATTCCTCTTTATAGGCAGGATAGGGTCTAGTTCAATAACAGATTTTGAACTTTGGGACCCTGTGACTGATCAGGTTGCTACATAAAGGACTGTTGTCAGTATCTTAATTTCAAAATGGAGGTCTGGAATGTAATAAGGATCAAAGTGAATCTAAGAGCCTTAGTTCAGTACATTAGTAACCCTAGTTCATAAAAGGGGTAGATAGGTGCCACAGTGAATTTTAGGTCAGTCTTAGTGGCAGATCTGTTTTTTTTTTATGTATTTGGCCAGTGCAGAAAATAGATCATTCCTGGGCCAGCCATAGAAGCAGGTTCACTTCAACCTGCTCCTGATTGACTGAATCATTAGATACATAAGAAGGAAATTTCCATAAAGCAAATTTTGGCTGGTTTAAGCTAGATATATTTCCTAGGTTTGTGACTTAAATTCTGAAACATAAAAGGCTAAAAGAGCCACGGGCCCTATACAAAACAAATGATGGAGAATGTACTATTGTTACACCATATTTTTCATTCTATTTTTGATTGTATATCCAGGTACTGGTTTTCACTAAGTATTGGCCTCACATTGAATTTCGCAAACTATCCCAACATTTTTTTTCTAAAAGTCTTCTTTTTATCCAAAACATCTGTTTTTCTACTTTTTTCTCAGATTGTGCAAACGGGTTCTAATACGGGCAAGTAGCGTTCTCTACCGTTACGTATTTTAATTCGTGCTAATTCAAATACGGCTTACGACGATTTGGATTATGCAAGCACGTCTGTTTTTCTAAAATTCTTCTATTCCCAAAACGTCTGTTTTTTCTATTTTCCTCAGATTGTGCAAACAGGTTCTAATACGGGCAAGTAGCATTCTCTACTGTTACGTGTTTTAATCCGTGCTAATTCAAATACGGCTTACGACGATTTGAATTACGCAAGCATGTTTGTTTCCCTAAAACCTATACCTTCTTAAGAAACGTTGTTTTGAAGTTTTCACCTAAGATTACTCTTTTCTTCTCCAAGAGATCAAGTCTCTTAACCAGAACTACGTAGCCTTGAGTTTCCCATTGCACCCGGGAATACGTAGGAGCAGGATCAAGTCCTGTCAGGCTATTTTTCATGAACCTATTTATTTTCTATTCTATTTTAAAGGGGATCAAATAGTTTTCAAAATATCACACACTCAGTTTAAGGGTACCGTTCCTTGGAACGGGCGAGTAGGGTGCCTAATACCTTCCTTACTCGTAACCGACTCCCGAACCTAGATTTTCTTCCTCAAGTTAGGGTTTTTCCAAATGTTTTCCCTTAAAAATAAAATTTGGTGGCGGCTCCACAATCCATAAAATTCATTTCAAAATTTAGCGAGCTCGTCGTCTCGTCCTAATTACGGTTATGACAAGGTTCAGTAAAGATATCAGCTAGTTGCTTATTTGATTCAACAAATTCAGGTACACAATCACCTTTTTGCACATGATCTCTAAGAAATGATGTCTAATGTCAATATGCTTAGTTCTAGAATGCAAGATAGAATTCTTAGACAAATTTATAACACTGGTATTATCACATTATAGGAATGCTATTTAACTCTATTCCATAGTCTAAGAGTTATTGTTTAAGCCATAAAATTTGATTACAACAACTTCCAGCTGTATATATTTAGCTTGAGCAGTGGATAATGCAACACAAACTTGTTTTCTCTAAGTCTAAGAAGCTAATGCATTTCCTAGTAAGTGACATGTACCATTTGTGCTCTTCTTGTCTAACTTACAACTAGAAAAATTAGAATTTGTATAACCTATTAGAAAACATGTACTACCTTTAGGAAACCATAATCCGACATCAATTGTACCTTTAAGATATTTCATTATCCTTTTTACAACAATAAGGTGTGATTTTAGGATTTTCCTGATATCTAGCACATAGGCATACACTAAACATAATATCAGCCTTACTAGCAGTTAAATATAATCATGAACGAATCATCCCTTTATATTTAGTAAGTTCAACAAGGTTAACTCCTTCATCTTTGTCAAGATAAGTTGTTGTACCCATTGGAGTAGTTGTTTCCTTGTTATTATCCATGCCAAACCTCTTAAGAAGATCCTTGCAATACTTGATTTGGCTTATGAAGATTCCATTGCTAATTTTTCTAATTTGCAACCCAAAGAAGAAAGTTAACTTTCCCATCATTGACATCTCAAACTTACTTTGTATAGTATTGGAAAATTCTCTACATAATGATTCATTAGTAGAGTCAAATATAATATCATCAACATAAATTTGCACAAGTAAAGTATCTTGGTTTTTCTTTTTAATGAATAATGTTGTACCTACATCTTCTCTATTGAATCTCTTTTCTAAAAATAAATTCACTTAATCTTTCATACCAAGCTCTAGGAACTTGTTTAAGTCCATATATAGTTTTCTTAAGCTTTTAGACATGGTTGGAATATTCAAAGTTTTCAAACCCTAGAGGTTGATCAACATATACCTCTTTTTGCATAAAACCATTAAGAAAAATTACTTTTAACATCCATTTGATATAGCTTGAAATCCTTTATGCATGCATATGCCAATAATAATCTAATAGCTTCTAGTCTAGCTACCGATGCATAGGTTTCATCAAAATTAATGTCTTAGCTCTTGATTATATCCTTTATCCACTAGTTTAGCTTTATTTCTTATGATAATTTCATTGTCATCCAATTTGTTTTTAAACTCATTTAGTTCCTATTATTTTCTTATGCAAAGGCTTAGGTACTAATTCTCAAACCTAGGTTTTTTCAAATTGCTTAAGTTCCTCTTGCCTAGCTAATATCCAAAATTCATCTTCCATAGCCTCATTTATAGTCCTAGGTTCAATTTGTGAAACAAGTGTCATATGATTACATGCATTAGATAAAGAATGTCTAATAGAAACTTTCTTTGATATGTCACCAATGATTTTGTCAATTTGATGATATTTGTGCACTCTCCATTTCTTTGGAAGATTTGAACGTTAAAAGGTGTCATTTGGTTTTTTCTCTCAATTATTAAAATCTGAATTTACTCCTTCCATATAGATATTTGATAAAATTCCTGCATCATCATCAAAAATATCTTTTTCAACTTTTGAGGGGTTAGTTTCATCAAATGCAACATGAATGGACTCTTCAACAATCATAGTTCTTTTATTATATACTCTAAATGCTTTGCTAGAGAGAGAATATAAGGAAGATGCGTACGTCAAATTTAGCATCAGAATTACCTAGATTATTTACCCTTATTCAACAAAAAGAATTTACAAGCAAACGCATGAAAATGAGATATTAGGTTTCCTTCCATTATTAAGTTCATATGGAGTTTTCTTCAATATAGGTCTATTAGAACTCTGTTCAAGACATGAAAAACAATATTAATAGCATCAACCTAAAAATACTTTGGCAAGTTAGTTTCATTTAACATTGTTCTAGTTAATTCTTCACGAGACTTATTTTTCCTTTCAACAACATCATTCTATTGTAGTGCTCTTGGTGCTGAACCCATTCTACTGTAGTGCTCTTGGTGTTGAAAAATTATGTTAAATACCATGTTTATCACAAAAAGATTCAAATGGATGACTTTCAAATTTACCACCATGATCACTCCTAATGGTAGCTATTTCAAATTCTTTTCATTTTGTATCATTTTAGCCAATCTTTTAAAAACAGAAAAAGGAATCATTCTTATTTGCAGTAAATAATGTCCAAGTATATTTACTGTAATCATCAACAATCATAAGTGCATAATAATTTCCACCAAATCTTATAGTTCTGGAAGGACCAAATAATTCCATGTGTAATAATTGCAAAGGTCTAGTAGTAGAAACAACATTATTTGGTTTTAAAAGAATTTCTTACATGTTTTCCTCTTTAACATGCATCACACAACTTATCTTTATTAAATTTGATATTAAGTGAACCGACATCTAAGTCTTTTGTTCTTAATGTATTCAAATGATCTAAGTATATGTTATCATATCACATGCATTAATTGAATCTAGATTTAGCATGTAAATGTTATTAATCATATTTTCTACCAATTTTATCTTATAATCATTTTTATTAACTATCATGCAACATGTAGAATCAAAGTCAACTTTAAATCCTTTATCACAAAGTTGGATAATACTAAGGAGCTTATGCTTGAGGCCATCAACATACAATATATTTTCAATAGGGGTATTAGAAGTCTTACCAATCTTTTCTATGCCAAGAACTTTTGTTGTTATCACCAAAAGTAACATAGCCACTTGACTTTGCTGGAAGGTGAGTAAAATTTGACTTATCTCGTGTCATATGTTTTGAGCACCCACTATCCAAGTACCAATTTGAATTCTTAACCTTTAAGCACCTCTACAAAATAGTTCAAATGTGATTCTTAGGTACCCAAACGGCATTGGGTCCTTTCGAAACACATACACATCTACCATTGGGAACACCATACTTTCTAAGATAACAAGTAGATGTAGTATGTCCTACTTTACTACATTAAAAGCATTTAAGATATGGTTTGGTAGATGCATCACATGATACAAATGAGTTATTGTTAGGCTTAGAATGATTGTTACAAGTGTAACCAAGTCCAGTTTTATCTTGCATGTTACTTTGTCTTATTAGTATATCTCTAGATTATTTCTTCCCATATTAAATTTAGCAAGTGTTTGATTCAAATTTTACTTACAATTCTAAAACCATGCAATCTTCACAACATCTTTCTTCATCATTTAATGAATCAAGAAAATCATATTTAAATTTCAATTCATCAAATTTATTTTGTAATAAATCTTTCTTTCTTTCTAAAGTCATGATAGAGGCTTTTTGTTGTCTTGTAAGTCTTGCAAGTCTTTTAGTTTTCTCAAATAATATTTTGAAAGCATTTTGCAATTCATCATAGGTATGTCTAGAATTAGTCTTAAAATCATTTACCTCTTCTTCTTGACTATGATAGCTTTGCATGAGACATATGTTTGCTTCTTCTTTTTCTCCTCCAAAACTTAAGATAGAACTATTATCATTGTCATCTCATGCTATGTATGTCCTTCTTTTTTTCTTCTCCTTTTTTGCCTTTCTCTCATTCTTTTTTTTGAGAAGAGTACAATCCACCTTCATGTGACCAACTTTGCACATTCATAATAAGTAATCATTGATGAAAATATTTTAGAATTCTTTGCTTCATTCTTTTTCTGAGGGGGTTGCCTCTTTGATTTTCCTTTCTTAAGAAAATTGCTAAATTATTTCACCAAGAGACCTACATCATCATCATCATCATTTAAATCAAGTTATGTATAATCATCACTATCATCTTCTTCGTGTGTTCTTATCTTAGAATTAGTTTTGAGAGTTATTCCCTTCTTCTTCTTATCAACTTCCTCATCTTCATCCAACTGATTCAACTTAAGCTCATATCAGCTTGCTAAATAGAGTAGCTAATGACATTTTCTTGAGATATTTAGTTTTTGCAATAACTATCACCTTAGATTGTCATGGCCTACTAAGATATCTAAAAACTTTACTAATCATTTCTTCATTAGGAATAACTTTGTCAAGGGCAACAATACAATTAATAATATAAGTAAAACCCATTTGTACATCACAAATAAATTCATTTGGTTTCATACGAAAAAAAACTTATATTCTGTAGTTAACGTATTTACTTTGCATCTTTTAACCTCATTAGTTCCCTTATGTCTGACTCTAAGGGTATCCCACATTTCCTTAGTTATTTTACATTAATTCATCATAACTAAGTGCTAAGGTAATGATATTCTTGGCTTTAAAGTTATATTGGATCGTTTTCTTATTTTCCTCACTTCATTCACTTCTAATTTTTTCAGTCTTAATACCATCAACAATGTGTGTTGGCACATATGCGTCATTCTCTATAGCATCCCACACATCTACATCTATGGCATATGGCCTATGGCCTCTATGAAAGTTCTCATTCTTTCTTTCCAATATAGGTAACGTTCACCAATTAAGATATGTGGCCTATAGATGGATGCATCATCACCTAAAGATAGGATTGTTGAAGCCATTTGGGCCTCTAGATCACAACGAAATCCTTACTTTCTTCACAATCGCTCTTGATGTTAATTGTTAATCAAATGACCACAAACCTAAGAGGGGGTGAATTAGGTTAGGCATATTTTTCTCCAAACCTCACCAATCAATTGAAAAGTGGTGAGCCCAAAGACACCAACCACCCAAGAATCTTGAATATGATTTATGAATTACAAGTGTACACAGTGTTAATGTAATCTTAATGATCAATTCAACACAATTAGATTTAACCCATAAAGATTGATCACAAACTAATGATAATGCAGAATATATAATATATGCTTAAATGTAAAAGTGTAGGAAGAAGAAAATCATTCAAGAATTTATCTTGGATCACTCTCAACCATAGAGAGCTACATCTAGTCTCCAAGAACCCTTTGAGATTTTCTTCACTATTTATACTGATTACACAATCCTTTTATAAACAACCACTTCAAGATCCCTCACTTGAATCCACAAAACCCATGCAAAGATTATCCTCTTTTCATAACCACAACCACCTTTAAGAGAAAACTCTTTCTATCAAGAATCAATAACCAAGATTGAGAAAAGTAGTAGAAGATTACAATACAATCACCCTTGAAGCTTGATACAATGGAAATACTAAGCAATGATAAAGCTTTCACACTTCAAATCAAATCTCTCACAAAGAAAATTCTAAAAGTTCTTTCTCTTATTATTTTCTTTCGTTTTCTTTTCTTCTCTTATGAAATATGTGTTAGAAATAAATATTTATATGTAAACTTAGATGGTATTTTTAAATGTGTTGGTTTTAAACCGTTATAACTGAGAAATATTTCGAAACTCTCAAAACATAAGCTTGGTAATTATTACTAAGGCATTTTGTAACTTTTATAATTCGATTAATTCAATTTTTAATCAATTATTTTACTTCCAGAATCAATTTGTAATTGATTAATTTCATTGATAATCGATTGCTATAATTCCAAAATGCTTTGTTATGGTTAAATTTTAACTATAATTTATTAATTTTTTTAGAAAGTACACCATTGCAGGGTATTTTTTTGTCACGTTTCACAAAAAGATAAAGGAGGCATAATGTTGAGATGTGATGGTGTTAATAAATGAAAATATATTTACGTATATTTGTTAAATTTTATAAAATATTTAAAAGATACCATAAATTATGATACTTTTTGTAATAAATTTTCTATTATATTAAAATAATATAATAATGTTAACTAAATTTAATTTATATAAAAATAAATCACATGTGGATTTAATTTTAATATTAAAATTATTTTTCTTCTAGTTTTTAAGTAGATTTGTATAGTTGAATATATTACAAAAGTTAAGTTATTACTTTTGACCTAGTAGAATTTGAAAATGCATTCTAAGAAAAAAAAATTTAGTAAATATTTTATAAAATTTAAACTTATATATTTTGTATGCATAAATTTTAAGCAATAATAATGAAAATAATTAATAAGAATAAATTGAAATATGAGCATGTATGTCTAAATTATATAAAAAGACTACTAAATGATTATGCTGTTGAATTTCTAATAATGTGATGCCAAAATTAATTTCACCATAATTCTTATAAAGAAAAATTTTAGTAAACAATTGAGAGGATTGGAAGTTGAAGTCAATTTAAAATTTATAATAATGATTACTCAATATATGATTATATTGAGAATCTCATGAAAAATATTCATATAGATAAAATAAAGTTATTTGTTAATTTTGCTAGCATTATCAATTTTATTCCTTTGTATGATATAAGAAGGAAAAAAATTCTCACACATACAAATAATAACATACCTTCATAGATTTATTTACATTAAGTTGTAATTTATTGGACTTATTTTTATTAAATTTCATAATCCTTATAAAATAATATAGGTACGTTATGTTCTTGATAAATCACTTATACAAATGTCTAATAAGATTATTTGTATGAGATTGTGGCATAATCTTTAAAATTTTTATAAATTATCATATGTGTATTACCTATTAGTTCAAAATAATATAAACTTTAAGAGAATTATAAAATATAATATGATTGATAAACGTAAAACATACATCAAAGTATTTTGCTTCGCTAGCTCATTTATATGTCAAGTTTATAAAACACTAAATACATTAATATTTAGGATGATAACTAGAAAATATGTCTAAGTTTAGAAAATACTAAATGAATTAATATTTAGAATGATAACTGGAAAATATATATTCTTAAATATTTTATTTAAAACCTTTTAAAATATTGAGAAATTGGTATAAAAACATTTTTAAAATTTTAATGTAATACATTTAATTTCTAAATTTAAATTAAACTATAATTAATGTGATATTTAATTTAAAATATGAATGAATAAAAATAATTTTTCAACAATTTATCATAATGAATTTTTTTCATACTATATCAGGGTAAAATTTCATAAAAAAACTATTTTCTCACACACACATAACATCCATTAAAATAATTAGTTATTGTTTTATAAAAAGAATATTTAGTGATATAAAATAGTTTAATTTTGATTTATTATAAATAAAAATATGTTTATATTATCAATTAATTAAAAATTATTGTGATATAAATTTAAAGTAATTATTACAAAATGAATTTTTTAATTATTATATGACAATTAATGATTAAAATGGTAGTTTAGAAAATTATATTATTAGTGTATTTTAATTATATTTTAAAATAATTTTAATTTGTATAAGCATTATTATATTATATTATATTATATATAAAAGTTATTAGTTATATTCTTTTAACAAGAGAGTATACAAAATGAAAATAAGGGCATCCTAATACCTACCGAGACTAACTGAATGTCTTGGCAAAGAGTTTCCATAAATCAATGGGTGATTTCCACCTATTTTTATTAACACCAATTAATCTGTGCTCGTTCTATTTTACCCGGTCGTCTAGCTACCATGCAATGTTTTGGACATCGTGGGAAGTGGGAAATCAAATTAAATAGTATATTCATGTCAATGGCCAGGAAACATTGTAGTCATATTTATGGATAATATGTGGTCATATACACAAATTAAACCATCCTAGACCAACCTCAGCCTCAAATTAGTTATAACTTTTTATTTTAGATTTTGACCACTTCATCATCCAATTAAGGGTTATTATTTTAAGATCATCTAAAGAAACCCCTTTCGTAATCTAGCAAATATAAATAGCCCAAGGAACCCATGTTCATGTCACCATCTCTCATCATCAATTAATCTAAAAAAAATTTAAAAAAAAAATAATGGCTCGTTCGGCTTGTTGCTTGGTCTTGATCTCTTTGTGCTTATCCATTGTCCTTGAACCTGCTCTTGCAGAAAATTTGCCTAACGGATCTTCTACCAAGCACCTTGCCCCTGAAGCCACACCTTTAGCCTCTGATGTTCCAACACAACAAGATTTGGTAAAGAAACTATGCCAAGAAACTAGGAAGTCAAAATTGTGTACCAAAATTGTCCAAGGTGACAAAGAAACTTTGAGGAGAATGAATCCAATCATTGTAGCTAAGGTATCCATTGATCTTGCCACAACAATGGCATCAAATGTTGGTGCATACATGTCAAACGAGCTTAAGAAGAACCATGTCAATGTAGTTTCAAGAGGTTGTGTTGAAGAATGCAAATTAGGTTATGAGAGTGTAGTTGAAGAACTTAATATTGCATACCTCAATTTTGAGAACAAGCCCCAAAAGGCTATTTTGAGTCTCAATACGGTTGATAAGAAGGTTGAATTGTGTGCTAATAGTTTGAAATTGGCAAGTTCACAAGGTGAACTTTCTACCATTGTTGAGACCAACAAAGTGATATTGGGTTTGGTTCAACTGGCCCAAAACGTTTCCAAGAGCCCAGCACACTAAGCAACTTAATTCGGCCAGTTTTTGTCCGTTTTGTTTTCTTATATATTATTATTGTATTTGAGAGGTGTGGAGCATGTTTCTCTTTCTCTCTTTATCCCATTTTGAGGAGAGAAACATGTTGTTTTATGTGTGCGCTCTCTTATTTATTGTATTGTAATTACAGTATAATATTTAATGAAGAGTCATCATTTTGAATAATGTGAATGATTTTTTCCCTTCTTCTTGTTTTATATTTTATTAATTAACACATCTTTGATTTAAGAAAATGTTTTTTAATTTTTAGTTTTTTTTTTAATTTTGAAAAGATATATGTTTAGTTTGATTTTCTGTTTTTAAAACAAGAAAAATGCCTTTGGTTTATCCTTAACAATACAAACTTGCCAGGTGATGTATGTGCATTTTGAATCTACTTTCTTATAATTTTTTTTATGATTTTATCACAAATTGATTTTTTCAAAACTATATTTATGCTTTTCTTTGAAGACAATGGTTTAATATTTAATTCATGTCTACCTCTCATAATATATAAATAACTGAAAATAAATATCCAACTAATATTTTTTTTTCTATATAACTTATTTTTTTCAACTATCTCTTCAATTAAGAGAGATATTAATAAAAATAAAAAAAAATACAAGATAATAAAAGTCATGTAATGAAAATTAAAGAGAAGTTGAAAATTTTTTTATAAAAAATATTGTAAAAATTACATGTAAAAGTAGTGTAATTAATAATAAAATATTAATACTAATTACAAAGTTTTCGTTTTTATTAAATAAGTAATATTGAATAGGATTCAGGAATATTTTAAATACGAATATTAATTGTATAATGTAGAACTTGATTGTTAGTGATTTTTTTTCTTTTTATTTTAAATATACCACTCATGTGTAGGTTATTATTATTATTAGTGTTGAAAGGAATCCAATTCTTATTATGTATATGATCTAATAAGAGAAGAGCTTCTTAACAAATAAAGTTTATATTTCTATGAAATTCTCATGTATTTGGTGGAAATAGATTACATCAAATTAGACTATAAATGTTAAAATACTTTTTATTAAAAAAATTTGAATTTATTATTTATTATAATTTTTTTATAGTCAAGGATTGGTTTGTTTTAAAACCTACAACATGCATAAGTCTATTTTAAATTTTACAATACAAAAAATCAATAAATAGATTTAAAATCTATATAAATGATTGATTAAAAAATCTTACAAACTTAAAGTCTGCTAGATAAAAGGCTATTAAATATATCTAAAATCTATATTTATATATTTGATTTAAAAAACTTGCAAGTTTAAAATTTTTTATTAAAAAATATTTTTATAATATTTTTTAAAGTTGTAGAACTAGCCAAAACAATTTTTATGGTATCTCTTATAAAAAAATCAAAATTAATTGACAAACAATAAAAAAGATATTTGGAAGACATATCTTATTACAAATTAAATAATTTTAGAGCATATCTATTAAGTACTATCTATATGCAAATACAATAATATATATATATATATATATATATATATATATAAAATTTCAACGCATACACATACCCTTGCTTACATAAAAAAGTTTAGATATATATAAAAATTAAATTAAAATATACTATACCTATACTAAAATTAAAGTAATATACATAACACTCATAATAAACATTGGATAAATCTAGTAATAAAGTAAATTTTATAATTATTTATTTTAGAATATTGTATTAGGTGATGTGTCACATATGACACACTTTTCTTGCACAAAATTACCTTAAAGAGGATCTAAACTATATCCTGCTTAAAATTAGGAATGTGTAAAGGAAACCTCTAAAACCCTAGAGGTGGATAAAGATGGCAGAGGATAATTCTATTTTGAGCATAAGAAGAAAATTATCAAAAGTTTTTTTTGTTTGAAATTTTAAATTTAATTTTTAACAAATTATGTAAATATATTAATATTATATTAATATAATATATTAAAATAAATATAAATATTATATATTATACAAAGATAAATAGATTTCTAAACAGATTAAATAACTTTTTTTATAAACTCAAATCTAAATCTAAATCTATCTTATTTATCTAATTTTTTTTAATAAATCTAAAATTATATATTTATTAAACAAATCAAGTTTAGTTAAATTTTAAACAAAATATACCATAAATTTTTTTTGTTAATTAACTTAATTTATTTTCATTTCTATTCATTAAGTTAATCAACTTTTGTTTGACAACAATTCCAACATTTCACATTTAGGAATTATATTTTTTATTTTCTGTAATGTAATAAA
Organism: Canavalia gladiata; assembly: GCA_037954105.1. Taxonomy (NCBI): domain Eukaryota; kingdom Viridiplantae; phylum Streptophyta; class Magnoliopsida; order Fabales; family Fabaceae; genus Canavalia; species Canavalia gladiata. The sequence goes on along the minus strand of CM075665.1, from coordinate 12,126,866 downwards.
AAACTTTAAAAATAAAAAAATCAATTATTTTAACATAAAAATATTAAAGTTATAACTTATATCTTAGTTAACTTTAATTTTCTTAGATATTATTTTGTATTATTTAAAATATTTAAATAATTACAAGTCTGCATCTCATAAAAGCGATAGGTGTGTAGAATACTTGATTAAGATGTTCCACTATAAACCTTAATCTTCATTGCAATAGATAGAATAAATAATAAAATGATATATTTTTATTATTATTATATTATTTGCATCTTATATTTATTGAATAGAGTTTATTTAAGAAGATTTATTTAACTTTAATAAATATTTATGCAAATGTTTGTACCTTATTATTATTATAATAATAATAAATATTTTTTTATATAATTTTAATAAAATTATTTTTATCTTATAATTTAAGATAAGTTTTAATTTCATTCTTTTATATTTTTATTTAATTTAATTCTTTAACTCTTATTTTTTTATTGTGTTAATTTTTTTTGTACAAATGTAAAGTAATAAAATTTAAATTCAAAAAATTTTATATAAAATTATTTTAATCTTTCAGATCAATTATTTTTATTATGTTAGTTTTGTATTATAATAATATTAAATCTAATTAAAAGTTGAATTTTTTTTAACTAATAATTATTAAATATTTCTAAAGGATTCTGTTGATCATTGGATTTTTACAATCACATAAAAAAATTATTTTATTAATTAAAATATGTGATTGAAATTGATTAATAAAATAATTAAATTATTTTATTAAATATGTCTTAAACTTAAATTTTCAACATCTACTTTTTTATATTTTTCTTTTAAAGATCATTGAAATTGATTGAAAGATTTTTTAAAATATTATATTATGATAAACGTAATAATATATTATGAAATTTTGTTAGCTAAAATGAAAAATTAAATTGAATCATTCTTTACGATCCTTTATACTTTAAACATAAAATTTATATATTTTAAAAATAATTGATTATTTTTTTAAAATATTATTTTTGATGTTAATATATAATTTTAACCCTTAAATTTTATTCTATGTCATCATCTGTATAGAAAATTAAATGAATAAAAAAATTCAATTAATTATTTTATAAATAGCTTAATTTTTCAGAAAAATCTGATAAAATTTAGTATTGTTATGATAAAAGAAGTCAAAAGACTAACTAAAGATAAAAAAAAAATACAGAATGAAGTTAAACCTACCTTATATTTAAAGGAAAGATATTTTTTTTTCTTAGAAATAAGTTTTTTATTTTTTATTAGTAGATATTGTATTTATATCTTTAATTGATTTTTTAATATCATTAATATTAATTAAAATATACAATTTCTATTATTAAATATTATAAATACTAAATTTCAAAAATTTATTATACTTTCTGTTAAAGTTATAAATGATTCTAAATGTTAATTAAGATAATAAAGATATATTTTTCATCTAACATCTTTTATTACTCAACATTCTATAAGTTATTTTCAACGGTAAAATAGGTTTGTGGATACTTGAAAATAAGTAAAAAAAATTCAATAATAATGGATCTCTCAATAATAAAACTTTTAGATTTTTAAAATTTTAAATTAAAATATGCATTAAAAATTAGATCAGAAGAACTTAATTTTTGATAAAGACTTATATTTCTTTTATACTAATGTTAACAATTTTATATAATAATTATTCTATTAATAAAAATAAATTTTTAAAAATTAAAATTAATAAAATTATAACTAAATTGAGTCCATCACAAAAAAAAAGTCATGTTATATATGTAATAACTCAAACAATGTTTTTCAAGATAAACAACAACATAATAATAATATCTATATTTATTTTATTATTTAATTTATAATTTAAAATTTTTATCATATTTTTTTAATCTTCATCCTTTCTTCATCACTTAATGCGGAGTAGTTGAAAAAAAAATCATAACCACTCCAAAATTATAGAAAATAAACAAAAATATCAAGATAAAACCTAATTTCTTTTTTATCAGTAGATTTATAATATGAAATATCTTTATTTATGATTTAATATATATTATGATAAGTGGCTTAATAAATTAATATAAAATTAGTTTTATAATTTTTCTATCCACCAATCTTTGCCATTAAATTTTTTAATTAAGGGTTTAACAAATTTTATTTCCATTTTATAGGATTTTAAGTTTCAGAATTTCATGAATCTTTGCTTCTCTAGTATTTATAAGCATAATTATCGGCTAATTTATAAAAATATAATTTTTATACTCTTCACATTATATTAAAAATCTTGTAATGAGCAAGAATTCAGTTATAGTTTTATTTTATTTTTTAAAATTTTTTTTTTATTTATCTCTTTTTTATTTAGCAAAGCTCTTAAAGTTTAAAATATTTTTCTTTATATCTTTTAACACTCTTTATACAAAAGACCTAGTTATATGTATATATCTTATTACAATAAAATCTTAAAGATTTTAATCTATTTTTCTTCATATTTTTTAACGAATTTTATTTGAAAGAACCAATTATATACTATATATTTTTAATTATTTAAATAAAATTATATTTAATAATACTTTAAATGAAAGAGTAAATATATCTCAACAAATCATTTCAAATTGTTATATATTTTTGCTAAATTGAACTCAAGCTCGAGATAATTACTTGAGATTATATAAGAATTTTTGGTGATTTACATATAAGACCTAATTTTTTCTTAAAAACAAACTTGTAAGGTTGTTTTATATAGGTCTCCTCCTTCAAATCACCATGTAAGAATATATTTTTAATTTTCAATTGAAATAAGGGTTAATACTTCGCCATTGTCTTGATCAAGAAAGACAAATAGAAACCATCTTTACAATAAAAAAAAAAGTATCATTATAATCCATCCAATAAATTTGTATATATCTTTTAGTTATAAGTTAAGCCATCAAGTGATCTGTCCCAGGTCGACTTTAACATTATAGATCTACCATAAGCTAATAGATTTTCCCCATAGAAGTGGGACAACCACCTAAGTATGGTTAAATTCTAATGTTATGAATTCATCAACCATTACTTAACACCATGTTAGGTGAGATAAAACCTTACTCACTACCTTATGAATAATAATAGGAGAAATAACAAAGACAAAGGTAAAATAGGTAAAAGATAAATGATGATATAAAAAAAAATTATATATAAGATTAGGATTCAATTAGAATGTCTACCTTTATCAAGAGTAATAGGCAAATCAATAGAATCCAATGGATTCAATGTTAGAGAGGAAATCAGAATAGGAGCTAAATCACTAAATTTGATCGTTGGAGTGGTGTGGTAGTGTGACATATGCAATGCTCATAAGTAATCCCAAATCATTGTACATTAAGGTCAAGGTTTCATGAATAATAATTAGGTACCTGTGGAGAAGAAATAGACATAAAAAGTAATTCTTACGACAAGAAATCTAAGTCAATTGAAGGATATATAAGATTGTAAAATATGAAATTTCTTCAAGAAAGGTGACATATATGGAGATGTTGAACTAATAATTGGTGAATGTATAACAAAGATAACCCTTCTAAATACAAGAGCATCCTAAGAAAATACATTTGATACTACGACCAAATAACTTATAAGGACCTAGAGAAAGGTTATGAACAAAATAACAATCAAAGATATAAGGAGGAATAGTATACTCACTGTCCTTAGGAGACAACCAGAACTAAAAAATTTGATTATTTAGAACTAAAGGTGATATATTATTTATTAAATATCCTATAATAAGCACAATATTATCCCAAATTTTAAAAGTGCATTGACATGTAGCAAAAGCATGCAGACAATGTTCATAATATATCAATGTCTTCTTTTGGTTACACCATTTTGTTGAGGTGTAGGAGGAAAATTAGATTGATGTATAATGTCATGGGATGTCATAAAAGAATTGCAACGAATTGCAACAATTAGAAAGATATTATTTCACATTGTCATTATGTAAAACATGAATTACCTAACCAAAATGAGTTTTAATTTTTGAAAATTTTTAGAAAATATTAAACAACCACTGGTGGAAAAATAGCATTTTATAACAGAAGTTTACATTGGTTGGTCATGGATCAATGTAAATAAAAATACGGTGGCATTTTTGTAAATAAATATGAACTTTCTACATCGGTTATCAAAACAACCAGTGTAGAAAGTACTTTCTACAGCGGTTATTCTGTAGAAAGTCAATTTTTTATTACAACTTTCTACATCGGTTCTTAAAACAACCGATGTAGAAAGTACTTTCTATAGCGGTTATTCTACAATCAATGTAGAAAGTACTTTCTACAGCAGTTGTTTTGAGAACCGATGTAAAAAGTTGGTTTTTTAAAACATGTTTTACATCGTTTTTTGGGGAACTGATGTAAAAAGTTGGCGATGACATTTTTCTAAATAAAATGACAAAGATTCTATATCGGTTATTTGTTTAACGATGTAGTAAGTGGTTTCTACATCGGTTCTGAGAAACAACCGATGTAGAAAGTCTTTCCCTTTCTCTTTTTTTTTTCGACTCTGGTCATCTTTAACCTCATTCTCTAAATCCCTAGTTTCTCGTCTCGGCCTTTTCTTTCTGTTTTCGTTTACGTCTTAGCCATTGCTGCCGTCGCTGTTGCTTGTCGTTGCATTCCGTCATTATGTTCGTGGTCATCGTCGCCGTTATGAACATTGCCTCCGCTCGAAGTCGTCGTTGCGCACTCTAAGGTATGAGCAACCTTCATCGTCTTTTTCGTTATTTATCCATCTCCTTCTGTTATTATAGTTGAAATTTACATTCATTTTGGTTGTTTTCTATAATTTGCAAGCTTTTTATTTGGCTACCGTCATGCCTTCGCTCGACTACCTCTGTGCCTCCGCTTGGCCACTGCTTTGCCACCACACTACCATTGTTGTGTTGGCTATGAGGTATTTATGTGAAAGTTTTCTTGTGCTAGCTTGAATAAAGAAGTCTTTACACCTTTGCTTTGTTAAGTGATATGTATGTTATAACATTTATTTCGTTTTAAATATAGGTAATACTTGAGTGCATGAACCTGGTTTTGAAACATTGAACAATCTTCACGACTTAAAAATATGACTTAAGTTCAGCCTCTGTAGATAAATTGTTAAGGAAATATTTTTAATTCATAAAGAATCCATAACTAATTTATTAAGGTCATAATAGATATGAAATAGGTTACTTGCAGTTGATCACGACTTATTGTTAATTACTAAAATGATAATTACCATAATTATATGTCTAAATTGCATGTTGATCTTTCTAAGTTAAGTTGATTTCTTTTCTTGAGTTCAAATATAAGCATACCCTTAGTTTCCTATTCAAGGTTGAATAAAATGAGTATATTATTGAATAAGTAAACAATTCATTCTATTCAATCTTGAATTGTTCAAGTTGGACAGTTTAGGACTAAAATTTTTTATTCAATGGTTAACAATTTCTTCTTAAATCCTTATTTTAAAAATTTTAAAATTACAATACATTTGATGTAATTTTAAGTTATTTCATTTGTAAATTAAAATTTAATAATAAATAATGATGTATTTAATTTAAATATATAAATTCTGTAATTTCTGTATTGTGTGTCTGGTTATTCTATTTCTATATGCAGGTATTATGAATAAATAATATAGTAGTATGCCTTAATAAAATAAACATTTAAAAAAAAACTAAACTTTCTTCATCGGTTAAGACTACAACCGGTGTAAAAAGTATACTTTTTACAGCGGTTGTGGGCAGAACCGCTGTAGAAAGTATACTTTTTACACCGGTTCTATAACCGATATAAAAAGTCTTATTTTCTATATTGCCCACTTCAACACCGCTCAAATAATCGATGTAAAAAGTTCATAACAATCGATGTAAAAAGCTCATTTTCCACTAGTGAACTTAGAATTATTTTTTATTAAAAATATCCAAGTACATCAAGATAAATCATCAATAAAGGAAATATAAAATCTAAATCTTAAGATATAAGAAACATGACTAGGATCCCAAACATTAGAATAAATAATATCAAAAGGAGATAGAGTTCAACTACTTATACTACTAGAAACAGAAGATCTAATATATTTTCTAAGTTTACATGACTCATCTAAAATCTCCACAACTACTACAAGTCCAAAGAGGATCTTGATGCATACTCCATACATCCTATCCATGCCAACATTGTCAAGGGCCACTTGATCATCATCATCAATAACATCATGATTATTGATTGAGTTGTCAACAAAATTTACAATGAACTCTTTCCAACCAAGGGTTTTATTATTCAATGAACTTCTTAAAATTGAAGAAAAAAGTAGTTAGGGATGAGGTGTTATGTGTTTCCAAAAGGATTCCAAAGAGTTTCAAATAAATTTGTTAGCTAAGTTATAAGGAGAAAATTTTGTCAATGAGAGCCAATAGTTTCTTTGTTACTTCCTTTGTAATTTTTCCAGGATTGAACGAGTTTAACATGATGGATTCAAATAATTAGTTGAAGCTCTATCGAAATGATAATGTGAGGGATCACCAGGAAGGTTGCTAATCAATTATATTTTTAAGGTACACACTTTTGCAAGTTAAAAAATATACTTCTTTCATAATTTTAATAAAGCTGCAATCTCCTATTAAAGCTACTCACTTTCATCACACTAGTGCAAAAAAATACTTTTGCTGTTAGTTAAAATTGACTTTTTACATCGGTTGCTGAAATGATATAGAAGCGAACGATATAGATTTTGAAAATTTTTACATTGATTAATGAATCGATGTAAAAAATCACTTTTTACATCGATTATAATTTTAACTGATGTAAAAAATGTATAAAATTTTTTTTGGGCGGTTTTAAACACCACTATTTTAAAATATAATATATATATATATATATAAATTCTAAATTCAATATAATATTTAATGAAGAGTCATCATTTTGAATAATATGAATGATTTATCCTTTCTTCTTGTTTAATATTTTATTAATTCACACGTCTTTGATTTAAGAAAATATTTTTTATTTTTAGTTTCTTTTTAATTTTGGAAAGATATATGTTTAGTTTGATTTTTTCTTTTTAAAATAAGAAAAATGCATTTGGTTTATCCTTGGCAATACAAACTTGCCAGGGGTGATGTATGTGCATTTTGAATTTACTTTCTTATAATTTTTCTTATGATTTCATCATAAATCAATTTTCTCATTTCTTAAACCATACTCAAGCTTTTCTTCAAAGATAATGGCTTAATACTGAATTTATGTCGACCTCTCATAATTAAGTCAATAACTAAAAACAAATATGGAACTAATGTTTTTTTTTTCTCAATATAACGCATTTTTGCAACTATTTCTTCAACTAAGAGAAATATTAATAAAAATAAAGAAAAATACAAGATAAAAAGAGTCATGTAATGGAGACTAAAGAGAAGTTGAGAAAAAAAATTATAAAAAATATTGTAAAAGCTACGTGTAAAACTAGTTTAATTTTAATAAAATATTAACACTAACTACAAAGCCTTCATTTTTATTAAAAAAGTAATATTAAAAAGGATTTAGGAATATTTCAAGTACAAAAATTAATTATGTACTATATAAGATGTAGAACCTAATTGCTAATGAATTTTTTTTTCTCTTTCTTTTTATTTTAAACATACCACTCATGTATAGGTTATTATTTTTTTAGTGTTGGAAGGAATCTAATTCTTATTATGCAAATCATCTAACAAGAGAAGGAGCTTCTTAACAAATAAAGTTTATATTTTTATCACATCCTCATATGTTGGATGGAAATACGTTACACCGAGTTAGACTACAAATGTTAAAATTTTTTTTTAAAAAAGTGTTGAACTTTAAGTTTGAACCTATTATTTATTATAAGCTTTTTTATTGTTAAGGTTTGATCTGTTTTAAAAATTACTAAATCTATAAGCTTGTTTTAAATTTTACGACAAAACGATAATAAATAAGTTTAAAGTCTATATAAACGATTGATTAAAAAGTCTTGCAAGCTTAAAACTTACTAGATAAAAGGCTATTAAATATGTCAAAGGCCTATATTTATATATTTGATTTAAAAAACTCACAAGCTTAAAATCTTTTATTAAAAAATATTTTTATATTATTATTTAAAGTTGTAGAAATAGCCAAACCAATTTTTACTGGTATCTCTGATAAAAAAACAATCAAAATTAGTTCACGAACACCGAAAAAGACATTTGGAAGACATATCTTATTACAAATTAAACAATTTTAGAGAATGTACATTAAATACTAATTGTATACAAATATAAAAACATATACTAAAAAAATTATAACACATGCATGCATAAACAAGTTTAGATCTACATAAAAGTTAAATTAAAATATATTATACTTATACTAAAATTAAAGTAATGTACATAATACTTAAACATTGAAAAAATCTATCAAAGTGAAGTTTACAATTATCTATTTTGAAATATTATACTAGATGATGTGTCACATATGACATACCTTTTTTTTGCATAAAATTACCTTAGAGACTAGATGTTGAATGAAAGTAGATCACCTAAACTATATCCTACTCAAAACTAGGAATGTGTAAAGTGGACCTGTGGAACTGTGGAGGTGGACAAAGATGATAAAGGACAATTCTTATATATATATATATATATATAAGAGTTCCTTTTGCTTGAAATTTCAAATTTTAATATTTAAAAAATTTTGTAAATATATTAATATTATATAAATATATATTAAAATAAATATAAATATATATAATATAAAAAGATAAATAGGTTCTTAAATAAGCTAAATAAATTTTTTTATAAGTTTAAGCCTAAGTCTATCTTATTTATTCGAAAAGACTTTTTTAACAAATCTAAAGCTATATATATATATATATATATATATATATATATATATATATATATATATATATATATATATATATATATTAAACAAATAAAGTTAGGCCAAACTTTAAAAAGGTAGACCTTAGGTCCTAATCGGATGGGTCGACTTATTTTCATTCATATTCATTGATTTAATCAACTTTGTTTGATAACATTTCTGACCTTTCACAAAGCTCTTATCTTTTGGAGTTAGCTCTCAACCTTTTCTTTTTTTTATTTTTTAAAAATTAAATTCTTCTTAATATTTTTAATGTATGATTATGATATATAGAACTTCTTCTCTAGTTGGTTGAATGACCTTTCTTAGTTGTTTACTCTTTGTGTTCCTTAAATTGAATGTCTTAGTTGTTTACTTTAACTAATAAATTGACTAGTTAGATTTGTTTTATTATAAACCCACTCGTTTGCCTCTTCGCTCATGAATTTAAAATTTTCTACCCATGATTTATTTAGTTATCTTTAAACTTCCAAATATCCTATTTGCCTATTCCTTACCTAGGTGGCCAAATTCACATACCTTAGCCCTAAGGTGTTATGGTTCAATTTTTGTTTTTCTAAAAGTTTATTTACACTAATTAGGATTTAAACTATTAATTAACACCAACCTTAGAAATTTTTAAGATTTTTCTTCCTTGGCTAGTGAGTAGGGTCGAATGCTCATATTTTCCACTCTACTCGCATAATCAATTTCTAATCACGTCCTTAAACTCATTTAGATTCCCTCTTAAATTCTAGCAAGGTTTTAACTTTTTCTTACCAATTTTGTCCAAAATGGTCGAATGGTACCCAACCATTACCAAGTATCTTTCAAATTTAAAATCCATTTCTTAAATATTTTTAAGCCTCACTTTACACCTTAATTGGAATTTTAAACTTATATTTCCATAATTACATGGAAAGTAACCAAATGCTCTAGGTGGCCAAAGCAAGGTTTTTCTTTTTTTTAGTTTGTCCTCTCTTTTCCTTGTGGATTTTGGTTCTTGGTACATCACTTGTTCTTAGGTCTATCATGATTTTTCCTAACTCCAAAGCTATGGTCATGTTCATGAAAAGTCTTATGTGATTTGTTCAACTTTTAGTTCAAAATTTTACCTTTATTCTTAATAGTTTTTAAGTCCAAGTCCAAGTTAAGTTTATGGATCTTATTATATAATATTTTTTAATATTTTAAGAATTTTAATATATGATTCCAAATCTGAAATTTATCAAAGACAACTTCATGATTATAGATTTTAAGAGGAGATATAAACAAGTTTCCAACTTTGAACACCAAGATCTTAAAGAAAGCATTTTCATGTCAAACAAGGATAGATCTACTAGATCTACTCCAAGAACTATTCATCTCTTACTTTGAGCACTTTAAAACATTTCTCATAAACTCTCAAATCTTCCCCAAAGCATCAAAGATTAGTTTTAAGAAATTTTAATCAATTAAATTATTCCAAAGGTTACTAAGAGCACTTTAATCCATTAAAAGTATAAGCTTAGTGTAAATTTTGGGTTCTAAAAGTAGTATGAGTTTAGAGGATTTTTCTAAGTGTTTAGGAGATGTAATATGAATCAAATGAACTCTCCCAAGGCTAAGATAGAATTTGGCCACTTAAGGGTGATTTGGAAATTAATTTTCCACTTAAAAACATTTTGGTACATTTGCATGTAATTTCCATTTTCTAAAATAAATATAAATGTAAGGAATTATCCTATTAGGATTAGATTAATGCTAATTATTTTGAATTTGTCACTAATCAAGATTAACTTATTCTAAGCACAGTTAATTTTAATTAAACAAGGTTAATTTACTTTAATCATGGTTAATTTTATCTCTCGTATTTATTATGTTTGTCTTATATTACATTAATAAACTGATGACTCATATGATGGGTCACCACCATATTTTCCATATGTATTTTTGTGCAGAAGGGGTGAGACCCACTTCCTGACTTCTGCTTTACATTTACTTGCCTTATTGACCTTCTAGGACATTTCGACAATTTTTCTCCGCATTTCTTGAGAGGTTCCAAATTATTCATTTGATGTTTCTAACACTTATTTGTTCGTTCCTGAATCATTCTTTTGTCATTTTCCATTTTTTTGTGAACAATTTAGCCTTAATGGAAGACAAGACTTTCTAAGGGTGTTTTAGATATTTTCAAAGTTTTCTGATGCTTTTTTCGTCCTTTTTTTTGTTCCTATTCTTTTCTATGACTTTCTAATCACCCTTGATGTATTATAATTCTATAGAATATCTTTTAACCTTTGTTTTAGGTTTTTCGGCACATTATTGGTGTTATATTGGTGCAGGAATATTTTTGTTATTTGTTAAAGATTTTCTAATTTCTCTAAATTTTTCTTTTATCTCTACTTTATTTCTTACTAAAGGTTATTTGTAGCCTAGAAAATCCATTATGAGAAATTATGGGTGTTACAACTCCTATTTTTTATGGAGAAAATCATGATCTCTAGGTTTTCAAAATGAAGGCTTACATGAAGGCTTTGGATATTTAGGAAGTTGTTTAAGAAGATTATGAAGTTTCTTTGTTGCTACACAATCTTACCATGGGCCAAATAAAATTCATAAGTAGAAAAAACTCAAAAGTTAAAGGAAAAATCATATCTCTTTGCTAGTGTTTCAATGACCATCTTTAATAAGATCATGACTTTAAAAACAACAAAAGAAATCTAGGATTATCTAAAGAAAGAGTATGCTGAAAATGAGAAGATTCGAAACATGCAAGTGCTAAACTTGGTGAGGGAGTTTGAGCTCCAAAGAATAAAAAATTCTTAGACAATTAAAGTATGCCCAAATAGGTTGTTTGACATAACTAATAAGATAAGATTATTGGGCATTACTTTTTCTAATTCTAGAATTATAGGAAAAATTCATATTATAAAGTCTGAAAGATATGAAGCATTAATAACCACATTAGGGAATATAAAGAATTTATCCAATATCACTTTGACAGAAATGTTACATGCCTTGCATGCTTAAGAGAAATGGAAGCTTATGAGATAGGATCATGTGGTTGAAGGTGCTTTACCAACCAAGCATCATGAAGCTGGAAATAATAAAAAGAAAAATTACCAAAAAACTAGCTAGCAAGCAATGAAAAAAATGCTCACAACCAAAGCAAGGAAAAAGTTAAAAAGAAAAACTATCCTCCTTGTCAATATTGTGGCAAAATGGGTTACCTACCATTCAAATGGTTAAAAGGACTAGATGTTAAGTCCAGTAGATGCAATCAACTTGAATATAGAGTAGTGACCTATAGAAATAAATTCCAACAACATAAAGTCAATGTCCAAGTTGTTGAGCAAGATGAAGAAGATCATATTTTGCTACAATAATTTGATTGACACTGGTTATTCAAACCACAAGACATATGACAAGGCTTTATTCAAGGAAAAGGAATCATTTCATTTTCAATAAGTTCAGGTACAAAAACAGTCTTATATGTGCTTTATATTCCTAACATTAGACAAAAATTTGCTAAGTGAAGATTGGTTGATTGAAAAAGGATTTAAAGTATCATTTTAAGATCAACATTATCTTATCTATGGCATTGCTCTAAGGATTAAAATGAGAGGTAAAAACTTTTCATTTATTCCAACAAAAATGAAGCAAGCAGCTTATTACACTCAAGTCGATCTCACAAAACATGGGCACAAGAGACTTGGTCATTATCATCTTAAAACAATACTGAACATGGAGAAGAAAGACATGGAAATAAGTCTACTAGCACTTGTTGATTATTTTCCAAATTGTAATGCTTATTAATTTAGTAATAAAAATCGAAAGTTATTTGTCAAACCAGCTTGGAGAGTCATTTAAAAGCTGCAACTAGTTCATATAGATGTGACCGGACCTCAAAGAGCACCATTGTAACACCCACAATTTCTAATAATATACTCTCTAAGTACAAATTTCTTTTAACAAGAAGTAGAGATAAGAACAAAAGATAAGAAAAAATTAGAGAACTTTTAGCAAATGATAAAAATCCGCCTCGTTAGGGATGACATAAATAAATGTAAAGATAACTCAAAGTAAAAGTTAAAATATATTCTAAAGGTTTATAATCCATCAATAATGGTTAGAAAGTCATGAGAAAATATTAGAAAGAAAGAGAAAACAAAAATTCCCTGAGAGAGCTCTGTCTCCTATAAGGGCAAACTGTTCTCCGGAAAATGATAAAAGACATAAGAACAATTGGGGAATGAACCATAAAGTGTTAGAAGCACTAGGAGAATAATTTGCTAACTTTATGGGAAATTCTCATAAAATTGCCAAATTGCTCTTTGAAGGCTGGAAGGGTAAGAAATTGTAAAGCAAAGGTCCAAAACTTGAAGCTCATCCTCATGCACGAAATTCCCATTTGTTAAATAAGGGGTGACTCATCCCATGTGTCATCAAAACCATTATGGCATATAATGTAACATCCTAAAAATGAAGCTCATTTTATGCTTAAGTATTATTTGAGATTTCATTATTAAATTGTTACTTCATGATGTGGAATTCTTTTAAAAATTATTGATATTAAAAATACAAGAAAAAAAATTTCTTTTGAAAACTTTGTTAAAAATACGAGCCTTGTCGTAGTAATTGTTGTATCAAAAAGTAAACAATCAAACGATGTCACTCATGTCTTAACTTACTTTAATATATTAATATTTTTAAAAAATTAGGCATACAGAACTCGCTTCATATTATTTAAACAGTCACTAATAATTATTATAAGTCCTTAAGTCTATAAGTTATTGACAGAGTATTAGTCCCCTTTCATATACCACATGCTTAAATTATACAAATATTTCACACCCTACATATTATCACACATAACTATTACTACCATATCTACATCATCTACAATATATTACAAATCTATATATTACTTATTTATATTACAGTTATCTGTGACTATCATACAAAATGTTCATTATTGCGTAAGATGCACTTTACTTTTGTAAAGTCCACATAATGCTTCAGTAGCAGGGATCATAAAGCTCCAGCCACAAAGCCTCATCCAAGGCATAAAAGGTTCCATCTTTCATCTCCTGAAAAGCTTGAAATGGGTGGGGCCTAGGATAAGGGGAACTACCTTATGACAACCATACATGGGAAGAACTGTTGTAGTGTGAGGGCATATGAGGATCACTCTTTCCTTTAGATGAAGAGGAGTATTCCATTGGTGCTGCTGGGGGTGCCTGATAACCCAGTAGCAGAGGAAAAGTCATGTTGGGATGAAAGGCCTCCAAAAAGGGATGGTGAAGTCATTCATGGAGAAATTTGAGCTCATTATTCCAAACATGAAAAGATGGCCCAAAGAAAAATAGACCTTGACATTGGCTTGGGCGGTGATAACCAACTGGTTTGCTAACGCTCACCAGTTAACGTTATTAAGCTCAATGAATAATACTGCTGTTATGAAAAGTATCTGTAGCATTTGGGAAGAAAGTGGTAGAAGAGGGGTAAGAAACCAAGTTTCTCAATAGAATTTTACCCTAGAGTTGGTGTTTACACTTTTAACCCAACCACTTCAATTTATTAAGAAACATGACATATATATAGTTTCATTTTTAATTTTTGGAAAAATCTTAGCTGAAGTAGATTTCTTTTTATAGAATTAGAAACAAATTTCTATCATAAACATACAAGTTATTTATTTTGGATTTCATACATTTCATATACTTTTGAGATCACATTACATCATATCATAGATATCATTTGACTATTACTTCAATCATGCCTTAAACATAATTATTCTCATTTATCTATAACTATCTTATTCATAATCTATATCATAGACATACCTTTTTACCGGCTCTACTACTCAACCTTCTATTCTTAAGACATGATCTCATTCCTTGATGGTCATTGTAAACATCCAATTACATCCGAGACCCAACCCCATAACCAATTATTTGGCGAAGAATAATTTAAACAATAGAAATAAAAAATAACAATAGAAAAGAGCAAATAAATGGGGTCGGCAAAGAGATGCCGATAAATGAAACCAAAAATCCCAAACAAAAAAGGGAGAAAGTAAAAAATAAAAAATATAAAAATATATAAAAATATAATAATAAGGAAATAAAAAATAAAATAATAATAATAATAAATAGTAAAAAATAATATAATATAATAAAATAAAATAAAAGAAAAAGGAAGGGAAAAAGCTAAAGGAAATAATTAAGAGAGTTAAAAATAACTAGATAAGTAACAATAATAATAATAATAATAATAAGGAAAAAGGGATATCGAAAGAGAAAAATAATAATAAAAGGGGAAAGCATGACAATAAAATAGTAAGTAAAGTATAAAAGTCGAGAACTGAAAATAAATAAAATATATATAAATAAATAAATAAAATGAAGAGGGAAAAAGAAAATCAAAAGAAGAAAAGCAAAATAAAAAGCATATATACATATAAAGAAAAATAAAAATAATAAAAGTAACAATAATAATAAAATAAACAAAAGTGAAAAAGTAAAAATGCAAAAACAAAAGGAAATAATAGCAGAGTAATGAATAATAATAAAAAATATGCAATGGGAAAAAGAAAAAGGGCGAAAAGGAAAGGGGCGTATATAAAGAGGGGGAGAAAGATTTCTGGGCTAGGGTTTTCTTCTTTTGGAAGGAGGAGAGTTGCTTGAGAAAGGTGTAGGAGGAAGATATTTTCTCTCTTCTCCAAGCGTTTCCAGAGGCAGAACCGCTCAAGTGGAGGAGGTCTTGTAGGACGCAGAAGAGCGTCTCCATCTCAGCGCCCCCGCACGAGTGCTCATTTTGCTCTGTCCAGGTTAGTTGCTATCATCTCTAAAACTAGGGATATCATATTGATTTGTCTAGAAATTGATAGAAAATCGATTATGGCCTAAATATGAAATGGATAATATGGTCCCCGAATCAGCCCGATCTGGATTATCCTTGAACAATTCTCATGAAAAATCCCAATTAATCAATACATAAAACCACATCGAGTAATAGTTCTATTCCGATGAGAACGAAAAGAAGAATCCAAATGAAGAACGAACGTTCTTCTTCCTTTTAATCGAAACCTGATATATCCTCGTACCACTAAAATATGCGCCGATCTCCATGCCGAGCTTGTACCTAAGGAGTTCCCGCTTTCCAAAGACATCGAATAGAGGCCTCGAGCCTAGAATTACGAACCTGAGGTGTTCGAGAATAGGAGAAACCGAGGAATAGCCGAGTTCGAGACTCATTACATATCCCCTGAAAGAGCTAAAGAAAGCCTCGATTAATGATGGTGGCGTGAAGAGCGAGCACACGTGTACCCCCAGTCCACGATCTCCGCGCCTAGTAAGGCCCGCCTCGAGACTATTGTGCAGTCCATGCTTCCAAGGCGCCCAGGTCCAAAGGTTGTCTACCACGTCATTGCAGGGGGGTCTTCGATCATCCTTGCGCGAAATGCCCAAACGTAGATGAGCTGGAGAATTGGCCATTTGAATCGTGGAAACCAGAGCTACATAGTGGAGTTTGGTGCATGATGATACAGGTCACGGTCATGTGTAAGCTGCGATCCCATGCAATTAATATATCTGCCCCGCACAGCTGAATAGGCGAACGTGGCTCCATCCCAAAGGCGCGTATGGAGGGTCGGATTAGCTGCTATGACCATGCACTGGACAGGGTGTGACGATTCTCAAAGTTAGGAGTAGCACGTACTTTGGCCTAGAAGGATGAGGCTGTGCCATGCAAGCTAGCAGGGCATCACTGCCACCCGGAGTGAGCTAGAAGCACCCCCGGGCCTCGCCGCTCAGTCCCAAACCTCAATGGAGGATAAAGCTAGTGTGACCATATGCCCTGCGAGATGCCCATTGTAGCCATCTCTCTTGCATAGTGATCCGAAGTGGGACCGGGTATCCCCAACGCTACAAGGGTAGATGTTAGAGACTCTAGGAAAGCAATAATAGGAAGATTATGTGGTCTGCAAACATCATGGGAAGGATCAACCAATACAGCTCTGGCACGTGACCGAATGAGGATTGTCAAGGTCGAAGGAAACAACGACGGGGGAGGCCGTGGGGAGACTCACCCATAAGGCATCGAAAGGAAACCCCATGGGTGCGGGGATGCCGAGAGACGTGGCCGCCTAGGATGGTGGAGGTTGGATCAAGACCAGGACACCCAACAAGAAGTGAACCTCTAAAACGCGGATGAACTCAAGAAGCCCCTCACAATCTGGTCGCGCGACCTCCTAGCTGAAATGATGAATTACTGCTAAGAAGACGAGCCGAGACGCTTTCTGCATGGAAGTGAAAGGAAAAGGGATAGGTTATGATGCTTCGAATGCACCTCATGCAAAAAGGAGAACCATAGGGGGACGTACGCCAAGACGTAGACTCGATGATCTGTCGTTACAAGGGCCCTCCACTTGCGGTTGCTCCAGGGAAACCCAGTAGAAGACACAGTGAGTGGCGGCTATGAGGATGCATATTCAGTCCATGGGTGAGGCATTGAAGGAGCAGGGGTGAAGGGTCGACGTGCTAACCAGGTCCGCCGTAAGCTCACTGTCCTGGGTCCAAGCCTTTCGACTTCCTTAGAAACCCTTCCGAGCCAAGAAGACGAGTTGGACATCTGGAGGGCAAGTGCATTTGAGTTCACACGAAGGCCAGACACCATGCATACATACCCCTCTGTGCATGGGGGTTCGTGAGAGGAAGTAGCCATCAAAGGCGGCTAGGAGCATCTATGAACCTCCAATGGTACGCGTTCGTAGGGAAGCAGAGCCTCAGTCGAAGAAACCACCGTCTAAAAGCATGTGGGGCCCGCGGATAATGACGAGCCAAAGTGGACCCCGCACATCCTTCGATGGTCATTTTTTACAACACAAACCCCATATCACTCTTAACTTCAGTCTAGTCCCTACAATTTCCAGAATTTGCATTTTGACCCCTTAATTTTTCATATTTGCATTTTGACCCCTCAACTTTGCATATTTGCATTTTGACCCCTTAACTTTTCATATTTACATTTTGACCCCTAAGCTTCTCGAAAGCCCGCTTAAGCCCCCCGCACCTCCAATAGTTGCAAACCAAGAAAATTCTTTCTAAAAATCTTATTTTGCGTTCCTAAATATCACGCAACGGGCCCTAAAAACGAACTGGTATCTTTTTCTGTTGTTCGTTGTTTAGAGGTCCGTATGGGTCCAAGTGCAGCCGTAGTTGTCTTGAGCCCTGTGCATATGTGGATTGGGGGTTGTCCTTACCTTTCGAAACAAATAAAAATATCATCTTTACATTCCTTAATCTCACGCAACGGGCCCTAAAAACGAACTGGTAGTTTTTTCTGTTGTTCGTTGTTTAGAGGTCCGTATGGGTCCAAGTGCAGCCATAGTTGTCTTGGGCCCTGTGCATATGTGGATTAGGATTGCCTTCCCTTTTTTCCAATTAAATAAAGATCTCATTTTGGCATTCCTTAATCTCACGCAATGGGCCCTAAAGACGAACTGGTAGCTTTTTCTGCTGTTCGTTGTTTAGAGGTCCGTATGGGTCCAAGTGCAGCCGTAGTTGTCTTGGGCCCTATGCATATGTGGATTGGGATTGCACCCTTAAAATATTTCCAAAAAAGACAACAATGCATTTGATTTTCGATTCAAACACCTCGTGAAGGTCAAGCCTTCATATCAAACCAAAACTACGTAAGCCTTGAATTTTCCATTGCACCGGGGAATACATTGGAGCAGGATCAAGTCCTGTCAGGCTAACCTCCATCAAGTTATTTATATCCATGCCAATTAAAGGGATCAAATAATTTTCAAACAAATTACAGACTCAGTTTAAGGGTACCGTTCTTCGGAATGAGCGAGTGGGGTGCCTAACACCTTCCCCACTCGTAACCGACTCCCGAACCTAAATCTCATCTTCGAGTTAGGGTTTTTCCAAATCTTTTTCCCTTAACTAAAAATTTGGTGGCGACTCCACATAAATCAAAATAAATACATTTTAAAATTTTAACGAGTCCATCGTCTCGTCGGAATTACGGTTGCGACAGTCATCACCATCATAATCATTGAAGACCTGACATTTCATAATAGAAGAATTTTTGGAGAACCTTTTTGTCTCTATCTTAGAAGGACCCTTTTTCCTTCTGAATATGCACAAGACATATTAAAAGTAGTAATAATTTTTCAAATAAGTTATTTCTTTAGTGATACTTTAGTTTATTATGTTCCCTTTTAAAGTTTCTAGATAACATTCATGCTCAGACAATCCAACCAATATTCCATGCACATGCTCTAATCCATTCAAGCTTCACATTTATCATCCACACATGAGAATTATATAACACTTCACTTTTCTAAACAGCCAAGAGTATATTTCATATATTTTACACACCAATTTGTGTGCTTAAGAAACAACATAACAAATTAGCATAATTATTTCTAATTAGAAGCCTATCTTTTATGCAAGACATGTTTGACATCAATTTCTTGGACAACATGCAACCTTCCTTAAAAAAATGTGTCTTTTCTACTTTATTCATTAAGTTTTATGAGAAATCTCTCATGGGAAGTTAGTCCACTCATCCTTCTAAGTTACCTCTTAACTTTTTTTGTTCCTAAAGAATAAGTTTCTTTAAATATTTTTAAAGTAAGATTATGAAATATTGGAATCTTAATTTAATTGGTTCATGGCCTTTTTAGTTATTTATTCTTTGTGTTCATAAATTTGGATGTTTTATGCATAACTTTATTATTTCAAGTTTGAGTGTTAGAAATTTTATGTTTTCTTATCTAATAACTTTACTAATCAAGTTTGAAGCACTAATTAATTTACTTGTTTACCTCCTTGCCTATGAATTCAAAGCTTCTTACTCATGGTCTATTTAAATGTATTTAAGCATCCAAATTAACCTACTTTACCTAAAAATCCTAAATGTGGTTGAAACTACTCCCTAAGCTCCTAAACTATTATGGTTCATTTTTTTCTTACATTAGAAGGTGATTTATACTAGTTAGAACTTAGGTTATTAAACTACCCTAACTTAGAGATTTTTAAGACTTTTCCTTCTTACTTGGTAGGTATGGACCATTGGTTTATCATGCTCCCCAACTCTATAGTTGATTTCTAATCACCATCTTATGCATGATTGAGTTCATTTTTAAGTGCTAACAAGATTTTAACTTACTTTCACTAATTTATCCAAGCATGGTTGAATGGTTACCCAAACCATTACCAAGTCTCTTTAAAACTTATAATTCCTTTATTATACATGATTAGGCTCCTCATTACACCTTATCAAAATTTTAAACTCAAGTTTTCTTAATTTAATGGAGAGTGGATGAATCCACTCTTTGTCCAAGCAAGGGTCTTTTCTCAATTTCTTCTTACTTGACATTTGTGTCATGAAATTTAGCACTTGTTACACCACATGTTTTTGGGTCCACTAAGATTTTTCCTTACTTCATAACTTTGGTCATGATCATGGAAGGTTTTAACTGTCTTGTTCAACTTTAGTCTATAAGTCAACCTTTGCTCTTACTAGTTTTAAGGTCCAAGTTTTGAGTTAAGTTTGTAAATTTTATGACTTAACCTTTTTAGTCTTTAGGATTATTATCACACGGGTCTAGATCTAAACTTTTATCAAAGTCCAAATTCAAGATTAAAACTTCTAAGAGGAGACATAAAAAAACCTACAACTTTGAACATAAAGACCATAAAGAAGGGATTTTTCAGGACAACTAAGTGGAGATCTACTGCAAGATCTATCCATCCCTTACTTTTGGAATCTAAAAAATTTTCACAAAAATTTTCAAATCTTTCCAAACATCATAAAAATTATTTTTAATAAATTTTAACCAATTAAATTGCTCCAAAGGTTAAAAGAAGCACTTTAATCCATTAAAATTCTCTTTAAACTTTCAAAAATCACAAAAATCATGGTGATGCATACTTTAACTATCAAGGGCAGTTTTGAACTCTCTAAAACTCAAGCAAGGGGAATCCATAGAACTTAGAGAGATCCACCAAAAAGAGAAGAAAAATAAGCCACAAACATATAATTAAAAGCTTAAAAAAAGTATATGGTAAAGATCCAACGTGTTGAATACTTTTATAAAGATTTGGTAGGTCTTTTAAAGTTGGTTCCCTCCTTCTTGGAGGTCCACATGAAAGCTCCTAGTAATAATGGTGGTGCTTTATTGGTTTGTCTTGTTATAACAAACTTCAAATGTGGAAGTTTAAGTTTAGTGTAGGTTTTGGCGTTGGAGAGATGTTGGAGTTTTGAATGAGTTTAGAGAATTTACTTAAAGGTTTAAAAGTTTGATAATGAAGTAAATGAACCTTCCCTTGACCTATACAAAATTTGGCCACTTTAGGGAATTTGAGAACTAAATTCCTAGTTAAGGGTATGTTGGTCCATTTACATGTAATTTTCATTTTCCAAAATGTGAACATCCAATTATGTTAGAGACCCCATTTTTTAAATTAATTAGTAAATAAAAAATATTCAATTTAGATAATTTACGTAAAAAAAAAGAGTGAATAAATAGTAATAATAGAATAAATAAGCAAGAAAAATAAAAATCAAAGAAAGAAAAAAAGTAAGAAATAATAGATTAAATAACAAAAATAAAAATAAAAAAAACGAAAGGAAAAAAAGAAAATTTTTAGGTACAAGTTTGGTTAGGAGGTAATTAGAGTTAGGTAAAGTTAGTTAGAGAAAAGGAAAGAAAATGCAGAAAAAATAAAGAAAGAAATAAATAATAAAAAAAAAAGTTCAGGGGCCTCCCAAAAATGTTAAAAAAACAAGAAGGGAGAAAGGGGAGACTTCTTCTGGAGCTCTGAATTTCTCTAAAAAATGGGGATGCCTCTCCTTTTGGTTGGGATCTTCTCTTAAAAAACAAGAAAAAGAGAACTCTTCTTCTCTCCCACTCTCATTCTCAGCGGATTCCACTACTTTTCTGCTCAGAAGTGGTATTCTTGGGGCAGAGGTATATACAAAATTGCAGAAGAAAACTCTAGCCCCCTCTCATATCAAAAGTGACAAAAACCTCATAAGGCATTAGAACTTCTCTTCAGGAGCTCAAATATCCAGGAATGCGTTGCAGGAACTCACAGTAATTCTGAGCAAACTACCAGGTAAGATCTTCAACCACCTTCATGCATGATAGAAATATGTTGAATGATGATTCAGATTTACGCTTATGTTCACTAGTATTGGTTCAATTATTCGATTAGATTTGAGGATAGGTTACTGTTATTCTGCACTATTGTTGTTATTTGGTTCGGTCTGAGAACTGTATTCATAACACTGCCGCTGAATATGAATTAAATCATCGAGAGAACAGTTCAGTGTTCCGAAGTTAGATAAAATTTTGAAACTAGCAGAAGGCACAATTGTTTTAGATCTTTCCAATTGTTATGTGGATCCTTATGTTATTTTAGAGTCAAGTTTGTACTCATAGATGTTGAGCTAAGGTTCACTTGTTATAACGCTATCTCTTAAGAAGCTTCCACCGTTTTGTCAAGACTTACGGCGTTGACTGGACTTCTGATCCGAAATGATCCTGAACTTGATAAAGGTTGCTATTGATGATATTTGAAAAGTATGTCCTTGGGCTGGTGGGTTCGTTCTGTTCCTTAGCTTTAATGGTGAATTAATCTGTCCTGCACATCATGAGTTCTGCAAAACAGTAACCAATTTTAAATCTGCAAAGATTTGGTTCATTGAATGCTACATTTGTTAAGGCTTAAGATACCAGGCCCTCTCTTGTTGGCACCAAGAGTGCAATATGCCATTGGTGAGTCATGTTCATCAATACCATTGTCGAGGTTGAAAGTGGGAGCATGTAGGAATTAATCTCAGGCAGTCCTCGAAATATCACTGTGTTGAGATCTGTGAGAACACTAATTCCATTATATGCAGTAAAAGCCTTCCCAAATGCTTTCTTGGGCTACTCTTGAACCAGTATTCGAAAATGAGAATGTTGTTGCTGATACGGTACTAAGAGATATAATATTGCATGGTATATCTGGTAGACAAAGGAAGCGTATTACTATAAGGGAGATGCTGATTGGTCCAACAAATACATTGCTCATGAATAAAATATCTATTGGATTGCATATCTCCACTTGTTCAAATTTCGGAGAAAGGATCTGCTAATGCAAAAGAAGATTCAACAACAATCCTTAAAAATTTATGCTAGTGTTGAAAGTGGATGTTGTCCTTGCATTATAGTGGCATCAAGGGCCAATAAACACTTCCAAAAAGGATGCCTCAATATGGCAATACTTGGTTCCTTGGGGGTTCGTACTACCACTCAGTGAGCCCAACCTTAATACACTGCAGGAGATGTGCAGCTTGGATAGAGCTTTCTTTTGATCCAATATGCTCGCAGCAAGTGGCTCCCTTTCAAGCAATCGCATGCTTGGCTCAGCTGTTACAGGAGCAGCTCCTCGTCTTTCATATAATTTTGCACCACCTTATGGTAGCAGCAAAATAATGCAAATGCATTGGTCCACCCTCTTTACTTCATATGGTCGAGTATACCTTCACCATGTTCTCCTAGGGGCAGTTCTTCGCTTTAGAATTTTAGATTTAGTTAGGCATATGGGCTAGGTGTGAAGGATTATAATTAGTTGCATAGTACTATGAACTTGAGGACAAAAGGGTGAAGATATTGGAGCAACTTAATCAATATGGTGGTGCAAACTTCCAATACACAGTTGTTACTTCTAGTTCTGCTATAACAGATGTTAATTCTCAAGGCAATGTTTGTTGGCACCATGCACATCAGTTCCTGGTTATTCTCTGGGTGGAGCATTTAGTTGAACAAATCCTTATCTTGCAACAAGAGACATGCCCATTTCACAATTCAGTGGTTAAAGAGATGTCATTATATTCAGATCACCATTGTGGAAAAGATCGGATACTTTCTAGGACATTACAGGTTTAATATTTAGAATCTGATTTCTTTCAAAAACTAACCCCAAAAGCCATGAAGGAGAGAAGAGAAAAGATATCAGATGCACATGATGATGAAGTTTAGTTTGTACAATTTTCACATAATGGGAAATATTTAGCTTCGACATCACATGATTGAATTGCAATAAGTTGGGAGGTTGGCATAAATGGTGGATTGTCTGTAAAGCATAGATTATTTGGCCACCAGAAACTTGTTCCCTCTGTTTCTTGGAGTCCCGATGACCAAGAGTTTCTCACATGTGGAGTAGAAGAGGCTATTAGGCGTTGGGATGTCTCCAGTGGCAAGTGCCTCCAAATTTTTGAAAAGCCGGTGCTAATCTAGTGTCCTGTACATGGTTTCCATGTGGAAAATATATGTTGTCTAGCTTAAATGACAAGACAAGTTAATGACTAGGGTAATATAAAGTAACATGGGATAGCTTTGAATATGAGAAAGCTTGCATGATGCCACCTCGAGTTCATATGCAGATTGCAAGGAGCTTTTAGGCACTTGTCACGTGGGTTTCTTTGGATTCTCCAATCTTTAATTAATTTATGAATGCTAAGATTGAGTTGGAAGCCCGTGGTGTTGAGGTTGCCGAATGGGATTGCTAGATCCGGGTTCAATCCTGCTGCGTTGTTAATTCTGCCTTTGATTATTATGTGCCTTTCAAACAGGCCATGTATGCTGCCCTTTTCCATTGGGCCATGATTCAAATGGGCCACTACCTTCTCAATCGGATCTTGCGAATTCTAAATCTAGGCTTTTACCCCCATTACTGATTCGAAAACTTGCTGATCCTACCCAGCAATGGGCCAAGGATGGAATGGGCCACATTGGCCGCCAATTCCCTTTTCAATTGGGCAAAAAACGAGCTAAGTTGCTAGCTGGCTTTCATTTAGGCCAGTCACATACTAGAAAATGGGTTATAGAACTTTCTAAAATCAGGCCAATCACCCTTTTAGTTGGGTCATACTAATTGAACCCAAAATCAATAATAAATTTAATTAAAATATTTAAGCCATTA
Source organism: Canavalia gladiata (assembly GCA_037954105.1). NCBI lineage: Eukaryota > Viridiplantae > Streptophyta > Magnoliopsida > Fabales > Fabaceae > Canavalia > Canavalia gladiata. The sequence goes on along the minus strand of CM075665.1, from coordinate 12,102,043 downwards.
ACTTTACAACTAACTTGGGTCAAGCCCAATTCTTTGTTTTAATTTTCAAATCCCTTTTTTTGGGTCAAGCCCAATTCTTTGTTTTAATTTTCAAATCTCTTTTTTTGGGTCAAACCCAATCCTTCTTTTTATTTTTTATTTCGAAATTTGAGTCAAGCCCACTTCTCCTTTAATATGAGCCAAGCCCAATCTATGCTTTTCGTACTTGCTCAATCTTTTAATACTAGTTTTTTAAAAGAATAGAAGATAATAAAAAAATAAAAATAATAATAATAAGTAATAAAAAATAATGAAAAATAATAAAAAAGAAAGTAGAATAATAAAGAGCTAAAATCCAAAAGATATAAAATAATATTTAGGTCTCACGCAATGAGGTTTAAATACGAACTGGTGGCTTACTTTACTGTTTGATATTTAGAGATTTATATGGGTCCTAATGCAGCCTTAGTTATCTTGGACCTTATACATATGTGGACCCCGAAAGCTTTTAAAATAAGATATTCCAGAAAACATCGTTTTAATAATTCTAAGTCTCACCCAATGAGCTCTAAATACGAACTGGTGACTTACTCTACGGTTCGATATTTAGAGATTCGTGTGGGTCTCAATGCAGCCTTAGTTGTCTTTGACCCTGTGCATATGTGGACTAAAGGATTATTCAAAAATACCAAGAATGCTTTTAAAATTGTCTTTCAAATTCTTTTAACTCTGAAGATCAAATCTTCAAAACCAGAATTACGTAGCCTTGAATTTCCCATTGCACCAGGGAATACGTAGGAGCAAGGTTAAGTCCTGTCAGACTAATTTCCTAACGTATTTATTTATATTCTAAATTAAAGGGATCAAACAGTTTTCAAAAATATCAAAATCACACACTCAGTTTAAGGGTACCGTTCTTCAGAATGGGCAAGTAGGGTGCCTCGTACCTTTCCTATTCATAACCGACTTCCAAACCTAAAATTTCTTCCTCAAGTTAGGGTTTTTCCAAATATGTTTCCTAAAAATAAAATTTGGTGGCGGCTCCACTTATCAATTAAATTTCTTTTCTAAGATTTTTTATCGAGCTCGTCATTGCGTTGTAATTACGGTTATGACACAAATTAAATATAAATGTAAATGTAAATGTAAAGAATTATTCTTTAAGATTAGTTTAACACTAATCAAAGTTAATTTATTTTAAGCATGGTTAATTTTAATTAAGTAAAATTATTTTACTTTAACTATGGTTAATTTTATTTTTCCTCATTATTTTTATCTCTTACGTATCATTAATGATGCGATGACTCATGGGGGTGAGTCATCACCTCATTTTTCATATATCAATTTCGGGCTAAATGGATAAGATCCAAGTTCTAACTTCTGCTTCGTAATTTTTTGCCCTCCTAACCTCCAAAGTGTTCTCTTGATATTTCTAACACTTATTGATTCATTTCCGAATTATTTTTATATTATTTTCCTTTTTTTGGAAATAGTTTGTCCCTTATAAAAGACAAAACTTTCTAATGGCATTTTTTATATTTTTGGATGTTTTTGTTCTCTCTATTTTTCTATTATTTTCTTATGAATTTCTAACCATCATTGATGGATTCTAAGGCTTTATAATGTCTTTTATATTTAATTTTAAGTTATCTACACATATATTTGTGTCATCCTAGTGTAGGAGGTTTTCATTATTTATTAAAAATTTTCTAATTTCTCTCAGCTTTAGTTCTGATCTCTGCATTATTAGTTCTGATCTCTGCATTATTCTTTGCTAAAGGATATTTATAACTTAGGAAGTCTATTATGATAAATTGTGGGTCTTACATACAAGATAAAAATATTAATGAGGAGAGATAAAATTAACCATGGTTAAATAAAAATGATTAAGTTAAAATTAACCATGCTTAAGATAAATTAACCATAGTATTAAATTAATAATGATTAGTATTAAAAGATAATTCCTTGCATTTATATTTAATTGTGATATGGAAATTTCATGTAAATGGACCAAAATACCCTTAAGTGAAAATTTAATTCCCATGTGTCCCTAAGTGACGGAATTGGCTATAGACCAAAGGAAAGCTCATTTGCTTCATCAACATCCTTCTAAAAACTTGTGTAAACTCTCTAAACTCACCTTAAACTCCAACTTCTCTTAAAACACATAAACCTACACTAAGATGAACTTCCAACTTTGAAGTTTAAGCTATAACAAGCCAAACAAACAAAGTCCCACCATCATCCTTGAAAGCATTTATGTGGACCATAAAGGGGAGGGAAATTAACTTCAAAAGACCCGCTAAATCATTATATAAATCTTCAACAAGTAGAGTTTCTACCATACTTTTTTCTAAGTTTTTATCTATGTGATTTGACTTGTTTTCCTTCTCTTTTTGGGTGAATCCTTCTCTAAATTCTATGGATCCCACTTGCTTGAACTTGATGGAGTTCAAAACTTTCCTTGGTTGTTAAAAATGAGCATCACCAAGTTTTTAGTGATCTTTGGAAGTTAAAAGAAAATTTTGATGAATTAAAGTGCTTCTTGAAACCTTTTGAGCAATTTAATCGGTTAAAGTTTCTTTAAAATGGTATTTAGTAGTTTGGGTAGATTTAAGAGATTTTGTTAAGTGTTTTGAGACGCTTAAAGTAAGAAATGAATGGAACTTGGACTAGATCTAGTAGATCTCCACTTGTCTTGAAAAATGACTTCTTTATGGTCCTTATGATAAAAGTTGTGAACTTGCTTATGTCTCCCTTAAAAGCTTTGATCTTGAACTTAAACTTTGATAAAAGTCTAGATCTATATGCATGTGATTTAATCCTAAAAGACTATAAAATTTAAGTTCCAAAAGTTACAAACCTAACTCCAAAAATGGGATCTTAAAGCTAGTAAAAGCAAAGGTGAACTTGTCAACTAAAAAGTTGAATAAGATACTTAAAACTCTACATAATCAACTTCCAACAAATACTTTGAAAGATAAAAATTTACTTGAGACTTGGTATGGATTCAATCCTTCACTAACCTATCTTAAAGGGCTTGGTTGTATTTTTTTACACTTGTCCTACAAATTAAGCATGAAAAACTTGTCAAGAAAGCAATTTTGGGTATCTTCGTGGGCTATAGTTTAGTTTCAAAAGCCAATAAAGTGTATCATCTATAAATTGAAAAGATGACTATCATTAGAAATGTATATTTCAATGAATACTAGCAATGGAAGTGGAAGAAATAACAAAGAATAGCTGCATCCCTTCACATCAAAGATAAAAATCATCTTAAAGAGCAAACAACAAAGTTGTTGCAGGTTGAATTAGAAGATGAACTTTCAATTTAAGGTACAAGGATTTTTTTCAAACATCTATCAATGTAGTGTAACAATATGTGAACCTACTAGTTGCGAGGAAGAACTAACAGATCCAAAATGGAAAAATGCAATGAAGGAGAAGATGGTTGTGATATAAAAAAACATGGGAGCTGGTTGATAAGCCTAAAAATAGAAAAGTTATTAGAGTTAAACAATTTTTCAAAATAAATCTTAATGCAAATTTCTTAATCAACAAATATAAGGCCATTCATAGTCAAAAGGTATGCACAAATTTTAGTGTTGATTATTATAACACTTTTGCTCCTATCTCTAGATTAGATATAATTAGATTGGTACTAATTGTAACTATGCAAAAAAGTTTGGAAATATTTCAACACATGTTAAATAAAATTTTTTAAATGAATTTATAAAATAAAAAATATATATGGAGCAGCTTAAGAGAATTGTGAAACAAGATGAAGAACATAAAGTCTATATTCTCAAAGGTCTCTTTATGGCTTAAAATAAGCACTAAGATCCTAATACAGCTACGAAAATAATCACCTATTGAGCATAACCTTTACAAAAAAAAGTTATTTGAATCCATTCTTTATATCAAACAAAATGGAAATAACTTTTTCATAGTTTTCCTATGTTGATGATCTCTTATCAACCACAGATGATACGAGACTGGTTGAAGAGTTCAAAAAAGAAATGATACGAACTTTTGAAATGATAGATTTGGTTTTATAGCTTATTTCATTGGAATTCAAATTAAATAAAGTAAAACTAAAGTATTTATTTATTAAGGAAGTATGCAAAGGAAATACTAAATAAAGTCCAAATGGAGGAATGCAAAAAAAAGTTAGCACATAAATGAATCAAAAGGAAAAGTTAACCATGTAAGATGTTGTTGATAAAGTTTATGAAGGATATTATAGAAGCTTGATTGGATGTCTAATATATTTCACTACAACAAGACCAAACATTCTATTTCCAATAAGTCTCTTGTCTCGATTTATTCATAATGATAGTGAAATACATGTAAAAGCATCAAAAGTAATATTGAGGTATATCAAATTTGAGATTGTATGGATTTTCTAATAGTGATTGGATTAGATTCATGGATGACATGAAGAGTATTTTAGGATTTTGTTTTAGCTTAGACACAAGAATTTTCACTGGCTGCATAAATGAGTAAGAGATTGTGGCACAATCTATTATTGAGGCTAAATATGTAGCAGCAACATCAAGTGTAAATCAAGTATTATAGTTGAAGAAAGTTTTATGTGATATACATATGCAACACAAGAATGAAATTGATATTTTTATTGATAATTAGGTGGCATTTCCAATTCCAATTCTAATTGCAAATGATCTTATGTGTTATGGAAAGATTCATTTCAACATCAAGTTCTATCCTTTTCGAGAAATGAAGCAAAATGGAGAAGTAAACTTAGTTTACTAAAGTTTGAAGATCAGTTAGTTAGCTTATTTACAAACTCATTTCCTACCAGCAGATTTAAACTTTTAGACATAAAATTGGAGTTTGAAATTCCAAAAGTAAGGAAGAGTGTTAAATATATGCTTTTGTAACTATTTTTAGTTTGTTTTTGGGTTGTTTCAATTTAGTTAATAAGTAGTTCATAAACTTTAGGAGTAAGTCAATTTTGTTATCCTTATCTGCTGTAATCTTAGTTATGTGATTTCTTTTAATTTTATATAAGTTACTATAAATATAATATTATTGATTGAATGAAGCAAACAAGAAATTTCTATTTTTCATTTTTCTTACAATTCTAATATTTATTCCTTTTATTTTTCTATTTTGTTTTCCTGTTGTAAACCAATAGTATTATGTAGAAAAAATGACGTAACTTTGTGGGATTGGATCTTTCATTTGATATTTCCTTCCCTAAAGCTCTTTCCTACCTTAGTCCAATGCATATGGAACAAGTGGTAATAGTAGATATAACAAAGAATTAATCATTCCTTATCCACCTTTAGGTAAGGATATCCTGATTATTTCTCGAACAAATTAGGTTTAATTTGATGAGTATTGCCTCCGCTAGGTGTAAAATGTCATTTATGAGTTGAGAGTTCCACATTACTTTGCTAGGGTGAACAAGGCTGACTATTTTGGAGTCATTTAGTAGGATCAATGATGGAGAGGTAACTTCCTATGTATGGTCCTAGTAGTCATACATCATCCCATATTTTTCTTTTCCCTTTTTCAACCGTCCACTTTATTCCTTGAAAAGGTGTCAACTTTACACCTTAAACACTCTTCCATATATAACTAGGTTGATAGCCAAGAATGGAGTCTAAAAACTCTTATCATGGGAAGTATTTATCTTTGAGAACTTTATGACAAGTGAGTCTTCTTGGTGGAATAAGGGTCAACATTACATAATGAGTAATGATGCAAAAAATTCTGCTTGTCTCTAAACCCTAAGCCTTCATAGTTATTTGGTTTGCATAGCTTTTATTAGGAAATCCAATGAACTTGGGAACAATCGAGTCAATATGCATACACCTACTAGAAGTATAAAATATCTCGTAATATAATTAAGGATGTCTTTTGCAACGACCTTCACTGACACCTCTTTTCCCGCTTTAGATAACTGTTTCATCTTCTATCCTACTAGTTTTTTCATCACTAGTTCTTGGAACCTCGAGATGAGTTTTTTTTTTTACTTCCCTACTAGCATAGGTAGCCCTAGATACTTCTCGTGGGAAGACATAGTGTTAGATGATGTAGTTATTTTCTTATGTTAAATGTTCGTTATGGTTAGTTAATTTTGTTTTCGTTAATCTCCCTAACATTCATGGGTTCATCTACGTGTATATATGCATACGTTTCTCACAAGTCCATATACAATATACTTTTTGTTTCATTATTTCCTTATGCTCTGCTATGAACTTCCAAACATGGATTCATGAGCTCTCATCCTTCCATGGTTGTCATCCCTATCATTTCGCTACCCATATTTTCAAATCTAGTTTCTTTTAAACTCAAGGAACAATTGACTTCCCTAGAAACATCAAGCATTAGATACAATCCGAGGATACAATATCTATGGTTATCTTAATAGAGATATAACCTTTCTTTTAGGAAAACATTCCTCTGAAATTGAAGACCTTAATCATGAATCTTCATCAATGGCTTCGCACTGGAAATAGTAGGACCAGTTAATCCTTTCATGAATTCTCTTTTGTATGATAAAATCCTTGTGTTTTATATGATTGGATGCTCTATATCCCATCAATTATGGAAAAAATTTGAAATATTATTTTCTTCTAAGAAACATGCTAAGGTAAAACAACTCAAAGCTTAACTAAAATCTTTACACAAAGATTTCCTTTTCTGCAAGTGTATATCTTTTTATACAAAATATTGTTGATGTTCTTTAATTGGTTGTTCATTGTGTCGATACAGAAGACCATATGGAAGTAGTTCTTGATGGTTTAGGTAAAGAATATGATTCACTTATCACAACCATAATCTCACATATTGACCAACACATTGTTGATGAAATTGAATCCCTTCTCAAGATTCAGGATAAATAGATTGAGCGACATCAAATTAATGGTGTTCAAGAAAATCATGCTCAGTCTCAACCAGTAAAGGTCTCTAGAATAAATCATAATCAATATTAAGTAGAAATTTTTCTTGTGGATAAGACTCCTCTCATGGCCCTTCCCATGGAGTTTGTCATATTCGATGCCTTCGATGCCAACTTTGTAGTAAGATTGGTCATATCACTTAGGATTGCCACCACCAATATAATCAAAACTTTCCAAACCCGTTCTCTTAGAACAAACCTCAAGATTTTCACAAGATCAATCTAAAAAAGCTTATCTTGCCACTGTTGACTCATTTTCTAGTTCTAATCACATATGTTCCTCTCATCATCTTACACCTGATATGTCCAATCTTTAACAACCATCTACTTATAATGGCTCAAAATCATTCCAAATATGTAATGGCACATGTAATAGCCATTCATCATCTCGACAATATTCTTGAATCAATTCCACTAACTTGTTATCTTTTTGTATGAATAATCTTTTTCATATTTCTAATCTAATAAAAAATATTCTGTGTTTCTAATTTGCCTAGGATAATCATGTTTTCTTTGTATTTCATCTATCTCACTATTGTGTTAAATCTAAGGCTTCTGAGAAAGTTCTCCTTTACAGAACCATTATTGTATTAAATCTAAGGCTTCCGAGAAAGTTCTCCTTTACCGAACCATTAAGGATGGGCTTAATGTCTTCATCGATGTTATCTCTCAACCTAAGCTTTTTCCTTCACCATTTTCTTTACTATGTTTTACCGCATTAATGTTCATGACATACTCTTTCATAATGGCATGATTGCAAAGGAAAGCATCTTTATTGACTATTAAACATATCTTTGCTGCTTGTAATATTCCTTTATCAATAATGAACAAAATTTTGTTTATCATTCCTATTGTTTAGGTAAATTATGTCAATTCTTTTTTCCTTCTTTTTCCTAACAAACCCTTTTCCCATTTGAGCTTATCCATACTAACTTATGGGGTTTTGAGGTTTTTCCAAGCCTTTATAGGGATCGTTATTATATTATTTTTACAGAAGATTATAGTCGATTTACATGGTTGTATCCTTCTTCCTCTAAATCTCAACTGCTAACCACCTTTCAAGCTTTTCAGTGCACCCTATTTCCTTTGTCCATTAAAGCAATTAAGTTAAACAATGGTACTGAATATCTTACTCTATCTCATTTCTCACTACCCGTGGGATCCACCATCCCTAATCTTGTCCTTGTATACATCAACAAAATGGTATTGTTAAACGGAAGCATCACCATATTGTAGAAATCGACCTCATTCTTCTTGTAGATTCTGGTATTTCCTTCACTTATTAGAAGGATGCTTTCAAGCATGCATCTTCTCTCATTAATTCCCTTCTTGCTCGAGTTCTTGGCTATCAATCTCCACTAGAACACCTGTATAATGTCCATTTAGATTACAATAGCTTCAAGTCATTTGGTTCCCTATAATTCACCTAAGCTTGACTACAAGTCTGAGCTCTACACCTATCTAGGCTTCTGTACCTCTCTTAAGGCCATCATTGTCTTTCTTATGATGGTTGCATCTATGTTTCTTGGGATGTTATTTTTATAAGTCTCTCTTTCCTCATATACTTGCTCCACTGCCTTGCCAACCTATTCTCCTAGTGACTCTCCTTTACCTTCTAATGTTGTTTTTGTCATTCCTCTTCTTCTCGCTCCATCATCTAAGCTTGCTCCTTCCTCACCTTCTTCTTCTAACCTATTGTCACCCATTTTTATCCTTAACCATACATGTTAATCATCATCAAATGGTCACTTGAAGCAAAGCTAAGTTGTTCAAACCTTAAAGTATTCTCTTCTCTTCAACCTTCTTTTGTTTCTCAAGCTCTCTCTGATCTTAAATGGTTGCAAGCAATGAAAGCTGGGTATCATGCTTTTATAGCCAACAACATACAGATTCTTATCTCTCTTCCTCCTGATCGTCACACTACCAGGTGCAAGTGGATCTTTCGTACCAAATTCAATGCTGATGGCATCCTTCATAAGTGTAAAGCTCGTCTCATGGCCAAAGGCTTCCATTAGAAACCAAGTTTTAACTACTTTGAGACGTTTAGTCAAGTTTTTTAGCCAACCACCATTCACGTTATCCTTACCTTAGCTCTTTCAAAAGGTTGGTCATTTCATCAACTTGACATCAACAACAACTTTCTTTGTGACGATCTCTTTGAAGATGTTTACATGACTTAGCTCCTTGGTTTTGTTGTTGGTAATAGTTTCTCTTATTTTTAAGCTTTGAAGGGTTATCTAGTCTCAATTAGGCACCCCACACCAAGTTTCCCAAACTAAGTACCACTTTCTCCCTTCTTGGTTCACTCCTACAAAGAGTGATTAATCTTTATTTGTTTGGGTTGCCTTTAATCAAGTTACATACGTTCTCGTCTACATTGATGATATTCTTGTCACCAGTAGCTCCTTTTTTGTAATTTTTTTTCTCATTTGACATCTCCATGATTCCTTTGCACTCAAGTATCTTGGACCCCTTTACTATTTTTTGGGTATTCAAGTTGCTCTACATAATAATGGGCCTCTTTTCTTATCCCAAACCAAGCATATTAATGACCTTCTCTCTAGAACGAACATGGTTTCCAGTAAGCCCATGACCACACCAATGATCTACGATCTCAAACTCTCTTATCATGATGGTTCTCCCTTTCATGAACTTATCTTGTATCATTTTTTTTCTAGTTCCTTATAGTATGTCAACATTACTCACCCTGAATTAACATATTCCATCAACAAGGTCTTCCAATTTCTTCATGAATCTGCTTGACATTCATTGGATGACTATCTAGTGCATTCTATGTTACCTTTAAGGCTTTATTGCTCATTGTCTTCTTTTTCATCCCACCATTCATTTTAACCCCATTGCTTACTATAATTTTAATTAGGAGTTTGACCCAGATGGTTATCAATCAACATCTAGTTTTAGCGTCTAGTTTGACTCCAACCTTATTAGCTGGTCGACAAAAAAGTAACATGTTATCAGTGAACCAAGTGTTGAAGTTGAGTATCATTCTGTAGATTTCACCATTTCAGAGTTAACTTGACTTTGAAATCTTCTTCATGAGCTACATGTTTTTTCCTCCATTGTTCCCACCACATACTATGATATCTCTGGTGTCAATCAAGTATTTTGATCTTGATCTTCGCTTTATCTGTGAAAAATTTTTTACTCAAAAAATCATTGTACATAAATAAATATTTTATTTTTAAATCTCATATAACAAACCTTGAATGCATATATGTAACATATTCTATCATATCACATGAACAATAAAAATTTAAGAACAAATTTTTTTTTATCTTAAACTTTGTGTATATATAGATCTAAAATATTTATTTTAAATATATTTATATTAAGTAAATATTCATGCAATGAACCATAGATATGTATATATACCATTTCCTATCATATAATATTCTTGCAATTGTAAAGATGTATAGTAAAAATATCGTTTACCTTAAATTTTGTACAATATAATTATTTTTTAAATATTATTTGTTTAAAAAATTATCAAAATTTTCATTTCACAATTTATATTGAAATAAGATTTTTTTAAATTAAATTTTCAAAGTTTCTTCGAAACTATTTTTTTTTCAAAATTCTTATTTACCATATCAATCAAAACTTTTTTAACCATAATTATGTTATTTTAAAATTTTCATTGTATTAAAAAAATATGTAAAAATAACATCAAAATTTTATCAAACTATTTTTAATAAATAAATTTTTTATTTTATAAAATATTATATTTTATTTTATTTAAAGTATAAAAAAATTAAAATATTAAAATTCAATTTAAAATATTATAATTTCGGATGAATAATTAAGTTTTTAGTATCTTCCTTATTTGTAAATGAAATTTAAATTTAAATTTTTTTTGAGTTATTTTTATAAAAAAATTAATGTTAACTTCATTTTTACATTATTTAAAATTTTAAAAATTTTTAATTCATTTTTTTTATTTCGAGGAGAGACAACTTTTTAATGCCGCATCTTGATCCTTGGGATGAGAAAAGATGGAATGTGAAGAGTTTTTTCCCGAATTCCATGATCTCAACCGCCTACTGTCTTCCATTGAGCCAAGATCATAAATTTGAAAGCCTTAACATCGAAACCTTCACTACTCCACAATATTTCGACAAATGTAAAAGATAATCGGTTATCCATAATCTGTTTGATCATATATATATATATATATATATATGTTTTATGGATTGTTGAATAATTGATAATTATTTATTTTATCTAGTTATGATTGGAAGGTATTTAATTTAATTTGATCATGAGAAAAATATAGATCTCTATTTTTTTCATAAAATTGACGATATTATTTTTTTTATATTTTTATAATTATTAAAATTTTAATTTTTAACTTATTTAAGTCTATTCTTAATCTTACCTTTTGATCTAAGATAATTACTTAAAAAAAATCTATTTACTTCACACCATCTTAACATTAAAACCTTCACTATTCCACAATATTCCACCAAATGTATGACATAATTGGTTCTCAATATTATTGGTCTCCTAATCTAACACCAAGTTGATCTTGTCAATCTCGTCTGTTGTAAACTCAAGAAATATCCACATTTCCATCATGTAGTGGTATAGATTGTGAAGAAACTATATACGAAAAAAAATAGAAGAGGATAGATTCAAAATGCACATATATCAACCCTTGCAAGTTTGTATTGCCAAGGATAAACCAAATGTATTTTCTTGTATTAAAATAGAAAATCAAACTAAACATCTATCTTTCCAAAATTTTAAAATAAAAATTAAAAAAAAATAACATTTTCTCAAATCAAAGCATCTTAAATAATAAAGTATTAAATAAGAAGCAGAAAACATTCATAACTTTTTTAAATGGTGACTCTTCATTAAAAATTATATTTTGATTAAAATACAATAAATAAGAGAATACACATAAAATAACATGTTGCTCCTCAAAATGGTCTAACGAGAGAAAGAGAAACATGTTCCACATCTCTCAAATATAAGAAGACAAAATGGACAAAGACATGTTGCTTAGTGTTCTTGGCTCTTGGAAACGTTTTCGGCTACTTGAACCAAACCCAATATCACTTTGTTGGTCTCAACAATAGAAGAAACTTCCTTTTGTGATGTCAATTTTAAACTATCAGCACAGAATACAATCTTCTGGTCAACCTTATTAAGACTCGAAATGGCCTTTTCGGGGTTGTTCTCAAAATTGATGTATGCAAGATTAAGTTCTTCAACTGCATTCTCATAACTTAAGCTGCAAGCTTCCACAAAACCTCTTGAAACTTCCTTGACTTGGTTCGTCTTAAGCTGGTTTGACATGTGTGCACCAACCCTTGATGCCATTGTTGTGGCAAGATCAATGGAAGCCTTAGCCATAGTGATTGGATTCATTGTCTTCAAAGTTTCCTTATCACCTTGAACAATTTTGGCACACAATCTTGGCTTCCTAGTCTCATGGCATAGCTTCTTAACCAAAGCATGTTTTGGTGGAGCAGCAGAGGCAACAGGTGTGGCTTCAGGGGCAAGGTGCAAGGTAGAAGAGTCATTTGACAAATCTTCTACAAGAGCAAGAGAAGGTTCAAGGACAATGGATAAGCACAAAGAGATCAAGACCAAGCAACAAGCCAAACGAGCCATTTTTTGTATAAATTTATTTTTAAGATTAATTGATGCTGAGAGATGGTGACATGAACATGGGTTCCTTGGCCTATTTATATTTGCTAGATTGCAAAAAAGGTTTCTTTAGATTATCTCAAAATAGAAATCCTTAATTGGATGGTGAAGTGGTCAAAATTCAAAGTAAAAGTTTCTAACTAATTTGAAGCGAAAAATGGGCTAAGGTTAGTGTATAATGGTTTAATTTTGCCTATATGAAACACATTTTATGCAATAAATATAGTTAGGATGTTTCCTGGCCATGGACATCCATATATTATTTAATTTGATTTTCCACTTTCCACTTCCCATGATGTTCAAAACCATTGTGTGGCCGCTGAATGAGTCAAGTTCAGGTAAAATAGGACGAGCACGAATTAATTGGTGTAGATGAAAATAGGTGGTAATCATCCATAAATTTATGACAACTCTTTTCCAAGCCAAGACATTCAATTTGTTTCGATAGGTATTAGGATACCATTATTTTCATTTTGTATACTCTCTTGTTAAAAGAATATAATGAATAACTTTTATATATATTTTTTGGTCTACTTATCTAATTTTTATAATTTTATAATAAAATAAATAATATTATTTTATATATAAATTATATTTAATTTATAATTTTATATTATATAATTATTTATAATATATGTTATTTTATATAAAATAAATAATAAATATTAAAAATATTATAATAATAACATAAAATTATTTATCTGATTTATAGATTATTAAATACTATATAAAATAAAAAAATAATTATATAATATTTTTATATTATAATCATTATCGTTACAATAATAGTATTATAATAAAAATAATAATAATATATTTTTTAATTAATATTTTTATTTATTTAATTTTTATAAATTTATAATAAAGTGATAAGATAAAATTATTTAATTCACTTTTCTAAAAAATTTATAAAATTAAAATTAGATTTAAGCTTATTTTAATAGTAAAAATAAATAATTTTAACTTTTAAAAATTAAAAAACTAAAAATTAAAAACCAGCTAACCAACCTAAGTGAATAGTAATTATTAGGAATTAATGACGGTTGAAATAAAGAATTAATAGAAAAATCACTAACTAAACATTATATACATCACATTAATTATAATTATAATTTAAGCTGAACGTACAAATTAAATGAATTATATTAAAACTTTTGAAATATTTTTACACTAAACTTATTAAAATTCTATTTGAATATTTAGGAGATGTTTAACCAATTTGTCTTATCTTTTAATTAAATAATAATAATAATAAATTATATTTACATTTTTTAAAATTTATTAAAAAGTATTTGATATTTTTTTATTTTTAATATTTTTTTAACATTTTTTATGCATATAATATCATAAAAAATTAAGAAAGATTTATATAGAGTTATACAATTGATAAGATTATATAGTGTTATGTCTTTATATAAATTAAGGTAGGTTTGCATAAGGTTAAAAAAGGAAAGAGTATCATGAGATTTTTCAATGAATTTTAAGAGGTATCAATGTAATAATAATAATAATAATAATAATAATAATAATTAAGTTTTACATAATTGTTGTAAGATTCTAATAATAATATTGTATTACATTTAAATCATATCGTAAATTTAATATTAATTTGTTATTTTATGATATAAAACTTTCTCATAAAATACTATTATGAAAAATATAATATTTTTATTTTTAAAAACATTTATTCAAAGTGTAAGTCTTATCATAGTAGTTAACGTTTAAGAAAATAAATGATTCAAACGCCATTGCTCATGGTAATTTTAAAGATTCACGTTCATTTATTTAATATAACATACATACATTTATACTACAACCGTACTTTTACATTTATTATTTATAAATATATTATTACATAATGGAAAAGCAAGATAAGTAAGTTAGAAACTCTTAGCAAGTCTTGTAAGACATCAGTTTCCTTTTATGATTACAGTCATCTAAAATACAATAAATCATATGTTATACATGATTTGGTAAGGTTCTTTTTAACTCTTCCTACATTTTGTCTATGAGCATAAAAACTCTAGACTACATTATTTATTTCTATGTAGAGCATTATCATTGCGAAGAGGGTGGTTGGGATCTAAGAAAAGAATGTGGAGTAAGTGATGAGAAATCTACATTTCTCAATAGGTATCTACTCTAGGAATGATGATAATACTCTTAATCTAGCCACTTTATTTTATTTATAAAATGTGATGAGCATATAAGTACTATTTTATACTTTGTGAAATATCTTTATTTTTGAAGTAATTTTATTTTAATTATAAAGTAATACACAACTAGCATAGACACGTAATTCATTCATTCTTTGGGTCACCTTATTAACATAATAAATAATAACATTAAAGATATTATTTGACACATTAACACTTTTGTCATAATCATAATCATCCTTATTCTCTAATCTCTTAGTGACACTCTAGCATATGGCACACCATTATACTCCTAATGGCACTTTATTACCTATTGTTAAGCAATATCTTCTCACTTACACATATACTCAACTTTCTCTAAGATATAACTCATTTTAGATGGTTGTCACCATCTTAATTTCTTGAAACCTTATGAATTCTAAGATGGATAGTCTCAAACTTACACACATACATAAGTCTTTGACTTGGCATTTTTTGAGTAGTGAAACTTATTAAGTTTTTATATAGAATTTTTTTTATGATCTCTTCACTTATTAGGTTCCATTTTTTATCTTTAAAATAGGATGCATGCTCAGTATTCAATGAAAATTATATGCACATGCTTATAAAAAAAAATGCTATGCACATTTAACATCCAATTCATCTATTCAACTTCAACACATGGGACCATATAGACATATACAAGTCATTATGTCCTTCATGAGATCACATAAAAAATTTACACATAGATAAAAATACTCAATCATCACTATTATAACTAGAATAATAATATTTATCCAAAAGCTTAGGTATACTTAGTGAAAACCTTTATTTCAGTAAGATCCTTAAATTTTAGATAGCATATATTTTTTTCTAAAATTGTCCAAGTTGATCTTATTCTTTGTGTTTAGTGATAAGTTTCTCAAGGGAACCTACACCACTCACTCTTGCTAAATTTCTTTCAACCTTTCATTTTCTCAAAGGTTTTGTTGATGATTTTCTAAACATTAATTTTATGATAGTCAAATGGCTTTTGCCTCTCAAGTAGACTTTTTGTCCATCGACACCTCATGGTCACTTTTATTTTTCAAATCAATTCCTAAGAGAGATGAACATATAAATTTTTATTAATTAAATCTTATTTATCGAATTACAAACTCTCTTAGTTGAATGACCTCTTCCATCTTCAACAAGTTTGGCATTCATCTTTCTAAGCCTTTATGACCAACATATTGAATCTATACTGTAAACACTCAATTAAGTCTGAGGTACCATTTCTCAAATTAATTCTTAAGGTTAAAATATAAAATATAAAGAATAAATATAAATTTAAAAATGAATAAAAATTTGTATAAAATAAAATAGCTCAAAAAAAAGAGATCAAAATAAAAGTAATAAAACAAATACAAATAAAAATGATAAAAAGAGTAAAAATAATAACAAAAATAAGAAAGGAAATAATAAAAAACTAAAAAACTCAAAACTAAAAACAAAATAAAAAATATAAAACAGAAAATAATAATAAATAATAAATAAGAAAAACAGGAAAGTTGTTAAGTTAGTTAAAATTCAGTTAGTTGGTTGATGGAAAATATGATTGATTAGTATTAATCCTATACGGTTAAGTCATGAAAAGGAAAATATAAATAGGAAGAAGGTGGTTCTTGAAAGGGGTTGGAAAATTTTTAAGAAAGGGCGTTGCAAAAAAAAAAACTGCTGGAGGACCATTTCGGGAAGATCTTTGAAGAAATCTCCTTCATCTTCTCTTGTCACTTGGATTTGTGGAAAAAATTAGAGACTTCACCCGGGTTGAGCCAACATGGCATGCAGTTTCTACAAACAGCTTCACCATCAGAAAGGAAAGGATAGCTCTGCAAATTCAGGCATAAGCATACGAACTCGGATGCTTTGCTAGCTCCATAACAGGTTTGTCACATTGCTTTCTTGAACCAAGAACCTTGCTTTGATCAATTTGGTTTACGCTCTTGCAATAAAATTTGTATGAGAACCTGGTTTGTTGATGTAATCTGAGAATAATCGAGATATGGTTTTGTTAGATTTTAGTCTTGATCCCTGCTAGATTTCATTGTGAAAATTTGATTTCAATTCAATGAGAAATTGATGATACAATTAGGAAAGGATGTGTAAGTCACATTTCTTTAATTTGAACATAGGAATATAGCTCTGAAAGTTTCTTATCTCCCCCTAGATCAATGTAGTTTCTGTAAACTCAAAAATCGAGTCTGTAATTTGGTTTGAATTGTTGGATTGTGGAAGACTATGTTCAGATGTGGTGCTAGGCTTGGGATGTGATGAAATCCTAGTAAATGCTACTGCAGAGGTTCTTGTTGATAGATGTTATATTGCTTCTAGCTCCATAACAAAATACAGCACATGAAAAGGGAAATCTTAATGGCTAGCTTACGGGAAATTTCCTTGCCAATGCCTAGGCACAAGGGCTGGTATTCATTATTACCCTTGCATGAACTATGAATCCACCAGTTCATACAAAGAACCGAGGGAAGCTGCTGGTTCTGATAGCCCTTGTGAATGCCACTTCTACTCAAATACATTAGACTGGTGCTGCACAAGCTTTTATGGAGAGGAAGTTCAAAGAAGCAAATGTCTCAATCAATGGGTAATTGGTTGATGGTTCTATAAACCTGAGGATCAGTTTTATTGCTGGAATATGTTTGTAGCATCGAGTTTCATCAGTTCTCCTCTTGGCTTTTTGTTCTGGTGTAGAACTACTGTAAAGAAGTCATCATGATTTGCAGAATCAACATTATCTTGACTTGGAAAGGATACAACCAATAAACTAGAGGATGCAGTTACAGGGCTGGTCTCCCCTCTGGTAATAATAATGGAATGGTCATTCAATTTCCTTCTATGGATATTGAAAATGCAAACACAATGTTCAAAATAGGGAGCTTGTAGATTTTGAGGCCATGCCAATTCATCATTGAAAGCACCAAAATGGTAGGAATGCCCCGCTGGAGAATCGGTTACTGTAGCTCCTATGGATATGAATACTATGTGGAAGAGTGTTGGTTGTTGGCATAGTAGAATGATGCTTAAGCTTGCAGCTTCTATGTGGATCTCATTGATACAGCGGAACAAAGGATATGTGAGGAGCAATTGTTGAATACAAAAGAAATATTGAAGAGAAGGCGTAAGGATGCCATCCATAGGTTGAAGTTCAGGGAGGAGGATATTATCTGACAAAGAATTTGAGTTGCTGAAGTTGCCACAGAACTCTTGGAATGTCAGGGTGATCTGCTGACCATATTTTCTTCTCTGCAAGAAGCTACTACTGGCACTCAGCCAGGCCAAAGAACTGGTAGATGACAGTGATAAGAGGCTTTATAGAAAGATATGTGAGAGTGAGTACAGGCATTGTATAGTGTCAAGCTGGAGATTGTCAAACCCAATACCGAAGAGTATTATGTTTTGACTGTTCGGTTTCAAGAAATCGGTTACTCTCTTTCGATTAGGAACTTCACTAAAACGTTCAAAATAAATGCACTGCTTCAGCTCCACAACAAGTTGATAAAACTTGTTAAACAAGGTCATCAAAGATCCAAACCAAGTGGTGAATACCCTCCAAGCCCTTTATGAGATTGCTATCAGAGACCTTGTCTAAGGGAGGATGGTTTGGTCCAACAGAATCCTGCTACTTTCTGAGAAGGCCATTAAATTGCTTAACAACAACAATGAGAACTTCTATCGGTAGGGGTATGCACACAATTCGTACGTCCAGGAATTCAATGCAAGACATTCCAATAAAATTAAAAGCTAGAGTTCCCTCTATGGTGAATAATAGAACCTCCTGATCAAGTAATTCTGAAAATTTTGATAATCATGCAACAGGGCCTGGGTAGACTTCTTTTTTGGGCGTTGTTCAGTTACTATATGAGTACTTGAAAGACCATGCAGCGTTGCATGCTGGTGGGCATGCACGTCTTGGTCTTTGATTAATATTAATGAGGACCAATCACAAATTATAGGTGTTTATTGGCCACAAAAATTTACGGAAATCCAATAATAATTGGCATCAATTTCCACATCAGGTTTGTCCATGTAGGATGTCTTTAGAACCACCGGTTTTAATTAAATTAATTACCATGAATAATAGACCCAAGTTGGAAGCATGGCTTGGTGGTTAGTGCATCGCGTACCACTACCAGGGCTCGTGTTCGAATTCAGGCAGCCAACGGCTCTCAATTAAATTGTGCATTTTGCAAACTGGGCCTCAATTAGGACATCTTCTAGCGCCAGTCTGAACCTAAATTGGGCCATAGGCGGGCCAGGCCAAAACCAGCAGCCACCTCTCTAAATGAGCCACGTCATTGGGCTATAATAAAAGCAAACCAATTTATTTTTTAATCAACATAAATTCTCTTACTTGTTCTCACAAACAATTTAAAACAAGCTCAATTTCCTTTTAATTTGAAATCAAGCTTCCTTTAATCTTTCAAGCCCAATTTCTTTTCTTTATTTTGAGCAGGTTCGATTCTTTTTATTCAAAAATCAAATCCTTTTTTTTTTCGTCAAACCCAATTCCTTTGGTATCAAATCCAATTCTCCTTAATTTTTCAAGTCCAATTTCTTTTCTCTAATTTTTTTTTAATCAAGTCCCTTTTCATTATTTTTGGGGTCACACCCAATTTCCTCTTTTGGCTTTTGAAATCAAGTTTTTTTTTTGTCTTTTGTATCAAATTTTATTCAAACAATGAATTTAAACTTTACAAAATATTCTTTAAATATTAAAGTATCATATCAAAATCTTTTCAAAAATAAAAATTCAAAATCTATTCAGATTTCTAAAATTATAGGTCTCACGCAATGAGCTCTAAATACGAACTGGTAGTTTTTTCTGCTGTTCGATATTTAGAGATTGATATGGGTCCCAGTGCAGGTGTAGTTGTCTTGAACTCTGTGCATATGTAGACCCCAAAAGCTTTCAAGAATAAAGGATTCCAGAAAACCACATTTTAATAAGTCTAAAGCCTCACGTGATACGCTCTAAACATGACCTGGTAGTTTTTTCTATTGTTTGATATTTAGAGATTCATATGGATCCTAGTGCAACCATAGTTGTCTTGGATCCTATGCATATGTGGACTAAGAATTATTCAAAAATATCTAAATTGCTTTTAAAATCGTCTTTCAATTTCTTTTTTCGAAGATAAGTCCTCAAAACTAGAACTATATAGCCTTGAATTTCCCATTGCACCAGGAAATATGTAGGAGCAGGATCAAGTCCTGTTAGGCTATTTACATACAAACATTTATTTCTATTCTATTTAAAGAGATCAAACAGTTTTCAAAAATATTAAAATCACACATTCAATTTAAAGGGTACCGTTATTCGGAACGGGCGAGTAGGGTGCCTAACACCTTTCCTATTCGTAACTGACTCCCAAACCTAGAATTTCTTCCTCAAGTTAGGGTTTTTCCAATTTTTTTCCTTAAAATAAAATTTGGTGGCGACTCCACATCAATTAAATTCTTTTTAAAATTTTTAACGAGTTCGTCATCTCGTTGTAATTACGGTTGCGACATATACCCTAATAAGAATAATTCTTTAGTCTTTGCCAATTAAGTTATCTTTCTAGCTTGGTTACTAATTCAATTTAAATTTTTCACATCTTTGCCCACAAAGTTATGTCCATTTAATTGGTATCACTTTGCATATTAAACACATAATGGCTTTAATCTAGTAAATTATTACCCAGTTTTACCTATTTATCAAGACTTGGTCGAATGATCATATTGTCATTTTCAAGGTTTTGTATCCTATTTTTCTTATCCTTAAAAGTTGTTTCTTAAAAGGTCATATTTTAAGTGGTTAAACTACTTAATCTTGGTATTTTTTAGTCTTTTCTTTCCTTAACCAAATGGCTTGGTTGAATGGCCATCTTGTCTATCAAGATCTCCTAATTTTATCTTTAATATCTTCTTATGTATGTTTGTTATGTTACTAATGGAGGGAGTTGATTTCCAGGCTTATTGAATTTTAGGCCCTTGATTCATCATTATGCAAACTATAACATCCAAATAATAAATCTCATTTTACACTTAAGTTGTATTCACAGTTTCATTATTAGACTGTTACTTCAAGATGTAAAATCCTCTTAAGAAATTACTTGTGTTGATAATACGGTACAATTTCTTCTTCGAAACGCTTTTTGAAAAAGAGAGCCTCGTTGATGTATTTGATTGATTACGAGTCGTTTAATATTACGTCAAGAAAGTGATAAAGTTAATAGACTGTGTACATCTATTACTAAACTGTATATTCATATAATCACAAATAGTTATAGAATATTATTTATATACACATTGTTATTATACAATCTTATAAGTTAAAGAAAAAACTAATGTTAGAGCATGAGTATCCTTATAGCCCTACATATACACATTATACAATTATACTACATAATACTTATTTATCATACATATTTCATGTCTATTTACAAATATTTACATTGTTGGGGAGAATCAAAACTCTAACATCACAAGACTCGATCAACACTTCAATAATGTGGCTCTTAGAGCTCCAGCCACAAGCTCTCATCCAAGGCATAGTAAGCTTCCTCTCCATACTCTTGGTGGGCACTAAGTGGACATGATATCAAAAAATGAGAGTTGGCTTGTGAGGACAAAACATACAATGAATTATAGTAATGTGAAGGAGTTTGGGGATCACTCTCTCCTTTAGATGATGAAATTTCTTCTACATGAGTTGTCGGAGGCGCTTTATACCCTAGTGGTGGAGGAAAAACCATGTTCGAATGTAAGGCCTCAAGGGGTATGGTGAAATTCATGGTAGAAAAATTTGGGTTCATTACAGCAAACACAAAGATTTGACCAAAGGAGAAGTAAATCCTTACATTTTCTTAGGTCGTGATTAATAGCCCATGAGCATTAATCGTCTAATTCATGTCATTGGCTTCAACGAACAGTACGGCCATCACATATGACATTATCAAGGTCTAGAAAAGAAAATGGTGGTAGGCAATGAGAAATTAAAATTTCTTATTAGGTTTTTACCCTAAGCTAGTGTTAACATTCTTAACTCAGTCACTTCAATTTATTTGAAAAAAGGTGATATGCTTATAAGTTTATTTTTAACTTTAAAAGAGATCCTTGACTAAAGTGGGTCTTTCTTAGCTATAACATAAACAATTCTTGTTAAAGCATGCATTTCATTCATACCTTAGATCATTTTTTTATTAATACATTCATAAAATACATCTCATACATTCTTGAGATCATACTTCATCAATTCTTATATATTTCTTGACATAAATCACATCACCTCTCTAAATTATTCAAGAGAGCATTTAGTACACCTTATGCATGCATCTACATACTCAAGAAGTAGCATAACAAGGTAGCATAATTATTTAACTAGAAATATGTCTCCAAATAGAAAAAAAATTACTTAATTATACTTGATACGAAGTTTTTGTAGAGCATGTAACATTTCTCTAAAATTTGTTCATCTTGCTTTATCATTTGAATTTTATGAGAAATTTCTCATAGAAAATTAGTTCATTCATCCTTGTAAATTATCTTTTAACCTTTTCTTTTTTCAAAAGCTAAGTTTTCTCAACCTTATTGGGTTTAATGTTTGTGAAAGGGTGACCCATGAATTGCTTAGCCAAATGACCTATTTTGATTTCACTTTAACTTGTGTTCCTTAACCTTATACCCAACTTTAATAAATGTGGTTTTATACTTATTGATCATTAACCTAATTAGCCAATACAATTTTTTAAGCTTGATTTAATTTGTTTGTAAATTTTACTTAAGAATCCATGTCCATTGATTTGAAAATTCTCTTAGAAATCTTTAAACATCCATGATTTTAAGATTTATTAGCCACTTTATAGAATTACCTAGTGTGAACACCTAATTATGTCCGAGAATAAGTTAATCAAATTTAGCAAATAATAAAAAATAATAATAATAAAAACAAAAAGTAAAAGATAATAATGCCAACAATAAATAAAAAAAAATAAAAGATAATGATAATAGTAAAAGGTAAAAAAAAAAGAAAAACAAAAAAGGCAAAAAAATGAGAAAATGAGAAAATAAATAATAATAATAATAATAATAATAAAACCAAAAGACAAAACAAGAAATAATAACAAAAAAAAGTAAAAATAATAATAAAAATAAGGAAAAAAATAAAAAGATAAAAAAAGAAGAAGAAGGAATAGTAATAATAGACAATAAAATAAATAAATAAAGAAGAAAGAAAATTAAAAAAAATATATAACAAAATAAAAAAGGGGAGAGGAAACAGAAATAAAATATGATAAATCAACCCAAAATTTAAAAAGAAAAACACCTGAAATTTCTTCTCGGTTAGAGTTGGTAAGAAATTTATTTCTTTTGGTTAAGTTTATAAATAGAAACCAGAGGTTTAAGAGGGGGGATTTTTCGGTTAGTTTGGGAGGTTTTAGTTAGCTTTTGAGAGAGCTACTGAGAAAAAGAAAAAGGGGCTCTGAGCTATGGGGATTTTTTCTTTTTTCTTCTAGCAGCTCCAATTGGCTAATAAGGGGATCCTCTTCTTCTGATTCTTGGGAAAAACATTCTTTGTCTTTCAGAGAACGAGCTTCTTCAAGCTTCCAATTACTACTTGAAGTGGTCGCTGCTCCAGTTGGAGAGTAATTTTCCAAAAGCTCCTTTTGGCTTCTCTGCTGGATTCTCTTAGTGGCTCGGAGATGTTGGCAATTCTTCTCTCCACTTTTCTCTTGGTTATCTCTGTTTGAAAGAGAGTTTCTATTTCAGCATCAACGTTATCCAGGTTAGTTTTCGTGCATACAAATACATCTTGTTTCAGTAGTATAATTTGTATAGATTGTGAATAAGAATAGGAATATTTTTACTGTGATGGAAATTTTGAGGAGTTAACTCCATATGGTTGACGTGTAATGCACTGGTTTCCATATTTGAATTTCAATCTCTAAGTCATTAGCTAGATGATAGGCAAGATAGGTAAATCCGGATGTAGTTTCCATCGATGCAAGCCTGTACAGAAGATTTTTCTCAGAAATTGTGTAACCTGGTTTTTGATCTGCAAAATTACCTTCTAAGAAACCTCTAGTTGGCAGCATATAGATGCTAAAGAGACGGATCGTAGGCAAATCCTACTTAGTAAAATTCTTGTTCCTCCAATTGAGATTCTGTTAATTCATGCCATCGGTGGTTTCTTTGGACTCTTAATCTGCAGATACTGCATAATTCCTGTGCAAAAGATCCATTCGAATAACAGATACTAGCCTATAGCTTCAATCCGATCCTACCAATCTCAGATTAAGCTCTAGTGTACCAATCAGGCTTTATTGGACTAATTTTTATTTTTTTTACTGAGATTGAGCTGGAATCTACAAGGAAATAATGGTCAAGAACGTGTCAACTATCATGTAACCCAGTATAATGCTCAAGGTCCAGCTGGCACATCTCTTGGTTCTGCAAATTGATTTAACGAGTGTAGCATGTAGTAAAAGTTCCAGGGATTGAATGCATCTACATTGCGGTCGAAGTCCCTGAGCCTTGCTACAAACAGAGACAAATTAGTAGTCTTGAATACTGAAACCTTCAAGTTACCATTGATTTCTGTAGAGGCTAGGAGAAGGAAAGTATCCCATGCTCCTGATGCAATTAAACAACCTATAAAAGGACTTGAACTACCATATCTGTAACGACTAAGGGTAGTTAGGAAGCTTACCATTAAGGATCCAGTAAAGGAAAACAAAATCCCCAGACAGATCTCCAAGCAAGCATGACATATGGGTCCAATTTTATTGAGGATGATCATAAGTCTGTTTTACTTGGAACTTGTGTCATTCTGCATAGGCACAGAAGCCTAATTCAGGTACCAAACTCCTTTGGATCCAGGTTGGATAAAGGGCCATTTATTAGTATTTGGGTCAAGCATGAAGCCTACATTTTGGCCATTATTGGAGGACTATGAACTGCATCTAGTTATCTACTCTATCTTGATATGAAGGCTCTTTAGAAATGTATGGATCATCGCAGCCTCAGACTTTAAATCATGTACATCATAAAGTTGGGCTTCCAAAGTTGCAGGGGCATATGCTCAGATATAGGCCACGATAAGCCCACTGTGCCCTCGTCATTATTTGTTAATACCCCAAGGGCTTGCTTTAAATTTAATTATAAGCACCTAAACCTCAACCAGGCACTTGGCCTAGTGGCTGAACATACTACCCGCATTCCCCAGGTCCTTAGTTCGATCCTCGTGTGCCCTAGTTCTATTGGGGGAAACTGTACCTGGCATTCATGCGGGCAAGTAGCTTTCTCTGCTATGCTATATTTTAATTCGTGCGGAATGCAAATACGGCTTACAACAATTTGTATTTTGCAAGTACGTGATTTTGGGAAATCACTGGTTTCACTAACTTCATCCAAAAAAAATTTCCACCAACATATTTATTTTTATTCTATTTAAGGGATCAAACAATTTTCAAAAATCACACACTCAGCTTAAGGGTACCGTTCTCCAAAACGAGGAAGTAGGGTGCCTAACACCTTCCCTATTCGTAACCGACTCCCGAACCTAGAATTTCTTCCTCATGTTAGGGTTTTCCAAATGTTTTTCCTTAAAATAAATTTTGGTGGCAGCTGCTCCATAATTCAATTAAATTCTTTTCTAAAATTTCTAGCGAGTTCGTCGTCTTGTTATAATTATGGTTATAACACCTAGCTCTAATTCAAATCATCATCCTTATTCTTAAGGTTTTGTTGTCAATTTTCATATCTTTGAAAGTGGTTCTTAAGAGGTTATGACTTAGGTTGTTAGATAGGTTTATCTTGGTAATTTTTAAGATTTTCCTTCTTATTTACCATGACTTGGCTGAATTTCCTCCTAGCTTTTTAAACCTCTTAATTAAAATGTTAATCATAATCTTATACTTAGATGAGTTCATTTCAAACCTTAATGAAAATTTCAACTCCTTTATCACTTAATTTGGAGGATTTGGCCAAATGACCATCTTGGCTTTCTAATGGTCTTTTCTCCATTTTTTCCTTTTGTCTTGTGACTCTCAATTTAGGTCATTAAATCTCACACTTTTATTTTGGGTCCATCAAAAATTCATTCTTAGTTCATGGTCTTGGTCATAATTATGAAAATTTTGAGATGTCCCCTTCACTTTCTAAGTTTATAAGTTCATTTATTGCCTTATAACCATAAAGGTCTAATTTTTATGAAGTAAAGTTTTCACTTGGGACTTAACTTTTTGAGCCCTTTTGAATTATGATTATTTAGATCCAGATCTGTACTTTTAAATAAATATCCAAGTTAAATATTTGAACTTTTCATGAAGATGTAATCAAGCTTGCAACTTTGAGGAGAAAAGACCACACAACATCATTTTTTAAGACAACCAAGTTGAGATCCAAAAGATCTATCCCAAGCTCCAATTATCCTCCACTTGAGAATCTTCCAACACTTAAAAAAATCCTCCAAAATCTGCCCAAGATATTTAAAAATCACTCATAAGAAATTTTAACTGATTAAATTTCTCTAAAAGCTTCAAGAAGAACTGTAATCAATTAAAACTTCCTCTTGGCCTTCAAAAATCACTAAAAGTTTAGTGATGCTTATTTTAAACAAACTATAGAACTTTTGAACAAGGATATGCTTAAGAAAATTGGATCCATAGAGTTTAGAGAAGGATCTATAAAGAATAAGAATAAGCCAAATATCACATAATAAAAGACTTAGACAAATTTGAAGGTAGAAATCCCTACTTATTAAAGACTAAGAAAAGGACCTAGTGGATTTTTTAGGTGAAGTTACCCTCCCTTGTGGTCTACATGAAATATTTGAGAGTAAGTGGTGGGGATATGCTTACTTGTCTAAATTATAGCTTAAACCTCAAAGACAGAAGCTTAAGCATGTGTAATTTTGGATCTTAACGAAATTTGAAGGTAAAAGTGAGATGTATGAGGTTTGAGTGAATGTTTAGAGAAGAATTTCTTAAACAAATGTGCCCCCTGGCTCTTAATCCATTCGCCCACTTTTGGGAGAATGGGGATTAAATTTCTAACCAAGAGCATTTTGGTCCATTTACATGAAATCTTCATTTCAAATTTAATTATAAAATATGAGTAATTATCATTTAAGGCTAACCATGGTTTATTTAACCTAATCATGATTTGTTTAACCTAATCATGGTTTATTTAACCTAATCATGGTTATTTTAACTTAACAATGATTACTTTATTTGTCATCATAAATATTTTGTCTTTTATATCATTATGACTTGATGACCCATGATGGCTACTCATTCTATAATTAAATCATGAGAAATTTTATGCATAAAGATAAGCTCCAAGTTACAAGTCTCTACCTGACAGTTTCTAGCATTCCCAGACTTCTAAGAACATTTTGGTCATTTTCTAAAAAAAATTTAAAAGAATTTCTAAACTATTTTCTTGATTATTTTAATCCTTTTTGGCCTGTTTCTAACTCATTTTTAAGTCATTTAATATTTATTTAGGAATGTTTTATCCCTTATAAGAGTCATGGCTTTTAAGGGCATTCTAAGCATTTTTGTTCTTTCTCCATCTCTAATTTTTCTTTGTAATATTTTAACCACTATTGATAAGTTATAAGTCTATATAATATTTTCTAGCTTTTTATTTGAGCTTCCTGTGCATTATCCACTATTATCCCAGCATAGGAGTATTTTCATCCTTTTATCGAAAGATTTATACTTTCTCTAAATTTTTATTTTTATCTTTACTTTCCTTTTTGCTAGTATAAATTCATGATATTGGGAGTCTATCATAGAATTTTGGGTGTTACATAGACCATGGAAAAATGGCCTCCTTTACCATCAAGGTGTTATTTTCATAAACTTTCACTCCTTTAACTCTTGGATCTAGGGTTAAGGTACTTAGTAAATGTGTTTTGTCTCAAGTCCACCAAGTTTTTACCAAATTTTATTTCTAGTACATGGTATTTGTTATTGGTATGAAAGTTCAAATTTTTCTTTCACTTGATATGTCCATAAGTGCTTTTCATGGTCTTATGGTCATAAAGATCCAACCTTTATGGTTTAAGTTAACTTTTATGACTTACACTTAAAGATTTTGGAACCATAACCTTAATAGTCCAGATTTAAGATTTTTAAGTTTTAAATTTCAAGATCTTGACTTTTTATGAGAAAAAAAAAACAAACTTTCACTTTTATAGAAAATATGACAACATAAAACCACTTTAAATTTAAATAAGGAAAGATTATCAATATCTACTTTAATCTCTAATCAACCACCACTTGAGCATCTTTCAAGACTTAAACAAACTTTCTCAAATCTATCTAAAACTTTTAAAATCCAACTTCAAGAAATTTTAACTAATTAAAAATCTCTAAAAGTTCCAAAAAGCTCTTTAATCCACCAAAACTTCAACTTGACCTTCAAAAATTATTTAAAACTCAAATATGCTTATTTTAAAATCTTAGAGGAGTTTAATAAAAATAATATTCAAGAGAGATAGATCTTGGAGTTTAGAGAAAAAATCCATAAAGATTAGGAAAAATAAGCAAGCATGATTAGCATAAACACTTAGAAAAATTTTAAGAGAATAACATCCTACTTGTTGAAGCTTGGAAGAAAAACCTGATGGGTTTTTCAATGAAGAATCACCCCTCTTTGTGGTCCTAAAATGAAAAAAAAAAATCCATAAGAGTAAAGGAGGAGTCTTTCTCATTTAGTTTTTAAGTTTAAGTTTTAAAGATGGAAGTCTAAACTTAATTATTTTTGGTTTAAAGAAAGGTTTAAGGTAAAGACTTGGTGTCGAGAAATTGGCTCAGTGTCTTGGATGAGTATTTGTGAGGTAAAGAGAAAACTTTTTACTTCATATAAAAATTTGATAATTAGAAATTTAATTTTTAACCAAAGGTAAAATGAAAATTTTACCCTTTTAAAATAATTCTAAAATGATGCATATTTATCTTCTAGGACTAAACATGGTTTATTTAATATAACTATGGTTAAATATAATCTAACCATAGTTAGAATAACTTAATTATAGTTAAAATAATTTAACTATGGTTAATTTTTCTCTTCCTTTTTTAATATTTTTGTCTTTTATGCATTTACGATATGGTAACTCATGCTTTTTGTCTTATCACCTAGAAAAATATGCTAGCAAATAAGTGCAGGCTTCGGGCCTCTATCGACAGTTTCTATCCTACCCGAGTTATTAAGAAATTTTGGTTATTTTCAAAGATTTTCTAGAAAAATCTTTAAACTTCCTTCTTAAAACTTCTATTTTTTATTAGCTTTACCCGGTGTATTCTTAAGTTATTTATTTGGTTCTGGTGATAGTTTGATACTTACTAGAAAATTTGAATTCTTTGTGAAACTTCGATGTTTTTACCGTAAGATTTCTAATTTTAACTAGAATTAATTTTATCTAAGTGTTATTATTGTAATTATTGAAAGATATTAAATTTTTCATAAATCTCTAAACTTCTGTCTCAAAATTCATATACTTTATTTACTATTATCTTTATCTTATAGGTATTTTTATAATTTCAAAAAATCCTAACTTTTTTAAATATTTTAAATAAATATTTGTAGTTATAATCAAATTTTATTTTTTTTAGAGGTTTCAAGGAATTTTTTATAATTATAAGAAAATTTTAGTTTTCTTATATATTACAAAAGTATTTTCGTAATTTTCTTTTAAGAATTCTATTTTTTAAAAAAACTTAGATTTTTAATTTCTACTTTTTATTTCTATTCATATTTAATAATCTCTAAATCATCAAATCAAGTAAAAAAAATTTAAAATATTAAATATATAAAAAATATTTTTATTGTGAGAGACAAAATATATTTTAAAGATTTCTATAGTTTTATAAAATTAATCCCATATTATTGACTAGAAATATCGTGTATATATATATATATATATATATATATATATATGTATGTATATTTCAAAAATTCATTTAGATAAAATTTAATATTTATTTTACTCTTGCACGTTGCAAGATCCTAAGTACAATTGGTAGAGTATAATGTTTTAAAATTAGCCAATAATTATGCTAACAAATACAAAACAATGCCAATATTTATGAAATTATGAAATTATGAGGCTTAAAATCTTGTAAAATGGGAATGAAATTTGTAGTCTTAATTAGTAAATTTCATTACAAAAGTTGGTCGATAGAAAAATCAAAAAAAATATTTTTTTATTAATTTGTTAAGCAACTTGACATAATATTTAAATCATAAATGAAGATGGCATCAAAAAGTAAAAAAAAAAAAGGTCAGATTTTCAAATTACAAATTTAATGATAAAAAGAGGATTATTTTTTATGGGCCAAAAATTACCTTAAAAATTATGGATAAATTAGTATTTTAGGCCTTTAATTTTAAGGTAAGCTTAAATTTGTCCCTAAATTTGCTTTATCTGAAGCTATTCATTTTATCTCTTTAATTATAACAATACTAGCCCTTCTTTTGTACCTTAGTTTGAGAAAGGGAAATGTAAAAATACATTAGTTTGATATTTGTTTTCAGTTATTGATTTAATTACAAGAGAGGTATACATGAATTCACTTTTAAGTCATGGCCTCTGGAAAAAAACACTTGGGTAAGGTTTAAGAAATAAGAATATTGATTTGTGAAGAAACTATTAAGAAAAACAATAGAAGAGGATAGATTCAAAATGCACATATATCAACCCTTGCAAGTTTGTATTGCCAAGGATAAACCAAATGTATTTTCTTGTATTAAAATAGAAAATCAAACTAAACATCTATCTTTCCAAAATTTTAAAATAAAAATTAAAAAAAAATAACATTTTCTCAAATCAGAGCATCTTAAATAATAAAGTATTAAATAAGAAGCAGAAAACATTCATAACTTTTTTAAATGGTGACTCTTCATTAAAAATTATATTTTGATTAAAATACAATAAATAAGAGAATACACATAAAATAACATGTTGCTCCTCAAAATGGTCTAACGAGAGAAAGAGAAACATGTTCCACATCTCTCAAATATAAGAAGACAAAATGGACAAAGACATGTTGCTTAGTGTTCTTGGCTCTTGGAAACGTTTTCGGCTACTTGAACCAAACCCAATATCACTTTGTTGGTCTCAACAATAGAAGAAACTTCCTTTTGTGATGTCAATTTTAAACTATCAGCACAGAATACAATCTTCTGGTCAACCTTATTAAGACTCGAAATGGCCTTTTCGGGGTTGTTCTCAAAATTGATGTATGCAAGATTAAGTTCTTCAACTGCATTCTCATAACTTAAGCTGCAAGCTTCCACAAAACCTCTTGAAACTTCCTTGACTTGGTTCGTCTTAAGCTGGTTTGACATGTGTGCACCAACCCTTGATGCCATTGTTGTGGCAAGATCAATGGAAGCCTTAGCCATAGTGATTGGATTCATTGTCTTCAAAGTTTCCTTATCACCTTGAACAATTTTGGCACACAATCTTGGCTTCCTAGTCTCATGGCATAGCTTCTTAACCAAAGCATGTTTTGGTGGAGCAGCAGAGGCAACAGGTGTGGCTTCAGGGGCAAGGTGCAAGGTAGAAGAGTCATTTGACAAATCTTCTACAAGAGCAAGAGAAGGTTCAAGGACAATGGATAAGCACAAAGAGATCAAGACCAAGCAACAAGCCAAACGAGCCATTTTTTGTATAAATTTATTTTTAAGATTAATTGATGCTGAGAGATGGTGACATGAACATGGGTTCCTTGGCCTATTTATATTTGCTAGATTGCAAAAAAGGTTTCTTTAGATTATCTCAAAATAGAAATCCTTAATTGGATGGTGAAGTGGTCAAAATTCAAAGTAAAAGTTTCTAACTAATTTGAAGCGAAAAATGGGCTAAGGTTAGTGAATAATGGTTTAATTTTACCTATATGAAACACATTTTATGCAATAAATATAGTTAGGATGTTTCCTGGCCATGGACATCCATATATTATTTAATTTGATTTTCCACTTTCCACTTCCCATGATGTTCAAAACCATTGTGTGGCCGCCGGATGAGTCAAGTTCAGATAAAATAGGACGAGCACAAATTAATTGGTGTAGATGAAAATAGGTGGTAATCACCCATAGATTTATGACAACTCTTTTCCAAGCCAAGACATTTAATTTGTCTCGGTAGGTATTAGGATACCCTTATTTTCATTTTGTATACTCTCTTGTTAAAAGAATATAATGAATAACTTTTATATATATATATATATATATATATATATATATATATATATATATATATTGGTCTAGTTATCTTTCTCTCGTTAAAAAAATATAATGAATAACATATGTATTTTGATCTAATGTAATAATGCTTATATAAATGAAAAATGTTTTTCAAATTTTATTAAAATATACTAATAGTGTAATTTTTTAGATTGTCATTTTAATTATTGATAGACATATAATTTAAAATTATTAATTTTATAATAATTACTTTAAAAATCATATTACAATGATTTTTAATTGGTTGCCAATATAAAAAATTTTATATTTACAATAAATATAAAATAAACCTTTTATAACACTAAATAATTTTTTTATAAGATAATATCTAATTATTTTTAATGGATGTTATGTGTGAGAAGATAAAGCTATTTCTGAAATTTTACCCTTTAATCCACATAGTGTGAAAATTTTTATTCACCCATAAAATAAATTCAAATACTCACCCTCTAGAGTAGAATGACCTTTGCTCCTGCTGTGACATATAGCTTTTACAATTTTATATTAAATTAAATTAATATTTTTCATCTTCAATTCGTTATTCAATCAAATTTCAATTCCAATTTCTTTAATCTAGACCGAAATTTCTTCTATAACTTTAAATATAATGAGATACATGCACATTGAAATAAGTTTTTTTAGGCTATAGGTATTTTTTATTAAAATAATCTTGTTGGCTACATATTTACAAATAATCTTTTAAGAAAACTAATACAAACTTTTAAGAAAACTAATACTATTAAATATATTTTTAATTTATACTAGCCATTTGCTTAATAAGAACCTGTTTGATTTACAATTAGAAAATATCAGAAATGGAATTTCAAGCAGACAAAAAAAAACCTCTTACAAAAGCATCTCGGAACATGTATCATTGTTGAATGAAATATATTCCAAACAGATACTAAGTAATATATATATATATATATATATATATATATATATATATATATATAATACAAAAAAAATTAATAATATAAATAATTAATAAATACATTAATTAAAATACACAATTTTTTCCTCTTTAAAAGTAATATATTAATCAATTTGTATAAAAGGTAATATATAAATCAACTTTTGACATAGTATTTTATAATTTTTTTAAGAATGTATATTTATATATATATACATATTAATTATATATAAAAAGTAATATATATATATATATACATATATATATATATATATTCATATTCTTCCAAAAATTATAATATACTGTCAAAGTGATTTATATATTATCTTTTATACAAATTGATTAATATATTAACTTTTAAAGAGGAAAATTTATATATTTAAATTAATATATTTATTAATTATTCATATTATTAATTTCTTTTCTTATTTGTTTTATATTAATTTTAAGTTTTACTTAGCTAAACTTCATATATTTTATATCAATCATTATTTAATACTATACAATATTAAAAATGTATATTTAATTACCAATTCGTCAATTTAACCATAATTTGGTCAATAAATTGTAAACCAAACTGATCCACATTTAAAAACATTACCAAAATATATATCCAACACTTCCAAAATTAAATTTTCAAAAGCGATGCAAAAAATGATATTACGACTAGCAAATAAAAAGTGGCACAAAACATAATTCCCCTTGGGTCAACGAGGTTTCAGGGCCCCGCAAAAACAAGATCTACATAGAAGTTATTTAAGTTCAATTGTTTGTAAAGCCAAATATTATAGATCTCATATTCTTCCACAAAAATATCCTTGCTTCGTATTCTATACACCATCTATGAATGCTTGAGGTGAGTGAAGAACTTGTTAAATTGGGAATTCAAGTCATAAAATCACCTCCCAAATTATTAGACTACGGAATAATAAATACATAAATATACTATGGAAATATATTATAAAAACCACATGTACATATTCAGAATTTCTTTTTAAAATTGGTCTATATGCTCAATGATAATGAGTATTATTTGCCAAGCAAAAAATTCATACAAATTGGGCAATGAATTCGGAGTGAAAATATCCTATTGTTCTTTAGGTGATAAGAATGAGGTAATTGATTGAAAAAAAAGATAAAGTCCACCATTTAAAAGTTACAACTTCCATGGTTCATGTAAGAATTCATGAAATCCACTGTATAATATTTAAAATTACTAATATCAGAAAGGGAGTTTTTTCCCATCCCCTCCCCTTAAGGCTTCTGAAAAGGCTTCACAAGCAATATTCAGATAGGATAAAGGCGTGCATGGATTTCTTTAGAATTGGTATTTATATGGCCTTGTAGTTAAAACAGCAATACTTTACATACATGTAAACAATTATAAAATTAAGATTTAAATGTATTTTTAACCCAATAAATATAATAAGTTTTGTTTTTCTTCCCGTATCAAAAAGAAATCTGTTATAGGTTCATTCCTTGTGTATACAAACTTTTATTTTTAATCCCTATCATGTTTGTCATTAAATATTTTCGCTGACTTTATCATCAAATATTCAACTAAACTCTATTATGAGTACCAACTCATCGTTTATGTTACAAAAATCTCGTGCAAATAATACAGATCATAATTATCATTGAGTCACATAAAAAGATTATTTTAATATCTCTCTCAAATCAGATATATGTGTAATGTTTTTTTAATATATATGAGGAGTTAATACAAGTGAAAAAGTTTACCTGAATATGTGTTAACCTGTTAGTAAATATCTAACGACAAGTTAACAGAAAAGATCAAAAATAAAAGTTTAGATAAGTCTGGGATGAAAACAAATATTTTTTTTACAGGAACTACAAATAAAAATCCGTTATACTTACAGGAACTAAAACATATTTAAATCTAAAATTAAACATTTCAGTTTCTTTTTTAGTGCATAACTCGATAAACATCTATAATATATACACAAATCAATCAAAACTTGCATTTACAAAGCTAACCCCTTCGACTTCGTTGAGCAGTTGGGGGTAGTTTCTCTGATGGACCAGTAGGAAGCTTCTGTCTAGTCTCTTGTTCAATCCTCTTCTTGAGCTCCCTTAGTATACGAATTTGTCCCAGCTTCTCAGGAGACAACTTGTCCCAATAAATTCCTGCAGTAAATATGTTTGTTAATTTTTGAAGAAATAACATAAAGTTATCAACATCCAAGGGAAAGAGGAACCGAAGCTACAGCATTCAAAAGTGAATACTTGGACAGAAATTACATCTTTGCAAGGACATCTCAATGATTTACAAATTAAAGGATATCCCCACTTATTAGAACCCACCTTTACAAGAAAGACACTGGTTGGTGCTGTCAAAGGAAGGAAGGAAAGAAAGAAAGAGAGAAAGAAATGCAAAGTTAGATAGCATTGTTTCACCAACCTTGAGGCTTTGGAATAGATGTGTGTGTGAAAATGACCTGGGTCGGAGTACAAATGATATCCACTGGTACATCATGGATTAACAGCTTTTCAACTGGAATATCATCCACCAATTGGCAGTCATGCACTGCAAAGGGAGTTCTTATTATGTTATATACTGAAAAAAATTTGAAATTTTCATATATGAAAGAAAAAATTGGTCATGAATATGACTGCACACTACAAAACGATATGGACAGAATGTAGAATACTTTGCATTAAATGCAGTTAGCACAGTATTAAGGGTTAGGGGGTCACTTTACATTTAGATGCTTCCCCTGTCCCACTGCCACTTTCTAGAAATAACAAAAAGATTATTTTGCAACCTAGATCTGTTCAACCCAAATTAATTTTAATATAGAGGCTAGGGAATCATAATGAAAAACAGAAATAATATAAAGCATCCAGGGTAAACTATTCTCATACAGAAGAGAAATGTTTCCTTTTAAGAAAAACAAATGTTGAGGTTCCATAAACAAGTGTCATACCCATGTCTGAAACGAAAAATAAAAGGGAAACTTTTAAAGGATGGCTAAGGAAAAGTGGCAAAGGCAGGCCAAGAATTGAAATTACCAGAGGTAACAACTGGTGTTGAATCATCAATTGCTCCCATATACCGCAGCATGCCATATTCAAGTTCTGCAAATCCCTGCACTTTAATCTTCTTAGCGGAAGGTTCATTCAAGTTTAAAGCCCATTAATAGATTACAAGGTCACTCATCAGTTAAATTAACTATTTTGTATATTCCTACTGGCAAATAATGTCAGAGAGGGCAACCCAGTCCATAAGGTTCCCACATAATGGGATCTTAGGAGAGGATGGATATACAAAGCCTTGCTCCCACAAGTTGAAAGGATGTTTCTAAGGATGCGTTTGATTTGCTTAAAATAAAGGACAGAAGAACACAAAATTTATAGTTCCATGTTTAATTCAGAAAATGGTCGTGAGACAGAACAAAACTCAAGAAAGGGGATAGTGCATCTTAAAATTTTTGTCCTCCACTAAACGAAGGGACAACTTGTTTCAAGGAGTATAACTTGAAAAGACAAAAACATCCATTTTTTTTAATAATCATACTCTCTTTCTCTTTATCTATATGCAAATAATATTTATGATATATAATATAATATATAATAAATAAATATCTACTGTATTTAATTTATAATTATAATCATATATAATTATGTATGATCATGATATAATATTATAATATATAGTTATTTTTATTTTTGTATTTTTTTAGTGTGAAAAATAAATAATTACAAAAGGGTATTGTAGTAAATAATATATAAAATTATTTCTACTGTATATTGATCATCAAATAACATAAGAAACAAAAAGTGCTGTAACTTAAGTATTTGTTCTGTGTTGTCCTACTTGTCTTGTCACTCAGTATATCAAATGCATCCTAAGATTTGAACGGATGACTTCTAAGGTGATAACATAGTCTATCATATGCATCCTAAGATTTGAACACATGACTTCTAGGTGATAAGACAGCAACCTTAACATTGTGTCAAGGCTAAACTCCATTTGATGCTACACAGAAGTAGGGAATTGCTTTTTAGTTTCATAGGAGGCCTTGCAACTAGACTATCGTTTATTACCTTTGTTGAGCTATCCGTTCATTGGCTAGAAATTATCTAAACAAATAGTAAGTCAAAACAAACTTTTAAAGCCTAGATCGCTCAGCTTGCTAAGAAATATAAATCCAATATTAAAGTTCAAGCCTTATAATGAATAACTGAACCAGTAGTACTGGACATGTGGCACAATGAACTCTAGAACAGATTTGGGAGTTACTAGGCCAGCTATTTGGGAAGCTTACGTTCATAAGCCCAAGACCAAACAACAGTGAGAGAAGAGTTTGTGTGCATGCACACAAAGTGTGGGTTCATGTATTCCGAAGAGTTAGTATTTTCCTTAAGAGAGAGAGATGGGAGAGATTACATTGGTGGGAGGGGTGTGGTGCCTATAATTTTCTTTTGGGAAATTTTCCTTGGGAGCTGAGGAACTCATTCCTCTAGCTGTGTTATTTATTTATTTTTCAATTAATAGACAGACATATTTATGTGTTGCTTTCTGCATCAAGGGCTCAATCATGAACAAACAGGAGATTAAACACTGTCATTATAAAAGTAAAAGACAAGTAACTGTACCTCTCCCTTTCCTAATCG
Source organism: Canavalia gladiata (assembly GCA_037954105.1). Classification (NCBI taxonomy): domain Eukaryota; kingdom Viridiplantae; phylum Streptophyta; class Magnoliopsida; order Fabales; family Fabaceae; genus Canavalia; species Canavalia gladiata. The sequence continues at coordinate 12,064,476 of CM075665.1, read as the reverse complement.
AGCACCTGTCCTTGGATCAACAGCAACAGATCCAATAACAATCAGATCTACCTTTATCTTTTCATCTAATCCAATTGGCCGTCCATGCTTGGCAACCCCAACTGAAGTGCAGGCCTCCTTGATGGTACCCAAAGTTAATGTATTGGATTCAAGTACAGAGAAAAAACCTGTTCTCAGCCGTGGCTGAGGAGTGAGCAACTTTTTACCATCTGCAATTTTATTGAAGATGCAATTAAAATAGAACCACAAGGAGAAAGAGAAGACAAGAACCACAAGTCTTGAATTAATTAAATTCTCAAAGATTCATTTTATTAAATTGATCACAATTTGCTTTAATCGGTTGGGATTAATTAATGTTATTCTCTGTGCTTACTTAGATCATAAAAGGCCAGTAATAAACTAGTCCCATACTTGTAAATAGTAAACCCAATCAAGAGCAAATATGACAGACTCCAACAATCACCAAAAGATGGGTCTATGAAACTTAACAAAGTAAACATAACACTATCAACAAATAAAAAAGATAAAAGGAGCAATTCTGGAACAATAAAATTCGGGACAAATCAAGTCTTATCCATTGCTGTAGCATATAGGATGCATAAGTTCAGTAAAAGACCATCATTGCTGGACAAATCAAGTCTTATCCATTGCCGTAGCCACAAGGTCTTACACTACATGTTCTCATAACTTAAGGATTACATGCACCTTGCTGTCCACATGGTGGGGATTCTCAAAATCATTACTAATAAATATTCATGATTGCTGAGTGTAGCACAGTTTGATAATGCTATGAGGACAAAGCCAATTGTTACCAACCAGAGAGGAAAAAGTTGGTGGTGACTCCACAACCAATCAGGACAAAATACAATCTGTTTGTGAAGTATATATTTCTATTCTGGCATGAAGCAACATGAAGTGAGCATGGGAACAGAGAACTAACCTACCAGAACATATTGATGTAAAAAAGGCACCAAGATCTCTTATAAATTACTTTACACACCATACATACATGTAAAACACTTAATCATATACAATAATAACTTTTTTCTAAAACAAACTTCTAACTAATTGAAGCATCAATTGCTTTTTTGATAAAACTAAATTTAGGTGGTATCTATACATCAAACCTAGAAGTCAAAGCAGTGACTATAGCGGATCACACTATTAGAATACCTAGTTAACTTTTTTATCTATAATCGCACTTTTTTGACAAATTACACTTGGATTCTAATATTTATTCTTCATAGAAAGACAAGTTTTTATAAACATTGAACTTAAACAGTTCCAAAATCCAATTACTCAATCATCCATCATGTTACACAACCTTTATCAAAGTCTTGCTCTTATTAGCAAAACTAATAATAGTTTATCTTGTAACAGAGATATACAGATTCATAAAAAGAATTAATAACCCAACTGATAATCATTGACTGCTAGAGTAACCCTGTAGGCAGTAGCACAACTCTTAAATGCACAGGTCACAAACCTATACAACTTGGCACACCAAACCAAGTTTAGAAGGAAAAGTTCAAGTTCAGGAGATACGCCTGAGCTTACATGCAACCCCCTAGTGCTGTCATGCATGCAGGGTCATGTATTTAATTGTGTGCAATTTGCACTACTTAAAATGCCAACCAATCTTTACTCTTTATTTTGATATTTTCCATTTAGAATAATTCTGCTATTTAGACTACTCTTGCACTCACAATAATATGCAACTATTCAACACCTGAGATTAACATGACAAAGCTTGACCTGGATTGAGCAGATACTTGTGCAAGTTGTGTATGATTGCGAATGTGAGTGTTAATATTGTTTCTCTTCCACTTATTATGAGCATAAATCTTTTTAAAACCTTTTTACTCTTGCTATTTCTCAGCTATAATTAATACTAACACATCTCAAACTGAGAAAATTTGCAACAAATTCAACAAGTCACCAATCACACAATTTTTTCATAAATAACTCTCCCCTACCCACCCAGCACCACAAGTAGAACTTTTGTACTCCTGTAATACCTACTTCCTTGCAATTATATTTCTTTATTTGGTAACTTCTTTTTTTATTTTTTAATTTTGGAAAAAATTAAATCAGGGGAAAAAATAACATATAAAGGTAGGTATTGCTGCTTTAAGGGAAAGAGTATGTATTCCTAGTGTACTAAAAATGTTTCCCAACACCACACACAAGCAAACCCCATATGAAGTATCTGACCTGAGAGAGTGAGAAACCTGACTTGTTTCTGAGGAGAATCTGGGTTAACCTTCACACATTGTGCATCCTGAAACACATCTAGCTCCCTCATCTGCCAAAACCCACATCAAACAATTCTACTCAAATTTTAAATAATGCACCCAACTCCCATTTCCACACCAGCATGCTCCATTTAACTTTCACACCTCAACTTATAAAAAAGAAACTTGGGAAGTAAGTTTTGTTTACATTTATACTATTTAATAACCTTTTATATAGATCAGATTTTATCAATCTAGTTACATAACTGAAAGTACTTATGAGATATATGTCAAAATTTTAAAAAAAATTATTTCATTTAAGATTTAACTACTTTATTTCCACATATTACATGTCGTTCAAAATATGAGTAAATATCAAATATTAATTGAGATGTTTATCACTGCTAAATTAACCTCAAATTTAGTATGCACAATCATTATAATAATAAAAATCAGTTTATTGTAATTTATAACATTTTTCCAAATATTAGTAAATATCAACTATTAATTTTGATGTGTATTGATGCTAGATTGGTTTCAAATTTGGTATATAATCATTATATGAACAACCATCGCATAATTCAATATTATACAATAAGTCAGTTTCATCATGTATCATCAAATTTGGAAGAAAAATAAAGATATTAAATGACGGTAACTAAAGTAAGAAAATAACAGTATACCCACCTTGATTTGATCTAAACTACTTTGTAAACTTAAACCATTTCAAACCAAGGTAAATATATTCTTACTTTCTCACTTTACATATTTCTCACATGAACAAAAAAATCTCATGAGACTCTGTCTCATACATTCCCCGTTATATACTCTTCTAAATGGTGTGTCACTTCATTCAATTTCCTTATATTTGATACATGTTTGAAAATGAACTATTCTTGAAAATAATTACATTTTGTTTCAAAATATCCTTCCTAAAGGATACAAAAATAGTAATAATTATGTTTCAAAATAAGCTCTCAACCAATCACCCATTAAATGTAAAAGGATCTTGATCCTCGCATATCATGTCACGAGGGAGAGGCACACACAACAATAACAATAAAAAAAAAATCCAGTTACTTGTGTAAGATTGGTTAATTTAATTTTTGTCTCCTCTTTCTCGAAACATGATATTATCATGTTGACTTAAATATATTTTTAATCTCTACATTTTCACATTTTTTACTTTAGTCCTAATTTTTCTTTTTCTTTTTTTTTCTTTTGTTTCAGTCCTAATATTTGCATGACTTAAGCATTTCGTTCACTCTTACAAATATATGAAAGTTTCTTCAATACTTGATCGTATAAGAAAAAATACCTTTTCGGAAGCGAGGGAAGCACCAACAAAATTAGGGATTCGGTGGTGAACTGGTCGAGGATTGACGGCGAAATTGCGAGCTTCCATAGTATCCCATATTCTCTTTCGGATTACCCATTTCCAAGCCTTCGAGTCGGATTCTGAAGCCTCCGCCATGGCTTGCCGAGCCTCCGCGTCGAGGGCGAGTCTCTCTACCTCGAAAGCTGCCTCGTCGAAGGGCTTCTTATTATTCTGTGTATTGGTAGATTCCACCTTCAGCCACCTGCGAGTGCCACTGCGAGGATTCGTAGAGAGAGAGCGAAGGTTCCAGAGAGAGGGGTTGTTGGTGGTGAGCATGAATGGATATGATGATGATAAGCGGAATGCATGGAAATCCATCTTACCATAATGATGTTGGGTTCGATTTCAAATTATGGTTTATTTTTTGGCTACATAAGATTACTGTTGATGACTAGCACAAGTGTACAACTTGAGACAAAAGGGAAAAATATAGGTTCCATTACTTTATTTTATTTTTGATAAATTATATTTCTATAATTTTTTAAATAATAAAGAGAGATGTCGAAAGATAAGAGATAAAAGTACAAGAAAATAGTAAATATGATAGAAGAAAATAGTTAGGTGAAATATGTTTTTAGTTTTTTTTAATTAATTAAATTTTAATTTTTGTTTGTAATTTTCAAAATTATTAATTTAAATTTTTTAAAAATATTTTGATTATAATTTTTAATGTTTTAATTATAGTTAAAACAATTTTGGTTTTTTAAAAATATTTTGACAATGATTCTTTTAATTTTATTAAAAATTTTAATTATGTTTTTAATTTTATTTTTATTTTAAAATTTTTAGTTTAAATGTTTTATTTTTTAAAATATTTTGATTGTGGTTTGTAATGTTAACATAAGTTAGATTAATTATGATTAAAATATTTAATTATTTTTAAAATATTTTAATATGATCTTTTTAATTGTGGATAATTTAATTTGATTTATTTAATTTAGATTAATGTAAGGAATTATAATAAAAATATTTTAAAAAATTAAAAAAAAAATTAAAATAGTAGATAAAAATTAAAATTTAATTATTTTATAAAAATTAAAAATATATTAATTTAAAATAGTATTATAAAAAATGTTATAGAAAGTGTATGTAAATGATATGACTTTTTATTTTATGTGAAAAGCTTCTAAATTAGTTTAAATTTTATGTCAATATTAAATGAATTGGAATAGAAAAAAAAATAAATTAATAATATGCAATAAGAAAAATATGATTTAACATTTATTAACATTTAAAGAAAATTATTTAATAAATTAAAAGTGATAAAAATAATAAATTTAAAAATTATTATTTATTAAGATTTGTTGTATATTTTGAGAAGTGGGACGGAATCAGTGACTATCCAAAACTTTTTAAGTTATAGAAATAATATTTATGTATATAAATAAATAGCTAGAATATAAATACATATCATATAACATATATATATATATATATATATATATATATATATATATATATAATATAAAGAAAATTTATTTTTTAAAGATAACTGTTGCCAAAAACATAAATGTAACGTAGTTACATTTCTAATCATGTTCTTAGTTTCTAGATGTCTTAGATCTATATCACAAATAGAGGTGGGCAAATGGTATGATACAAGCGGTTCAGGTGATGAAGTTAGTAAACGATGCGATTAAATTAAAAGTAGATTCATTCCCGATCGCTACTATGGTTAGGTTAGTTAGATTTGAGTTTGGTTGAATTTTGGATCAAGCTGAATGTTTAATATAGGATTAGATAGAAATGTAGAAGAAAAAAAGTTTAAACCAGAATACTCAAACTGAAATAGTCAAACAGGGTTCTTGACTTTGTAATCTTTCTGGTACAATCACATGTATTTTGAAACAGAACAAAATGGTTATTAGAAAGAAAAGTAAAAGAAGAAACTTTTTTTTTTAAAGGAAAAGTGCAAATACATCATGCATAAGCAAATTGAAACTCGTCAAAACTTGTTTAACATATAATACAAAATCTACAGCCATAGATTTTAGCCTCCTGTTTAACTTGAAAGATACTCACAATACCACCATAAGAGATCTCTTCTGTGATACCCTTTTGGCCTCCTCTTTGATTTGAAAGATACTCACAATGCTACCATAAGGGATCTCTTCTTGTGACAACCTATTATTCACTTAGTGATTGGTTATACATATATCCAATATAAAAATTTATCATCATCATTTAATATTTATTTATTATATAATTATTAAAAAAATTATATTTAATATATATTTCATCATTACAACTGAGTATATTATATTTTCATCTCATAAGTATAATAAAATATTAAATATATATATACATAAAAAAAATTTAATATATCATTTGTATATATAACTTTTTAATTTTTTAAAATAAAATATAAAAAATTTTAAAAATCTGATTAGTTATTGAATATCACTATTAGAATATATATATATATATATATATATATATATATATATGAACATATTATTTAATTTATCTAAAATAAAAATTTGTTTAAAAAACATTATTCAATTATCAATGCACGAGTTCACCTAAATGTAGAATGACAGCTGAGTCATGTTCCTCGTTGTGGACAGCTTTCACGTAGAGCAAGATAATAGCAACAAAACAAACAAAGAGTGAGACATGAACAGTAGAATACAAGGTTAAAATATCTACATTCATATTGACATAAGTTTAATTTAATAATCAACATATGCAAGAATTGATACAATATTTATGTCATACATGAATGCACATGACAAACATTCATATTCTTAACAAGCTCAAGTTTATAACAACTGTCATTGAGTCTCCTTAACATTTCAATCTATCTTAGACTCCAAATGTAATGAATGCAAATCCATGTCTAATATCCTAGGAAGTTGTTAAGACCTGAACTTTCATGCAATCTCTCACTGTAATTCATCAAATATATTGAATTTCTCTTTAGACAAAAGATTAATGCACATATGGAGAATCAACAGAAAATCAATTCTTTGACCATGACAATCCTTGAGGCAAGTCATGACAATCAAGTTTGCGAAACAACACAATCTCAATATGGAAGAGCTACCTCAAATTCCTTATAGGTCATTACACTTATCTACTAACCCTCAAAGTTCTTAAACAATTGGCCCCTTCAATTTTTCGGCATAAACAAGCATGACTTTCGAGCTTCATTACATTAATATGCATGATGCATGCTTACAATAAACTCAATACATTCATTCAACACGTCACATATTCATAATTCACTTTCTTTTTTACCTTCAAGTCAATTTCCTTTAATGGTTCCTAAAATAATTTCGGCAAACCTCCGTCTATACCCCGATTCTTTATTTCTTATAAGATATTATATTATCACAAGAACCATTTAAGACAGTTATATACAGACAATTCTCTTATTTATCACAAATTTACATACAATACGTAAAATTTCTATTCAAAAAAATTTTCAATCCCACCAATAGTCTTTTGTTCTAATATCTATGGCCCAACTAGACAGCTCTATATGGCCAAGCATATAATCCCTCAATTCAAGTTCATCAACTCAAACAATTTTAATATAATTCAATATCCTCAAAATTTATAATAACATGACCCACAATATCAAACATATTGCAAAATCAGCAATACTCAAAATTGCTCTCAAAAAGAAACTTTCAAATTACAACACATATACTAAATCTATGAATTATATAGTTCTCATAAATTATCAACGTAATTAATTTAACAATTAAATGTTAAAATAAAGGAGATGTCTAAATTGTACTCTTAAAATATCTTCCTTTAAAATTTGTTTAATATCAGCCAATTAAACCTGAATTGAATTAGAAAAACTTAAATACTATTTTTGAATTTCACAATTACATGAATAAATTCTCTTCCTCTTTACCTTTTCACTAAGTCAATGTACCCTTGAGATGTGAAGAGGGAGAAATCTAAAAATTTTACTTCCAAAAATGCTTCTTAGACAACTCGTAGTAAGAGTAACTAACATAGAGTCAAGAATTGGAGGAAAATTCAATTTCTCCCCCACATACAAGCTTTGGTTCAGTAAGAAAGAAGAAAAAAAATATAAAAATTTTCAAAAAAAAAATTGAAGCCTAGGATAAATTTGAAAACGATCTAACAAATTAAAAGTAATTTGAGTTTGAAATCTCAAAAATGGAAAAGATGTGTTTTCATTATGAAAGAGGCGTCCAATCCGGAGAATACGACCTCTTCCTCTCCTTTAATATATATATATATATATATATATATATATATATTATTTAAAATTATTCGAATTTGATTCGATAAAATTCGTGTGTTTGAAAGAATAGAAAGTTTTAAATCAATTTAAAAATATCAAAAATTATTTATGATAGATAATTTTCATAAAAATTTATTTGTAAAATAATTTAGAAGATAAAATAAAGCTTACATGCAGTTTTTACCAATTAAGTCCTTTATTTTTGGAAAAAATTATAATATTATGAGATAAATTGATGAAAAATATTTTAATTAATCTAAAATCATTTATATACTATAGAAATTTTTTCAAAATTTTTCTAACCTATTTTCTATGAAATCTCTATCAGCACTTATTAGTTCTAATTGATTCGAAATGAACGATTTTTAAGATATTCCTTTAAAAAAAATTATATAAAGTTTATAAAAGTTAATCTAAATAATTTTGTCAAAAAATATACCTCAAATTTATCCTTCTTCTACTTATAAAAATTTCACATATCTTTTGTACTAAACATATGTGAAATTATTGAATAGGTGTCTTTTAGATAGTTTCTTTTTTAGGATTAAAATTTACATAAAATATTATAAAAATATATTAATTAAATTAGTATAAAGTATCTCTTTTTATATTTTTTTTTATTAATTTCTAAAATTTTTTATTTATCACTTGAAAAACGACAAACAACACTATTTATGAAGTCTATTGAAGAACTCTACATAAAGAAGGAAGAAGCAAGGTTAAAAAAAAAAGATAAAAAAGAGATAGAGGAAAGATAAATTGCAAGAATGAGAAAGTTATGACAAAGAGAAGAAGAACCCACAAAGGAAAGTACAACAATAGTTGTAAAAGAAAAACACAACATAGGGAGAAGAAAAGCATAATGATAGCAATGACAACAACATGGTGGTTTAGATGTTAGATGTGAAAGAAAAAATAAAACGAGGACAACAAAAATATCCTATGATTAAAGCCCAACATAGGCCCAAATCCATCTTTATTTAATATATGGTTGTCATTTTTTGGTTGGGTTTAGATATGGATGGGTACCAAATTCACAAACCATTCTAAGCATATTAAGGGACTACTTTTTGTACCCTTCTTTTTTCTTTTTACACCCCTTTAATTTTTTGAAATTTTTTTATTACTATTCTACCCTTAACACCCTTTCTCTCATATGCTCTTCCGTAGACATCCCTCTTTTCTGCAAACTCTCCCTTCTTCTGCAAGCAAGCTTTTGCCCTCAACCAAACATATTTTGCAAAGGTAGAAGACAATTCACTAGTACATTCCGCAAATTAGTTTGCGAAACATTCTATAAACATATTCCATAAATTAATTTGCGAAACACATAAGAATATCCCAGCACATTCACCTTAAAGATACGTAAAGCATTTAAATGTTAAAATATTTAAAAATCTTTAAATATTTTTATTTTAAAAATATTTTGTTTAAATAAAAAATTTAAATTTTTTATATTTAAAATTTTTTATTTTGATGACATATTTTAAATTTTTGTATTTAAATTAAGTAATTTAATTTTTAATATATACAAAATTCTATTTTTTTTTAAATTTTTTCCTACTTTTTGTTTATCACAAATTTAGATATATAAATATTTTTATTATATAATATATTTAAATAAAATAATAATCCAAAAAATATATATAATTAAAAAAATAATAAAATATGATTATATTATTTAATAACAAATATATTATATTTAGGTATGAAAAAATAATAAAAGAATAATGTAAAAAGAGAAAAATGAAAAAAAAATATTATTCATAAAAATAAATTAAGAAAATTTTTAAAATTCACTTATTTTAAAAAATTTAAATTTTTTCATTTAATTTGTTAAAATACTTATTTAAAATTTATAAATTTAAATTTTTTATTAAAAAAATATTAAAATAAAATATTTTAATTTCTAAAATTTAATTTTTTTAAAAAATTTACTTTTATTTTTTAAAATATGTAATCCAAATACAAGTAATAAATTTTGTCTTATACTACCTCTTCGCCGGGTTCTCCTTCTTTATTCTAAATTATGCATTACATAAAATTTGTCAAATGCAAGGTCTTCACCAGTTCTTCCTCTTTATTCTAAATTGTGCATTACCACGAGATATTAATTTTTTCATTTTTTCTGTTTACATTTTTTTTTAAATGTTATGTCAAAAATATCCTTATCAGCCGTGCACAATGTTTATCTCTCTTCTTTGTTCTGTTTTGAAAGTATATTTTCAAAATTCAATATATTTTTAAAATATTATTAATATATTCTGACAATAAATTTTTGAAATTATATTTATCAAAATAAATTTCAAAATAATTATTTTCATATTTCAAATTATAAACTTCGAAAATATATTTTTGGAAAGTATTAATAATATTTTAAACTGTATCAATAACTTTTTAAAAAAATATTTTTAAAACATTATTAATTCCTTTTAAAAATATTATTAATGTATTTTAGAAGTATACTTTTGAAATAATTATACACAAATTAAAAATATATTTTTAAGAATGAGCATATTCGTAAAAAAAACACATCATCGTTAAGATGTGATGAAGTATATTTTGAAACGTTTTAATATTAATAATAAAAATTAAATATTTTTTAATAATTATTGTTTTTCATTTTCATGTATTTAAAATATTAATTTTATTTTGCTTAATTTTTTTTATGTATTTTAACATTTAAAATGTAGTTTCATTTAATTAAAAAATAATATATACATTATTTAGAAAAATAAAATAAAAATATATTAGATTGATATTGATATGCATAATAAAATATATAAAAAAATGTATATATAGAATTTATTTAAGAATTTTTTTCAAGTTTGTTGGAGATAAAAATTTGTTGAGTTGTCTGAAGTATACAAGATGATATGGCGTTATAGAAAAACGTAAAATAATACATTTAGCAACTGATATCCTGTCAAAACTTTCTATAATGACAACTGAAAAGTAAGAAAACTAATATTTTATAGCACAAGTGATATTACCTGGTCCGTTAGAAAATGTCCACAGATCTGCATATCTAATCCTTCGTTTCTATATTTTGTATCATCACTCTTTATTTAATGAGTGATATTTTTTTAAATCAAAATGAAAAATAAATCTATCAATCTACACCCAAAATTTAAACATTTATATATTATTATATGTATATTAATAATTTCTTTAGTAATTTCCATAGGATACCTTATAACAGGAAACTCTATACACCACATTAAGTTATATTGTGAGAAACAATATAAATAAATAAAAGTAATATTGGAGATTCAACAATTAGATTGCAAAAAATATGAGCACTTAGACCAACAATAAACGTGCAATGCCGATTGTCTAACTTGTGCCAGCACATACACTTGAAGCTAATGAAAAAAATACGAATGTTAGGAACACATTTTTTAATACATTCTTTGTTTAAAAAATAAAATATTACACTTCAAAAAAATTTGATGAAAATAACCGAAAACATTCAAAACACAATCAAATAGAATTAGTTTAGCTCAATTTTGATATTATTTTTAAATTGATCTAAACCGAATTGCAAATTATTTTACGATCAGATTGGATAGTTTAATCTCAATCGATCCAAACTATACCATGATCACCGCTGGTAAAAGCAAAAATCAGCTCCACTTATAGAATTAGTATAAAGGTAAGGACGAAGATGCTCTATGTATAAATATAACCATCATTTATGTCTTGTGACAAAAGATGATAGGACAAGACTGGTTATGGTGATTCTCTTCAGTTTCTAGCGCATTTTGTACAAAGTTTGGATCTGCTTACTAAACATTGAAATTAACAGTTGTTTTAATGACTTACAGCACCAATATTAAAGTTAACTAACTCACTTTGGTAACATTAGGATAATCAGGATGGTATGTAAAGATTAAAAATCTTCAATACCTACTTAGGAATCTCTTGTTACAAGACCATAGGGCAACCCTTACTACTTTACTTGATGCAGGTTTTTCCTTTATTTCATTGAAGGTTGAACACCTGTTTATGGAGGGGAAGAATGAAGATATGGGAATCTCAAGAAGAAATAATGAACATAATCTCAATCCATGTGCATACAAAGAAGAAAGAAAGGGGAGAAAAGGGTAGGAGAGAAGAGGGAGAGAGAAAAGATGAAGAGGAGGAAAAGAGAAATATGTAGCTGCAAGAAAGAGTCCAGGTAGGAATAAACACACAAACAAAAATGTAGCTTCTTGCTTAGTTGGACAAGTAAATTTTGATATGGATTGAGAATACAACAGAAAGGCCTACTTAAGCCTAAATTACATAACATATACAATAATCATCATTATAAAACCAGAAGGCAATCCCTCAATTCTGAAGAAGGTAGTGATTTCCCCCCACCCCCTTTCAATTCTTCAAAGCTTCATCATAAAGCTTGCCCTACTACATTATGTTAGCAACCTAAACATCTAGTAGAGGCAATGGAGATGAGAAGACAAATGATTGAAGAGAAAAAGTCAAGATCAGGTTTTTTATCAGTAAATTAGCAAGCAAAGAGACAATTACAAGACAATGAAGTTGGCATTATCTGCATAAAAATTATCCTTCCCAAAACCAGAATTCCTTGTCCCTAATACTCTTATCAACCGCAAGATTGTTCCCTTCAGCCCTTATCAAAGTCTCATATAGTCTGCAACTGGGAAAAGGAGATGCGGACCACGGAACCAGAAAGTGGACTTGCATGCTTGCACACAAGGGCTTCAGTAGCCTGCTCCTCAGTCTCAAACTGAACAAGGGCTTGTTTTTTTCCATTCATTTCAAACACCTTGCTGTTGACAATGGGTCCATGCTCCTCCAGAAGGCTTACAATCTCCTCTTCAGTGATGTCTTGTGGGAGGGTGGACAAGTGGATCATCTTTGTTGGTGAGCAGCAATATCGATAGTTTTTCGCAGCATTACGATTGAATCGATTGAGATTAGAATTTGCATACTCGTGTGTATCAGCACCTTGCGTTATGTTTGCATACTTTGAATAGTTCACCTCCAACCGCTTTCCAAATAACATGGCTCCCTATATTTCATATTGAAATGGTTATAGCAACCAGCTCAAAACTAGAGCAAAAAAAAAAATACATAATGATTTATATGCAGGTCACAACAAAAATAAATGTAAATAAATAATAAATATATCAATTAAATACAAAAATGCATTGTAGATATTAAAAGTTCCATCACAAATCCAGTGCAATGTGCATATGCACTATCACATCATCTCAATCCAATTGGATAGCAGTCATGTCATAACAAAACAAGTTTCTATTTTCTGCTTTCTCATGCGAGCAGCACAAACCATAAATTAGAAAATACAGTTTAACTGATTCAAATTTTGCAATAAGTAATACCAGCTCATTAAGATTATACAACCATAATCTCTATCAGCAACATGTTTAATACCACCATCTCAAAAATATGGATAATACCAATCATTCAAATGAATCATCATAGCAAAAAGTAAGCAAACAATTGTTTAACAGTACAATGTCTTTTGAATAAACAGACACAAAAAAAAATATCATCTCATTATAAATAGATCTTTCAACTTCCATCTTGTTAAATACAATATAGAAAGACATAAAGAAAATAAAACCGCTAAATAATAAAAAAAATGAGTTGGTTAAAATTTTTCATGGGCTATTGGAAAAATGTCAAGAGACTTGGTGATGAATTCCATTTTGCTTTTGGGTGTGAATGCACAATTGATAGCATTTGGGGGAGGAAGATATACCTTAACCTTATGTTTGGACGGAGAATTTTAAAATTTTAGTAATTTGTATATAAAAAATGAGTGAACATTAAAAAAAGAATGAATATGAGAAGAATTATGAATGATAATCAAGAAACTAACATAATAGAGAATTTTAGAAATCCTTTCTAAATATGTGTCATTTGAAATTCTCCCTATTTGACATAAAAAAAAACTCAAACAAAACTATGTAGTATTTTTAAATTACCTTTTCTTATCATTCAAATACATAAAATCTAGTCATTTCAAATTACTCTATCCAAACACAAGGTAAAGTACATTTAATCTACCTTGCAATTGTTCAGGGAAACACCAAATTTCCAACACTAAATCAAGCCCAAGCCCCTACAATAAGAACAGTAACCCTAAATCTTCCACCACTTCTCCCTCCAGCTTAAGCTTATTTTACTTAAGCTTATTACAAGTGACAAACTTATAAACAGGAAAAAAAGAACTGCTGTCCATCCAAATGTATAACTTAGGCAATTAGTATTCTATCTTAATCACAAGTCTTGGCAATGCCCTTGGCCAGTAGCTCCTTGCCTCTCCTCGCACACATCCCAAGCAAATGAGAGTGTTACATACCCAAGAAAGAAAATGAGAAATTGATCGAAACAAAAGGAAATAAATTATTTTATTTAATGAATGAGAATAGGAGAAAGAGTTCTCCTCCAAGGTTTCCCCTTAACAAAAGGTTTCCCTTCCTTTTAAACTTTCTAAATGAATCCTTCCATTCTTTTTCCCACTTATTTATCTAACTAATCCCCTCCATCTAACTGCTCTAAGTGTCCCAAACTAGTTTTACATTCCCTTCAGTCCTAACAATGCCCCTCTGAAATTAAAACCAGAAAATTTGGAAGCTTTTCTATTGCCTTTTCTAGCTTGGAGATGTGAGAAACATACTGAATGCAGGCCTGTTCTGGGGATTCAAGCTGGACAGAAATGCACCATTATGCCTGAGGACAAAATGGAGACCATGTCCTATTTTGAAATGGCAGTTCATTCACCCCTAGACTAACAAGGTTGGCTGAGGCCCATGTAGTAAAAAAAACTTGCCCAAATTGACATATTTGGGTGGAAGGATCACCACTAAAGAGCATTTTACTTGTTTATTCTACATGGGCTGGACATTTTGTGCCCTAGTTTCTATCAGAATTCAGAACCAAAATCGCAGTAAGACGCAGCTAATTCCTTCAGTTTCTCTGCAAAGATCCCTATCCAGCAGCTCCAGCAGCTCCAGCAGCAGCAGCAGAAGGATGATCAGACTGCATAAAAACCAAAGTTTTCTGGTCATCGAGGAGTACTTCCAGTCTTGCTCAACCACTGTATGCAGATCTTTCTTCATCTCAGCCAGCCCTTGTGTTAATACCAAGACCTAGTTAATATGGTAGTGATTTCCATCAATGCTCAACCACTGTTGTATGGATCTTTCTCAACCTCAAGCCTTACTCTGATGCCCAGACAGCCATGATCGCAGTGATTTCCATTTCATTGTAATGGCTGTTTCCAGACTTCTTTCATAGTCATCTCAATCAAATCAGATTTCTGATAATTAGTGACTCAATGCCACATCCCTGCTTCAACTGTTGCCTCTATCACCTCAACCATAATAAGGTCATCTGCTGCTTCTGTCACTTTCTGGTTTTGGTTAGGTTTCTCATTTTTCCAGCACCTTCTCAATTGGCCAATCTGGTTCTGATTTTGTTTCTTGCTTTCCCAACATCCAACCGAATGGGCCAATTCCATTTAAATTAAGCAATTCCACCATCTTCACTCAAGAATGAGACTCATCATTGCCAAAATCCAAATCCCTTCCATCCATGCTATATGTCCTTCCTGTTCCATAAGGCAATACAGGCATCATGATGTTTGTGCTTTCACCATTTCCTCCTTGGGATTAATTACCTGCTTCTTCAGCAATTTGCTTGAATTCTTCAATTCTGTCAACTACTCTTAATCTTGGAAAGGCTAGAATCCAAACAAAAAGGTCTGCAGCCCCTAATTGCCAGACATTTGCTTCAAAAACATATTGAATTCTCCATTTCTTCCCTGATGAGATATGCAATAGGTTGGATCAATTGTTACAAATCCAGAAAAGGGAAATTGATAGAAACAGGCAAAGGAAACACAATTTTATTGAATGACTGAGAATAAGAGAATTCTCCTCCAAAGGTTTCCCCTTTCATACAACTTTCTAATTTTCTGAATGAATTCTTCCATCCTTATCTCCGCTATTTATCAAATTTATCCACTCTGACTGCTCTAACTCCCTAACTACCTTCCCTTCCCTTCCCTTCAGTTCTAATAGATAATTTCTGTAGTCATTAACCTTTCCCCCAATGCCCCTTTGACCTTGAAACTAGTCTCCAAAACACCAAGTAGCATCTCATACGATCCACTAATACAATTGAAGTTTTTTGTGTCCAATGTCTCAATCTGCAAACCCTTGCCAGTAAACGATTCTATGAACAATAATTTCCAAATAACATAAACCTTACCAATCATTCAATGCCTAAAACTGAACAAAGTAGATGTAGATCAGCTATCAAACAAGCCATAAGAATCAACAAGAAAATAATTGCCACCAACCAAGCACTACCAGACTCCATCAACATGAACTCAAACCTTGCTGCTTGTGGGCCACTCTAATGATGTCAGTAGTCCCAAGCAGCTTTACTGTGCTCCTCAAACAGATTGATCCCGTATCAGCAAGGCAACAGAAACAGATGATTAACAATGCCCAGATTATTCAGAAGCACCTAAAGCACTTGAATCTTCTTCCATGCTCATGCTACCACAAAGCGAAGAGCCAAATAGGAAAATCAATGATGAGATTATGCAGATACAGGTGCTGAATGAAGAAAGCTTTAGAAATGCCATCAGAAAGAAAGTGGTAACCAGGCCAGAAAACATCACAAAAGACAAGGCAAACCACCAAACAGGCCTGAAACCCTGCATCAATGTCAACCCTTGCTGGAAAACTGCCATCAAACACAAACCTGGCTGGAAATCTCCTCAGACACCAGCCACCCCCACACATCCAGGCCACATTCAACAGATCCAAGTCCAACACATGAATCCCATGCAGTCTGCATTTAGAAAGTGCATGTGCAATCCTGTCTATTGAGTGTTTTGAGTTGTCGCTGGAAGCACTGTCTGCATTTAAGAGAAGGAGCACCACCACCAGAAAGGAGGGGCACCATACAATGGGAAAGCTTGCAAAAATTATGGTTTTCTGGAAAAGGTTTCTATTTTTATTTGCACAGCAGAAAGGAAATAAATCCTTTACTAGTGGGATAGAAGAATGGGTTTCAAGGTAATTGAAAGGGAGAATATACAAAGAGTTCTTGAACTCAAGTCTGCGGAAAGAAGTCAAAGAACACACCCTCTCATGGCGGAGATGTCAGTCTAGGGTTTACGGTTTAGACAGGGAACTTGAAGGTTTAGACAGGAAAAGGGGAAAGGTAGATAAAGACGACTAACAGTAGTGCGATGGAAGTATAATTGATAGGTGCAATGTGCTCCAATACCATAACCTAGTACTTCCATTTACTGAATGACAGGAACCTTGTAACTATAAGGTTCCTATCACACTAACATTTAGGTCAAGTACCAGGTACTTGACCTAAACACAACAATTAGAAAAGACTAATATGTAATGACTAAAATGTCATCCAACTAAAATAATAAAACAATGATTATCTCCAGGCATGATTATAACAAACAACAATAATTTTTCACATTAATAATGATATCACAAGATCTAAGATAAAGATATATAATCAGCAAAGACCAAGGTGTACAAGAAATAAACCTTCAGAAAGTGCACTGCCAATTCAGCTTGGAAGCCATCCCCCATCTGGATAAGTGCATGATCTGGTTTATTTCGGAGAAGTTTAATTCTAACAATGTTCCCATAAATGGAGAACAAGTTGAACAGTTTATCCTCATCTATTCTCTGAAATAAACAAATTTCAATACAACTATATTTTAAGAAAGAGAGAATAGAGACAATTTTCTAGAAAAAGGCAGAAAGTTCATGGCAATGTACTTACATCAGGATTTAGATTTGCAACAAGAACTGTACACCTTTCATTTGTTCCAGTTATACCAGGAGGCAAACCTCCCCCAAAGGCAGCTGCAATTGCTGCAGCATTGGCCATCTAAAATTCAAAACAAATTAAAAGTACATTTTGGATTAGCATTTTTTGTGTTCAGAATGGCTTATAACCAAAACCTCACTGAGATCTTAAAATAAAAACCATTTTTTACCAAAAACTTGAGCAATGGCTAACAAACACTGAATATAAATTAACAAAAAAACAAATTCCTAAAGCTGGGTTCATGATATAGCCAAACGTCATGTATCACAATTGAAGAAAATCCCAAGCAATTCCTAGAGCTGAAACCCAACAAAATCCTCCCTTTCCCGATCACATAAAATATAAAGTCTCATCAAGAAAATATTCTGTGGAAGATTAACTGGTCAGTATAATCATTGCAAACCAGGTATTTAGCACATTCAGATTTAAAAATAAGGCACAGATCATCTTACACTAGGAGTAACTCTTGTTAAAATTACTCCGCTTATAACTTTTTAAAAATATTAATTTTCATCGGTCTAACTGTCAAATTAAAACTTTTTATTACATAGACTAAGTTTATAAAGTTTAATGGTGAATTAATTCTTCATTAATTAACTTTGATTTAACATATAATATACCTTTTCTAATATACATTAAATTGAAATTATTTAATTTTAACATGAAACTTTGTAGACTTGATTTACATAATAAAAGTTTTTAATTTGACAATTGGATTGATAAAACTTAATGTTGTTAAAAAGCTGTTGAGCAGAATAAGTTCAGCAAAATCCCCACCTTTATAATATATATACATACACACACACACACACATGCGAATGAAGAGACAAATGCTACTTCTCATTACAGCAAATTGATAATAACTTCCTCATATGTTCAACTGTGCATTGGTAATTGCAATTGGGGACTTCAACATGGCTTGAAAAATACCCACCTGTGAGAATCCAGCTGTAAAAAGAAAATGACAAATATCAGTTATATAACAAAAGACAATAAGACAAACAAAGCACACCAACCAAAGTAAATTAAAATATTTATCACCTGCCCTGGCACCGGAATACATGGCTCCTGCATCACCATATCCCGGCTATTTCATAGAAGATGAAGGATGAAACAAGAAAGTATTAGAATAAACTTGACAAGTATCAAGAAGAAGATTTGGTTTATACATGCATAAAGAAAAGGATCACAAAAAATACACCTGTGAAGATCGACCTTTCTGCTCAGTAGGTAGATTAGGGTTTGTGAAGTCCCTGTGGAACAAGAGGAATAAATAAACTCATATTTATTACAATGTTAAAAAAATGAAGTAAAAAAAATAACAATAATGAACTGACTGAATCACCTTGAACGATCATTATTGTAGTTCACTTGCAGTTCATCAAGGCTGAAATCAACATGAATTAAATGTCCAACCAAAAAACATTAAAATGAAAAGACAGAAAGATAGGGGACACAAAATGGATCAGCATAGGGGCACAGCATAAGTCTCTGAACCTAGAAACTTTTATACGATTGGAATTACTGAATAAATTTAACCTACTTCGAGAACTGAATGTCCAGCTGACAGCAACCATCATAAATATTGCGTCCCTAGAAATTGCCAGAAGTACAATCATCCTTTCAGAAAAATGATATCAGAATTAACAAGCCAAGTAGATAGAGCCACAAGGTCTATGTAAATGAAAAACAACCTGAAGTGTACTTCTGGCAGTAACAGCACTTTGACGGGATTGATACTGGATGAGAGCCTGAAAGCCTACAGAGTTTTTACACACAAGATGAAACAAAGAGTAGAACTAACACATACACTAAACGCATATAAATCAAATATAATGATAGTCTTCATCCATAAGAATAAAAGGAGTGACGATCATTACTCCTCGCATCTCATCACAGGGTGTATTTATTTTGTGTTGACAAAAAAATGAAACATTCCATGACACATTAAAACACCAGAAACATAATTTTATTAATATCAAAGAATTCATTTCCTATTTACCTACAGAAAGAACAAAAGATTAATATATTTCAAAATAGCTGATTGCAAGAACTAAACATACCATCAATTCACCCTGTTAGAGCCCCTAAGACCAAAAGAAAAGAACTTAATAGGAAAAGAAAGAGAGAGGAAGAAATCTGAGAGAATCTGACCAGCTGACTTCTGAAATGTTACAATCTTTTCCACATATCCATGGGGAGAAAACACTTGATGTAGCACATCCGCTGTTATCGGATATAGCATGTGATGAACTGTAACTAAGAGAATTCGATTTGGCTGTGCATCCAGAGAGTTTCCGACAGCAGACAACACCATAGAGAAGGAGAAGAGATAGAGAGAAAGGAGAATGAATAGAGAAGTTCATGATAAAGAGAAAGAGAAAGCTACAGAACAGAACAAATTTAACACTAAACCTAGTACAATGGAAAGTCTACGATAACAATATAAATATTATAGGGGGAAAACATCACATAAAAATAAAAAATACAAATGCTAAATGAAAGTGCTGATCAAATTTCTGTTTTTTCCACAACAAACAAGTTGAGGCAATATACTTTTCAAACTTAAAGAAACAACAAAAAATATCAACCTCATCTTCTCGTCCTTGGTTTTGATCCATCGTGGTTAATTCTTGATGTGACGAAAACTGAACATAAACATTTCTCCCCCTAGAATGAAACAAAAAGATATACATCAAGAATACTAAACATGACAACGAGGACCAAGCTATCAAAAAAACATTCAAGGCAATCACATAAAGATTTAAAAGAGAAATAAACAATTATTTATACCTTATGCTTGGCTGAACATTAGCATAAAATTGTAAAGCACTAACTGCAGAAGCAATATCTTGCATTTGGAGAAGAGCCTGCAGAGGGTGATAGATTGTATAAATTAAAAAAAATGATAAAATGATTCAGCCTTAAACTGAAAGAATCCAAGGAAAACAGGAAATTTCATTTGAAAGCATGAAGAAAACCTGATTTTTGGCACGCAACATCACAAGCTTTGTTATGACTCCAAAAGGCTGAAATAGCTGAAGCAAATCATTCTGCAACCAGATGAGTTACAATTTATAAACAACAGAAGAAATTAGGAAACTCAAAGCTTAAAGTGGAAAAGAATTGTTCATCCTGTTCATCATTGGTATTCAGCCCATGACTTCTTTAGGTAGACCCCTGACCTGATATATTAAGAGAGAATGTGCATTTGACTTAAGCACTTTTAACATCGTTGAATTTTCAAGGACAATTAAAAAGTCATATTTTTTAGTGCTACAGACTGCCCATGATGTTTTATTTTTGTCCCCTTCATCTTTAAAAAAAAATTGCCAATCCTCTATCTATTTTCCTCTGTCCTTCATAAATTCTAACATATGAAGAGAGAGAGAGAGATGATTTCAAGGATGTGAAGTACAAATAATTGAGACAATAGCAGTTGCAAACCGATTCCTCCTATATAATAAAATTGATTTGTTTGCATATCAGCAGCAATTCTACAAATCCATATATTCTAATATAACACAATTGCCTCCCCCCCCCCCCCCCAAAAAAAAAGAGAGAAAATAGTAAGCAGGAAAATAACAGTTTTGATTGTTCGTTTCAATTTGTCTCTTATGGAATATGGTGACTATGCCTTGAAATAAGCAATTCATCTCACAAGATGTTATTATACATGGCGGAATCCCTTGTATTTTACTCCTGACTAACATAATGGCATTTTTTGGACTTTGGATTGTTATGGCGAGTATTGTTATAAACCCTTCTTTTCATATTATCAACTATTCTCAAACCAAACTTTTTTTTTATTGACCTGACATCCAAAGCGTCCTGGAAAGGTTAGTGTTTCATTTTGACTATGGTAATCAACAGATAATACTTGTAGATTCCAGTCCCACAAAAAGCACTTCATATATGAACATTATTTACATCAGAAACCAATGTGTATTTGCTCTTCATATATCCCTAGTGACAAGAGATATCTGGAATATTTAGAAAATACAAAGCTTATCATCAGAATTTAAAGAAATTTGTAGATCTGTTTCCGGGGTATTGGTGGGAAAGAAATGGAGGTTTAGTCGACAAGTGTCATAATTTTATAAAGCACCTTCACAAAAAAGTATCTTTAAGAAGTTTAAGGCTTTGTCTTTGCTATGGGATAGACTTATAGCCTTAGGTGCTTGCTGTTACCAGAATTTTCCTTAATACCAGGAACTTGCAGCTTCCTTTTATATACACATAGCCATTAATGTTGAACAGAATTAGCAATTTTAAAGTTAATACCACCCATCCTTTTTTATATAATCAAATGGAAGGTTCAGTGGGCAAGGATTGTCTTATATCTACAGATCCATAGTAGAGTTAACAAAAACTGCTACAATCAATATTAGAAATAGAAAGTGTAGCACTGTTGACAAGGGCCAAAAGTGTTACTCTTTCCTAGACAAGAGAAGGCCGATATTGGATAAACTTCTGGACAAATACTTGTATTATAAAATAAGAAATAGAGAGGTAACATGAATAAACTTCTTCCGTAAGTTAAAATTAAATTACGTACCTCAACTTTAGAAAAAGTTAAATGAGAGAGCTTCTAATAAAGTTGAGGTGCATAAGTTGATTTTAGCATATGAGAGAAATTTAATTCATTTACCTTCTCATTTTCTTCTCCCATAAGTGCTTGTTGAGAAGTTCATCCAAATTGAACATAAATATTACAGAATTCACCATTCTGGCCGTGACAGAGCTAAAGCCAGTACAACCGAGCTATGGTAAATCCATTACACGATCATATAACAAAAACAAATAACAAGTACAAACGACACAAATACATAGCAAGAAAGAGAGAAATGATTTACTTCAGATATCTCATGCCCCACATTTCGAACGTGAATGACCTTGGAAGGTTCAGCCATCGCAAATTACCTAATAAAAAACAGAAACAAAAGCCACAGTCAATTGTTTGTGTCTTTTCATTTGTTTTCCTTCCAATTTCAACATGCAGGAAAACGGTCACTTTGAAACTCAACAACACCCCACCCTCCCCCCTCAAAATAAAATAACATATTCATGTAGTTCAATTTCTTTTCAAAACCCAATTGGCAGTAAATCAAGATTCAAATGGATAATCGCGGGGCTTTCAGAAACCCGAGAGCAAATCGCATAAAAATTAAAACTTTATCTCCTACTTAATCAAACTCGAGAAAAACTCAGATACCCAATTAAAGAGCTGAATCTACGAGTGAGTAGAACAAAGAGTGGTAAACAAAAATTGCCACGCGGCAAAAGGGCATCTCCGAATCCAACAAAGAGTACAAAAAGTTCATCCAAATCGCGCCATCTTGACACACGTTACAAATCGTACAAAATGAGAAGATAACACTCGTAAGCAGAGAGAGAGAGAGAGAACTTGCCTCAAGAGAGTGAGTGAAAGAGAGAGAGAGAGAGAGAGAGAGAGAGAGAGAGAGAGAGAATGAGAGAGCGAGCGAGAGAGAGAGAGAATGAGAGAGCGAGCGAGAGAGAGAGAGAGAGAGAGAGAGAGAAGAAAGCAAATTAGAGGAGAGGAGGTGCTTCAATGATGTGTCGTCAAATTCTTGCCCTATGTAATCATTTTTAAGCCCAAAACTTAGGAACTGGCCTAAAAGTATTCGGCTTTTTAATTTCTCAAATATTTTTTTTATAAATTTACGTTAAAGTAATTTTTCTATACTTTTTAATTCTAAAATTTAGGAAGTGACTAAAACATATTCACTTTAAGTAAAAAAAAATCATACCGTTTGAATAATTATTTTAAATATGATTATTAAGCATTATGTGAAAACAAAATATTTTTTCTAAAAATTTAGTATTTCGACAATACATTAGATAATTAATCTGAAATCTAAATATAATATATTAGATTAATAATATGTTTGATAATTTATTAAATAAAATTAAAAATTAAAAATTTTATAATACATTGTAGTTCTATTTAGTAATTTTTTAATAATTATTAATATTTTGAAGTAGTTACTAATTTTTTAAAAAATTATATTAATATTTTATTTTCTTTAATATATTTTTATAACTTTAAAAATTTATTTATTTATTTATTTTCATAATATTAAACCATCTTATTCTTTTATAATAATATTATTAATTTTAATATATTTATTTTTATATTATCATGATATATTATATTTTAAGAGTTATTTTTAATATATGATATTTATTTTAATTATTATATTATTTATTTTATTTTTAAATAAAATATTATAAAAATTTATCAAAATGAAAATTATAAAATAATTAATTGTTAAATCTTATTTAAATTTATTTATGTAAAAAATTAAAAATTAAATCTTATTTTCTTTTAAAAATAACAATTTATTTAATTAAATTTTAATATATTTTTTAAAAAATACTCATCCTATATTAAATTTTAATCTATTAGTTAATTATATCTTTATTTATTATTTTACATTTATTAATTAATTCAACAATTAGTTTTATCAAATATTTTAATTTAATTACTAATTTATTAGTTTTTTTAACTAACTTTTTAGTTTTCTGGTTTCATCTTTTAATTTTTTTAGTTAACTTTTCAGGTTTTAAAAAATTTATTTGATAATTTTATTAAACATATTTTAACAAAAAAATTTAAAAATTTAGATAATATTATAATAAAGATAGATGAAATACAAAGATTAAAAAAATATTATTTAAAAATTTAACAAAATTGGCTTTAAAATAATTTTTTTTTGTAAATATAATATCAAAGTGTTTAAACTTATATTCTTATTTAGTTAATATTTCATTGAAGTAAACATGTACATATTTTTAGTGTTATTTAGGAGACGTTAAAATATTTGTCTTAATTTAAGTTTAATGGTTAATAACTCAGTGAGATTTCAACAACTAAACATATGTTGAATTATCATAATAAAAAAATTAACTATAGTTAAGAAGAGGAACATAAAAAAAAAATATGATAATCCAATTCTTTTTTGTGGTGCATGCAACCTAAATAGTTTAGTGGAGGAAATATACAAAAAGGATTAATAGCAATAATAATAAAAGAAAATTTGTTGAGAGTTTGATTATTTCATGGAAGCAGAAAAAAGAATTTAGACAATTGAAAAGAAAATCAAAGTATGTACTAAAGATAATGATAAAAAAATTGTCAATAGAATTGTTGAAATGGAACCAAAGGATGTCATTAAAAAATAAGTCTTCTACAATGGGGTGAAGGGTTGGTGAATGGTGTCTAATGAAAATTTTCACATATAATATAAGAGGGATGATAGGGGTGTTTCATGATATGGTTTAGTTTAATTTTAAGAAAAAAAAATCTAAACCAACTATATAAAAATATTTGAGATTTGGTTCAGTTGAATTTTTTTTATTTTTATACTTTGTTTTAAAAAATTATAACAATAAAAATAAGTTAATAAAAAAGATAAAGTAACAAATTTTTAAAAACTAAAACTAGCATTAATTAAATACAAAAAAGTAGTAGTATTTATTGTTGAAGGTTCAATCATGCCCCATAATAATGAATCAAGATTCTCACTATATTTTTAAAGTATTGAATATCTTGAAATATTCATGAAAACATAGAAAGGAAGCAACATATTATGAACCAGACACTTTTTTAGTGACATCATAAACAAATTAGAAATCTCACAAGCATCCTTACATTATCCTAATCTTCAATTTTTGGAATACAAACACACATTAAAGCAAAATCAATATCTCTTTCTCTTAACCTCTTAAATGTTTCTTGAAACTTCAAGGCATTCTTCAACATTAGGTAAGTGGAGTTCCATCTAGTGGAAACATCTAATTATATAATATAAGTCTCTTGTATCCGATAATCCTTTTATAGAATTTTTTAACTTATCCATACAATTAGAGGAACGAGCAAATCTCACGGCATCCCTAATCTTAGTAATTGAATCATGCAACTTCTTTAATCCATCATTAACAACAAGATTCAAAATATGTTCACAACATCTAACATGTAAATGTTAACCTTTTAATGGATGTGCATTCCAATCCTCTATTTTATTTTTCAAATATTGAATAGAAACATCATTGGAATTTGTATTATCAACAGGAAGACTAAAAACTTTAGAAATTCTCCAACCCAAAAGGAATTTCTCTTTTTTTTTCTATCAATAGTTTAACGTTTATGATTCTTGATCTAAAAGAAATTGAAACTTATTATTTGTAGCTTCCAATCATCATTCATAAAATGAGCAGTAAGGCAAAGGTAGTTCAAATTTTGCACATAACTTTAATAATAAGTTATCAAACAAACACTTTGATTAGTAGCATAAAGAATAGATTTCAACTTTTTTTCTCATTCATAAAAAGATTCCAGTAGTTCCTAGCATTTGTGATCCTTATAGGAATAGTCAATTTAGGTTGCACTACACACGTAAAAAGAAATAGCTACTTGTAAGAGGTTAAATGGATGTTTTGCTTAAAGGATGAAGTAACCATAGACAATGATGGAGAGAGAGGCGATAAAGAAATTGAGAAAGAGAGTGTGGTTTAATTATTAGAGATATGGAGTGGGTAGATATTGAAGTTCTTACACAGTGAAAGAGTAGCTTTATTATTGAGGTTAAGCATAAAATATATGAAAAGGAAAATATCAAAATAGGATTTATAAATAATAAGCGGGGGTAAAATTGAAATATCAATGTACTTATTTGTCTTTGGTTCAGTTTTTTATAAGGGGAAACTGCAAATTAAATCAAATTGTACAAAATTTTGTAGTTTTTGAAAATTTATTTTTTTTATTCGGTTAAATAATTTAAATTGAATTAGTTTGATTTCTAAACACTTCTAAGGGACGGGGGTAAGGTGAAAATAAGAGAATTGGATAAATTAGTGATATCTTAAAAGGTTGATGTGTTATGTTTCCAAGAGACTAATTTGGTTCCTTAAATAAGGTAGATTGCATATCAACTTAGGGAGGTAATGGTTTTATGTGAAAGGCTATTCTAGCAAAAGGGGAAGTGGGAAAGGTTATAACCATATGGAAGCAATCATCCTTCTTATGTACCTTCTTCTTAAGTAACTAACTTTTGGACGTTAAATGGATATAAAAGTTTTACAATATGGAATATGTTATAGTATATATATACCCACCTTGCAGTTTACAACTAAAAAGAAAGTTATATGCAAAACTACTATTGTACAAACAAAACCTGGGAGAGGAAATATGGTGCCTAACAGGGGACTTCAACACAATGAGAAAGAAGGAAGAAGAAAGGGGGGATACAAAGAAGAGACAAGGTTCTTTCATAAAGATAACTAACTTCAACCAATTTATTCATATGGAACTAGGGGATATACCTTTACTTGCTAGGAACTTTTTGGTACAGGACAAATTCAAGGACAAAGAGTAAACTGGATAGATTTCTAATCTCAAAAAGATGGTTGTCTACTTGGCCCTTATGTTCACTGGTTGTTCTTGACCAGATTATGTTTGATCATTATCCCCTTCTACTAAAATATGATGTAATAGATTAGGAGCCTAAAATATTTTTTTGTCTGAATCATTAGTTTTAGGACCTAAGCTTTGTACCAATTGTGGAGGCAAGTTGGAAAAGTTTTAATATTCGAGGGTGGGAAACTTTTATTTTGAAGGAAAAGTTAAAAATATTGAAAGATGCTTTAAAACATTAGAATAAGCTATACTTTGGTGGAATACAAAAATCAATATTAGTAGTAGTGCAACAAGTTAATGACCTTGATCGATTGGATGAAGATTGAGATCTAAATGATGAAGAAATTCTGAAAAGGAAGGAGACATTGGTAGAATTTTGGAGATTAACATGAATACATGAATCAATTCTTCACTAAGAATTAAGAAGCAAGTGGGTGCAAGAAGATGGTTCTAAAATTTCATCCGTTCACTCCATGATTAATGGTAAGAGGAGCTACAACACTATTTGTGGAATTATGTTGAACGATGTATAGGTAGAAGAACCAACATCGATGAAGGATGGGGTAAATTTTTTTTTAATAGATTCAAAGTAGAGGTGTGGCAATGTCCAAACACTTAATGGATTATCATTTAGCAGAATTGGGGAAGAACAGAACTTGACCTTAGCAAGGTAATTTATAGAATATGAAATTAAAGTAACGATATGGGAATGCAAAGGAAATAAGTCTCCAAGATTGGATTATTTCAATTTTAAGTTCATCAAGGAGTTTTATCATGTCATAAAGGATGATATATGTTGAATGATGACAAAGTTTTATACAAATGGAAAATTTCCAATGAGACTCAATCCAACCTTTCTCTCTTTGATTCCTAAGAATGAGAACTTGTAATAGTTAGGACATTATAGGCTTATCTACTTGATTGGTTGTTTATACACAATTGTAGCAAAGGTACTATCTTTAATACTTAAAAAAATCTTAGACAAGGTGATCTCAATTAACCAATTAGGCATTTTTAGGTGGCAAGAACATATTGGATGATGTACTAATTATTAATAAAACATGTTTAACCTTTAAGTTAGATTTTGATAAAGCCTATGATTCTAATATATATATATATATATATATATATATATATATATATATACTCCTGTCCAAGGATAAGGTTTACAATTTATTTCTTTATTATAATCTTTTAATTCAATTTTTGCCATAGAGAGATATATGTAAAAGTGGTGTTTGCGGACGATAGTCAAAGCTTCGTCTTGGATTAATGTCTATGTTTTTCGATTTAATTGAAATAGTAAAGAGATAAGATAAGATTATATCTTAGTACAAGATAAGATTAGGATTAATAAAAAATGCATTAGGAATAAATAATATCGAACCGATAGAAGATGTACCTACTATAAATATGATTAGAATTTTAGATGAATTAGTTCGTCATTTGTAATAATTCTTTTGGGTTCCATTATTGATTTGTAATTTACATATATATATATATATATATATATATATATATATATATATATATATAGGAGTTTTTGCAATATATAATGGAAAGAATAAGCTTTTGTAATAAATGAAGGAGTTGGATGAAGGGTTTTTTGGAATCATATACCTTGCTGGTCTAGGTTAATGGTAGTACTATGGCGAATTTAGAGTCTATAAAGGGTTGAGATAAAGGGATCCCCTATGATGAGAACCAAAAAGGAATAATGATAAATAATGAGATAGATAAAGAGGAAGATACCCTGCAAGGGTTGGAGGTCCTATGACAAGGTAAAAGTCAAAGAGACCTTAAATCAGATAGTTATTATCATGTTTACGGCAGCCTAAAATATGGAGGAAAAAAGCACAAAACTAGTCCATTGTGTGCAAAATAAATAATTAGAAGAAGAGGACCAAATTTAACTTATTTTAGCTCAATCCTTGTTTTATTTATATTTTGGATTAGAACTTTATGTTTACTCTAGTAATTAATAATATAGATTTAGTTTATTATGTTAATAAGTTTGGTCATAATGGTTATTAAGTCTTTTTGGGATTTGTTACTTTTATTTTATTATGTTAATGGGCAGAATCTTATTGGCTACTAAACATCTAGAGTTTTAGTTTTATTATAAATACTAATGTAACTCTCCTTAAGGAAACAATTTTGATGATAATAAGAATCCATGTTTTCCCTTTTAAGAGAAAGAAAAAATATAAAAAAGCAAAAAAAAACAAAAAATTTCAAAATTTTATGTTCTTAAATTTATGTCTTATTTTATAGTAAATAGTTACCTTTTTTTTTAATTTAGTTCTATCATAAGGGTTTAAAAAAATCAAAAAAATTTCTTTAATTGTCTTGTTTGGCATTCTATTCTTTGAGTATACATAATCTTTCTTTTAACTTTTATTGTTTTTCCTTATTGACTACTCAGTTTTGTCTAAAGTGTTTCATTTTATTTGACGTCTTGAGTGTTAAATTTTGTGTGTAGTTTTGTTTACAAGAGTGTATGCATTTTTTTCTAGATTAGCTTTGGTTTAATTTAAGAACTTGAAAGGATACTTCAGTGGTAAAAGGTGAGAATGAAATTACATAAAAGGCTATTTTGAGAGCAAAACACGAGAGATTAAAATTGAAGAGTGTAAACACGTGAGTAGAGTGGTAAGGCCTTTATTTATTTCTTGTTAACCTAATTTTTTTTCTCATAACTATGTCCAGAGAATATGGTACAGATAGAAAGGACATTTTTATTTCCCCAAGATCAGAGGCTATGAGACAATAAATGCAAGCCTTAACTTAACACTTGAAGAGACTGTTAAGCAGACAAAATATATAGTTGAATTAACGAATTGAATAATTCGAGAAAGGTAGGACTTCCGACTATGGGAGAACATCCATCCATGGAAAGGATTCTAACTACAAAGGTTTGTCTTATAGGAATAATAGCTTCTATGATTCTCCTAAACAAATGAGAGAGAAAATAAGGAATGACGAAGAAAGAAGACATGGAAGAGACGGGAGAGATCATAGGCAATGAGATGAACTTGGAGGTATGAAACTCAAGGTACCTTCCTTCCAAGGGAAGAACGATAAAGCTTACCTTGAATGAGATATGACGATTGAACAAATTTTCTTTTGTCACAACTACAGTGGCCTAAATCACGACATTGAAAATATTGTAGAGTTGCAACATTATGTAAAGCTTGAAGACTTAGTCCATCAAGCCATGAAAGTGGATCACCAATTGAAACAGAAGGGTTCTCTATAAATAAATCCTTTACTTCTAACCATTCTTCAAGTTGGAAGGATAAACAAAAAAATGAGAGTTCCTTTTCTAACTCTATGGAAGCTATAATTACTAAGAAGCTTATTCCTACTACAATTACATCTTCTAAAAGTAAGGATATAAAATGTTGTAAATGTTTGAGAAGGGAGCATATTGCATACCAATGCCTAAATAAGAAGATTATGGTGATGTGAGGTGATGGAAGCATTACTAGCAATGACTTGGATTCTTCCTTCTCTTATCCAAGTGAAGATGAAAACAATGGTACAACCTATACGTTAGGTGGAGATTTATTGCTGGTGCCAAGATTATTAGCAAATCAACATAAGGAGCATGAAGGGAACCAATAGAAAAATAACTTTCATACTCGTTACCTTGTCTAAGAAAAGGTGTGCTCCATGATCATTGATGGAAGAAGTTGCACTAATATCGCAAGCACTAGATTGGTCACCAAATTAAACCTAAACACTACACATTCATGGTTGTATAAGCTCCGATGGTTAAGAGATAGTGGTGAATTGGTAGTGAATCAGCAAGTGATGGTTAATTTTTCTATCAAAAAGTATAAAGATCAAATTCTTTGAAATGATGTTCCCATGGAGGCATGTCACATTCTTCTTGGAAGGCCTTGGTAGTTTGATAAATGTTCTCAACACGAGGGGCACTCTAACGAATTCTCTTTTATGCATAATTCTCACAAAATAACACTTGTACCCTTATCCCTTAGAAAAGTTTGTGATGATCAAATAAAAATGAAAACAAAAAAGAGCAAGAAAATCGAGAAAACGAGAGTGAAAAAAAGAACCTTGATTTTGAGGTAAAACTCAAAAGAGAGAGAGAGAGAGAGAGAGAGAGAGAGAGAGAAAAGAAAAGAAAAGAGAGGGTGAGAAAAATGAAGAGAGAAAAGTAAAGAATTTATTTGCTAATAAGGGTGAGGTGAAGAGAGCTTATTTGGCTAGCGAGCCTTTATTCCTTCTTTCATGTAAAGATTCTTACTTAAACTCTAACACTGACATGAGCTCCTTATCTAGTGATGTTGTTGCTATTTTGTAGGAATTTAATAATGTTTTTCATAAGAAATGTCTCATGGTTTACCACCAAGGAAGGAAATAGAACATCAAATAGATCTCACTCTTGATACTTCTTTATCCAATAAGCCCGCATATAGAAGCAACCCTCAAGAGATAAAGGAGATTCCAAAACAAGTGGAGGAGTTGTTAGAAAAAGGATAGGTTAAAGAGAGTTTAAATTCTTGTGCAGTACCTGTAATTTTGATACCTAAAAAGGATGGATCATGAAAGATGTACATAGATTGTAGGATTATCAACAATATTATAGTTAAGTATAGACACCATATCCCTAGGCTTGATGATTTACTTGATGAATTATATGGTACTTTTTTTTTTCTAAGATTGATTTGAAAAGTGGGTACCATCAAATTAGAATAAAGGAAGGGAATGAATGAAAAACTGCCTTCAAAATTAAATGTGGATTGTATGAATGGTTGGTAATGCTATTTAATGTAACTAACGCACCTAACACTTTTATGCGAGTTATGAATTATGTATTGCATGATTTTTTTTGAAAAATTTATAATTTTATGGTATTTTAATTTATGTCAAAAGTTTTGAAAAGTATGTTAAACATTTTAATAATTTTTAAATTTTTAAATTTTATAATTTTTATAAATTTTTAAATTTTAAAACATAAGTCCAACAAAATTAAATATTTACAATATCATAAATAGCATATTTAACTTGTTTATTGTTTTATTTAAGTATTCAATTAGATGCACGACTACTTGCAAATAATCTATAATGATACTTTCATACTTATAAAGTAGGCATGAATAGATATTGTCCTACTTGTTTTAAAACTCATAAAAAATATTTTTTTATTAAATTTATTTAAAATATTATAGTCTTATATATTTTTTAACGAGATAAAAAAAATAGTTTAATAATAATTTTTTTATTTACAATTTTAAAAAAATGTCTTTATGTTTTAGAAAAAATAAAAAATATTTTTTAAACATTTTTTTTTATAATTTGTTAATTGAGTTTAAATTTTAATTTATTTTTATTTTTATCACATTTATTGAACAGAGATTTAACTGTAATAAATAGTTGATTAATATTAATTTTTAAAATTATTTTTAAAATTAATAATAAATTTTTTAATTTTTTATTTATAAAACTATTTTTAAAAATTTTTTTTAAAATTAAAACTAAAAATATTGTCCAACAAATTCCAAATACTTTTATCTTTTTAAATCTTATTTAAGATAATAAGTTGTTTTTATCTGGTGAAAGACAATTTAAAAGTTTTACACTATCCTCTATTTTAAATGTTATATTATTTCATAACATTTTTTAAATTTAAAATAAAATTATAAATTTTGTACTGTTCAATCCTTTAATTATAAACAAACTAAACACAAACTATATTTTTATGACTTTTTCCGAACTATAATATATATTTGATAGATTATTTTTATTTATTTATTTATTTAAAGAAAAAGTATAGTTCCTTTTCTTAGAGAACTTTTAATTATAAAATGCATGAGGTCAAATAAAAGTCTAAATAGAAGATATATAAGTTGGTCGATTGTATTGAACCAATAAATAAAAATTAATAACTATATATTTGTATTTTGGCTTGTCCCAGAAGAAAATTTTATAATATTCTACCATTTTCAATATTTTATAAAAATAATTATTATTTATAAAATATTATATGATTTTTAATAAAAATAAAAAAATATTTTAGTTATTTGTAAAATATATTTTTAATTATAATTTATTACAAGTAATATTTTAAAGATTAAGTGTAAAAAACTTATAAGAATATTATAATTTTACTATCAAGTTTTTTTATATTAATTATATAAAAAAATTATATTTTTTAACACTTTATTTTAATATAATTTATATCCTATTTTATTATTATTTATCAATATTAAATATTAGATAAAATAATATTATATTATCGTATCTGTGTTATTGACAGAAAAATAGGCTTAGAAATAATCTTTTCTCATATAGTATGGTTTCTTGAAAGAATCTTCTATGATAGTACGGCTTTTTTTATTCTTTTAAAAAATGGGAAAACAATAAGTTTTCATGAAGAGAAATTTTATAATTTAGTTTTTCAAAATAAAAGTGTCATAAAATAGGTTTTTAAAAATTTTAAATCATCAAATTAATTTTTTTAAAATTTAAATCATTATTACATTATTTTTTTAAAAAAAATTGTCATAACGACTTTAGTCTTCCACGCATTGATTTCTTAAAACTTTTTATGTTTCTTAAATATTTAATTTAGCTTCAATTTGAACTATTAATTTTTTATCATTTCAATCCTTTTTAAACATCAATATGATGATAATTTAGATATTTAAAGAACTAATTTACTGGAAAATTAAATTTTTTAAAAAACCATATATTTTAACGATCAAATATTTCAAAAACTAATATAATAAAAAATTAAATCTTTAATTGGTTAATTTAATAATTTAAATATTTAATAAAAACTTAGTTAATAATACTTTTGTCTTTTAAAACTCAATTTCATGTTTTTCTTCTTCTAATAAACCTATTTAAATCCTTTTCTTGGACAACCTATGAAGTCCAAACTTCAGGACTCGTAAAAATTTATCCCTCAGATTGTTTAATGTAAATTATAATTATAATAATATGTGTTCATGTCTGTTTTTTATTATTTGTTACCAGCTAAGATTGGTTCTATTGTTGTATGGATTTAATAAAAACATTACGTTTAAAGAAGTATCTGGAAAAGCTTATTAAAAACTTATTTAAACTTATAAAAGTAGCTTATAATACATACTTTTAAACCAATTTATAAGATACTTCATATTAAAATAAATTCTTTTTAATTTATTTCAATAAAATTTATAATCAAATTTATAACATAAAGTATCATATAATAAGAATAAATACACCCTTAATTAAATAATTTACCAGGACACATCCTAAATGGCATATTAATTCCATCTTCTAACCTTAATGATAGAGTTAAATTTGTTTGCTCATAACATGTTAATTATATATATTTCTTTTACAACAATTATATTCGTATATATAAATACAATGTCATCTATTTATTTATATTTTTCATTTAATTGTTAACAGTTTATTTAAAATAAAAAATAAAAAATAGATCTAATAATATGTACCCATATATAATCCAGATACACCATATATAATTCAGATATATATTACTATGGATATATGATAATCTCTCTCCATCTTTTCACCTAATGGGTGGCAATTGAATCTTTGGATAATTCTGAAGTTAACAGAATGGCAACACAGGGAAATTTGTTTCTGCCTTTCGTAGTATGTTGGGTCTGTGTACCATATCAACAACAACATAAGGAATTTCATCTTACTTCAAACCTGAAGCTGAAGATTTTTCATTTAAAGGGAAACTTTCCAGCAAGTTAGAGAATTTCAAATAAGCTCCAAATTTAGCATATGATTTTTCCTTTGTTGGAGCAATATAGTGTGTTCAGGTTTTGGAGAGTTATACAATAACCAGTAAGGACAAAAAAACTTTCATAAAACTTACAGAATCTTTAGACGGATATCAACTTATGATCTATGAATCACACAAACTCTCACACGAACACGGTACTCACACTCTAATATGGTTATATGGGTCACCATATATATATATATATATATTCATAAAAGATTAGACATTATTCTATAGTACAAACTATCTTCATAAAAATGTATCACCTTTTCAAATTAACATACTAAATTTTATAATTTTTTCTATGGTAATGAGTCTTCTATAAAATAGTGGTATTATTTTTTAACATTTATATTACATTTTAAGGTAATTTTATTAAATTTTAAAAAATAAATATTTTATAATAATACTAGTATATTTTTATCCATACTAAAGTGTCATTCAAGTGTCAATGACATTGACTTAAATGTTTAAATTCTATAAGGTTTTATTTGGATAAGGCATTTTAATATTGTAAAGAATTTTAAATGCTTGAAATTTTAATTCTTTTCATTTAAATACATTCATTTTAAAATTGTTTTATTTGAATAAAGAAATTTAAATTTTTTATATTTAAAATTTTTAGTTTGGATAAATATTTTAAAAAAATTTTAATTTTAAATTTTTTTATTTTAAATATTTTATTTGAATAAAACAATTTAATTTAATTTACATATAAAATTTTATTTTAAATATTTAATAAAAATTGAAATAAAACTAATAAAATTTTCTAAAATTAATATATTAACTAATTTGAATAATTTTTTTAATCTTTATAATTTGGTTGAAAATTTTATAGAAGGATGAGATAATAAAATACTCAATTTCATATGCTTTATATGATTTACATCAATCTTTTAATTTTTAAATTTTTTTATAAATTAAAAAATTAAAATTAAAATTTTATTATATTATAATCCTAGAGCAGGTGAATTGAGTCCAATAAAGGAGCGGAGTTGGAACGGGTGAGGGAAGTTCAGGTGGGGAAGGGGGGCGAGATCGTCCAGGACAAAGCATTTCTAAAATTTTCTATATTTTGGTAGTATTTTAAATTTATTTATTTTAATTTATTAAAATTCTTTTTTAAAATATCTTAAATTTAAAATACTTTTAAAAAATATCCATATAAATTATTTTAAAATTTAATTTTTTTAAATTACATTTTCCTTTTAAATTAACTCATCCAAATAAAAGTAAAAATATTATTTATAGGGTTTAAATTGACAAAAGATATTATTTTAATTAATCAGCTATTAAGAAGTGTTTAACACATGTTAAACAAATATCAAAGAAGTGTCGATGTTAAAAAACATATTAAACACTACGACATTTCAAATAGGAAATGTATTTGTCCTTCATAGCTTATAATAAAATTTAATTTGGACTAGACACAAATCAGTATAAACACGTTAAATAGAAAGCTGCACCGGCAAGTTAGCTTGCATAATATATGACCAATTTGAGATGCTAATTAAAGAGGTAAAATTTGCATACATTCTTTTGTTATGATAGCTTTATAGCTTTAGTTAGATAAGCATGATGATTGGTGAGAATCAACGTAGAAGCTACACGTTAAGAAGAGAGAAAGATTGAGAGAATGCAAAAAAGTGTATCATTGATAGAAAAGTTAAATATATATATTTTTTTTAAAATTAAAATTTTAATTTTAATCATTCATCTTTAAAATTTTTATTTTGGTTCTATTTTTTAAAATAGATTAATTTTATTTATTTATTATTGAATATATATTATATATTAAATATTAATATATATCATGTAAGTTACTTTAAGAATTAAAATAAATTTATTTTAAAATATGAGTGACCAAAATCAAAAAGTTTAAAAAATTAGAAATTAAAATAAGATTTTAAAATCTTTGAAAAACCAAAAACATATTTAACCATTGATAGAATTAGACCGAAAAAAAGTAGATGCTACATCATGAAAAAAAATTTAAAAGAAAAATTCTAGTACAATCTCTAATATTTCTTGTTAGGATGCCACGCAAGAACCCTTACGTAAGGTTTATATATAACACAAAGGGAAAAGATGAAGTTTCATTCAACTAACAAATATTATAGTGTTCATTAGTTCAATATTTAGCGATTAGAAAATAACTATTTGACAACTAACAAGTACACAACAGTTAAATATGAATCATCCAATAATGATTAGAAAATAAAATCCAATTAAATTTATGGCCAATGACTGTCATATAATGATGTACAACAAATTATTCTTACAAATTATTTTTACTTACCAGTCATTTATTAACAACCTCCACTAATGGTTTTGCAAGTGTTAGGAAGGTTTTGGACAAATAAGGTTACTTTTGTATATCAGTGTTAATATTTTGAAAATTGAATTAACATGCTGAGGTGAGATAACACTTTTGTTGAACAAGTGAATTACCCTTGAACTTAGTTAAACTAAGTTGAAATTTCCACTACACACTATAACATTAAAGTAGATTAAGTTTTAAATTAAGGTTTCTCTCGAATTACCTTGGATTTCATATGACTATTTTAGAAAGATTATCTAGCCTTTCATAGAAGGCAACGTTACCCTTTCACGCACATGTTTATTCACGAGTGCATCTCAAAATTTTCTTTCAGATATGAGAATAAATTTTACTTCATCGTTTAAAAGTACATCAAGTATGTCATAAAAGCATTGTATTATAAATCAAATATCAAGTGCGTCACAAAGTACTATATTATAAATACATCAAGTGCATCTCAAAAGTGTTACCACTAAAAGCTACGTATCACTTCCATATTAAGAATACATGCATCTTGAAAGCACTATCACCAAGGGTTATGTATTGTATTTCTTTCAAAGGAACATTAATTCACATCATATAGATGGAATTATAACACAGAAGAATAATCACATAACTTAGTTTCACCAACAATTGGAACCATTATACTTTCCTCATATTCAATGTTTAAGACTCATCCTCATTGACATCTAAGACCACTTTCCTACATGTAATTTTTTTCCATTTTAAGCATTGTTTTCAATTACTCCAATTGCTTCTCTTAAATCATGATGGTGCATGTATTTCCCACATAGGTATGTATACTGATAGACTTCATAGCCATTATGGTTGATCATATCATACAAGTCAATTTTGTATCTTACAAAGAAACAACACCTTCATCTCAAGTGAAAACATATTAGTTGATAGAACTTACCTTATCATTATTCAAAATTCAATTATTAGTCCAAAATCTTTTAAACATTGACAAAAATCTAGAAAAATGAAAACTCTAATTCATAATATATTTTAATTACTTAAAAGGACAATACAAAATATTCCAACACTCACCATAAGTATAACAACACAAGCATAACAATACTAATAATTTTTACATGTTCAAATTGAAATACATTCATATTATTAATATTTTTTTTGCTACATACTAACGTCATGTGGAGTTTTAACATACATTATAACTATTGAATTTGTTTCAAAATTCTTAATAAAATGTAATCAATTTAAAAAGAAGTTATTTTATATTTTTTTTAATTTTATTCTCAAAATCACTTCAACTTCTCCTAAACCTTTTTTTTCGAATTTAGAATATAAAAATAATTTTATTTTATTTATCACATTCAAACTAGTTCCTGATAGAAAATATATCATTTACATATATGCGAGTTAGATATGTTCACAACAAATTCATGCTCTATCACCAAAAATAAAATCACTTTACTAATTAATTTTTAATCATATTTGAGCTAATGAGTTAAATAAATTATTTATTCATCATACTTCATCTATAATATCTATAATATGAAAACAGTAGAATTCAAGTATCTCATAATCATGGTTATTAAATTAGGATTTGAATCATGAATCGAAAATCTTATTTTTTGAATCGTAAATCGTAAGATATATGATCATTAAATAAAACTAATATATATAACCTAAATAAGTAAATAATTTATTATATAAATATAATATGTCATAAATAAACTTCTAATTAATCTAAATAAATTATTGAAGATTAAATTAAAGTTAACTCATAAACAAATTTAATTAATCCTTAAACAAAATTAGTGTTGTAATTATAGAAATAAAGCATTGCTATGAACGAAATAGGATTATAGAAATAGGAAATGAATTTAGTGATTTATAATTATAATTGTAGAACCTTCATTTATAGATAGAACGTCATCCCAAAGTTTACCTAACACATGCATATTTGATTTTTTAAAAGCTTAAAATATTGGTTGCTCATCCAACACATGCATATTCAATTTTTTAAAGCCCAAACATTGGTTGCGTGTCCAAAAAAAGGGTAGGAAAAGTTGTTTTTTAGGTTTTTAAAAACCAAGTCGCGCCCGACCTAACCTGTTTTTGGTGCGCAACTTGATTCCTCCAAACGCTTTAACCACACAACGATATGCGCGATTCAATGATGCGATGTGATTCCAAGCAATTCAGCTACGATTCCAGCACGCTTTGGATACAACTTCTTATTCCTATTGTTTTGCTTGAATTTGTAGCGTATCGTGAATCGTTTCGTATAATTCATGCAATACTACCTATCACATCCATAATGCTCATTCATTTATTCGTGTTTCTCAATTAAAACATCCAAATCACATGTTATTAGCATTCATACAACCACTATATCTAATGGATGATAGATTTAAAACAAGCATTTTAGTCTCAAATACGTATCAACCTTATAATTCAAAATAATAATATGCATCATTTTTATTATAAAATATAATGCATGTAATTCTTTAATCAAATATATGATACTTTCACTTTTTATTATCAAATAAATTAGCATAATTCATAATATAATTTTATTATACTTCTAATAATTTATTATCATATTTCGATTATAATTTAATAATAAATAAAATTTATATATAATTAATTTTAAATAATTATCACAATATATTACCATAATTTATCAAAAAAGTTGATCTTATATGTTACAATATGATATTTTAGCAAAATGGTTAATAAAAAAATCTCAATAATGATATATTAAATAAAATAATAAAATTTTTATTTTATTTTATTTTAATTTTTTTCATTATTACCAAAAAAAATTATATAAAATTAAAAATATTTTTAATATAAAATATTTTATTATAGAATATCTTTTATTTTTTTCTATAATTTTAAGACTAACAATTTATGATATCTTAAAAATTAATTAGAATGTTCCCATATAAACAATCAAAGTAAATTATAGTGATTAAATGATTAAATTATATTTAATATCTATTATGTACATAAATATATATATATATATTATAAAAAGAAATCACACTCAAATAAATAGATATATTTTTATTATAATATTGTCAATTAGCTCTAATAAAAAAATAATTATAAATCTTTTCAATTAGTTACTTTTTAGTGATATTATTTTTAAATTTTTTTATGTGTTTATCCAAATTAAATTATTTTTAATTTTAAAAAAAAATATTTCAAATTTTTCAAAAAACATGATCAAACCATTAACAAGAATATTATACTAAATATAATAATTTCAATCATCTGTATGGTTCTAATTAATCATAAGCTATTTTTCATCGTTAATAATATCAAATGAAGAATCATGAATTTTATCATAAGGCTAAATATTTTTTTTAATATTTTAATATTTAAAAAATCATCACAAATATCAATAATATGGTCTTATATGCACTTTTCAACGTACTAATCTTGTAACACAAAAATTATAGCTGATTCCAACCACAATGACGTTTTCTTCAAGCACCTTATTACTCTCACTTGTTACAAGCATGAGTTAACATCTAATATAATAATTTTTTAGTTTTTTAATTTTTTTTAAGAATTTTAAATTGACTTATTTGTATACTTTCATTGTTATTTATGATAATTTTTTTTCAAATGAGTGCAGCTCAAACTTAAGGAAAAAATCACATAATCAATAATTTTAAATAAATTAAATTGCAGATTTTAACTTTTTTTCATATTTAATTCTCCAAAATTCATTGAAAATCTATCTTTTTTTCACAAATAATATCAATAATTGAATTATTCTCAAAATTTATTTAATTAGAAGATCTTAATTTACTCATGTTACTTTCTACAGTTACAAGATAAACTTGTGAA
Organism: Canavalia gladiata; assembly: GCA_037954105.1. Classification (NCBI taxonomy): domain Eukaryota; kingdom Viridiplantae; phylum Streptophyta; class Magnoliopsida; order Fabales; family Fabaceae; genus Canavalia; species Canavalia gladiata. Next base: position 12,023,402 of record CM075665.1, on the reverse strand, counting down.
AAGAAAAGTATACTTCTTTTTTATTTTGCTTTTAAATTATTAGAAAAAAATAAACATTGAACTATCATAAAATCAATGTCTTGAAAGCAAAATTTTAACATACATATGGTGCAATCTTACAACTTGATCTCTACCATTAACACACATGTAAAGGACCATGCATGTCTCGCACAAAATTGTTTAGGCTTAGAAGAAGAATAGAAAGTAAGTATTAAATATAACAGAGGGGAAAGTTGCATATAAACAAAAAATATTACAACATTTGATAGTTTAATTTTAAACCGTTAGAGCGATCAAATATTAATTGTCCAATAGCTAAATATTAATGATAAAATCAAATAATAATGGTACAACGGTTAAAAAATAAAGATTAATTAAAATTACAACTTACCGCCATATATAATGATATAGAACAAACTATTATTGTAAATTATTATCATTTGGTAACCATTTACCAACAAAAACTAATTTCTAACTTACATCATGTATCATATGAATACAATAATTTATAAAATTAAAAAAAATAATAAAAATATCTTTCATCTCAACTTATTTTTATTATTCATAGTTATCTCATTTTTACAAACATCATTCAAGCTTACATATTTGCTCATGATACACTGTTAGTTAATGCATAAAAAATAAGCACTATCTTGCTTACCAAAAAATTTAAGCACAATGGAAAAAAATATTCAAAGCTTTTTAAGTTTTAGCATCTGTGTACCGTTCAAAAAGATAAAAGTTCTGAGAATACATTTCCATTGGAATTTTAACAGAACATTGGAAAGGAAAAAGTTAAGCTTATTACTAAAGGGAATAACCATTTATAAAGGCAAGTGCAGATGAAGAAATGCAAAGGAATAACCAAAAATACAAAGTAAAACTAACTTAACTAACAAAGTTAATAACGAAACTAACAAACTGTCTTTTGAATATCACGTATTAAATTTTGTCATTTTTGTATAAGATAGATACGTCAAACCTTTTCTTGCCCACACATTTGGTACATTTAAATCAACTTTCCAGTCCCAGAATAAAATTTAGATCATCTTTCCAATTACAGCATAGCAGAACTTAACCCATCACTGAATGCCTCATCTATATAGAATTAGAGATCTACTAAATTTTTCAAAGATTCACACTTCTAGTGAAGTTTACCAAACTTTAATTAGAACATTTTTAGAACTGTTTAATGACTAAGGTTAGGTTGTATAACAAACTGGAAATCAAGAAATACAAATAAGTATGTGAGATTTTTCCTAAAGAAATAATGTGCCATTCTAATCAGTATTACAGATCAAATTGTGGGAAAATTTGTCTTTTAGACAGAGACATGTGATAGCAGAATTAGCATTAACTAATTTTTTATATTAATCCAGAGAGAAAAGAACAATCCACCAAAAATAATTTATGTTTTAGTATATTTAAAAAATAGAAGTCTGAATGTTTGAAGTAATTAAATAATAATTAATTTTAAACATTTAGAACCGAAATAATAATAATACTTAATTATAAAACTTAAAGCCTTCTGAAATACACAATTTTCCCAACATAAATTAGCCATGTGTGTTTCAATGTGTCATGTAAAATTTCAATCTGACAAAAGTTAAGCGTTGTAAAACACATACAAGCATAAAAAAGACACTGGATAGTTGACACTAACAGAACAATTATCATAAATTATCATGTCTCTACTCTGTAGTCGTAAATATTGTAAAGTATGTTGGTAATCATTCATTAAATATGTAACTGTCAAATTATTGAAACAGTAGCATTCATTAAACTGCAAACAGAAACCATCACTTCAGGGGCTATAGAGTTCAGTTCTGTTGAAGATCTTGTAGAGGTTGCCTCTTTGGAAATGTATTCTTTGATATGATCGTGCCAACTTGCTCCTTCTTGGCAGTTTTAATGTTCTCTTTCATATCACTAGTTCCAAGAACATCCCTTGCATGTTTCACAGGCAAATTCTTTTCAATCTTCGATTCTTTCTTTGTCATTGATGACTCAAGGAGCTTAGGATAAAAAGTGATGCTCTCCTCCAAACTTGCAATTGGTGTACACTTTGGTGGTGATTCCAACTTCTCTTGAAAAGTACCTTCTTAACATTAAGAAAAATATGAATTGATTCCTACATTGTAGACAGTCACTTGCAAAAGGTAAATAAGACATTGCATAGCTTTAACCAAAACTTAGTTTACCTGATGCTGAAATTTGAGGAAGGTTAGAAGTGCATGACTTCATTTCACTAGGTTGGAGCATACTTGAAACATATTCATCTGGTTTCTCATTTGAATTTTGGCCACAAGCATCATCACTAGACTGGAACTCATTTGGGAAATAATTCTCCATGCTATCCATATCCGTCTCTATATAATGTTGATTTTTGTCTTTTGCTGCTTCAGTTCCACTAACATCATCATGAACATCAGAGTAGTCAAACAGCTTGGAAACTTCTCCCGGCACTGAATTGTACTCTTGCATCAGAGCTGTATCCAAAACTTCGTGAGTGTATTCTTTCTCCATCTGATCAACTTGCATGCTTTCTTCCATGTTACAAGTTGCCACATCTCCAGGTGTAGTTGGATCAAAATATGTGTTAGCTTGAAAGCCTTTAATGGTTGAAACTTTAAGGTCATTAGGTGAAAATCCAATGCATTCCTCTGGATCTGCAATCAGACCTGTATTTTGTGATTATTTCAGTTTCTCTTTACATGTATCTGTGTTTGAAGCTGGATGGTTCATAAAATATACAAGATGAAATCATACTTAAATATATAAACTATGATTACCAATAAATTTAAAATAAAAAAAATGTACCATACCTGAAGCAACCATTTCATGGGTATTAAGATCACTGGAGTTCACTTCAATTGGTAAATCAGTTGTCAGAAATTTATCTGGCGTGCCATCTGAATATTTAAAACTAGAAGAAGGAACATCAACTGGAAACTGTTCTATAGTCACATTGGCCTTCCCATTGGTATCCTTGGCAGCAATAGATGTATCAAGGAGGCACAAGGCATCAACTTCGGATCCACTATTTATGTCATTGTAGACACCGCCATGAAAAATATTGTAATTGGATTTCTGAACTTCTTTCACCAAATGGTAACCAGATTTCTCTAATGAAACATGCAAAAGACTCACATTGGATCGTTGTGCGCTATTGAGGTCACCTTGTTTCACAGATTCATCTCTACCCTTTCTACTTTCACAAACATCTTCAACAAGATTATTTTTGTCACCTAACTTCTCAACTTCTCTCTCCACCAAATGGTTACCAAATTCCTCTGAAGCAATGTGTACAAGATCTTTAACTTTCATGACCATTACACTAGGTGTGGCATGCATAACTTCCTGATTGTCATAAAGTTTCTCCTTATTGACACCAATCTGCAGGCTTTCCTCCACATCACAAATTGCAATATCAATTCTTGCTGTTTCTGGTGAAAAACTTGTTTCAGATTGCAATAATTTAGTTTCTGAATTGTTTCGCAGCTTGGGAGAAAAACCAGTCATTCTCTCTGAAGCAGGACTTAAACTTCTCTTTCTTGAAGATACTAACTTCGCCTGAGATGTATCTACATTTCTAGTGGCAATGCCTAGAACATCAAGGTTAGAGAAATTATAAACTCGTTCCTAAAAATCAAGGGAAAAAGAATTATGAACTATGACTCTAATAAACTTTTTATTAAAAAAATTCAATATACCTGAAACAACCATTTTGGGAATATTAGGATCACCAAACTTCATTTCACTTAAGGCATCAGTTGGCAAACACTGAACTGGTGTCCCATCTGAATCATTGAAAGCAGATGAATGGACCTCGTCTATAATATTTGTCACATTGGTCTTCTCATCAGTATCCATGGCAACTATGGAAGTGTCAAGGCACATGGTATCAGATCTTTCATTCCCGGCATTGTCAAAAGCATCATGAACATAAATATAATCATCCGATTTGTGAACTTCACCTTCAACCAAAGGGGAACTAAATTCCTTATGAGAAACTAGTAAAAGATTAAAATCAATTTTGTTTAATCCTTGATAACTGTTGGTACCATCTTCTGCTCCATTGCCACCAGCATCGTCATGAACATTGGAGTTGTCAAACAACCTGGTAACTTCTCCTTGAACTGAATTGTGCTCCTCCATAGATCTCTCTACAAGATCCACATTCTTTATGACATGAGCTTTATTTGTTGTTTGCAAAAACTCTTGGCTGCATTCTTTCTCCATTTGCATGATTTCTTTCATGTTACAAGTTCCCATATCTCCAATTGTACCTAGATCAAAATATGTTTCAGCCTGACAGCCTTTAACTGATGAAGCTTCAAGGTTATTGGGAGAAAACTCAATGCATTCCTCAGAATCAGCAATTGGGCCTGTTTTTTGTGGTGATTTCAACTTCTCTTCACAAATTTCTGCATGTGCAGACAGATGGTTCAAAACGTGAGCTATAATAAGATTATGAATTCATACTTGAACACATAATCAATAAATTTAAAAGCAAAAAATGCACGATACCTTGATGAACATTAATACCACTAGGCTCAAATTCACTTAGTGGATAAGATGTCAGAAATTGATCTGGTGTGCCATCTGAACATTTAAAACTAGATGAAGGATCATTGAGAACTTCATCGGCAAAATGTTCCATAGTTAAATTGGTCTTCCCATCAGTATCCTTGGCATCAACATCAGATCCACTGTTTCCAAGATTACAGACACCACCATTATAAATATTGTCATTAGATTTCTGAACTTCTTCCACCAAAGGGTAACCAGATTCCTCTTGAGAAACATGTAAAAGATTCACATCATTCATGTTTTGTCCTTGACAGCCATTGTGGTCTTCATCTCTACCCTTTCCGTTTTCAGAAACATCTTCAGGAGGATTATTTTTGTCACTCAACTTCTCAGCTTCCGCCTCCGCCAAATGGTTTCCAAATTCCTCTGAAGGAACCTGTACAACATCATCTTTCATGGCCATTACACAAGGTGCTGCATCCCCAACTTTTTGATTGTCATCAACTTGCTCCTTGTTGACATCAATCTGCATGTTTCCCTCCACATCACAAATTTCAAAATCAACCGCTATTTCTGAGGAAAGAATCGTTTCAGATTGTAACATTTTAGTCTCTAAACTTTTTAGACGCTTGGGAGAAAAATCAATCATTCTCTCTGAAGCTGGGCTTAAACTTATCTTTTGTGAAGACACAATCCTTACTTCACATGTGTCAGCATTTCTAGTAGCAGTTCCTAAAATAACAAGATTATAAAGATTATAAACTCACTCCTATAACATAAAGTGTTAAAAGATTAAGAAATCCTACTTTTATACATACACACACAAAGCATAAGTTATGACCATCAATAAATATTTTAAAGAAAAATCATTATACCTGAAAGAACAATTTCATGAATATCAACATCACAAGACTTCACTTCACTAAATGAGGGAACCTCATCTATAAAATGTTCAACAGTCATATTAGTCTTCTCATTAGTCTCCTTGGCACCTCTGGAAGTGTCAAGGCACATAGTTTCAACTTCAGATCTTCCGTTTCCAACATCATAGACAGCATCATGATCACAAATAGAGTCATCCAATTTGTGAGCTTCTCCTTGAACCAAAGGATGACCAAATTCCTCTAAATTAACTACATCAAGTGCTGAATGCAAACCTTTTTGGCTGTTACCAACTTGCTCCTTCTTGAGTCCACTTTTCATGTCTTCCTCAACACCACAAATTTCAAAATCATCTCTTGTTATTTCTTGGGACAAATTCGTTTCAATTTCTGAAGCTTTTAAGATCTTAGCAGAAAAATTAGTCCTTTCCTCTAAACCCGGGCTTGGACTCACCAAATCAATAGTTTCTACATTTGACATGTCTTTGTTCTTTGTTCCAGCATTATCACAACCTAACTGGCAAGACACATGATCTTCATTTTCTTTTCTCTGAGTGCAAAGCAAAATTAACCAAAGTACACAAACCAACAACTCAACAACAACACAAAAAGTAGACAAATTAATAAATAAAACAGTCCCTAACATATATGTTCCTAAAAGAAAAAAAAAATGTTAACTTGAAGAAAAGGGTATAATAGTAAGAACCTTGAAAATCAATGAAAGCCTATCTGCCATTTCTTTATTCTTTAAATTCGCAGGGATGCCATGTTTCTTACAAAGAGACTGTAATCTCTTCCTCTTCATGCTATAAAAGTCCATCTCCACTGCTCTATCAGTTTTGAAGTTTGAGCAAACAACTACAAAGACAAAACACCAAAGTGTTTGTTTTCACAGCAAAAGAAGAAAATGAAGTTAAGGATTAGGTTGGTATCTTCTTGTGTTGAAGTTAAAAATGAGAGTTTCCCGCTACTTTTATTATATTTGTAACTCAAGTGCTGTGAATCTACTTTTTTGGGTACATTTTTCCAGTGACTCATAAAAAATGGTACGAACGCACAAGTTCCACAAGATTGATGCATTTATATATGCGCAAGTTTGAATTCAAGTTTGAGTTGCAAAAGCATTATCCAGTTTTGAATTTGAACCTTTTTTTATTATAATTTGTGTCAATGGTCGGTGACTTTTTTACACGTGGATCATCAGTGACCCCGCTGTTACGCGTGGTAACTCTCTACTCTTTTACTGATTTTTATTTATGGATTCATTGTTTTATTTATTTATTCATTATTCCATTTGAAAAGAAAGTTGCCAACATCATATGCAATTTTTATTTTTGTCGATAATACACAAGATAGGTGCAGTGAATGAGAAATGCAACATTATTATTATTTTAAAATTAAAATATATGTTGTAAATTACATTCTCAATTTATATATATATATATATATATATATATAAAGAATCAAACTATTTTAGATTAATTTTAATAGAGTTATTCTTTTAATAATTTTTATAAAATTTATAAAATTTAAAAATATAATATTTTAAAAAATAAATTTAAATCAATGAATAATATATTTTTTATAATATTAATTAATTTAGATTTATTTAATAAAATATTAAATTTTTTAAAATTTTATAAAAATAATTTATATAATATAATTTATTAATTTAATAATTAGATAAAACTTAATTATTTATAAAAATATTAAATAGAATGATTTTAAATAAAGTTGTTTTAGAATTACTTATTTTATATATATATATATATATATTAAAAATAATAAAAATTCTAATAAATTGTGTATAATGTCGTAGATTTATTTTTATTTATTTATTTATTTATTTATTTATTTTGTATTGCATTGTTTTAAAAAAATTTATAATTATATTATTGTGATAAAAAGGTTTAGAATTACTAAAAGGATATCATATTTTCAATTTGGTATTAATTTTTTATAACTGAAATTTTTTTAAAAAAGTAATCATGGATGATTTTTAAGTTCTTTTATCATAAATTTATTTTATAATAATAGATAATAAAAAATTAGTTGTGCTTATTTTGTAATGATGATTTTAATAATCAACGGTCACAATTAAATTAAAATCTAGTTAAAAGGTTTTTATTAAAAGATAATTATTAAATATAATCACAAAAATTTATTTATTTAAATTTTAAATTTTAAATTTTTATAAAAATTATAATTAACATAATTAATTAAAAAATTATGGTTAACTTTATATATATAATAAATAATTGTTAATACACGTAATTGAATATATATTTTTAATAATTGATTATAATTTATTTTAAATAATTATATATAATTTAATTATTATCTTTATATTATTTATTATAAATTTTATAATAATTAATTATAAAAATTAAGATATAAGGGAATGATTTAATAAATATAACTATGTCTATGTGAAAGAATTGGAGTCGGTTGCCTTTCGGTTTCATCCGTACAAATCACTAATCGCACGGTTCACCGTATCGAGAACCTTCTAAAGTCGATCATGGTTCAAGATGACACTTTGCCAAGGCCACTGATCCTTTCCAAATATAATTTAAAAAAAGAAAAAAGAAAAAAAAAAGTCTCAACTTCTTCGATTTATTGTTTTAATCATTATGATAAAATATGTTATATATATTAATGTTAAATATAAAATAAATGTTTAGTTTTACGATTGAAAATTTTAAATTATGAGCTGAGGAGATTTTTTTTTTATATTTGATATTTAAATCAATAACTAAATTCTATGCAAAGAACTAAATAGATTAAAAATTATTTATTAAAACAGTATAAATATTTAATTTTATCTCTAAACAATCAAATCTGGTAATAATATCGAAATTGGCTTCTTAAAGTTATTTTACCTCATGGAATGGAAGAACAAATAAATTCTTTTCATAATAGGGTAGGATATATATATTTGCTTTCATTTTTTATGAATTAATTAAGCATAAAATTATTTTTTATAATATCTTTAAACTAATAAAACCTAATGCAACGGATATTTGTATATGATCATGAATGATCATTATGTGTGACATCCTTTTATAATTGGTGGAACTCGTGAATTTTACTCCCCTATATTGAAAATTGAATAATATTTAATATTTTATTTGAATGATTATTAAAATAGAAAAGAAAAATAAATGAAAAAATAATAAAAAATAAATAAAAAATAAAAAATAAATTATTTAAATAGGTAAAAATAGAATAAAAATTATTTTTTTATTTAAATAAATATAAAAGAAAGAGAAAAAATATATATTAGTAGTATAAATTTTTTTATATATATTTAAAAAATAAAATTTAATTTTAAATTTTTTATTTTTTATTTTTTTTGTTTCAAAAAATTATATAATAATTTTTAAAAAAATTCATCACTTTATTTTTATTTGAAAAACAAAATTTTGATAAGATATAAAAAAATACTTTTTTATATACAAACAAATAGAAAAAAAGTAAATTTCTTATCTTATTTAAATAAATGTAAAAAAAAGAAAAAAATATAAATTTATAATATACATTTTATTTTATATATTTAAAAAAATAAAATTTAATTTTAAATTATTTAATTTTGTTAATATATTTTTTATTAATATAATATATTTTTATTTTATTTTTTAAAAATTATTTAATAATTTTAATAATTTAAAATATAATAAATTCTTTCCTCAATTTCTCTTCTATTTGAGGAACAAAATTTTAGTAGATACATAACAAGCATTTTTTTTTTCATATGTAAAAAATTATTTTATATTTTTTTTCTTTTTTTTTCGTTTCAAACAAACTATTATAATACAACCGTTCAATTCGTTTAATAAATAGATAGGTTTAAACTTGTTAAAAAACTTCTTTTATATAAACAAGTTACACATAAACTTATAAAAAAATTTATTTAACTTATTCATGAGCCTATTTATATTTATATATTATATATAATATTTATTTTATATTTTATTTACATAATATTAATATATATATATATATATATTTTAGATCTATTTAATGATATTTTTATCTTGTAGATCTTAAGTTTGTATATTTTTTAATTAATTATTTATATAGATTTTAAGTTTATTTATTAATTTTTTTATGTAGACTTTTAATCAGATTTGTAGGCTGTAAATTAGGTTAAACTTGCAAAAAAAAAATTCTTTAACAGATAATATATAATAGGCCCAGACTCAGACCTCAAAATTTTTAAACATGTCAAATTTAAACATTCAAATTTAACTTGATTCAGCTTACTTCTATTTTTAGATGAACTTAAAACGTATGAAGATACCTTAATGTGAATTTAAAGTTCTTTAGAATCTAGTTTCAATATATTAAACAAATATTTTGTATATTTTATATTTTAATGTGAGTTTAAAATTTTTTAGAATCTAGTTCTAATATATTAAACAAATATTTTGTATATTTTATATTTGATAGGATCATGTGAATATAAATTTTAAAATATTTATTTAATAAATAATTAATATTTTGTTTGAATTATGTAAAAAATAAGAAGAAAAGAATAAAAAAAATAAATTGTTTAAATGAATTTAAATAAGAGAAAAACAAAAAAAAATTAATCAAATGAATAAAAAATATAAGAAAAAAATATATTAATAATATAATTTTTATTTTATATAAAATTAAAAAATATTTAACTTTCAAAAATTTAATTTTTTTTATTTTTTCTATTAATATAATATTTAATTTTTAAAAATATATAATAATTTTAATAATTTAAAATTAAAAACAAAAAATATAATCTTCTTTCTTTCTTTTTTTTCATTAATTTAAAAAATAAAAATCTAATAAAATATAAAAAATTAATTCTTTCACTATTATTTTTACACGTAAATAAAAAAAAAACTTTTTTATATATATTTTTTCTTTCCTTTCCTTTTCACCCATCTAACAAAGCATAAATCCTTTAAAAAAAACATTACGCGTTATGGAAATATTTCTTTCTTTACGCATAGGTTTGTCATAAAAGATTAACTTCAATTATTTTAATTTTCTTCATATATGATTTTTAGATTTTATAATTTCGTCTTTACAAATCTATTTTAATATTCACAGTATACTATAAAATAACTCAAATTAAATTGTAAAAATAATAGGACTGTGAAAATATAATTCTTTTTTTAACAAATTGGATGTAATTAAAAATATTGTAACAAATTGGATGTTATTAAATGCTGAAAAATCTTTATATACCCTCTCTTAAATTGCCAGATATAAAAAACCATGCAATGTGATCATCATAAAAAAAAATTAATTATTCATTCCAATGATAATGTTTAAATAGCATCAGCACTAAAAATTAATAAACAGGACCTGCTTAAGGGTTTATGGGATCCTACGCAAAAAATTACATTAAGGGCTTTTTTCCTAATGTAAATATATGTTTTTAAAAAAATTGCTACTTTTTTCGATACGAAATCAGTTATTAAATTTGTAAATCAATTTTAGAAACTAAATATTTTAATTGATAAAATAGTTACATTATTCAATTTTTATTGAAGCATACTTGAACACAAGTTATTCAATTTTGAAAATTTTCTTTCAAATAAAACTAGAATAATTAGAATAGAATATTATTTTATAGCTATGTATGCATTGGAAATAGAATTTAATATTTCAGGCAGGGTTATAATTTCTACTTTTATAATATAAAAAAAATTAATTCTGTTAAATGATCAATATCAAAAGCACGTCATGTTAAAAAAAAAGTTTTTACCAATTTTACCAAAACTACTTGTATAAACTGTAAGAGCAAATATTCAAATAGTTAACTCCAAGTGTGTCTATTTTGTAAAGCAAAAACTACTTCGATCACTGTGTAGTGTAGTGTATACACATCCAGAATTTTAAATTTTATGAAAATTTTAACCATTGCAAAATTTAAAAATTTAAACATATCCAAATATATACGCATCACCGTTCATTTTGCAATGCTTGCAAGATACTATAGATTATGTTATGTTGATATAAAATAGAGTAGCCTTAAAAAACATTTATATAATATAGACTAAAAATGTTTTGTTCGCTTGATGCAGCAGACATAATTTCAACACAAGTAAATTCTGAGGTCGCTGAAGCCTTGGTTTCTATTTGCAATTTGATGAATTATACTGTCACAGTAAATTTGAAATAAACTAGAAATGGGACCAATACACTATGGTCCCGCTTCTGTCACATATCCAGAATCATAAATGCCAATTTCTCATTGGATACAGGAGGTATTTAATGATATTTTGTGGATACTTGATTTGTGATGAATGGTGTAAGAAAAACCGAGTGGACAAAAATCTAAAGCAATGCTCCCAACCAATAGAAACTCGGATATAGATCTCATCAGATAAGGACCTCTTTCAACTTTGAGGTCTATATAAGGAACTACCAATGCAAATTCATCTTCAAGCATCTTCTCACCATTCTAGTTTTTCATTGTCGTAGTTAATTGCCACTAAGATTATTCTACAATGGCTGCTTCAACAATGTCTCTCTCTTCTCCTTCGTTTGCTGGAAAAGCAATCAAGCCTGCCTCCTCCAAACCTGACCTTGGAACTGCAAAGGCTTTTAAGGTCACCATGAGGAAAACAGGCTCCAGGTCCGTTTCCTCTGGAAGCCCATGGTACGGCCCAGACCGTGTCAAGTACTTGGGCCCATTCTCCGGTGAGGCACCATCCTACCTCACTGGTGAATTCCCTGGTGATTATGGCTGGGACACTGCTGGGCTTTCTGCTGACCCAGAGACATTTGCCAGAAACCGTGAACTTGAAGTCATCCACAGCAGATGGGCCATGTTGGGAGCCTTGGGCTGTGTCTTCCCCGAGCTCTTGGCCCGCAATGGGGTCAAGTTCGGTGAGGCTGTGTGGTTCAAGGCTGGGTCACAGATATTCAGTGAAGGTGGGCTTGACTACTTGGGCAACCCAAGCCTGATCCATGCACAAAGCATCCTTGCCATCTGGGCCTCCCAAGTTATCTTGATGGGTGCTGTTGAGGGTTACCGTATTGCCGGTGGGCCTCTCGGTGAGGTGACTGACCCAATCTACCCAGGTGGTAGCTTTGACCCATTGGGCCTTGCTGACGACCCAGAGGCTTTTGCAGAGTTAAAGGTGAAAGAGCTCAAGAATGGTAGGTTGGCCATGTTCTCCATGTTTGGCTTCTTTGTTCAAGCCATTGTTACCGGAAAGGGACCCTTGGAGAACCTTGCTGACCACCTCGCTGACCCGGTTAACAACAATGCTTGGGCTTACGCCACAAACTTTGTCCCTGGAAAGTGAGCAAAACTACAACGGGACAATGAAAAACACCATGACTTGCAAATTTGAGTGTGAATTTTTTAAGGATATTTGGTGAAATTTAAATTGGATGTAACCTCTGCAAAGAATGTGAATTACATATATATATTTGGTACATTTAAATCTTTCAAGTTTGAATCATTAATGCATTTTAGGCAGCAAACTAACTAAGATGTGAAATATGCATTAGATTGTGCCTTCGTATAAAATGTGAACAATACTATAATCATAGTAGTTGTAAGGATTGTGGTAAATAGGCAGAGCTGCAATATCAGCATAGGGTTGATATGATATCCGTCAAAAGTATCAATGGGAAGAACAGTTTGAGGATGAATATATCTTGAAACATACATAATAATATATTATTAACCACATAACATACCTTACAGCTAGCCTAATCATAGTGATCTGGTCACAGGGCGGTTTTAGCAACGGACAAAACAAGCCTTAGGTTTAGACCTTTGGAAATATATATATGTTTGCTATAGCATTTTTTTAAAAGAATGAATTAAATAAAAAATATTCAATAATAAATATAATACATTTGTTTTTTATATAGAATAAGGCCAAAATGATTTTACATGATACCTAAGAATTTTGCATCACAAAAATTAAATAGAACCATAATAAATATTTTGAATTTCAAAAAAATTAAAAAATTAAATTAAAATGATTGTATAAAATAATTTTTATAAATTTTAAAAACCTCATCTTAAAATTTTTTTTAGGCTGTAATCCTCCAACATTCTACTTGTGTTAGCAAACCATGAAAATACAACTTTTGTGACTTTTGATTTGTAAACGCTTTTTATTTTTTTTTTATTTATAAAAATATTATATTATATTATTTTAAATATTTTGTATAATAAATAAAAAATAAAAAATATTTTTTGTATAAAATAAAAATAAATAAATAAATAACAAATAAAACATCAAATTAAATATTCAAATGATATCATCATATTTTGTATTTTAATTAAACATATTACAAAATAAAAATATTTATATATTTAAATTTATTAATAAAAAATAATAAAAAGCAAAATTAAGAAGAATATATAAATATTTTTAATTTAAATAAAAATATTTTAAAATTTAACAAACTTAAAATTTATCATTTAAATAAAAAATTTAAAATATAATAAATTTAAAATTACTTATCCAAAAAATATATTTTTAAAATAAGAATATTTAAATATTTTAAATTCTTTTAAATATTAAAATTCTCCCTCTTAAGTCACCGAAGCATCTCCGCTACATTCACCAAATCAAATAACATCTGAATATTAGTCAAGGTATAATTTAGAATAAGTGCAAGTCCTTAAACTTAAAAAAAAAAAAACAAATAGTGGTGCAGAACCGTGAAAGCCAAATAATGACTAATATTGAAAATCTACCACTTATATTAAATTCAAGTTTTTTAATGATTTTTTAAAATTATTATTTATGTAATTTTTATATTAAAAATTTAGTTTCTTATTTAAATTTTTTTATCTTTTTAAAATTTTGATTAATGTGAAAAGAAAAAATTATTTAATTTATTAAGGCAACATTTGATTTTAGAAAATATTTTCTATTTTTTATTTTTAATATTTTATATAAAAAATAGTAAAAATAAAAAATTGTTATTTTGTATTTTATTAATTTTCTTACAAAATTTTTAAAAATAATATAACGATCTAAATTGAAATGAGAAACGGATAAATTAAAATTAAAATTAAACAAAATTTTAAAATAAAATGAAGTGACCATTAATTTTATTTTATATTAGAAAAATTGAAAAAAAAAATATTTGAAAGAAATAATAAGAACAATTTATAAAAATCGATTTGGAAATTGATTTATGCATAAAGAAGGGTGAAAGCTTAATCCAACAAGCATCCTTAATTCATCCACCGTTATCTTAAATTAATTTGGGTAAATTAGTAACAATTTTAAAATTATTTATTTCACCCCTTCAACGAATAAATAATTTATTTTAAAATAAATAAATAAATAAATAATTAATTAATTAAATAATTGGATAAATACAAAGTTGATAAATAGAAAATCTATTAAATTAATGTTTAAAATTAGAATAAGTATAAGTGTTAAGAAAATTAACTTTGTCTTGACGGTTTAATTTTCGCTCACATGTATCCTAAATCTGGATCTGTTACTTGTTAAACGTATTTTTTTTTGTTAAAAAGTTTAAAAACCTGCATTCTAAAAAAATCATTAAATAACAAGTTAGGTGATGTGTTATATATGATATATTCTTGAACAAGATCACACCACAAAGAACTAGGACTGTGTCGTAGTCTTGTAGAGGTAGATGAAAATCGAAAGAGAGGGTTCTCTTCTAGGGATAAGAAGAAAGTCATCTAGGGTTTCTTTTGTTTGAAATTAAAAACTAAAAATTTTAATTTTTAACGAATTATGTAAATATATTAATATAATATTTTAAAATAAATACTATAAAAATATAATATATTAAAATAAAAATAAAAATATATGATATATAAAAATAAGTAGGCCACTGAATAGGTTAAATAAGCTTGTCTACAAGGTTTAAATTTGACTTGTTTATATGTAAAGAATTTTTAATAAGTCTCAATTTATTTATTAAACAAGTCAATTCAAACTAAACTTTAAAACAAACCAAACCGTAAGTTCGTGTCGAACTATCTTATTCACTTCCATCATTTATTGTCGATTGATTAAATCTAGTATTGGATGAGACTTTTAAGTTAAAAGATAGTGAATATGAAAACATCAAGCTCAAACTATCATAACTCAGGTGTTACAGATTAAAAAATAAGATTAATAAAACGTCTGGTTTAAATTACTCTTTTTTAACGTAAAATTAAGTTAAATGATTTAAAAGAGAAGAAAATTAAATTAAAAGTCATAAGACTGTCACAATTCATATGTTTTTAATTAAAATATTATTTATTATGTCCTTTTTTTTATACGAAATTAAATTATTTACGAAAGAAATGAAATCTTAATTCAATTAAGGTATAAATTTGGTATTATTTTTTCGAATAAAAGTGTTAAAATATATAAGACACGAAAACATTAAAAAAAAAATAACTAAGAAAAAACCAAACAAAGTCAATAATATTAACAATAATAAAGAGATGAATGTAATATTGAACAATAAAAATAATAAAAATATAACCAGCAATAATAGTAAAATAAAAGATAATAATAATAAAAAAAGTGTAAGAGTGAATGTTACTTCTAAATATTTAAAGGTAAAATAAAATTAACAAGATTTTCTAATAATAATGATAAAGTAAAATAATTAATAAAAATTTGATTCATAATAAAAAAAATAGATTAACTAATGATGGAAATATAAAGAAAATTAAAAATTATTTATATAACATAATATAATAAAAATAAAGAATTATAAATATAAAATAATGGTGATAATAATAAAAAGATAAAAATTAAAAATAAATAATAAACATATAAAATAAAAAAATTACACTTATTAGTAAGAAGAAAAATGTTAAATTTTTACGAACTTTAATACTAATTATAGGGTTAATCTAAATTGAGAACAAAAATTTCTTTTACAAATAAAAATCACTCTGATTTGTATTGCAAATAAAAAAATAAAAATTCTAACGTATATTAAAAAATTAAATTTTAATATATTCATATATCATAAATAAAAAATAAAATTTATCATACATTCTATTAAAAAATAAATATTGGTATAAATATTTTAAGCAAAAAGAAAGAAGATATATATATATATATATATTGACATATATTGTATATAGAAAAAAATATTTTATAACAAAAATAAATTTTTATTTATATATATTATGAACAGAAAAATGTTATATATATATATATATATTATAAAAAAATCTAATACATACTATAAAAAAAATTTAATTTATATATATTATAAATAAAAAATTTCATATAATATAAATAAGAAATTATCTTTGATATATATATATATTATAAATGAAAAGAAAAAATCTAATATAATATGAAAAAGAGAAAAAGTATGATATATTTATATGAAAAAGAGAAAAAGTATGATATATTTAAATATATATTGTAAACAAAAAATTGACATAAATATATATATTAAAAAATATGGTATCTAGTTTGTAAAAAAAATTTGATAAATAAATATTACAAGTAAAAAATAAGAGAAAAAATAAAATAAAATATGATTTATATATATTATAAATAAAAAATGGATATAACTTTATAGATAAAAAATTATTTTAATATATATGTATATAAAATTTAAAAATAAAAATAAATTAATTTCATTCACCTTCCTTAGATGTCAATCGGGTTGTACTAACCTAAATATAAGATTGGTTAGGCTGAAAAAATTTAAATAATATGTTCACGTATGAGAGTTTGATTTGTCTACTCTAGTGAGTAATAGTGAGAGAACATTGAGATAAAGATAAGACTTACAATGAGTAATATTTTTTTTTGGATGATTTATTCTTCTTCTTCTCCCTCCTCTATTCGATGTTTTTCTTTTGTTCATTTTTTCTCTTTATTGTTGGTACTTTCTTTCCTACGTATACATAAACTCCAGATTCCTTCTTATTTTATTTTAATATCTCTTCTAATTTGAGTTCTTGGTTATAACAATTTTTTTTTTTAAATTTTGACTTTCAACTTATGCAATTATCCATTAGATCAATCAATTTTTTATTCAAAATTGTTTATTATCGTAGTTATCTACAAATTACTTTTCTATACAACATCATTCATGGAATTTCTTTCTCCAGTAACAAGATTGTTCAGTGAAAACTTGCAGGCCAAAATTATGTTGACTTTCACTCTTTTCCATATTGTAATTATGATGATGCCATATACTTCTAGTATCCATTTTCAATTAGAAATGATTTAGCCTTTTGCGTAGCCATTCCAATGGTATTTTGACCCATTTAGGATTATTATTAAAATTAATTACTAAAAAATGTTGTTTTAATATACTAAATATGTCTTGAGTATATACAGTAATTGTGGATCAATGCAAAGGTTCATTATATATATGGATTAAAATGAAGGTGCAACATATATTAATGTGGAGGATGATAAAAATGTGTCATGATCCTATGTGGTTCTATTTGAAGATGCGTCACATGTGGAGCACTATCAAAAGGTGTCACAACCTTGTGTGTGAGCATTTGGAGAAGCGTTATATATGGGCCTCACATGACTTTGATCATGGGCAAGTATGGAAATGTGTTACAGGATGTGGCGTATTTGGAGAGACGCCACACATGGCTCCACATCACTCTGCCTATTGGGCTAGTACGTGGATACACCACAGTATATGGGAGTATTTGGAGAGGCATCGATGCTGCACCAAGTCCATCGTGCGCCACAAGTGGGTCAGGTCCATACTACGACACATTTGTTGTCGCTTTATTTTGGAATGCGTCACATTAAAATTTTTGCTCGTACAAAATGACCCCTTCCACAAAAGTTTCTTTCAAACATTGTTGGGTTTATGTTGCTAAGCATTTATTAATTTAGTTTATTTAAAAAAAAATTATTGGGGGTGCTTTAAATATTGTAATTTGTATTTAGTTTAAATTAAATTTACAAAAGTGTAGTATACTTTTTATTTTTGTTCAAGTTTGAATTTATTTCTACTATGATTCAATTGTATGAAATAATCATTTGTTGTCTTATTTTTATTTTGAATATTAACAATTTTTTTTAATTTTAAAAAAGTTTGAAAAAATGTGTTATGTATGTAATTAAAAAAATTGTTAATATAAGTGAAATTAGTATTATCATATATTCAAATGGTAGAATTTTTCAATGAGAAAATGAACTTAATTTTGAAGGAACTACAAAAGCCATCCATGTTAGAAGAGATATAAATCTTAGTGAACTTAAACAAAAAAATTATAAAAAAAAATGAAGCTTTCATCAAATCAAGTGATTTCTTCTTTAATAGGAAAGTTTTGTATTTCAACTGACAAAATTGAATATAGTGATTTCCAAATATATAAAGAGATTATGTTAAATGCATGATTAATGTTTATGAGCAATAGTCATTAATGTTAGTATTAGAGATTTATGTTGAGATTGATGTAATTGACAGTTCAACAATGTTGATACAATATGGTGGTTTTAATACTAAAGTTGTAGAATATTTTCTCCAATAATTGGTAAGTTAAAAGATGTATGTGTGCATAAATATTGATAATTTTTTTTGTATAATTTTTTCAAGACTTTTACTAATTAAGAAGTTACTTTTGTATGCAACTTCTTATAAAGGTGCAAATTTATCAGATGATGATTGTGATGATCCAAATTATGATTTTCCATCAATATGATCAAGTAGTAAGGATAATGATGATATTGATGAAGGTATTTACTGGGATAATTTAATTAATTTAGATGAAGAAGAACAAAAAAATTTAACAATGACTGTTAGTCCTATTCCTAGTCTAATGAGAGCTAGTCTGATATCTTCTTCAACTGCTTTATCTTTATTTGGATTTGAACAAATGACATAATTATGTAATGGTAAACATGTAGCATATCTTGTAAATTAATTGTTTATATTAACATGTTTAAATAATTTATGTAGGAGGTGAACATTTTTAGAATAGTTCTTCACATTATACGAACATTTGTATGGATCATGGTGATGAAGATATTAATTTAATTGGATTTAATGCACCTCACAATTGGTGTATAAGAGATGAGTTATATGTTGGGTTACAATTTGAGACAAACGATAATATGAAGATGACAGTTAAACATTATTCAATGAAAATAAATTATATTTTTATTATTATTGAATCAAAACTAATTTTTTTATATATGAAATGTCCTAATCACATGCATGGTCGTCCATGATGAATGCAAGAAATCAAATAAAAAAGAATAGATAAATGGGACGGACAACACACATGCGTCAATGCGTCACTTTCGTAAGATCATAACAAACTTGACTTATATGTTCATGCATTTTAGGTATGAAATATAATCAATTATATATTTATTATAAAATATAATATGTGAAAGTAATGAAATTTTAATTGTTTTTGTTTAAGTATGGTAAAACAAGAACACATATATCCATATCTTTGATACAAGAAAGAATACAAAGTCAGCATGCGTATAAAATTTCATATAGGAAAGCACAAATTGCAAAACAAAAAGTGATTATCTGTGTTTTTAGTGATTGGATAAGTCTTATGCAATATTGCCAAGATGGTTACATTACATGATCAAATTTTTCCCAAGGTCAGTATATAAAGTTGAAACAATTAAAGTTGTTATTTGGTTAACAAGTTGACAACCGGTATCAAATGTTTTCTTTTTAGTTTTTGGACATTTAAGCAGTGTTGTGAAGCTTTCAAATACTATAAGCCATTGATTCAAATTAATGGAACTTTTCTGTATGGAAAATATAGAGGTACATTATTAATAGCAATAACTCAATACTATAATAATTCTGTATTACTGATTGTATTTGCTATTGTAGAGGGTGAGACTTTGTAAGCATGAAGTTGATTTCTATCTTTGTTACGTGAGCATGTGACACAAAGGGATGTGATTTGTCTTATTTCAGATCGACACCAAAGTATCAAATTTGATGTGAACAATCGACATATGAGATGACAACATCCACATGCTTATCACGTACACTATATTCGACACATTGCAAGAAATTTTAATCATCGTTTCAAAAATCAAAAATTGAAGTAGGAGTTGCATAAATTAGGTATGTTTTATGTTTACCATGTCTTGCATTATTAATAATAGTGAATGGATATTTTTTTAATGATATTGTTAAACCTTGATAGGTTACACACCATATAAACATATATTTGAGGAAAAGGTAGAAAAATTTAGACAAAGTAACCCTGAGATTACTAGCTGGATTAATAGCATCTCAAAGGAAAAATCATGTCCGTCTTTACATGTTTTGGGCAATAGGTGAATTACAATTACATATGGTTGTCATTTTATCTGCACATTAAAATAATGCAAAAGTAAGTATGTAAATTTATAATTTTTATCACATAATTTTTAAACATCATACAAATAAATTACATTTTTTTTTGCTTCATTGTTTCAAAATTATGTCTATAAAATTGCAAATCTTGTCTAATTACCTTAAAGGAATGTCTCCTCCACCTATAAAAGTAATGTATTAAATGACAATAATTTTAAATATTGAATTGAAATACCTATTTTCGTATGGAAGTGTAAAATCTATTATACCGGGATCAATGAGAGCAATGTGAGGAAATCTATCTCAAGCCCATACTTGTAGCAATGATGTAAATCGACATATTTCTTTCTTATCGTAGTGAGTAAAAGTGCACAACTCATGATACAAATATGCTAGATCAGTTATTTCCCAACTATATTGCCCACATTGATCGCAATCAGCCAATAATAGAAGGTACCTAAGCAGTACTCTACTACTCCAATGATCGCAAAGAACTACTCCACCAATCAAACAAAGAATGTAGACACGAACATATCTGTGCAACTGAATTTCATTATCAAAATAGTCCTTTATAATGGAAAAATGTTGATTCAACCAAGTCATCTTCACAGAGGCTTCATGCATTTCATTTTTGGGTGGAAAAATTCCCAAAAGTTTCGTCACATTAGGCTCCCACACGAGTCGAGTTCCTTTCAATAATTGGAACACCATTTATAGGCATACCGATTAATATTGCAATATCTTGAAGAGTGATTGTACATTTCCCTAATGACATACGAAAGGGGTGTGTTTTAGATCTTCACCTTTCAACTAAAGCTTCAATCAGAGGAGGATCACTTTGGAAGAATTGGATTTGAGCAATCCCTGAAAAGTTAGCTCTCCTTAGATGCTTAATAATTTATGGCAAAATATATGAAATATTATCTCTTTTATGATATAATATTGCTCTTCGAATCTTTAAGTCCTGATTCGATGCTTCGCTTCAAATTTGTTAAGATATATGAACACTTTGCAACGTTAGGAGTGATGGATTATCCGGTTCTGGTCTAATATCACAACCAGATTGTGATGAAAATGCCATTAATTTTCCTTCTACAAATTATATAAAAATTATAAGTTAAATATTAATAAATTAACAAATAATAATTAATTAAATCATCTTATCATAAATTTTTTAAATGAATTATTATTATAACTATAATTATCAAATTTATTTTAATTAAATATAATAATAATCAAAATATTAACTTAAAATTAATAAATATATTTTAATTTAATATATAATAAATTATAAAATATTAAATCTTGATATTTAATTGATAATCAAATTTAATCAATTATAACGTATAATATAACTTAAATAAAATTATATAAAATATAATATAATTTAAAATATATTATACTTTAAATATTATTATAAAAATATAATATAATTTATATAATATTATTTAACATATAATAAAATATAAATATTAATTTAATATATACTCACCTAAAATTTTTAACTTTAATAATAAAATATACTGAATATAATATAATATAATTTAGACATTATTATTTCCAATATATTCTAATAAAATCTAAACATTATTATTTAAATGATATTTTAATATAATATAATTTTAAAATTTATATTTTAAATATAATATAATATAATCTTAACATTATTATTTAAGATGTAATAAAATATAAATGTTAACTTAATTGAACTCAATTAAAAAATATGAAACTTTAATATTTAACCGATAATTAAATATAATATAATTTAAATATTAATATTAAAAATATAATATAATATA
Organism: Canavalia gladiata; assembly: GCA_037954105.1. Taxonomy (NCBI): domain Eukaryota; kingdom Viridiplantae; phylum Streptophyta; class Magnoliopsida; order Fabales; family Fabaceae; genus Canavalia; species Canavalia gladiata. The sequence goes on along the minus strand of CM075665.1, from coordinate 12,000,907 downwards.
AAAATTATTATTTAAAATATACTAAAATGTAAAAATTAATTTAATATATTTAATATAATTATATTTTAATATAATAATATTAAAATAAAATATTGAAAATTTAACATAATAAACTAACTATATATATATATTATTAGTTTTCTTTATTATAATATTATTTATTAAATTAATTACGTATATATGCATAATATTTTTCGGATACTTGTGTCTATAATATAATAATATAAATATATTTAATAAATTATATATTATTTAACCGAGAAACATTGTATATTTTTAAAATTAGTAACAATAATATTAACTTATAATTCCCGTATATATATATATAAAGTTATTTTTAAATATATTAAAATTTATTAATTTATAAAAAACTATTTTAAATACTGATTAAATATTATTATATATTTTTAATAAAATCTTAATATTTAATTAATTAAATATAATTCAAATAAATAATAACAATAATAATAATATTAAATTTATTTGTATATAATATCTTATTTTAAAATTTAATTTTATCAAATTATAATAAAATTATTTTAAGATTATCATTTATTTTAACGTTATAAATGTAATGTTATATTAACAAAATTGATTAAATGTTATCATTTATTTCAATATTATAATTTTTAAATATTGATTATATTTTTAAATTTAATAAATAAATTATATTAAAATTTAATAATTAATTTAATCTTATAAAATTTATAATTAATTAATTAATTCAATTATTATTAATAAATATTATTTTAGATACTATTAAAAATTCAATTGTTTATATTATACACACTAAATAATATAAACTAATACATATTTAATTTATGATAAATGTAATTTACTTTATATAAAATTTTTTAACAAAATTAAATACACATTTATCTATAATTTGTACATGTCCCTTTCTTTTCCGATTTTTTCTTTTACTTTGCTCTCCTTTCACTTATTATTAATTTCAACTTACCATGTTCAAAATTTTTCCACTCACAATTTTTACATGAAGGGATTAATATACAGTGGTCTCGTACCGTTGTTGTGCATTTTGCAGTTGAACTACTATGGTCATAAGGCTGAGCTTATGGCACATCATGGAAAACAATCAAATATGCATGCGTCTCCCCAAAACTGCAAGCGACCATAACTGATTTGAGGACACCTTGAAGTATATATTGAAGAGGAGGCGAGGAACATCTTGCTGTGCATCTTAGGGAAGAGGCATGCTGATGCTAGAACTATAGAGGTTGTTGATTGATTTGAGGACGTCTTGTGGTGCATCTTGGAGAGAAGGTGACTTAAAAATTACAGGTTGAGATGAGGGCACACCGCAAAATTTGTGATGCATTTTCAAATATTTCCATATTTTGTGACGCATCATCATACTCTTCCATTAAATGTGTTGCATTTTTTTAAATAACCATTATTTCATACCCAAACATGCAAATTGTTGTATAATATACCTATATAATTTTTTTTTAATTTTTACCTTACAAAAGTTAAATACCTTCATTCTAACAATGTAAAATAATAATAATTAATTTAAATAATAATAAAAAAATAAAAATAATAATAATGATAAACAAAAAAACAACAGAAAAAAATTAAGTAAAACAAAGCAAAATAAATAAAAAAATATTAAAATAAAAAATATTATATATATATATATATAAAATCATAAATTAAATAAATAGTAAAAACGTAAGTAAAAGATATAAAAAAATGAATTTAGTGTTCCATTATTCGTATTTATTCCTTTATCTTATATGTTCAAAATTTTAATTGTTTTAATATTTATTTATTTAGTGTGTAGAAGGTGAAACTAAAATAAAATAAAAATAAATAATCAAAGTAACAATTTAATAATAAATCAAATAAAAAATTTATTTAATTTTATATTATTTTATCTAAATTTTAAAGATTTTAAGTTATTATAATTTTGTAAAGAAAATTTGAATTAACATAAAACATAACAATTGGAGATCAACAAAAATTTTAACATTAAATTGGTGATTAAAATTACAAAAAAATAAAAATAAAAAATTAAATTAAATTAATTAAAATGAAATAAAAATAAATTGAGCTAGCAATTAAAATTCATAAATTAAGAAAAGAATTAATAGTATCAAATCGACCTAAAAAAATATAACAAAGATAAATAGAGATTAATGAATAAAACCTATAATTAAAAGAATATAAATAAAATAATAATAACAATTATAATAATAATAATAATAATAATAATAATAATAATAATAATAATAATAACTAAAAAAAATCATATATTAGAGAGATTGTGTGATAAATAAAATTTAATATTTTGATTTTCACTATTTTATTAAAATTTTTAAGATTTTAATTTTATTATTTAGGATATTTTAAATAATAAATAAAAAATAACTTAAAAATAAATGAGTAATATAAAATAAATTAAAATAACAAATACTAATAAATAAATATTAAATTAATATAATAAAAATTAAAAGTAATAATAATGATGTATAGATAAATAAAATAAGTTATTTCATATATATATATATTAAATTTATTTTTAAATATATTAAAATTTATTAATTTATAAAAAATTGTTTAAAATATTAATTAAACATTATTATATATCTTTAACAAAATATTAATATTTAATAAAATAAATATAATTCAAATAACAATTATAATTCGTATATATATATATATTTTGTCTAATTTTAAATATATTTAATTTTGTGAAATATAATAATTTTTTTAAAATTTTGATTTATTTTTACGTTATAAATTTAATATTATATTAATAAAATTGATTAAACGTTATTATTCATTTTAATATATAATTTTAACATCATATAATTTTAAAAATTCATTATCCTTTTTATATTTAAACATAAATAAATTATATTAAAATTTAATTATTTGTTTAATCTCATAAAATTTATAATTAATTCAAGTTTTATTAATAAATATTATTTTAAATATTATTAAAAATTTATTTATTTACACTATATATATTAAATAATCTAAACTATTATATATTTAATTTATTATAAATATAATTTAATTCATATAAAACGCTTTAACAAAATTAAATATATATTTATTTATAATTTGTTCACGTTCTTTTCTTTTTCGATTTCTTCTTTTATTTTTTTTTTCTTTTATTTATTATTAATTTCAATTCATCATGTTCAAAATTTTTACACTCACAATTTTTACACGAAGAGATCTATAGTAATCCCGTATTGTTATTACGCATCTTACAATTGAACCACCATACTAATAAGGTTGAGCTTATGGTGCATCTAATTGATTTGAAAACACTCTGTGTCGGGTACATTTTGAAGAGAAGACACGCTGATACAAAAGCTCCAAACTAAACTGAGTTGAGGGTACTTACTGTACATCTTAGATAGAAGATATGCTGACATACAAGTTGTAAAATTTATTCTGCATTTTTTAAATATTTTTACCGTTTATGATGTATGTCATATTTTCCAAATATATAACACCCCATTCTAACATTGTAAAATAATAATAATAAAAAAAAATTAAAAAAATACAACAATAGAAAAAATTAAGTAAAACAAAGTATAAAGTAAATAAAATAAAGCAAAATAAATAAATAAATAAATATTAAAATAAAAAGTATTATATATATAAAAAATAAAATTATAAATTAAATAAATAGTAAAAAAGTAATAAAAGATAGAAAAAGGTAGATTAGTGTTCCATTATTTGTATTTATTCTTTTATCTTATTTGTTCAAAATTTTAATTTTCTTCAAATTTATTTAGTGTATAAAAGGTGAAACTAAAGTAAAATAAAAATAAATAACCAAATTAAGAATTTAATAATTAATCAAATAAAACATTTATTCTATTATATATTATTTTATCTAAATTTTTAAGATTTTAAGTTGTTATGGTTTATAAAGAATAATTAAATTAACATAAGCCATGACAATTGAAAATCAATATAAATTTTAAAACTAAATTGGTGATTAAAAATAAAAATAAAAATAAAAATAAAAAATTAAATTAAAATAATTAAAATATAATAAAAATAGATTGAACTAGCTAAACATTTGCAAGTCATGATCATTTCTCATTGTTTTCCTGTACTTTTGTTCACTTTCCAGGTACAAAGTTTGTGGCATAGGCCCAAGCATTGTTGTTGACCGGGTCAGCAAGGTGGTCAGCAAGATTCTCCAAGGGTCCCTTTCCAGTTACAATGGCTTGAACGAAGAATCCAAACATAGAGAACATGGCTAATCTACCATTCTTGAGCTCTTTTACCTTCAACTCTGCAAAAGCCTCTGGGTCCTCAGCAAGGCCCAATGGGTCAAAGCTACCACCTGGGTAGATTGGATCAGTCACCTCACCGAGAGGCCCACCGGCAATACGGTAACCCTCAACAGCACCCATCAAGATAACTTGGGAGGCCCAGATGGCAAGGATGCTTTGTGCATGGATCAGGCTTGGGTTGCCCAAGTAGTCAAGCCCACCTTCACTGAATATCTGTGACCCAGCCTTGAACCACACAGCCTCACCAAACTTGACCCCATTGCGGGCCAAGAGCTCGGGGAAGACACAGCCCAAGGCTCCCAACATGGCCCATCTGCTGTGGATGACTTCAAGTTCACGGTTTCTGGCAAATGTCTCTGGGTCAGCAGAAAGCCCAGCAGTGTCCCAGCCATAATCACCAGGGAACTCACCAGTGAGGTAGGATGGTGCCTCACCGGAGAATGGGCCCAAGTACTTGACACGGTCCGGGCCGTACCATGGGCTTCCAGAGGAAACGGACCTGGAGCCTGTTTTCCTCATGGTGACCTTAAAAGCCTTTGCAGTTGCAAGGTCAGGGGTGGAGGAGGCAGGCTTGATTGCTTTTCCAGCAAATGATGGAGAAGAGAGAGACATTGTTGAAGCAGCCATTGTAGAATAATCTTAGTGGCAATTAAGTAATAATGAAAAGCTTTTTGAAAAGAATGGTTATCTTGGATGCTTGTTGTTGAGGCAGGCTCGATGGGGACTATATATAGCTTGAAAGGGAAAATGGTTACTTATCTTATGAGATCTATATCTGAATTTCTATTGGTTTGGAATATCATTTGTGTCCACTTGCTTCTTCTCTTGCCACTTATCTGCTTATGAATTGTTTGTTTTTCTTCCCTTACCAACATAAATCAAATATCATTAAATACTTTATCCATCCAATAAGGGATTGCCAAGTAGGAATTTTCGGATAGGTTGCTTGTATGTAATAAATAAATTGTATATTGTGGGACACTTCTGGTATGTTATTAATCTTTACTGAAAAAGGACCATAGACCATAGTGCATTGGTCCCTTTGCTAGTTGATTAAATTGGTGCTCCATCAATTTTTTTTTTTCGAAAATGCTTAGCATCAATTTACACCAACAATTTCATATTCACATTATTTGGGGCGTGTCTATACATAGAATGGTCTAACACACACACACACACACACACAATATTTTAAGCTTTCATTTAGGCAAAGTAGAGATTAGGAAGGGTAATCGATAAGAATAATATACTTCTTAAAATTAATTATCAAAATAATATTATTTTAAATATATTACTAAATTGGAATAGTTTTTTATTGTTAGTTTTTCAACAGTACGAACATTTTTTACCATTCAAAATTTTTTTAACCGTTTTTAACAATGAAAACTGCTACAGGAAAGTATTTAAAACATATTTCTGGTGATAGTTTTTTAATGGATTTAAAAACTTGCAAAAGAAATTAAAATTATCACAAATTATTTTTTCATCGTAACAGCTCCAATTTTTATAATATATTTTAACTAATATTATTCTTATAATTTAATTTTGAAAATGCACTTTCTTTATCAACCCTCTTACAATCATTTTATCTGTTTCAGAACCAATTTTATTTCTATAAATTATATTATCTTTATATCCATTCTCATTAAATAAAAATAAAAGTAGATATTATAATATTAAATAATTTTAATTTACTAAATTATTTATCTAGTATTATATATCATATATTTTTAGTATGGACATCATTAAATAATATGATTCATTTTTACAAAATAAATAGAAATATAAAAAATATTAATTAAAATAATTTAAAAATTAAGATAAGATAAAGTAAAAGAATTTAATATAAATTACGATATATCAAAAAGTATCGAAGATATAAAAAAGGAAATGCAACCTTTAATGCGATATTTCGAAAAAACTAACGTTATTAAGGTTAATTTTTTAACCATTAACCAAAGGAATAAACTCACCAAAAAATGACGACTTTAAAAAAAAGTATTATTATTCATCAAATTTATGTTTATATTAAATTTCTTAATCATATTATATAGAAAATCTAATTGGTCTAAATTGGGAAAAAAATTAATAAAAAAAAATATGAAATTTTAATTAAATTAAAAATCAATCTAAAATATTAATTTGATTTGAAAATAATTTAAATTAAATAATTTCTAAATTAATATCAAATTCTAATGCAATCATAATAAATCAATTACAAATCATAAATTTTATCACTTAAGATCTTCAATAATATAACTAGCTAAATTAATTCATGTTGGATTTGGGTTTGGATTAACGCAATTCATGTCTTGAATTTCCTTAATGAGATCCTGAAATGCTTGTTTCATATGCTTGGTCTTACTTCTAATCATGAGACCTTACATTCCTTGTAAAGGATCTTCAAATGATTAATCTTACTTAACATGGTGCTCACATTCACATCATTTCCTTTTTCTTCAACAAGATTCGTCCTTAAATCTTAAAGGTCACCTTGGTACATCCTTTGTTTTCCTACCAAACATACTCTTTATTCTTCTTTTCAATATTAGCGCGAACCTTGTCATGTAAGTTTTGTACAAACTTAGTCTTTTGTTTTTCCTCCAATTTAACATAATTATTAATAGGAAATGGGAAAACATCTAAAAGTGATAAAAGATTGAAACCATATACAACCTCAAAAGGTAAAAAGGAAGTAGATGTATGAACAAATCTATTATATGCAAATACCACAAAAGGCATACAATTTTTCAATTTTTTAAATTATTTTTAATTATAGCACATAATAAAATGTTTAAAGTTCTACTCATAATCTTAGTTTGTTAATTTTTTTATGGACGTGCCACAGTAAAGAATCACAACTTAGTGACCAACTTATTCAATAAGGTTCCTTAGAAATGACTAAGGAATTTAACATCTCGATCATTCACTATAGTTTTAGGAAAATCATACAGACAGACAATCTCTTTGAAAAATAAATCAATAATATAAGTGTCATCATTAGTTATAGAACATGCAATAAAATATACAATTTTTCTAAACCTATCCACAAACCATAAAAATACTATCTTTTCCATTTGAGATACTATGAAGCTCTAGTATAAAATCCATAGAAATATTAGTTGAAAAATAGATAAGACAGTTGTCGCAACCGTAATTCCGACGAGACGATGAACTCGCTAAAATTTTGAAAAATGAATTAATTTGGATTAATGTGGAGTCGCCACCAAATTTTATTTAAGGAAAAAAGATTTGGAAAAACCCTGACTCGAGAACGAGCTTCTAAGTTCGGGAGTCGATTACAAGTAGGGAAGGTGTTAGGCACCCTACTCGCCCGTTCCGAAGAACGGTACCCTTAAACTGAGTGTGTAATTTTTGAAAATTGTTTGATCCCTTTAATGTGAGATAGATGCTTGATGGAGGTTAGCCTGACAGGACTTGATCCTGCTCCTACGTATTCCCTGGTGCAATGGGAAATTCAAGGCTTACGTAGTTCTGGTTTCGTTTTGAAGGCTTGACCTTCAAAGAGTATTTTAAAAGAATATTTGAAGATTTTGCTATTAAGAAACATTTTTATTTTTGGGAGGAATCTTTGGTCCACTCATGCACAAGACCCGAGGCGGCTAAGGCAACACAGGGACCTATACGAACTACTAAATGTTGAACAGCAGGTAAATCGCCAGTTCCCCATTTAGAGCCCATTGCGTGAGACCTAGAATCCCAAAATATTTAGGAAAAGATGTTTTTTAAATTTGAAGAGGATCTCAAGTCCACTCATGCACAAGACCCGAGGCGGCTAAGGCAGCACAAGGACCTATATGAACTACTAAATGTTGAACAGCAGGTAAACCGCCAGTTCCCCATTTAGAGCCCATTGCGTGAGACTCGAAGATCCTAAAATACTTGAAAAAGATTTTTTTAAATTTTCGAAGAAAGAAATACTTTGCAATTGATGTAGGTCATAAGATAAAAGAAAACTAGATTGTGAGGTAATTGGGGGTTTAATGTAATTTTAGCCATTGGGATTTTTGTAAAATTTTCTATGAATTTTAGATTTTTATGTAATTTTCTGAAAATTTTTATTAATTTTCAGGAATTTTTAATTTTTAAGTAATTTTCTGTTTTTTATTTATTTTTCTGAAAATTTTGTTTTTTTTTATTTTTCTGGAATTGTTTTTATTTTTATGTAATTTTTTGATTTCTAGAATTTTTTATTCATTTTCTTAATTTCTGGAATTTTTATTAATTTTCGATTTTCTGGAATTTTTTATTATTTTCTGGATTTTTTTATTAATTTTTGAATTTCTCGGAAATTAGGGGGCAACTTTATAATTTTTCGAAATTTGGGGCAGTTCTGTAATTTTTGGAAATTTTGGGGTAAGATTTGGTATTAATGGATTTAAGAAAGAAATGAAAAGGTTGAATTTGAAACTTGATTCGGGCTTAATTTTGATAAAAGGTTGGCCTTAAATTGTTTAAGAGAGACAATTATACCAATGCATTGTAAAGGAATTAGTTAATCAGTTCCATGTAATTTCATAAGGCGGAAGAAATAGACATGACATCCAATTTCATAATACTTGTTTGAAAATTATAAGATATAGGACCCTGAAAGATTATAAGCGAGGAATCTATTTGAAGGTTATAGAAAATGTGGGACCCGCCAACTATTATTCCTTTGGTAAAAGCTTTATCTGTGGCCCACACTAAGTTACTTGCCCTTATGAAAAGGTGGGAATTAAAATTAAGGCTTGGGGAACCCATGGCTTAAGAGACACTTGCATAGCCCACTTACCACCAAACCGAATTTGCTTTTGAGCTTCTCAAAACCCCTGATTTCATTTAACATACATTTAGTAGGTGGAAGGACAAGACTTACACCTAAACTGCATGGGGCCTATTCACGTCGCAAAGCAAAAGACCAATTTCTCTCCTCTGTGGACGTTGGTTGTAGCCTATTTTGAGGGCCTCACAGGTTGGGTCTACAATGTGTCATTAAGGAGCAAAGGTGCTAATGACAAGTTCGGTCATGCGTAATACCAGATTTATTGAACTTGCCTACCCTTTTCATTACCCTTCACCAAACAAATGGCGAGCATAAGAGGAGTGGTTGCGTTGGAGATGGCAGCCTTTGCATGGCTTTGTTGTGCAACAACCCTGATGCTATGGTTCAGATACCAATTCCAGGATATGCGTCTAGACTCAGCTTGAACCAAGGTGTTGGTATTTGGCTCATCCGAAAGCGAGATAAGCCATCTTGTATAGATGCATAAGAAAATGACGTACACCTCCAGCAAATGGGTTTTTCGTTCTGGCGAAATGGTTTCATGTTACATGGATCGTTCATATGGTTTGTGCCTCCCTAGCATCGTAAGCGATATGGCCGCCACGCCATCTGCATGAAGCAATACTCAAGGGAGCCAGGAATCCGAACGTCGACGTTCGATCACACCAGGGAACCAACCGCTCTCTATGAGCGACGCAGGAATCACCATCCCTTTCTCAGCTATAGTGATGCATGCAACAGCCAACGAGCACTCACCCTTTAAATTTGACTCTTCCGATTTCTGTGTGTGTTGATAAAACAGAGTCATGCTATGGTCATCCCCTGACTATGTGGCAAGCAACCAGACCTATGGCTCAAATTCAAGATTTCTTCGAGGTTGATATGGACTCTCTCACGCCAATCCGAAACGCAGAGAACACACGCTCATATTCATGGTTCAGGGAAATTCCCCTCATACAGGCCCCATCAAACGGTTCATGGAGACACATTCATTCTTATGGGAACCGGATCTTTTATGCAAATCGGGAGAAAACAACTAACAGAAATCATTCGTATCTATTGTTCCCCCATAGCTTTTCTTGAAGATTGACCAAAGATTAAACAGAAAACTCTTCCCTATTGACTATGGTGTGTACATTTCAAGATAGTTCTCCAAGTAAATCCATGCAAAAAAAGGTTTGATTCAAGAATAAGGGTTGCACTAACCTGTACAAAGTTGAAAGAAGTCGTGCCGGCGAGCCACAAGGGTCGAGTTCCTTTCGCCTGAATCCTTTTGCCTCAAATGTGCTTTCTTCCAGCAGAGAAAGAAGTTCTCCCTCCCCTCCTTTTCTATTTTCTAATCTTTTTTTATTGTTTTAATTGTTTATATATATATATATATATATATATATATATTATTGTCTTTTGTTTTTCCATATTTGCTTTTATTTTCTGTTTTAATTTTTTTGTTTTATCATTTTTTCTCTTACTATTTTTAACTTTCTATTTTTTTATATTAATTTTTGTTAACTTCAAATTTTCCTTATTTTCAATTTTCAATTTTTATTTGTTTATTTTTATTTTACTTTTTCCGTTTATCTTTTTTTATTTATTTTTTGGTTTCTTGATTAATTTTAATGGTTGTGGGCTTCGGACATAAATTGGTGTTTACAACAGTATATAAACCATGAGGCATTACCTTAGATTTTTCTTATAAATAAGTAACACATTTTCACACATAAGTTTAACATTATACTTCATAAGTTTTTTGAATGTCAAAGTGTCTCATTAACCTTTTCCCACAAGCTTCTCTAATAATAATTTCCCTCACACTACATTTAGGCACACATAATTTATTTTACTTAAATAAATATTCATCTTCCATAAAATAGTCTTCAAAACCATGTTCAAAACATATTTCCCACAATTGTCCAAATTCAACATCATTAGCATACAAGGTTTTTAGTAATTCACATCTAAGTAATTTAGTTTGTAGAGTTATAGGTAACATATACCTTCAAAACAATACGCCACCTACAATATTTTCCTTTTCTTTTTTGTATTTTATAACACAAGGAAACATCTCAATAAATTCTAACCATTTAGCATGTCTTTTGTTGAGCTTACCTTGAGACTTTAAAAACTTCAAGTTGAGATGATTGGAATGGATGACAAAATCCCTTGGCCAAGGATAATGTTTCCAATTTTACAGGGCCCACACCAAGGCATAGATCTCTTTATCATAGGTTGGATAATTGAGTGTAGCTTAACTAAACTTATCACTAAAATATTCCTCAGGTTTGAAATCCTGCATAAAAAAAAAACTTTTATACACATTCTAGAGGAATCACATTCAATCTCAAAAACTTTATTAAAATTAGGTAAACTTAACACAGAGACATTGATTAACTTATCCTTTAGCGAATTAAAAGTTTTTTTCATATTTTTCATCCCAATTAAAAATAACATTCTTTTTAACTAGTTCACTTAAAAGGACAACTATAGAACTAAAATTTTGTTTAAACCTCCTACAGAAACTTGTTAAACTATGGAATTTCCTTACCTTATTCGCATTTGTAGGTGTAGGTCATTCTCTAATTGTCTTAACTTTTTCTTCATCAATACTAATTCCCTAAGTACTTACAATAAATTCTAAGAAGATAATTGATTCCATACAAAAGTTCACTTCTCAAGATTAACATGTAACTTATGGGTTTGTAAAACAGTACACACAACACGTAAGTGATCTAAGTGTTCATTCATTGTGTTACTATAAATTAAAATATCATCAAAATAGACAACAACAAATTTTCTAATAAAATTTTACAAAATATGACGAATTAATCTCATGAAAGTGTTTAGTGCATTAGAAAGACCAAATGATATGACAACCCATTCATATAACTCATATTTTGTTTTAAAGTTGGTCTTCCACTCATCACCCTCTTTTATATGAATTTGGTGATACCCACTTTTAAAATAAATTTTAGAGAACAAACAAGAACCACATTGTTCATCAGCTAAATCATCTAACCTCGGAATATGATAGTGATACTTTATTATAATCTTGTTCACAGCTCTATAGTCCACACACATGTGCCACATTCTATCCTTCTTTGATATCAAAATAATAGGTACCACACACAGGCTAAGACTTTCCCTCACATTATTTTTCCATCTCATAACCTTTTTGTATCAACTCCTATACTTACCTTTGAATCTCCTTGGCCTCTTCAGGACTAGTTCTATAGGCTAGATAGTTTGGAATGATAGCATCGGGGATAAAATCAATTTGGTGCCCCAATGCCTCTTATAGAAGGCAAACTTTTTGGTAGTTTTTTAGGAAATACATCATCAAATTCCTGCAAGAAAGATTAAAACATACTAGGATAAGAAAAGTTATGATTGTTAGTAAAATAAATATCCTTATACATGAGTGTAAGAACCTGCTCATTTTCTCTCAAAACACTTTCGAGCAAATACACTAACTTTCTTTTCTTTATCTTTATTTTTTTTATTTTTTCTTTTCACTCTCACTTTTTTGACTTTTTACTTTTTCTCCACTCTTCATTTCTTCTCTCTTTTTTCTTAATTTTCTAATTCTTTTTCTCTCATCTTACACTCTTTTGAAATTTGCATTTGATCAAAATAAGTCTCAATAGATCTTAATGGAGTTAATACAATTGTTTGATTATCCACTATAAAGGAATATTTATTTTTAAGTCCATCATGCATAACCTTCTTATCATATTACTAAGGACGTTCTTAACAATAAATGACCTGCATGCATTGGGCAGTGCCACACAACACAATATCTTTATACTTGCATATAGAAAAGGACACCAAGACTTTCTTACTAATGTTTACATCCCCACAATCATTTATCCATTACAACTTATAAAAATTAGGATGCTTCTTAGTAGAAAATTTTAATTTCTCCACTAGCAATGTTGCAATTGTCACTATCTATAATCACACTACATACCTTATTGTTCACAAAGCATTGAGTATAAAAGATATGTTCCATTTGCTCTAAATCTCTTTCATCGTATGGATGTATGTTTAAGGCACGTCTTGTGGCCAAGATATCTCCATGCATGGGTTTTGTTACATCAATATCATTACAATTCTTTAACTTCGACATTTTTTCTTTCTCCGAGCTTACACTCTCAATTTCACCATTATCAAGAATGGTCATGATCCTTTGATTTAAACATTGAGAAGAAATGTGCTCAAGAACTTGACACTTAAAGCAACGAAAGCGACTTGACTTATAATAGAATTTAGTTTCAAATTTTCCTTTGAAAATAGGTCCTGCTGACTACCACTTAGATTCCTTTTTTGGTTTAGAATTTTCCTTCTTGTTGGACCAATTGCACTTCCATGATAAGTTAGAAGCATATTTGCAAGTGCTCCTAAATTTGAGTTTTCTTTCCACCTAAATAATTTTATGAAACAATTCTTCCATCTCCATATAATGTTGTAGCTCCACCATATCAACTATCTCTCTTTTTAACCCTTGAATAAATCTTTCCATGGTGGCTTCCTTATCCTCCTCAATGTTAGCTCTTATCATGATAATTTATCTTTCCTTATAATAATCTTCAACATCCATAACATATTGAGTAAGACTTTGCAGTGTCTAGTGCAAGTCTCTATGATAGAAACTTAACACAAATTTTTTTCTTATGACTATGTTTATCTCTTACCATGTTCATATAGATATCTCTCCATATCTCCTCCTAATAATAAAAAATTAATCCCACCAATTATTTGCATAATCGCTAATAGATACAACAACTAATTTTACTTTTTTCTCCTCAAGTAATTATGACAATTAAATATATGCTCCACCGTTCTCTCCCACTCAAGATAAGTTTCAAGCTCATTATTTCCTTGAAATGGTGGGAGGTATAGTTTAATACTCCCCAGGTTTCCATCCTTCCCTTCTCGATACCTTCTTCTTTCTATGAAACTTTTACTTTCTAATTCTAAGTTCTTCCCCCAATTTGCTTTTGCATAAGGGTGAAGTAGTCTTTGGGGACTCCTTCGGTTAGAAGATCGACACCTTCGTCTCGATTGATCCTCCACATCATCCAACCTCCTATTCAACTTTTAGAATTGATTTTAAATGGATTTTATGAATAATTTTAGATTTGTTTCATTTTGATGGAGTTAACCACTAATGTTGGAAATATTTCAAATTGAACAAAATAAATAAATTAGTATAATAAAATCTCGTCAATCACTCTCTTAGTATTTACCCTCAATATTTATACTCTTTACTTATGTTTACACTCAAATAAACTTTTTTTCTATAATGCTCTCACCAACTCTTGAATAGAGTAAGGAGTACTAATAAAAGAAATAAATGATTAGAATAATCCAGAATCTAGAACTCAAATATTATAGTGCATTAAGACTAAAGGCCTATTTTTGTTTTAATATCAAATTATATTAAATTTTTTTAACTTGAATTTATATCATAATTGTTTACACTTTTTTATTTTTTTTTATTATACTTGGTAAATAGGAACTTTAATGCTATAAGAGATAGAGATATAATTAATTTTAATTTTTTTAAATAAAATTTATAGGATATATGTTAGACAAAGAAAAAAAAGGATAAATAAAAGATGAACGAGAGAAAGGACAGTGAAAAACAGGAAAGACACGAATAAAGTAAAACAATAGATAAATGACACTTAATTTCAATAGTCAAATATCAACTAATATGATTCACCCTTCATAGAATAAATCGAAATACAAAAACATTAATTTGAACGTCTTGAGAATAAGGATAGGATAAAGTAAAGGAATTTGACTTAAATGCAACTTACTGAAAAGCACCGAATATCAAAGAGAAATGTGACTCTTACCACGACCTACCAAAAGAACTAATATTATCAAGGATAGTGCTTTGCCCAAGAACCAATGGAATCAACTCACACAGAGATGAAAACTCTCAAAGAGAAGTATTATTATTCATCCAACTTGTTTTTACATTAAATTCCTAATTAAATTAAAAATCAATCTAAAATCTTAATTGAATTTACAAATAATTTAAAGCAAATAACTTGTAAATCAATATCAAATTCTAATATAATCTATAGAAAATCAATTATAATTCATAACCTTATTACTTAAGATATTCAATAACATGACTATATAAATTAATCCATGTTGGATTTAGATTTGGATCAACGTATTTTCTTTCTTGAACTTTCTTGATAAGACCTTGAAATGCTTGTTTCATACGATTAACCCTACTTCTAGTCATGGGATCTCTCATTTCTTGTAAAGGATCTTTCAAATGATAATTCTTTCTTAACATGGTCCTCACATTCACATCACCAAGAATTCGAGCAACAATAAGTTGTATATTTTTCCATCCTTAACCTTATCATAAATAAGTTTTAATCTTAGATCACATGTACTAGAAACTTGAAATTGTTCTTTTTTCATTATAAAGGATTTAGCATAGTTGTTGTTGTAATCTAGAATAACTTTTTTATTTCTTTATAATTTATTCATTCAATTGATGTTAGCATCTATTAATATACATATATAGAATGATTAGATTGAAAATATTGATTATATTCGATGTAAAAATGTATAATATGATAATATCTTAAACCAAAAAAGACATACTTAGAACTTGTGAGTCTATTTTGTATTTTATTTTTAATATAAAAATGTAAAGTTGTGCAAGTTTTGGTTGGTATCCAAACATAGGTAATAGACTACCTATTAGATGATATGATTGACTTGTATTCGAATAGTTAGTGGTCTTTCGTCATTGTTGATGGATCTATCAAGTTTTTTTCTAGGTGCGTCAATGCAAACATCATATCATAACTAGGAATATGTTGAAAAATTTTGCTAACAGTCGAACCATGTGTCGCAACCGTAATTTCGACGAGACGACGAACTCGCTAAAATTTTCAAAATGAATCTTATTGGATTAATATGAAGTCGCCACCAAATTTTTATTTAAGGAAAAAAGATTTGGAAAAAACTCTGACTCGAAGAAGAGATTTAGGTTTGGGAGTCGGTTACGAGTGGGGAAGGTGTTAGACACCCCATTCGCCCGTTTCGAAGAACGATACCCTTAAACTGAGTGTGTGATTTTTGAAAATTGTTTGATCCCTTAATTAATGTGAAAATAAATAGATTGATGGAGGTTAGCCTGACAGGACTTGATTCTGCTCCTACGTGTTCCCCGATGTAATTGGAAACTCAAGGCTTACATAGTTTTGGTGTGTTTTGAAGGCTTGACCTTCGAAATTGCTTGAAAAGGAGTGTTCGAAGATGAACATGTTGTTTTGAAAAGCTTTTTATTTTTTGGAGGAACCTTCAGTCCACTCATGCACAAGGTCCAAAGCAGCTAAGGTTGCACGGGGGCCTATACGAACTACTAAACATCGAACAACAGTGTAGACCGCCAGTTTCCCGTTTAGAGTTCGTCGCGTGAAACTATAGATCCTAAAATATTTTGAAAAGTGTTTTATTTTTGGAGGGACCCTCAGCCGACTCATGCACAAGGTTCGAGGTAGCTAAGGCTACACCGGGGCCTATACGAACTACTAAACATCGAACAATTGTGTAGACTGCCAGTTTCCCATTTAGAGCTTGTTGCATGAGACGATAGATCCCAAAACATTCTGAAAAGAATTTTATTTTTGGAGGAACCTTCAGTCCACTCATGCACAAGGTCTGAGGCAGCTAAGCCTGCATGGGGGCTTATATGAATCTCTAAACATCGAACAGTAGTATAGACCGCGAGTTTCTCGTTTAGAGTTCGTCGCGTGAGACTGTAGATTCCAAAACCTTTTGAGAAGCGTTTGATTTGAAATAAGAGATGGATTTGATTCAAGATTGAAGAGAAGAATAAAACTTGATTGAAATGGAACGTGATTTTGAATGTTGGAAATTGAACTTGATTCAACTAAAACAAACTTGATTTGGTTTTGAAGAAGAGAATGAAACTTGATTTGGAATGAATTGAACTTGTTTTGAACATTGGAAGCAAAAGTACTTGATTTAAAAGTAAAATACTTGATTTGAATTTGAAAACAAAGAAGAGAAAAAAGGATTTGATTTTGGGGAATTAAATTTGATTAGAACTTGAGGAGAAAAATTAAAATTTGGTTTGAGTTAAAGTGAACTTGATGAGATTTTCTGAAATGAAATAGATTTAATTTTAATGAAAAGAGCTTGATAGAAGTTCTAAGAAAGGGTTGAATTTGGTTTCAAATAAGAAGAGTTAGAAAGGAATTAAATTTGAAATTTAATTGAAGGTTTGTAGCTTATGTTTGTAAGCTTGTGGCTTAAAGGCTTGTTCCTATGGCTCGTGGCTCGTTTGGTGGCTTAGGGTTTGTCGGCTCACTGTGAAGCTTGTGGGCTTGCTTGGTAGCTTGCGGCTTGGCGGCTTGGTTGAAGCGACTCGTGGCTTGTCCCTCGTGAGCTGGCTTAGGAGGATCTTTGGTGGCTCGCATGGCGGCTTGGGGCATGCTGGCTCGCTGTGCGGCTTGGTAGCTAGTCCGAATGGCTCACGGCTTGGGTGGAGCTTGTCGGCTCACGTAGTGGCTTAGAGGCTTGACCAAATTAAAATAAGAATTGGTGCAGCGGGTTTTGAACTTGCGTCGCGTATATTACGGGTCGTGCCCTCGACCACTGGGCTAAGCCATTTGGCTAGGATTTAATACTATTCAATTTTGATTTTAATTTGGCTAACCTTTGGTGGGGCCTTGCTCATGTACATGCACGTTAGAATCACGGTCTTTGACAGAGTCATTCTCCATTGATTCTCATTGGAATTCCCTGTTCATCATTTGCAGATCCTCTCTGGGAGCGTTTCTTCAAGTCGGCTTAAATCTAATTATCCCCACATTCGATGCCAAGCCAGAGCAATTTAAGATTCAGTTCCTATGCTTCCAACCACGGGATCCATGTTGCTGATCAGAAAGAACACATCAGAGGTGGCTTCTGTGGAGTGAGGTGCATACAATATGAGCTACGTCTCTTGACTAACTGCCTACGATAACTGGGGTACAATCAGCTTCAGGACCAGACCTCCCCTCCCTTAGGTCTCTATAATGTATATTGCTACCTTAAGGGTAGTCGATTTCCTTGCTGACTGAATTCAGCCAAGTCTTCTTGCACGTTTTGGTTGGATAAGTAATCAGAGTCTTCTTCAATAACCAATGACTAGATGCATGAACCTTGCAGGTAGTATTCAAGCCAAGAAAACCTTCTTAGTAGCAGGCCTATGAACATGGACTAGTAACTGGAGACACCGAGCAGTTATACATGCTAGCTGTGGTGCTATCAGCGAAGTTCACATGGAATCGAATGTACATAGGCTTTTTGGTTATGTTACCAAGCACAGGATTTATCTTGACATGAGCCCTGCCACTCTTTATGACTTCGAGACTAGCGAGGGCCTCTACTAGATCCTGTTCTGGATCTCAAACTCAAGGCTTACAGTTGTGAGACCTAAATCTTGGATTTGCCTAGACTTATAGTACCAAACTCACATGTACTCGTGTAGTTCCAACTGGAGAAATGGGCCTCTATACGGTTGTCCCAGCCATTTGATCTTAGCCCCTATTACTGGATGCGCTCCCCTCAATGATGGTCACGATATCTTTCTTGAGCCAACCTTAAAGATACGCTGACTTCTGTCGAAAGCTCGCACAAGGCATCATAATAATTGTATAACATTTCAGAAGCATAATATCGAACTCTACGACCTTGATCAAAGGAAGGATTCGACATATGTATGCCCTTTATTCAAGATTCGAATCCGCTTCAATATAGAATCTTTGGTAGCTACTAAACTGTCACAGAGGTCTACTTGACCCTTAGCATAACAGGATTAATCATATCCCCATATCCATATCCACACTTCGTATTAGGCAAGGGCTAGGGTCAATTGACTACTGAAACATCATGACAGCACTGATGCAGAATTTTCTTGAACATAGTGTGGGTTTTATAACATGTACACAACCGATCATGGAACCATTCAGGGGTTCCCAAAATTTACTTAAATGGAGAAAGGTTTTAATTTTTTTATATGCTAGGCCAATGGGCTAAGCTTTAAGCTTATTGATGCGACAACTTTTCTTATATCATGTTTGATTATTAAGCATCCATCGTTTCCCCAGTAAACCAGTTTCTTACAAGATTTTTACGTAGAAAATAAACCTTTTAATGATTGAGCTTTGCAGACTCGAAGAAGATCTTAGGAAAACAAAATTGAGCCCGATTGACATGAATCTTATTATTCTATTGATAATATATGAACTGAATACCTGGAAACGTGAGGAGATTTGCAAATACAGAGAGCTTTTGGGGTTTGATTCCTTTTCCTTCTAAGAACCGTTCCGTGATGTGCAAAGAAGATTACTTGTTCAAGAGCCAACTGAGAGACTTTGTGATTCCTTGTCCACCTCTCAGAAGCAGCGGGCCTCTCCGCAATATCTAGGACCTCCCCTGAGAAAATGAAGCCTTCCTCTCCCATTCGTCCAAAGCCAGAAAAAGGCCAAGACTCCTCCCCCTTCTCTTAGTACAGCCACCCCCACCAAAGAAAACTCCCCCCTTCTTCGTTCTAAATTTCGTTTTTCTCTTAGTAATTCGTTAATTTGCTCCCCCGCTTTTTTTGTTTCCTTTCTTTTTAATTCCTTTTCTCTTTTTTTTTCAGGTTTTTTTTTATCATTTTTTGTTTTTTTATATATATTTTCTTTTTAACTTTTTAAATGATTTTTTTATTTTGAGAGTTTGTTTTTTTTCATTTTTTGTTTTGAAAATTTCATTTATTATTATTTTTTCTTTATGATTGATTTTTTTTTTCTCTTATTTTTTTTGATTGTTTTTAGTTTTAAAATTCTATTTTATGTTACTACTATTTTGTTTTTATTTATCTTTAATTTCATATTTTTTTTAGGTCAATTTTTTTTCTTTTCTGTTATTTATTTATTTTTTAATCGTTTATTCAGATTTTATTTTTATATTTCATTTTTTTTCGTTTTCTTACAATTTTTATTTTTATTATTTTTAATTATTATTTTTCAATTTTCCTTTTTTATCTTTTTACTGTTTTATTTTTATTCTGCTTTTGGTATTTATTTATTTTGTTCATTCTTCTATTTTCTGTATTTCTTTTTCGTTTTCTTGTATCCCTTTTATTATTTTTCCAAGATATTCTTTTTCCATTTTTTATTTTTTATTTTTTTATTTATTAATATTTATTTGTTTATTATTTAAATTAGTATTAATTTCTCGATTAATTTTAACGATCGGGGTCTCGGACATAAATGGGTGTTTACACCATGGTGACACAATAGATCTTTCAATATATTGGATGGATCGGTTACAAGAGGAATCAAATCTCATTACAAAAAATATATTATTTCTATATGTTAAAATTATAGTTGTATTGTTTAAAAACTGTCACAAATATTATTACCAATATTTAAAAAAAAGACAGATCCATAAACGTTAGAAATTGTAATTATTACTAGTGGTTAAAAATAGCCACAAATATAAAAAAAAATTAATTAAGAAAAATTAAATCTCAAATTTTTGATACCATCCCTCTAATCTGGTGGTAGGTGATACTACAACATGGCTTCAGACTTGGAAGTAGACTCCATGATGTCCAAAAGTCCTCTATTTTGTGTGAAACAAAATTATTTGTTTCTACAAGAAGACTATCAATAATATCAATTTTTTCTTATAATTCATGATTTCGAGAATATTTCTTAAGACCATTAATGATATTGATTAACAATATATACAACCAATTTATTAGATAAGAAACATAAATGTAATCATATTCTTCTCGACTTATTTTTTTCAATTTTGACATGCCAAAATAAATTGAAATAAAATAAAAATATAGAACCTTGAAACATAAAAAACCAATCCAACAAGGTGAATAAATCAATATACAACAGAAAACTAAAATAAGAATCCTTACAAGTTTTTCTTAATTAATTTTAAGAATCATATTGAAGAAACTAATAGGCAAGGTTGCATTCACCCTACCCCAAGAACAACCATGGATGTAGTTTGAACTTTGAAATAGAGATGTTATAAATCTTGTAGTATGAAAATATAGAGAAGCTAGCAATGACATGCCTCACAGCACCATTCGCTTCTAAATAAATTTTTATTAGAGAGCTGAACATTATTTAAGATCATAATTAAGGTACATGTCTTATGCTTAACTATAAAGATGCATTAATTACCTTTCTTCACATTTATCTTCCTAAATGAATACCATGTCTTTCTAAGTGAAGCTATTTATTTAATATTTTATTTAAGTTATTAGTTTCCTAACCAATTGTAATGATTTCCCCTTAAAAGAAGTTTTTGTTAGACTTTTTATTTTTAAAAGGTTAAACTTAACCCTTTTATTGATGCTAGTAGTTTTTAAATCAAACAGTATTAATCCTTTGTTAGTTCTTCATTATAAACAATGTTATATAGATATTAGCTACATATGCTCTGTCCTTTTAAGTAAATTTTGTTCAGAGCAAGTGAAGTTATTAATTTATGATCCTAACTATTTTTTAAATTTTTATTTAAGATAATTTTTATTGTATCTTAACTATGTTATTTTAAAAGTATTAAAATTAATAAGGATAAATATGAAAATTTTTAAAGTGTTCCAAAAGCCAACAATTAGCAATCAAGTGTGTAAAGATAGGTTACTAGGAGATTTTTGAAAAGCTGATCCAACTTAGCATATTATTTATTAAGTTCTTGAACATGTTTAAAAAATCTATAAGAAAATTCAATGAGATGAGCAACGTGATTGAACATAATCTTACTTAGCAATTGCTCTACCAAAATTAATAATGTTTTGGAAGTCTTCGCATCACTTTTCATGTAAAAAATATAGATCTTTAAGATACTACCATATTGTTAGAAGAGTTCTTCCAGCAACATGAAAAGAAAACCAAAATCAATTTTCAAAACTAGTTTCATTTTTAATTGGTTTCTTTCTCCTTCTGCCTCCATGGTCAACTGAACACTCCCTTCGCAACACCAAAACCACCATACTACTTGCACTTAGGCCTCAGCAGCAAAGTCCATTTCTCCTCAACACTATCATTTCATCCTCTTGTCCTTCCCCTTTGTTGTTCACCTAGGGATGAAAATAGGCTAAGTTAGGTTAGGCTTTAAGTGTTTAAGTCAAGCCTATTAAAAAACCCTAAAGCCTATTAAAAAATCTAAAAGCCTGAGTTTGAGCCTAATACTTATTATAGGATTTTTTTTTAATTGTCAATGTTTGACCTGTTTTAAAGCTTACAAGGTCTACAAACCTATTTAAAAACCTACAAAACAAAAAGATTAATAAATAGACTTAAAATTTATATAAACGATTGATTGAAAATGCTTAAACCTTAAAGCCAACTAGATAAAAAGTTTGTAAGCTTAACTATATAATTTTAAAGCATCTATCTTGAACATTAACTATATATAAATACAATAACATATACAAAAATATATATAATGCACGTACATAGCACCCACACATATACAAATTTAGATACACATAAAAACTAAAGTAAAATATAAAGTACTTATTTTAAAATTAAAGTAACATACACAACTCTTATAATAAACATTAAAAAGTTTTGCAAATATAGGATTTTATTTTACTTAAAATTAAAAATTATAATTTTTAACAAACTATATAAATATATTAATTATATAAATATAATATATTAAAATAAATATAATACATGGAAAATTACATTGACATCTCCTAAGATTCATTGAAAAAGCATCCAATTCCCTTTCCTTTTTTAATTTATATAAAGACATGACACCGTATACCCCTATCAATTATACAACTGTGACACAAACCTCCCCTAATTTCTTATGATATTACATGCATAAGGGGATCAAAGAAATGTTAACAACAAAGGGATATCAAGTGTTTTTTTATATATCTCATAGAGTGTCAATGTAATTTGCCCTATAATAAATATAAATAATATATATATATATATAAATGAGTTTTTTAATTAGCTTAAGTTTGGCTTGTTTATCTAAGAATACTTTTTTACAAGCTTGAACCTATCTATTTATTAAACAAGTTGAGTCAAGCTAGACTTTAAACAAGATGAAGCGCAAGCCTCTTTTGGATGCTTGACTCATTTCCATCCTTACACTCATCCCAAACCCAACAACGGATGAGTTGTTCCCCCCAAATCTCTATTAACCCTCTCCCAAAATCCCTCAAACACCTTGGATCTCTTGGAAAACATAACTACAAAATACCCAATTTTTAATTTTATAACTCTGCTAGAGATGTGCATATTGTGTAATTACTTGGACCCAAATTTATATAAAGAACCATCCATTTCTAATTTTATATTAAATAAAATTTGTGGGTATTAAGTTCAACTTTGAGGCTTATCTTAATAAGTTAGTTTGCCATAAAGCATTTAGCTTATCCTAGATTTGAATCCTAGGTTTTTTTCTGTGAGTGTGAAAATAACTCGTTAGCCTTTAAGTTTATGTTTAAACTTAAATTTGATACTATTAAATATAACCATGAACTTAGTCTAGTAGTTAACTTGCTTATAGTGATGTGATGGTTTGAAGTTTAAATCTTGGGAAAAGTATTTCTTTTTAGCTTCATATTTTATTTATTGAACTAATAATTCACCAAATAAATCAAATAAAAAATATCCTACTACCAAATAAAAAAAAAATGAGATCATGATTAGTAGATAAAAATCAAGTCAACTTAACAAAAATAAAAAGGATCCATTCTTCTTTCATTTCATTTAATTTGGCCTAGCTACATATATTTTCTTTAAATAAGCCTATATTTTCTTGATATAAGTCTTGTAGAATATATTTAATTAAATTATTATAAAGATTATTATCATTAATGTTTAAATAAAAATGATGAAACAAAATTTCTTAATAAAAACTTTGCTCCTTTTAGAATAAATTATTATATATATTTTAGTTATATTACCTGTTTATGAAATAAATTTTTTTCTTTTAAATTATATAATTTTAAATAAATATTTAATTTTATATCTTACATAACAAATTTTAAATTTTTATGTGTAATATATTCTACCTTCATATATATATATATATTTGTAATCATAAGAATTTATTATACAACCATATGTTATCTTAAACTTCGTGTATATATATAGATTTAAGATTTTTTAATTGAAAATTAAACATTTTTTTAATTGATAAATAAATTTTAATTCTATATCTCATTCAATGAACATAAAATGTACATGTGTAATGTCCTCTACCTTCACATATTTTTAGAATTGTAAGAGTTTACAATGCAATTATTTATTGTCTTCAAGTTCGTGCGTATATGAATTTAGAATAGTTTTAAAATTAAAAATTTAACCTTT
The DNA here is from genome assembly GCA_037954105.1 of Canavalia gladiata. Classification (NCBI taxonomy): domain Eukaryota; kingdom Viridiplantae; phylum Streptophyta; class Magnoliopsida; order Fabales; family Fabaceae; genus Canavalia; species Canavalia gladiata. The sequence goes on along the minus strand of CM075665.1, from coordinate 11,976,440 downwards.
TATTATTTGATAACTAATATTTTAATTATAAATCTCACACAAGAAATCTTAAATTTATATGTGTATTGTACTCTACTTCACATATTTTTGGAATGAGTAAAGGGTCAAATTAGTCCCTAACTTAGTAATGCAAATGCAAATTGGTCCTCTACTTAAAAAAAGTCATCATTTAGTGCTTAACTTTTTGATCCGTCATGCAAATTCGTCCCTCCGTCAAATTTGGCCTGACGACGTGCTGAGTTGGAACGCTAAATGCTGAAGTGGCTCGTTAAGTGCCACGTAAAAGTCACGTAAATTAACAAAACGACATCGTTTTGTTAGGAAACTTCCTAATCTTCATACCCTCATTTCCCTTCTCCTCCGCGTTCTCTGTTGGATAGTCATGCCCCTACATTTTTCGTCGGTGGTGTATTGGAACTGTAACCACTAAGCAAGAAGCCCATAAATAAAATTTATCACCATCTCTTTCCATTCATCTTCCTTCTCTCTCGTTTGTGAAACAAAACCCCTTTCAAGCTCCATTTCACAATTCAAATTCTCACCACAACCCTCTCATTTTCTCTCTAAAGTCAATCACCTCCATTCTTTATCTAAACTGTTACAACAAGGAAATCAACCATGTCCTTTACCGCCACAACTGGGGGCTCAGCCGAGGCCCCGTTAATAACCCTGCCTTCAGTGCCTTCATCAACCAACTCTCCACCTCTCTCCGCCATGGCCTTGACCAGCGCTGCCCCTGGTCGGAGCTTGTTGATTGCTCCGTCGTCGTTTCAGTCATCCTCGCCATTTCTCTTTTCACAAATCTAACTCGAAACATTCGTCACACGCTTCCGACTTGGGTCCATCACAATCCAACTTAGTTTCAAATTCTCTTCCAATTCATTCATCCACTCCTCGTCCTTGCACACGAACTCCATAGCGTCAGGACCAGGTCATTTGGTTCGAGCGCGTCCACCCACAGCGGCAAGGAGAGGAACCAGTTTTTCTGAGTTTCGGTGCGTTTCATCCTCGACAACATGAGATTCCCTTGTAGTATATGCTGACGGCAGAGATCAATTCCGGTGGTGAAGGTAACGAACGGTGAGGGAGGGAAGGGAAGGGTCAGAATAAACGAAGCGATGTGGCATTGTCGAGGTGGGGCAGGATATGGGTGTAGATGATTTCAGAATGTAGGATATTGAAGGTGGTGGTGCTTGATAATGATTTCATGTGTTCATTTGCATTCGGTGGTGCTAAAGTTGCAGCCATCATAGCGTGATTAGGAAGTTGATGGTATATTGGTAATGTATTTAATTACAAATGATGACTTATGGTAAGAGATTGACTCAACGGATCTAGTAGAAACTAAGCACATGTCCTTTTATAAAGGGTTCACGTGAAACGACGTCGTTTTATTAACTTACGTGGCACTTAACGAGCCACCTAAGAGCCACCTCAGCGTTTAACGTTCCAACTCAGCACATCGTTAGGCCAAATTTGACGGAGAGACGAATTTGCATGACAGATCAAAAAGTTAAGGACTAAATGATGACTTTTTTAAGTGGAGGACCAATTTACAATGTCATTACTAACTTAGGGACTAATTTGACCCTTTACTCTTTTTGGAATCATAAGAGTTTATAATGCAACAATGTGTTGTCTTAAATCTCATGCAAATGTGGTTTTAGGATTTTTTTAATTAAAAATATTAAACCTTTGTCATAATATTTCAAATCTTGCAAATTTTGTCAAATCTTCTTCAAAATTTTCCTTTGCAAACAAAATTGTCAAAATCATTGATACAAATTTTAATTTTTAATATTTTAAACAAATTCTCTCCTTTTTAAATGGTTTTCATTTAAAATATCATTTCTTCAAAATTTAATCATAACCAGTTTTTTTAAGATATTTTTAATGTATTTTTAAGTAAATTAATCAATTAGAACTATGTTACCTCTAAGTTTCTTGTTCACTTAGGAATATGTAGACACATATTATTTGAACAAGTCAAAATCTATAAATATATTTTATCTCTTTATTAATTTTATCATTTATTGATAAATATTTATTTTAATTTTTTCTTGGCTCATTTAAAATTTATGTAAGATGTTTCTTTATTTTCATTGGTTTGTAAATATTATTTGTTTAATTATCAGCTTTTAAATATTTTTTCTATTTTTTAATATTATATCTTTATATATTTAATTAATTAAATAAATATTTTTAAAGTTAAAATAAATTTGTGTAATTAATTTAAAATAATTATTTTATGATGGGAAATATAGGGTGTTAATATTTTTTCCATTCATAAATAATTCTCAAATTCAACTCTCATTTATAAACTAATTTTAAAAATTATTTTTAAATAAATTTTTAATTTTTTAAAATTAAAATAAAATTGGTGATGATTCCACATTATTTTTTAAATCAAACATCATGTTTAAACTAATATTTTTATATATTTATTTATCTTTTTCGTCAAACCAAGATTTTGATTGCAATCGTAGTTATGTGTAAAATAAAAAACAAATATATAATTAAATAATAGATTTAAATATGGTAAATATGATAAAAAATATATTAAATATAATTAAATATATTTTATTTCTTTTAAATAAAAATATTTATTTTTAATTTTTTTATAAATAAATTTTAAATAAAATTTTAAAAAGCAATTATTTTTTATAATTTTAATATTAAAAAATTAAATATTTTTTAATAAAAAAATAAGTAATATAATAATTGAAATAAAGAACATATATTAAAATAATATTTTAAAATATTATATTATAATAATATAAAATAAATTTATCAAAATTAATAATATTATTATTATAGAGTCAAATAATATGAAATGTATAAAAATAATATATAAATAAAGATTATATTATAAAATTTATAAAGGATAAAAAAAATATTTCAACTAATAGTTGAAAAGTATAAAAGCTACTTTAAATAACTTTTTCAAAATGCTAGTAATTATTTAAAAAAATAAGAACTATTAAAATAAGTTAATATATTAAACAGTGTTGAAATTTTTTAACAAATTTTTTATCTAATAATTTTAATTTTTAAATAATTGAAATATTTTAACAAATATATTCAAAATTAATTAGTGTGGAAATAATTTTACTTTTATCTAAGTATTAAATGGAAGGAAATGGAAGGAAATGAAAATATTAAGTGAAAGGAGATGTAAGCATTAGTGGAAGGAGATAAAAAAAATATATGAGAAGAGAGTGTGTCTAAAAAAAGAACACTGCAGCACTTATTTTGCAAGATATATAATAGAAAAATATAATAATAAAAAATAATTTATAAAATTAAAAAAATATGAAGCATGAAAATTTTTTTAAAACGAAAGATGAAATAACAAGAAAATGAATTAACTTGCTGATGGTAGGAAAGAAGTTTGTTTTTAAATAAGTAATAGATATTTTTATAGTTAAATTAAAAAAATTTATTAATAAAAGTGATAATAAATATAAGACAGTAAATAGTTACATTTGTTTTTAAAAAAATGTGTTAACTTCATCGGAATTTCTCTCGTACGTTTATTTGCTAGGACCAAACAATGACATTAAATGAAAATTAAAAGATAAATTACACTCATATTTTTAATATATAATAATCTTTTATATTTTATTTTTTTATTATACATAAATATCTTTAATTTATACAATATAATATAATATTATATATTTTTTCAATAATATAAATTCCTGATTTTTTATATAATAATACGTATAAGATTTTATACAATTATATAAATAAATATTTAATTAATATAAAAGTAAAAAAGTAAATAAAATTTATTAAATATTTAAATATGTAAATATAATTTATTCATAATTTAATTTAATTTTTACTAGAACACAGTACACTTTATCTAAATTATTATAATTAATTCAATAATGAAGAAATTAAATTAAAATAATTTATATAAAATTCTGAAATTTAAACTTTTTATTTTTTTTCATTGTAAAACAAAAAAAGTACACTTTGTCTACAGAATTTATGCTTCCGAATCATCTAACCAGTACTTTAGCTAACGTTTTTCAGATTTTGGAAATAATAAAATAAAGGCGTGAATATTTAATTATATAGTTTGTAATTTCATAGGGGATGATTGTTGAAGAAAAGTGCACTCTTATTAAAAAAAATGTTATTTAAGATATATTTTTACATTGGAGCCGTTATGCTAACAAAATAATTTGTGACAGTTTTAATTTAATTTTCAGTTTTTTAAAGCCATTAAAAAACATCTCCATAAATATGTTTTAAATACTTTCTTGTAGGAGTTTTTATAGTTAAAAGTGGATGAAATTTTGTAAAACTATCAAAAGGTATTTATACTGTTGAAAAACTGACAATATAAAACCTATCCCAATGTACTAATATATTTTATCGATAACCTTTCCTAATCTCTACTTTCCCTAAATGAAACTCTAAAACCAATCTCTTTTTTTTTTTTTTTGTAAATAATGTGAATATGAAATTGTTGGTGTAAATTGATGCTAAGCATTTTCGAAAAAAAAAATTGATGGAGCACCAATTTAATCAACTAGCAAAGGGACCAATGCACTATGGTCTATGGTCCTTTTTCAATAAAGATTAATAACATACCAGAAGTGTCCCACAATATACAATTTATTTATTACATACAAGCAACCTATCCGAAAATTCCTACTTGGCAATCCCTTATTGGATGGATAAAGTATTTAATGATATTTGATTTATGTTGGTAAGGGAAGAAAAACAAACAATTCATAAGCAGATAAGTGGCAAGAGAAGAAGCAAGTGGACACAAATGATATTCCAAACCAATAGAAATTCAGATATAGATCTCATAAGATAAGTAACCATTTTCCCTTTCAAGCTATATATAGTCCCCATCGAGCCTGCCTCAACAACAAGCATCCAAGATAACCATTCTTTTCAAAAAGCTTTTCATTATTACTTAATTGCCACTAAGATTATTCTACAATGGCTGCTTCAACAATGTCTCTCTCTTCTCCATCATTTGCTGGAAAAGCAATCAAGCCTGCCTCCTCCACCCCTGACCTTGCAACTGCAAAGGCTTTTAAGGTCACCATGAGGAAAACAGGCTCCAGGTCCGTTTCCTCTGGAAGCCCATGGTACGGCCCGGACCGTGTCAAGTACTTGGGCCCATTCTCCGGTGAGGCACCATCCTACCTCACTGGTGAGTTCCCTGGTGATTATGGCTGGGACACTGCTGGGCTTTCTGCTGACCCAGAGACATTTGCCAGAAACCGTGAACTTGAAGTCATCCACAGCAGATGGGCCATGTTGGGAGCCTTGGGCTGTGTCTTCCCCGAGCTCTTGGCCCGCAATGGGGTCAAGTTTGGTGAGGCTGTGTGGTTCAAGGCTGGGTCACAGATATTCAGTGAAGGTGGGCTTGACTACTTGGGCAACCCAAGCCTGATCCATGCACAAAGCATCCTTGCCATCTGGGCCTCCCAAGTTATCTTGATGGGTGCTGTTGAGGGTTACCGTATTGCCGGTGGGCCTCTCGGTGAGGTGACTGACCCAATCTACCCAGGTGGTAGCTTTGACCCATTGGGCCTTGCTGAGGACCCAGAGGCTTTTGCAGAGTTGAAGGTGAAAGAGCTCAAGAATGGTAGGTTAGCCATGTTCTCTATGTTTGGATTCTTTGTTCAAGCCATTGTTACCGGAAAGGGACCCTTGGAGAACCTTGCTGACCACCTCGCTGACCCGGTTAACAACAATGCTTGGACCTACGCCACAAACTTTGTCCCTGGAAAGTGAACAAAACTACAGGAAAACAATGAGAAATGATCATGACTTGCAAATCTGAGTGAGAAGTGAAGTGTAATTTGGTAAAAAATATGTTGGATGTACGCATACCTCTGTAGTGAATGTGAATTATATATCTTTTTGGTACATTTAGCTCTTTCTTTAGTTTTGCATCCTTGACGCTCTTTATTCACCAAGCTAGTTAAGGAGTGAAATCTATATATAGGATTGTACCTCTGAATCGAATGTAAATGATAGTTGTAAGGAGTGTGGTAAATATGGTAAACTGCAACAGCAAGAGAGCATCAAATATCAATTAAAAACATTATTGATGGGATGAGAAGAGTGAGGATCGATACATCTAACAATAGGTAACCACGTTCCTCGCAACAAGCTTGATCATGGTAATATGATCAACATTACTCGTAGTGCTAACAATTCATGAAAACCCAAAATTTAACCCATCAAATCCCCGACCTACTGCTGGACTTAATAATAGTCTCAAGAGCTTTGAAAACAGTCTTTGCTTTTTTAGCGACAGAGTATATCTTTAAACCTTATTATAGAAAAATCTATTGTGTTGATGTGGAGATTGAAACAACCCTAGGAAATTCAAAATAAGGAATCTAACCAACTAACTAGCATTTCCTAAATCCAGAGACCAAAATCTTTGATTAAGCTATATGGATGAGTGAGTTGAATGCAAAAACACTAAAGCATCTACACGGCTTTCACCAAATCAAATAACATTTGAATACGGATGAAGACAATTATATTTTACAAGAAATGATAGCTAAACTTGCAGAACAGTGAAAGCCAAACACTATCCTATTTAAACAGACAATTTAATCTAAGCACACTTTCTGACACACCATTGATAATTATGCAGATTTGAATTTCATTTTCACGAAGAGAATTTTTCATAAAAATAAAGGCAAAATTGAAACGAACCTGAAAGAGGAATTTGCATAGTGAGGTTTGTGATGTCGATTAGGAAAGAGTGAAACATGCTGTGTTAAGAAAATGTTGCAGAAATACAGCGGAATGAAGAAGAAGGACCAACACGGTGTCGAAGATTGAGAACCATGGAAGGAATAATGAGGTATTTCACAAGCTGGAAAATGTTATCACGTATTTTCTTGGGAAAAAACGTTTCCTTTTTGAGTTTTGATGACAGAAAAGAGACAGAGACAGGCTCGCGGAATTTTAATTTTTAAAATTATAAAATAAAAATCAGTTTAATTTTTAAAATATTAATTATCTTGTAGGTAGATTTTAAATTCATTTATCCGTTAGATTATAAATATAACAGGTAAAGGACAGTGGTTCAAATTTCAATTAATTTTTAAATGGTTAATGTTAAAGAAACCAACTAATGGGGATGATTTAAAAATGAAACTTATTATTTAATGTGTTAAGTTATTAATAATTATTAAATTACAAGCAATTTTGATTTTAGAAATATTTTCTATTTTTATTGATAAAAATAAAAAAAATTATTATTTAAATTTATAATTTTCTTTATAAATATTAAAATAGAAAATAGAAAATATTTTTTAAAATCAAACATCATCTTAATAAATTTAATGACTGTTTTTAAATTCTTGAATTTTAACTAATTTTTTTACTTGTTCAATCAAACTTTTAAAAGTTAATAAAAATTATAAATAAAAAATTAACTATTTAATATAAAAATTACACAAATATTAAAACTAAAAATAATTTATAAAAAAATTTCATTAAAAAAACTTGAATTATAAAGTCGCAGATTTTCGATGTATACATACTGTCAATTCACTGTTTAGGGTTTAGGGCACCACTATTTGTTTATTTTCTTTTAAAGTTTAAACACTGTCATTTCTTTTAAAGTTAACTTGCCTAATATTAAGATGATATTTTTTAAACAGTTTTTAAGATTTTATTTTTAAATATTTTGAGAAAATTTATTTCTTTAAATAATTTTTTTTCAGTTATATTTTAGTTCACTTATTGCTTATTCTTTCCTTATAGTATTGTGTTAAGGGCCAAGAGCAATATCTATTTTTGTGCAATCATTTAAGACATTATAAGGGTTGGAATTCCAAGAGCTAATATGACGTTTTATTTTTATTTATATTTATAAAAATATTATCTTATTTTATATAGAATTTATTATTTTCAATTTTTTTAAAATATTAAAAAAATAATATGATATTTTTATAAATAAAAAAAAAGACAATAAAACAAAAAAAATGCTTTTACAAATCAAAAGTCAAGTAAGTTTTGTGTTTTCGTGGTTTGCTAACACAAGTAGAACGTCGAATTGACCGGAGGAGGGTTATAGGTCCTAAAACAAATTTTAATATGAGGTTTTTTTAAAATTTATAAAAATTATTTTAATTTTTTTGGAATTCAAAAGTATTTATTATATTAATTGATTTATTCTGGTTCTATCTAATTTTTGCGATGCAAAATTTTAAGGTATCATGTAAAATCATTTTGGGCCTATTCTATATATAAAAAAACAAATGTATTATATTTATTTATTGAACATTTTTTATTTAATATATATATATTTTTTAAAATACTCTAGCAAACATATATATTTTTTCAAACGGCTAAAACTAAAGCTTGTTTTGTCCAATGCCAAAACCGTCCTGTGCCAGATCAGTATGATTAGGCAATTTGTAATGAATGTAATATAGTCAATATGTTGTTATGTATGTTTCAAAATATATTGATCTTCAAACTGTTCTTCCCATTGATACTTTGGCGCCTAAAATGCATTAATGATTCAAACTTGAAAGATTTGAATATACCAAAAATATATATAATTCACATTCTTTGCAGAGGCATACATCCAATATAAATTTCACCAAATATCGTTAAGAAATTCACACTCAGATTTGCAAGTGATAATCGTTTTTCATTGTCTCATTGTAGTTTTGCTCACTTTCCAGGGACAAAGTTTGTGGCGTAGGCCCAAGCATTGTTGTTAACCGGGTCAGCGAGGTGGTCAGCAAGGTTCTCCAAGGGTCCCTTTCCGGTAACAATGGCTTGAACAAAGAATCCAAACATAGAGAACATGGCTAACCTACCATTCTTGAGCTCTTTCACCTTCAACTCTGCAAAAGCCTCTGGGTCCTCAGCAAGGCCCAATGGGTCAAAGCTACCACCTGGGTAGATTGGGTCAGTCACCTCACCGAGAGGCCCACCGGCAATACGGTAACCCTCAACAGCACCCATCAAGATAACTTGGGAGGCCCAGATGGCAAGGATGCTTTGTGCATGGATCAGGCTTGGGTTGCCCAAGTAGTCAAGCCCACCTTCACTGAATATCTGTGACCCAGCCTTGAACCACACAGCCTCACCAAACTTGACCCCATTGCGGGCCAAGAGCTCGGGGAAGACACAGCCCAAGGCTCCCAACATGGCCCATCTGCTGTGGATGACTTCAAGTTCACGGTTTCTGGCAAATGTCTCTGGGTCAGCAGAAAGCCCAGCAGTGTCCCAGCCATAATCACCAGGGAACTCACCAGTGAGGTAGGATGGTGCCTCACCGGAGAATGGGCCCAAGTACTTGACACGGTCTGGGCCGTACCATGGGCTTCCAGAGGAAACGGACCTGGAGCCTGTTTTCCTCATGGTGACCTTAAAAGCCTTTGCACTTCCAAGCTCAGAGGTGGAGGAGGCAGGCTTGATTGCTTTTCCAGCGAATGATGGAGAAGAGAGAGACATTGTTGAAGCAGCCATTGTAGAATAATCCTAGTGGCAATAAAGTAACTCACTATATAAAAAGCTTTGTAAACAGGAGAATGAAGGGAATGGTTATCTTCGATGCTTGTTGTTGAGGTAGGCTAGATGGGCATTATATATAGCTTTAAAGGAAAAAGATGTACTTATCTTATGAGATCTATATCTGAATTTCCATTGGTTTGGAGTATCATTGGTGTACACCCTTATTCTCTTATCACTTATCAGCCGTTGAATTGTTTGTTTTCCTTCCCTTACCAATGAAAATCGAATATTTACAAAAATATGATTAAATACCTCAGCTTTCCAATAAGAGATTGCCAAGTAGGATTTTTGGATAGGCAATTTTGTATTATGTAAGTAAAATTGTGAAGCTTTTACAGAAAAAGGGACCATAGTGCATTGGTCCCATTGCTAGTTGATTTAAATTGGTAGCTATAAAATTACTGTAACAGTTTCATATCCACATTATTTGTTGGCTGTGGCTTCTCTATAGGTCCAAAGGGCCGTGGCCTAACGCAAAACCATTAGTGACTCATTTCTTTTGTGGCTCATAATGTTCCAAAAGCAAGAAAATTCTATTGTTATATGAATTAAAAGAGTGATGTGCAAAATATCGTGAGAAATTTTTTTAATATTCATACACATTACAGTTCCTCCTATTCAACTTTATGAGATGATATTTCTCAAGGTAAAATTACCATAACGGACTAAAAGAAGCCAACTGCTTAAACAAAAGTTTTAAAAATCACATTATGCAACTTCTCCAATTAACGACAAATTTGAATATATTATTTCTAGCAAATTGCTAGTTAATATGTCTATATTTGAATTTAACTATTCTCAAAAGAATCGACCTAGGGGCTTTAATTTACATGCGGTAATTGTTACTACTACTACTAATGATATATCACAATGCATGGAAGACAGTGGAGGATAACTGAATAGTTGTGGTTATCTCATCTGTCTAATGCTGTCTTTGATGATAAGGAAAAATGTGTTTATTGTGCTTAAATTTTTTTTATTACTACTTATGATTAAGTATTTTTTATTCAGAACTAATATGTAATTTGTGCTATTTCGCAGATAAATTTAGAATATATCTTATTTATTTGTTTTATACAAAAATGAAATATTAATTATAAAATTGAAATAATATAAATTAAAATTTATGTTACATTTAAATTTTTAAACACTAAAAATAGATCTATTATTATATATTTTTTGGTTGTTAATTCTTAAATGTTACTACATTTAAGGTTATGATGATCATATAATAATTAAATTATTTGTTAATTGTTTTATTGTTTTGCCATATGTAAAGCATTATCTAAAATTTAAATCGTACTTTAAATTTTTAAATTATATCTCAATAGGTTGGTGAGCTTGAAACAAATTAATAAAAGCAACCTAAAATAGTAAAAATTAAGTTAAAATATTATTGAAATGTAAAAGTTCAATTTAGATAATATGAAGTTAAACAACCTAGATCAATATTTATCACTTTTGATAATAATAAAAAATAAATTAAGTAATATATGAATTAGATAAAAAAAAACTGAATGCATCCATTTACTAATCATTTACTAATCATTCATTTCATGCACATAATACATAATAATTTGTAACAATTTTTTTAAGAACTATCAATATAATCAAATTTTTTAAAATATTTTTATTTTTATTTTTTTATTATTTTTAAAAAAAATTACATATAACTAATTTTTATTTTATATTTATTTATATATATTTTAGTTCAAACCTAAAATTACTTTAGTTTGTAATTTAGATTTTCTAAATACAATTCTGAATTTTGTATTTATTCGCAAAAGATCTACAATTTCAGCATTATCTCTGCATTTAGTTTATATTCAATTTTTATCAATTGTATTTTAAAATTTTTTAACCAACTTTGTAATGGAGATTTTTCAGTATCTTTAATTTTGAGAAACTTCAATTGTCTATTCTTTTAACTTTTTTCAAGATCAAATATCAGAAATTTAAATTTATTCTACAAACTTTAATTAATCTTATGAATAAAGTTGTTCACATTTATTATTGGATATATATTTACAAATTGATATCATTTTCTACATATATCAATTTTCTATTTATGATAATTTATACTAAATATTTATTTCAAAAAATTATATTAATCGAAATAATAATATAAGAAGAAAGAAAAAGATAGGCAACTATGCAGTTTTTATTTATAAAATTATATTACCACATATAGCAAGAATATGATCATGTGGATCAAGATAGACATTGTGTGATTTACATTTTTCCAAACACCGTCACTTAATTTTTCCTTGGAAATTGAAACAACAACAGAACAAGATCTAACACTTAGCAACATAAACAACACAAATGTTACCATACCATAAAACAATGTAAAATATAGAAAATAAAGTTGTTAAGATCATGAAAAGTTTAGTAAATGATTTATAAATGAAGTTTGATTTATAATTATTAAAATATCAAATCTAACATTAACATATCATTTTATTTTTATGATGGCTCATGATTAGTTATGTGATTTCATAACATAACTTTTTCATATTATACGTGGTAATTGCATAATTTGTATACAGATAACTTTCAATATAACATAACTTTTTCATATTATACGTGGTAATTGCATAATTTGTATACAGATAACTTTCAATATGATAATTATCAGATTACTTTCACCCAAATTGTATCCATCATTTTCTTTCATAATATTTGATAAAATGACATATTTTATAACAAAAACAATATTGATTAAAGAGAAATACCTCGAACATTGAAATAACTTAAAAATTTAAAGACGAATAAAATGGAAACTTAGGTTAATATTTGTAATTTGTACGAGAGTAACATTTTATTATTTAAAGTTTTAAAAAAAATCTTTAAACATAACATTAATAGTGGTGTATAAGACCTTTAAACCTTTTTTTCTTTGAACTTTAGAAAATGTCAATTATCTAAACATATGTTTAGCTAAATATAATTTAATATTAGCAAAAGATTGACCTTGTGACTTATTTATAGTCATAGCATATGATACAATAATAGAAAATTATCTCCTTATAAGTCTAAAAGGACAAGGTGATTGAGATGGAGACATAGATATTCAAGGTATGTATATTAAACTTTTAATATTTTTTTATAGATATAATATTTTTCTCAATAACATGATTTGCTAACTTAGTAATAACCAACCTTGTTCCATTACACAAGCCTTCATATTGGTTCAAATTTCTTAATAACATTATTAGGATACCAACTTTTACTATAATCTTGAAACTAAAAAGACTTGAAGTTTTAAGACTGTTTAGAAATTCAATTGTCAAGTCATCAAATATTGATTCATGATTTATTTGACTAGTCAATGGAATATGGATCAAATATTATCTTTCATCCCATGAAATCAAAGAAAGAATACAATCATTAATTTTATGAACTACTTCCATTGCAAATGCTAAAATGGATCTTAATTATAAAAAAATGTTCATTCATTTATCATTTTGATAAATTAAGATAAGTATTTTGAACTATAAAATGCAATAAATCATCAAAATTTCTAATAAAAAATATTTTATGTATTTCTATAGTTTCGTAGTCATCATTTTCATCATCAACTTTTTCATCCCATATCTAATAACCATTGTGAAAACTCTTTTAATTCATTTGCATTGGTAATGGATAGGTGATTCTATATATACATGTTTTAAATCAATCTTAACATGTTACAATGTTTTCATAAATATGAAACATTTATTGTAGCATTGATAATATACAAATAATTTTCTCTTGGTATAACTGAAAAAATTTGTTTAAAATTAAAATATAATAATCTTATCTCCAAAAGATAATTCTATAGTATTAATATTTTTCATAATGTCTTTTAGACTTTTATGGAATGCTTAAAAATAATTTTTATTTATTATTAGAGTTTCATTCCATATAATTAATTTAGTAACTTTTCAATAATTAGATTAAATCACTTTACTTGTGAATATTGAATTCTTCACAATAGTTTAATTAGTAACTTTCAACAATTAGATTAAATCACCTTACTTGTGAATATTACAAGTTGAATTCTCCACAATAGAAACTGAAATAACAAATTTTGAATAGGTTGTTGTTCTTCTACCGGTCAATGGTAAAGTGCTATACTATTTGATATCACTGTTAGAACGATATCTTCTTCGAAGTGTAAGGCTAAAGCTAGTTTTTTTCATATAAAAGTCTTTCCAACAACACCAGAGGAAGAATATGCCACCACGTTTTTCAATGATTATTTTCAAGATTATATTAAATATGTCTTTTCTCATCTGTATAAAGAAAAAGAAAATATAAATGTGAATAACTTGAAAATTAATTTATTACAAACCCTGTTTGGCAACTAAAATATTGTTCAAATTAAGTATGTAGTTTTTTTCACCATACTCAAGTTCTATATATATATATTAGTTTCTTTTTCAAATGGCTTATGACAAAACCTTTTATAGTTTGAATGTTTGAATGAATAAATAATAAATATATGACAATAAAAATAGTTACTTTTTAAAAAAAATAATATTTTCCCTTCAGAGTTTCTAATACATTTATTTGCTAGAATTATTTACACACAATAACATTATACAAAAATTAAAAGATAAATTACATTTATATTTTTAAAATTTAATAATTATTTTATTTATTATTTTTTATTGTACACAAACATCTTTAATTTATATAATAATACGTATAAGATAACTTTTTTATACAATTATATAAATAATAAAGATTAAATTAATATAAAAATATTAAATATTAAATACAATTTTATTAAATCCTTAAAAGTAAATATAATTGATTTAAAATTAAATTCAACTTCTATAAGATCAAAGTATACTTGGCTTAAATCATTAGAGTTGGTTAATTTCGTAACATCTTAAATTTAAACTGTTTCACTTTTTCATGATAAAAATAAAAATAAGGTACACTTCGCCTATGAATCATTTAATAAATATTGCTAATGGTTTTAAGATTTTGAAAATTAGGGGTAGAAGTCAAACAACTCCGAGTGAAGAATTATATCATCGCCAAAATCTGAGTTCAACAAAGATGAAGCCCGTTTCCATCCATGAATGACGTCAAATTAATAAGGTGTGGGTGAAATCGATTGTTAGTTTTCTCAAATGGTTAATGATAATTTAAGGGGAAGAGACTTGACAGAGGTTGAACTTTCTAGACTGAGCAGCAATTATGACAGAAAAAGATGATGTGTATTGAGCAATAGCAATAACAAAGAAAAATGATGCAAATGAGCAATAAGTTTGATATATAACATTGACAATGGAAAATATAAAATTTAACGAGAAAACTTGGAAACTATGCATTCATGGCAGAAAGAAGATGAAGACCACCATTACTCAGGTTCGGGTTTTCATCAAAAATTTTTTTTAAACCTGCATCTGACCCTAAACCACTATTAACCGCTCACAAAAAATCATCGCAATCTGATCTCTTATTTTATCCACTTATTTATATTTTATGTTTATCGATCACTGTCGATCTTTGATCGATGATGAGTATTTTGTCATTCTTATTGAAAATAATGAAATAAAATATGAATATTTAATTATATAATTTATAATTTTATAAAAAAAATTTGGATTCGATAAGGTGATTGATGAAAAAAAAAGTAGATTCTTAAAAGTAAATTACTAAAATAATATTTAAAATAAATTATTAAATTGGAGTTGTTATGCTAACAAAATAATTTGTTTCCGGTTTTAACTTGATTTTCAGTTTTTAAAGCCATTAAAAAACATCACCATAAATATGTTTTAAATACTTTCTGCCGTTCTGGTAGGAGTCTTTATAGTTAAAAATGGTTGAAAATTTGTAAAACTATCAAAAATATTTATACCGTTGAAAAACTGACAATAAAAAACTATCCCAATCTACTAATGTATTTTATCGATTACCCTTTCTAATCTCTACTTTGCCTAAATGAAACTATTAAAACAATTATTTTTTTGTGTCAGACTACAGCCCATTATATGTATAGACACGCGGCAAACAATGTGAATATGATATTCTTGCTGTAAATTGATGCTAAGCAATTATAAATAAAAAATAAAAAAATTGATAGTATGACCAATTTAATCAACTAGCAAAGGAACCAATGCACTATATGGTCTATGGACCCCTTTTTCTGTAAAGATTGATAAAATTACCGAAGTGTCCCACAATATACAATTTATTTCTTACATACGTAACCTATCCGAAAATCCCTACTTGGCAATCTCTTATTGGATGGATAAGGTATTTAATGATATTTGTGTAGATATATGATCTATGTTGGTAAGGGAAGGAAAACATACAAATTCAAAAGCAAATATGTGGTAAGAGAATAAGCAAGTGGACGCAAATGATACTCCAAACCAATAGAAATTCAGATATAGATCTCCTGAGATAAGTACACCTTTTCCCTTTTAAGCTATATATAGTCCCCATCTAACCATCCTCAACAAGCATCCAAGATAACCCATTCTTTTCAAAAAGCTTTTCATTATTACTTAATTGCCACTAAGATTATTCTACAATGGCTGCTTCAACAATGTCTCTCTCTTCTCCATCATTTGCTGGAAAAGCAATCAAGCCTGCCTCCTCCACCCCTGACCTTGCAACTGCAAAGGCTTTTAAGGTCACCATGAGGAAAACAGGCTCCAGGTCCGTTTCCTCTGGAAGCCCATGGTACGGCCCGGACCGTGTCAAGTACTTGGGCCCATTCTCCGGTGAGGCACCATCCTACCTCACTGGTGAGTTCCCTGGTGATTATGGCTGGGACACTGCTGGGCTTTCTGCTGACCCAGAGACATTTGCCAGAAACCGTGAACTTGAAGTCATCCACAGCAGATGGGCCATGTTGGGAGCCTTGGGCTGTGTCTTCCCCGAGCTCTTGGCCCGCAATGGGGTCAAGTTTGGTGAGGCTGTGTGGTTCAAGGCTGGGTCACAGATATTCAGTGAAGGTGGGCTTGACTACTTGGGCAACCCAAGCCTGATCCATGCACAAAGCATCCTTGCCATCTGGGCCTCCCAAGTTATCTTGATGGGTGCTGTTGAGGGTTACCGTATTGCCGGTGGGCCTCTCGGTGAGGTGACTGACCCAATCTACCCAGGTGGTAGCTTTGACCCATTGGGCCTTGCTGACGACCCAGAGGCTTTTGCAGAGTTGAAGGTAAAAGAGCTCAAGAATGGTAGATTAGCCATGTTCTCTATGTTTGGATTCTTTGTTCAAGCCATTGTTACCGGAAAGGGACCTTTGGAGAACCTTGCTGACCATCTTGCTGACCCGGTTAACAACAATGCTTGGGCCTACGCCACAAACTTTGTTCCTGGAAAATGAGCAAAACTACAATAAGGCAATGAAAAACGACAATCACTTGCAAATCGAGTGAGAAGTTTGAAATGTTATTTGGTAAAAATATGTTGGATGTATACCTCTGAAATGAATGTGAATTATATATCTTGTTGTTACATTTAGATCTTTCTTTAGTTTTACATCGTTAATGTACTTTATTCACCCAGCTAATTAAGGAGTGAAATCTGGTTGTACCTCTATGTAGAATGTGAATGATAGTTGTGGGGAGTGTGTTCAATTTGGTAAGTTGCAATATTAGCAAGAGAGCATCATATATCAATTAAAAACATTATACGAAAATTTAAAAGTAAATTACATATATTTTTAATATTTAATAAAAAGTTTCTCATATTTTCTTTATCATACACAAATATCCTTAATTTATATAATATAACACTCCTTACCCTTTTCAATTATATAAATTATCCTTATTTTTATATAATAATATGTATAATATAATTTTTTTATATAATTATATAGATAATGAAGATTAAATTAATGTGAAAATAAAAAATATTAAGTAAAGTTTTGTTCTATATTTAAAAATATAAATATAATTTATCCAAAACTAAATTTAACTTTTACAAAACCAAAGTATATTTTGTCCATGGAGTTTATTTTCCTAAATATCCTAACAAATGTTAAAAATTAAATTTAAATCTAATTCAATCTAGGTATCCTAATAAAAGATGCGTAGGACTACACATAACACATATCACAAAAGGGAAATTTGAATGTTGTGTTATAAATTTGTTTTAGTAAAAATTAATTTAAAAAAGATTAGATTGCAAAAATAAAATAAGATAAAATATATATATCAAAATATATAACAACATCCAAAAATATATATTATAATAATAATAAAATAATTTTTGTAAAAAAAAAATTAGTGGAACAAATGTCAATTACAATCCGTCCAATTGACATCATTTATATTTGGTGAAGAGAAATTGAGAAAGGGGGAGAGAACTCCAAAATGTAGAAACGGAAAGCAGAAAGATAGAAAGCGTCCAATTACGCTTCGGAAAACAATTTCTTGACCAAAGTGTTGGCCACCTGAACCTGGAAGAGCTATGCAAGTACAGGTGCTTTTTGATTACTCCATCGGTAGAAGCCAAAATGGCATTGGCTTTAGAGAATTGAAGGGAATTCACAACATTCAAGAAATTGCTTCACTCGGATCCTCGCCAGGTTACGTGTAGCACGTTGTGAAATAGAGTCAAGATCAAATTGGATAGAATTATTAACCACTACATTACACCTGTTTTTCGATTTCAGGTAAGGAGAGGTTAAAGTAGAGTATTAAAATAATTTTAGTATTTTTTTAGTTTTGTAATAACAAATTATTTATTCTTTAAAAATATAAATTTATATTTAATTATTACATTAAATTGATTTGATTGTTGATTTATATTTAATTAATTAAAAATTAAATTATAAAATTATTTAAATTGATATAAAATAATATATTAAAATTTTAAATTTTAAATTATATAATTTTTATTTATAGGTAAGATTTATATGTAAATTTTAGATATTAAACAAATATATATATATATATACGTGAATTACATTCACAATTTTTTATAAATATTATAAATTTATACAAATTTATATGAATTTTAAAAATTATAATATTTAAATTTATAGTTGTTAAAAAATTTAAAAAAAACACCATTTGATATTTTTTAAATTATATAGATATATACATATTAGGTATAAGAAAATACTTAATTAAAAATTTGATGAAAAATTGAAGTATTTTTTATATTTATAAAAATATTTAAAATTTATTATTTTATTACTTTATAAAAGTTATTATTTTTTCTTTCAATTTATTTAATGTTTAAAAAAATATAATTAATATTTAATTTTATTTTATATACCTAATATTTTATATTTAAACCTTGATATGTGAGGATAAAATATGAAATTGTTTAAATAGTTTTATATTAATAATTATTATATAAAAATTTTAAAAGTTAATTTGTTAGGTTATCCTATTACTAGATAGCGTTGGAATATTTAATTTTTATTTTTTAAAATAATTTAAAAAAAAATTAAAATGGTAATTTAATTTTAAACTTTTAAAAAAATAATTTCTATAAAATTTTGGTAAAGACTTTAAGAAATATACTATTCAAATTATTGAAGGACGAGAAGTTCTATTAGATTAATCTCAGTGGTGTTGGTTTTGAAGTAATGAAATATTTATTAGAGGATAGGAATCTCGTATGATGTATTGAAAAATATTTAATTAAATTCTAAAAATATATTGAGTTTAATAATAGGATAATTGAAATAGGATTATAAGGTCTTGGATTTTGAGAAGAAGGCAAGACCTTTAAGTTGAGTACAAATAAGAATTAGAATAATTAATTAACATGTATTATGTGCATAAAATAATTATTTGTAAATTGTTAATAAGGGGATAATCTTCAAACCCTTCCGTACAAGGAAGCTAAACAATCTAAAGATTGACTCATATGGAAGTAGATCAGAGTTCATGATAATGGAAACTTCTGAGTTTAGGAGGTACATGAGTTAGGTTTAAGCCTTCCAATGATCTATGATCGCTCCTTATAGCTGGAACCACTCTGGGTGAGCCTAGTCATCTTAACAAGATCCTGAAAACTATCATTATTGGTTGAGCAATTTCGTGGCTTTGTAAAATAATGATGATGATTTGAAAGTTGCTAAGGGCACGTTGTGGTTTGAAATTGGATCCTGGTACCTTTCATCATTTTAATAAAGTGATGATAAAGATTTGGGTCCACATGCATATGCATATCGTAAGTATAAGCAACTCCAAAGTAGTGAGAATTATTATGATATAGGATATAGTAGACCTCAATCTATTCCTGAGTTTGACATCATAGAAATTTGTGAAGAAGATGATAGAGTAATTTCTTTCATGCATTACATATGATGATTATTCTATGATAGTTCTTTGATCTATGGTAGTTCTTTGAGAATATCAAAGAACTTATATGTTATTTATGTTAAAGTATGATCTAATATACTAGTTTTATCCTTACTTTTACTTGAATGAAAAGTCTCATTCCTCTTCATTATATTCTTTGTATATAACTATAATTCCTTAGTGAACTTGTAATGTTGATCATCACCTTCTCAACGTTGAGATGATCATTAACATAGAGAATAAATAGAGGATCTCTCACTTTGTGACCATAAGCAACGACTACAAGACAAGAGTACCAGTTTGAAGAAAAGAAGCGAATCTTGTGATCTTTAGTTTAAATAGAATAACTTAATTTTTTACGTACATATCTTGTCACCTTAGTCATAGCTAGAGATGGAAATGAATCAGACCATTCCACGAGATTCATATCCTAGTTTATATAAAGTCTAACTTAACTTGACTTGTTTAATAAATAGATAGACTCAAACTTGTTAGAAAATTATTTTAAATAAACAAAATAGACTTAGGCTTAAAAAAATATGTTTAACCTATTCAGGAACTTATTTATTTTTATATATTATATATTTATATTTATATTATATTTATTTTAATATAATATTAATATTAATAAATTTACCTAACTTTTTAAAATTTTAATTTTTAATTTTTAATTTCAAACAAAAGAAATCTTGCATGTCTTTCTTCTTGTCCACAAAATAGAACTATCCCCTATCGTCTTTGTCTACCTCCACAGTTTTAGAACTTCACTACACACATTCCTAATTTTGAACAAGATATTGTTGATATTGTTGATTTATCTCCACCAACCCCTAGTTCCTAAGGTGATTTTAGGTTGTTAACTTATTACTTATTATCTTTAGTGGTTTTTATATTTCAAGAAGATTAGGTATATTTTGTTAATTTGTTTGATATTTAAAGGTCTAAAAGTTTTTATCAAATTTATTATAATATTATAAATAATTTAATAATATGATATTTATTTGCATATTTTTATTTTTTATATTATATTTTATTGTGTATGTTATACAAGTGATAGTGTTACCTAAAATTAAAATAATATATTGGATTCATTGTTCGTTTGATAATTTTTATTCATTTTTGTACAAGTGGTATTAGTAGGATTTGGTTTGGTAAGGTTTACAACTTAAAAAAATATTATTAAAATATATTTTCATAAAAGACTTTAAGTTTGGGAACCGTGATTTTAAAATTATTTACTAGTCTTTTATCTTGTAAGTTTTAAGCTTACAAACTTTTTTAAGCAACCTTTTATATAGACTTTAAGATTTTATTTTATTTTTTATGTTGTAGGCTTTTAAATAGATTTGTAACTTAAAACAAATTCGACCTTAAAAAAAAAGATCTATGGTAGGTAACAGACTCAAGCCTCAAAATTATTAAACAAATCAAACTTTGAACATACAAAGTCTAGTTTGACTTGACCTATTTCCATCCCTAGTCGTAATACTCTAAATTACTTATATTTTGGAAATGTTAAACAGATATACCTTTGATAAGAATGTGTGTATAGGAGGAATTACACTCACACCCCCGCAGGTTCATCGAAATACAACCTGATATCCCTACATCAATTTTTGCACCTACAAAAAGTATCCTTAATTGATTGGTGCATGTAACATTGTGTCCCCCTAGATGAATAATGTCTATTATGTTAACAGATTCGTCACAACACATGAGTGTTAATGTATTTTTGTCAAAATTTCCCCTCCCCTCTTCCTCCTTCGTTATTAAAAAGCGTAGATTTTGGTAATGTATCTTAAGAAAATCTTAAGTTAGAAGACATCGTTGTTGCTATGAAAGTCCTAAATCTTGAGTTGACAAAATCTTTGTTAGCTAAGAAGAGAATGAGATTGACTTTGTTCTCTAATTGAAACTTCTCAAATATCCCATCAAAGCACGAATGCCTCAAACAACTTTACGGGAATTTTCCCACTCTATAAACAAAAAGATAATAGTAAATTCTTTTTCTTTAAAAAATTGGGATATATTTTATGGGGAAGATCAATCGTCCCTTATATAAAATACAAAGTTTATCAATTTAACCGTTGAATCCTATTATAATATCTAGTAGATAATGTATATAAAATTTCACATAAAATAAAAATTGATAGATACTTCATCTCATGACTTTATTTTAACAATTCATATATTATTTAAATATATGTAAATATTAATAGTTGAATAACATACCTACATATTTTTAAATTCTTTGAAATTTAATATACATGATCTACTAGATATTATAACATGATTCAATGGTTAAATTATTGAATTTTTCATTTTATATAAGATTATTAAGTTTGTGTAAATGTTAAAGTTTGACACTTGGTGTCAAAGGATCCTAACTACACACGCATATATATATTATAGTTAGAATCCGTTGACACCAGATGTAAAACTTTAACATTTATACCAACTCAATAACTTTATATAAAATGAAAAATTTATAAATCCAACCATTGATTTAAAAGTTATTATCAAGTAGATTATGTATATAAAATTTCATATAAAACAAAAATTGATAGATACTTCATCTCATGATTTTATTTTAACGGCTTATATGTTGGTTAAATAAATGTAAATATTAATATTTTAATGACATACTTACACATTTTCAAATTTTTTGAAATTTGATATATAAGATCATAGAGATATCATAACACAATTCAATGATTGGATTAGTAAATTTTTCTTTCTATGTAAGGTTATTAAGTCGGTGTAAATGTTAAAGTTTGACACTTGATGTCAACGGATCATAATATATATATATATATATATATATATATATATATATAAGGCTAAGGGTGTTTTTATCTTTTCCATAATAATTATGACAGTCCTTTAACACCATTTAGGTAAGGATACTCAAAGTAATATAGTAAAATAGATAGAAGTATCGAGTTGTATTTTAATAAACCTCAGAGTGTGTCCGTATAAATCCACATATCTATAAGAAGTTTGTTTATTCAGATATACGTATGATTTAACGAAAAATAGTACATATATGTAAGGATTAATATGCGGGTAAAGTTAATAGACTACACATAATCTGGAGGGTTATGATAATTATGGTATAAAAACATTTTTTCTAAGATCAGGAACAATAAACTCTAAGTAATAGAATTGTTTGATGAATTTATATAAGGATTTAAGTCATCTCCTAGAACTCTTTAGTTAACCTATTGCCTAAATAGTTTTGTTATGCCTTATAAGAGATAAACAACCTAATACCGTTACTCTTTAAAGGTTGACACATCTTAAAAAAAAAATTTCTAACATTTTCGTACATTCATTAAATGAGTAGCTCTGCTTTTTATTTAGATTTATTTATCTTATGATAGTTGTACTTAATATTTTTATTTTTTTATCAGATATATTATTTTTTTTTCTAGCTTGTATATTATCTCACTATAGCTTGAAAGAAGTTATATCTTGGTTCAAAACCAACTTAAATAAAGCTGTAGAGCATATATTAGATGAGTTGATGTCCACTTAATAATAATTTTAAAAATAAATTACTTAAATACTTGTATACATAATATCTTTAATAATTATATTTTTATTTTTATTAAAATATTTTAAAATTATTAGACCTTAATTATTTATTCTTAAAATAATAAACTTAATTTAGATTCTAACAAGATTTACAAAAAAAGATTTGGTACCATATAAAAATTAAACTTACCTTATAGTTTATGAGATGCATATTCTCTTTGGCTTTGTATACTTGATGGATAATTCTCAACCCGATGGAAAACTCTAAACTCCTATCTTAACCAACATTTTTTAGATTTTGAAAACAATAAAAGTGTAAATATTTAATCAGATGATAATTTCATACAGAGAAGCTTGAATGTCGGGGATGGTTGATAGAGAAAGTACACTTTCAAAATTAAATTATTAAAATAATATTATTTAAAATATATTATTAAATTGGTTCTGTGATGATGATAAAATAATCTGTAATACTTTTAATTTAATTTTCAGCTTTTAAAATCCATTAAAAAACTATCACTATAAAATGTTTGAAATACTTTCTTGTAGCAGTTTTCATAGTTAAAAATGGTGAAAAAAATTTTGAAACGTAAAAAATGTTTATACTGTTGAAAAACTGACAATAAAAAACTATCCCAATTTAGTAATATATTTTAAAATAATATTATTTTGATAATTAATTTTGAGAAGTATATTATTCTTAGCGATTACTCTTCCTAATCTCTACTTTGCCTAAATGAAACTCTTAAAACGCATTTTTGTGTCAGACCACAGCCCATTGTATGTATAGACATGCCGCAAATAATGTGAATATGAAATTGTTGCTGTAATTTGATGCTAACCATGTTCAAAAAAGAAAAAAATTGATGGTGTGACTAATTTAATCAACTAGCAAAGGGACCAATGCACTATGGTCTATGGTCCTTTTTCAATAAAGATTGATAACATTACCGAAGTGTCCCACAATATACAATTTATTTATTACATAGTGCAAGCAACCTATCCGAAAATTCCTACTTGGCAATCCCTTATTGGATGGATAAAGTATTTAATGATATTTGATTTATGTTGGTAAGGGAAGAAAAACAAACAATTCATAAGCAGATAAGTGGCAAGAGAAGAAGCAAGTGGACACAAATGATATTCCAAACCAATAGAAATTCAGATATAGATCTCATAAGATAAGTAACCATTTTCCCTTTCAAGCTATATATAGTCCCCATCGAGCCTGCCTCAACAACAAGCATCCAAGATAACCATTCTTTTCAAAAAGCTTTTCATTATTACTTAATTGCCACTAAGATTATTCTACAATGGCTGCTTCAACAATGTCTCTCTCTTCTCCATCATTTGCTGGAAAAGCAATCAAGCCTGCCTCCTCCACCCCTGACCTTGCAACTGCAAAGGCTTTTAAGGTCACCATGAGGAAAACAGGCTCCAGGTCCGTTTCCTCTGGAAGCCCATGGTACGGCCCGGACCGTGTCAAGTACTTGGGCCCATTCTCCGGTGAGGCACCATCCTACCTCACTGGTGAGTTCCCTGGTGATTATGGCTGGGACACTGCTGGGCTTTCTGCTGACCCAGAGACATTTGCCAGAAACCGTGAACTTGAAGTCATCCACAGCAGATGGGCCATGTTGGGAGCCTTGGGCTGTGTCTTCCCCGAGCTCTTGGCCCGCAATGGGGTCAAGTTTGGTGAGGCTGTGTGGTTCAAGGCTGGGTCACAGATATTCAGTGAAGGTGGGCTTGACTACTTGGGCAACCCAAGCCTGATCCATGCACAAAGCATCCTTGCCATCTGGGCCTCCCAAGTTATCTTGATGGGTGCTGTTGAGGGTTACCGTATTGCCGGTGGGCCTCTCGGTGAGGTGACTGACCCAATCTACCCAGGTGGTAGCTTTGACCCATTGGGCCTTGCTGACGACCCAGAGGCTTTTGCAGAGTTGAAGGTGAAAGAGCTCAAGAATGGTAGATTAGCCATGTTCTCTATGTTTGGATTCTTCGTTCAAGCCATTGTAACTGGAAAGGGACCCTTGGAGAATCTTGCTGACCACCTTGCTGACCCGGTCAACAACAATGCTTGGGCCTATGCCACAAACTTTGTCCCTGGAAAGTGAACAAAAAATTACACCAAGAGTGAGAAATGACGTGTGAATTTTATTTTATTTAGTGAAATATCTATTGAGGTTTATGGAAGGATAGTGAATTATATTATATATCTCTTTGGTCCACTTGGATCTATCTCCAAATTTGTATTGTTTATTGCACTTTATTAAGCAAACTAATTAAGCTCAAATGACCAATCTAAAACAATGGAAAACGTGTTAAGTTCGAAAGCAGTGGGGTTAACCCCCCAACTCACCAAGGCAAACGGAGTTTGTTGCATATATGAATAGTTCAAATGTTGCTTGATTCTCCTCTTGTGGATTCCAATAATTTTTATCATAAGTTCCATTTACTCTTTTACTTTATCTTTCAAGATACAAATTGCCAACTGATAATAGGAAATTATTATTTTAGTGAAACACAATCAAATATTTTAGTCTATTTTATTTTCTTTTTCGTTATACTCGTTTTAATCAAACTAAATTACATTTATGTTTGATAAAGATTTATTTTATGAAAATAATCATTTATTTTTAAAATATTCTCAAAAAACATGATCGTTCCTTATATTAAAAAAAACATTTGCTTTATGTTTTTAAAAATTGTACTTATTATAATAATTATTTTAAGAAGCTTAATTAGATCAAAATAATAGTAAATATAAAAATATAATAAAATTTTTTATAAAAAAATAGGCTCCATTTTAATATAACTATTATTCTTTCTATAAAAATTAATTATTAAAAATTATAGATTTCATTGGTGGTTTTGTTAATTAAACTATCAAGTTACGTGTACATTATACGGATATTTTTAAATTAACATAAAATATAATTAAAAAATCAAGAGAATAATAAGTCTCCTAAAATTGAAAAAAGTTAAAGAAACAAATTACTGAATCAAATTACATTATTTTTATTGATATGATATATCAAAATTTAAATTAATTAAAATGATAATAATTTTAAAATTTAGATTATCTGGAAAAAAATATCTTTAATTTGACAGCGTTATCAAAGTTTAAATCAATTAAAATTAAAATTGATAAGAGTATTTGAATAAATTATATGTTCAAAAAAGAAGAATTCATATGATTTAGTAAGAATAAAAGATACACGTAAAAATATGCTCATTTATAAATAAAGATTCAAATTTATAGTATAGAAGTAAATATTATACTTTTCTTATCCCTAAAAGCCCAGAAAATTAACTTAAAATAAATTGAAATAATTTTACTAATTTATTTTTATTCATTCAAGAGGGGTTAATTTTAAAGTTTCCTTTAAGCTTACAAACCAACCCAACTCAGAAAACTAGTAAAACTAAATAATTATTTTTTGAAAATAAACTTTGTGTATGTTTAGGTCCACGTCTAAATGATCCAAAATTGTGATCATTTCAAGGTAACATAATTCTATGGAAGTAGATATTTTATTGCTCTCAACTAAGATTGATATTGACATTAAACTTATATTTAAAATAACGCGATAAATTGTAATTTTGCATTAAATTAACAAACTTATATTTAATTTTACTGCAAATTTATTTTAAAAAAATTTCAAAAATAAACCACGTTACTTTAAACTTACTTTTAAGCAAAATCATTTTTACAAAATCAAATTTATTCAAAGTCCAGTTTACAAACTCGTACACAAATACACAATCTGTCCCCTTTTAACACATTGAGTCCTTTACTATATGCTACTGTAGGCAGATATGTGAAATGTGTGTTATTGATAAGTACAACAAAGATCATGTTCGATCACAATACTGCCTTATTCAGTCATTTACTTGTAGAGTTTGCAAACAGTGACCTATTAAAATTATATTAAGCTTTCAGGAAATTGGAGAAGTGTGTTAAACTCAGTTCTCGTGACATACTTTTGCAAATGCTTTTTCACAAACAGACAAGTAAATAGAGGGAAAATACTTAACTATTTAGCATAGCAGGTACATAAGTCTTAAGTCTGGATGGTGACATTTTGGATTATTTCCAATATACTACAGATTTGGAGATATTATACACTGAAGATGTTTTATTCACTTGATCCAATAGTAACAAAAGCAACCATTATACCCACTTCTTAGAGGGAATTTTGAACATATGAGAACACTTTTTATTACAAATATGAGATGCCTTATTCATAAGGAAGTTATAAATTACATCTCACCTCTGGGATTTCAAACTGATTTGGATAATGCACATGTATAAAAAAAGAATAATGAAACTCTCAAAACAAATGTTGTATCTACAAACACCTGCCACAAAATAACATTTTTGCAGTGGCAGATCTCACCAACAGCTAGTATTGCATCCAGGGATGTTGTGTTCTTTGACCAAAAATTTATGCATGTTGCAGACCTTATATTTGTGTAAAACATCAAACCATGCCTTCCATTTTATGTACCTTAGTCACAATTCAATCCACAAATTTCCAACACAATGTCATTTTTGGACAAAAATGGGTTGATTCTCACCCAAAGAAGTGAGAAAATTGAAGCCAGAAGAATAGCCCAAACCAAAATGATGGTAGGAACACCTTCTTGTTTTCCCATGACTCCCTTGAGGAAAGGGTAAAGGTGGACAATGACCCAAAGGGCAAAAAATAGCTTACCAAACAAAGGACCCCATGAATCATAGCCATTGTTTATAGCATCTGAGACACCAACAATGACACCAATTATGTTTATGATAAGCAAGGTCAAAGGAGGGATCAACAAAGATGTCCACTTGAAGATGTAGAGTTCAGCAAAGTCTCCATCATCTGCTGCTTTGGATGTGACAGTGAAGTTTGTGTTGACTCCTGCCAGAACTTTGAGCAAACCCTGAAAGAGAGCAAACAGATGTGAGGAGGCACCACCAATGACCCAGAACTGCTCATTCCTCCACCAGTCATGTATACCAACACCACCCCACTGCATTTCAAGGATGCTAGTTGCAGCTATAGAGATGAAGAGGGCCATGAAAATGATACTAGCATAGTTGCTTATCTGAGGACAAGAAAATTAAGCATTAGTTAAAACTTACAGCTCCATAAAACATTGCATCATATTCTATGCTTAAAGCAATTCTTGAATGTTATCTGAATAAAGTGCATAGAGACATAACCAATCTAAAGCTTAACATAATATTAAAATAACTTCTGCATCCACCTCAGTACAGTTTATTGCTATTTTAACAATTTTGTTAATTTCAACCTTTAAGGCTGATTTTAAAACATTCAAAAGTAGTAACTTTTTACTGGAAAAGAAAATATTTATTATATTTTTGTGTTTTCGATTTAATACTTACCCAATAAAAAATCTATCATTTTTGGATGAGATGAGGTTAACATTTTCCTTAGTTTAATACAAATTTAACTTTTGATTGGTTGTACTTAATACTTATAGGCTATAGGTACTATGTTTATGCAATAATTACTCCTATGTCTATATATTTCTAGGATGTAACTGGTCCTCAATCTCAAGCTTGTAATCAAGATTAATACAACAAATCCTACCTCAGGGACAATGAACTTCCCAGTGAGAAGACAGACAGCTGGCAAAGTGCAGTAGGCGATTAAGGGAATTGAAGTCAGAGGATAAACAACTGAGTTTATGTAAGAGAACCGTTCCAGCCATTTCAAGCCACAACCATAACCATACCATACAGGACAATGCCTACTCAAAAGGATCTCAACAGATCCAAGTGCCCACCGAAGAACTTGATGCAGACGATCTGAGAGATTTATAGGAGCTGAACCCTTAAAAGCTGGCCGTTTTGGCATGCAGTACACAGATCGCCAACCATGACAGTGCATCTTGAAACCTGTTAAAATATCTTCTGTAACAGAACCATATATCCACCCAACCTGAAAGACAAATTTAGCAGAGGTCTAAATACATATAGAGCATAGCTTAAAAGAGTTTAAAAGAGCTTCAAAGCCTTAAATCTGAAACAGATAGTATACATCTTTCCCCCATTCTGTCTTATCTTCATAACCGCAACTAATTACATGGATGGCTTCTTTTAAGAGTGTTGCAGAAGAAGCTGCTTTTGGAATACCCCCATCTTCCATAAGTGTTGAAGCTATGAAAACAGATGATTGTCCAAACTTTTTCTCAAACTTTTGTTGAGACATCAGTGATGACTTCTCATTGTCAACTCCTGTGATTAAGGTTTCATGAGAAGCACAAAAGGTCATTAAACAAAACTAGTAAGTTTCATAAGCATGCAAAGACAGTAAAAGTAGACTGCATAAGTATATTATAATAGTAGTCCAAAGTTCAATCCACTGCATCTCAAAGGACTATTTAGAGTCTTAGAATACTTCTGAATGTTTCCAAATGAAGCACACATGCAAATTGAGGTATTCTGTACCTTCAATTCCCTCTTCAATATTTTCTAGTGCATACATTTGCTTTATATCACCCTTATTCTTTATCTTCTTTCTTACACTTGACTTTGCTTTATTCTTTTTCTTCCTAGATCCACAACACAGACAGCAGCACCATTTGGGCCAACAGTTACATGTCTTCCCTGGCGGTTTCTTTGATTTAGGGGCATCATATCCATAAAGTGCTTGCCTCCTGAAAACACACCCAGTTCCTACATATATTGGTCCTTGGATGCCATCTAAACCTTTCATATTGATCTACACATATTGAAACAGATATTAGCTTTTCCTTCTAGTTAAAATGCAAGGTGTATGTATATATGCATGTAACAAGAGCAAATTCTTACATCAAAGAACACAACATTGCGATTCGAGTATCTATCGTGACGATCAATCCCATCAAATCTTTGAGGAAATTGTACATAGCATATTTTTTTCCCTGATGTAGGATCCATCATGAAGCACATGGCTTCACGAAGAGCCTTACTGTTGTTTATGTAGTGATCACAATCAACATTCAGTAGGTAAGGAGCATTTGTGATTATTGCTGAGACGCGCACCTTCATAATCAGCCAAAAAAGCATAAAAAAAGTTAAGAGAATGGAAGACAGAAGAAAACTGAAGAAGTTTTCTTGGGAGGAGAGGGACTCTACCAATGCATTCATAGCTCCAGCTTTTTTGTGGTGCTCATATCCTGGTCTTTTCTCACGAGACACATAGACAAGACGAGGTAATTCATTTCCTTCAATATCACGAACACCATTTTGACCAAGGAAAACCTGTAGAATAGCATCACAGTTGAACTTGCAAACATGCCACATGGACACAGCATTTCCCATCTAGACAGAAGACCAAGATTGCATAAAAAATAGTACTCACTTGTATCATTCCAGGATGATCTCTGACACTGTTCCCAGGCCATGGAGTACCATCCTGCATTGTCCAACCATCTTCAGGAACCTTCTGTGCCATTGCAACCAATGCATTAACCCGCACTTTGAACTCTTCATACTCCCTCTACATCAACACAAGAGAAAACACCAAATGCAACCTATTATTGGTTGAAGCCAAATAAAAGAGATGAAAGATGAAAGAAGCTGATGTAATATCTCTCAACTTTCCTCTGGCCTTAACAATGTTTCTCAGCTAGTCAATTTCATGCCAATGTGGAAGTTTCAAGTTCAAGGTTTTTTATTTTGGTTTGAAATGATAAGGGAGATGACATAATAGGAACAATTTTGAACCTTAATAGCACGACGTTCTCTGATAAATGCTGCATCCACTTTATCTTTCAGATAGTCAACCTTCTGGGCAAAATACCATTCAGGAGCCCGTGGTTCAATGCTGAACTTCTTGCAGAATGGAACCCATTTCCTTGCAAACTCAGATGTCTCAGAGAGTGCTTCAAATGTAAGCATAGCAGCACCATCATCAGAGACATAACATGCAACCTTGTCCACTGGATAATCAACAGCAAGAATGGACAGAACTGTGTTTGCAGTTATAAGTGGAGGTTCTTTCATAGGATCTACCGTACTAACAAATACATCTATATCAGCTAACTCAGATGGCTTTCCTTCTTTCTCATACCTGTGAAGTTGTAAAGCATTAACCATAGAGTACTTAATAAGAATAAACAATCTCACTCATATACATAAGGAGAGGGGCAAGGAAAGAAAAAATACCTTAGTGATAAGCGATCAAGGTATGTTTCTCTTTCGATTGGACACCATTTTGGGAACTGATCCAAAATCCATGACACAGCAAACCAGATTTCACATATTACTGATGTAAGCCACAATGCATATGCATCATTGACTGGATGGAGAATTCTATAATGGAAAAAGAGACCAAGAATAGCAATCCGGAGTACTATTATAATTCTGTATGGATTTATCCTGCTTGAACTAATTGGTAACTTTCTCCATAGTGGCTGCCTGCCTTCATCCATTCTGTTAACAGAAATTTAGATTAAATTGTCATTAATTAAACAGAAAAAGAAATTGTATATGTAGCAAGATTTTATGAAAGCAAGTGATGCATTTTTAGTTGCAGTGGAATTTATAATAATTGCAAGATATGAATATAAAAATTGTCTCCTCTTATTCAACTGCATATTTTGATATCCAATAGTAGAAGAGAACACAATAAGGAAGTAAAAATAGTACATTAAAGGAAAATAATGTTTAAGTTGATTGAGGTAAAGCAATTGTTCTGCATGTTTGTCTCTTAAACTTTGTCATGTGGTCTAACACAAGTCAGTTTCCAATCAACTGTGTCAATCAAGTTAACATTTTCAGTTTAACATTTAATTGTTTGCCAGAACTACAAGAGTTTGGACATGCTCTAATTGAAGCACCTAATTTTGGCCTCAAAAAAGTAGAAATAACTTGACAGTTAAGCACACAAATGAGAACCATAGATAAATCTCAGCATGTATTATGATTAACTTTCAATGGACAAATTATAAGAATTAAATAATATCACCTACTTTGGTAAGTCTGGATCATCCAGCTCATCACAATCCTTGCCTCCTTCATGCTTAACCACCTGAAGTTTTTCATTTTGCTTTTTTTTCCAATCCTCCATCCGTTCCTTCCATGCAACACTTCCATATCCATAAACGGCAATATCTTTTTTAGGATCCATAGGTCTGGGTTGAACTGCATCACCAGCATTAATTGTCAAATAAAATAAATTCATTTGAAACTAGTTTGAACTTAAAATTGGCCAACAGGAAGTAGCACAGTGTAAACAGTGCACATGCAAACCAAAAAATAAAATTAATCACCAGGCACAGATGAATCAGGAAAAGGCATAGGATGAATCCGTTTCCCTCGAGCCATGAATGGAGGAACAATAAGAGCATGTTTATCAGCAGAAATGCCCACATCCTTAATAGACAAAACCACAATCAGATAAATAGGCCCAGAAATAGAAAAATAAAAAGAGACAAGAACAAAAACTAGTGCTGCAAATCAACTAACCTCTTCACCATATGTGAGGAGAGGGATATCAGCAGCCAGAGAAGCTGCATCAAACTCTGATGGTGTGTTGATCCCTGAACCATTCATCTGCGAACCAGCACGGCCGATATTAAGGCGAGCAGAGAGCATGGCCTCAGCAATGTGATGAGGATCTCTCCTAATATTGCTTCCAATATCAAACTCACTCTCCAAATCGTCAGTGTCATACTCTTCTTCATCACCCTCAACTCTAGGACAACCTGATACAAGTTGCAGTGTTAGCCAAATCTATCAACAACTTATGTCATATAACAAAAGGAACAAGTTGAAAAAGATGCATAAACACACAGACACAAAGATATTCGAGCAAAGATGGTTGAAGCTTCACCTTTGATGCGCTTATATCTGGTTTTACACTGAGGACAAACTTGGTTACCCTCTCTTCTTTCATACTCATAGCAAGGTCTGCATACAGGGAAAGCACATTCATTACAAGCAACAAATGGCTCCCCATCCACTGTAACCTCCAACTCATCCCCACAGATCTGACAAATCTGTCCACTCAATTCTGTAACAGCAGTCACCTGCAAGTCATAGTGGCAATGTAAACCATGATCAGGTCATGAAAATTGGATGGTAGTGTACACTATAAGAAGATGGAAGGTGCATAAGCTCTGATAAACCATACAAAAAATAAAAACAAAAATGGAACAAAAAAACAAGGGGAAAAAACCAAAGGACCAAGTTGGATGAACCCAATTTTGGAAAAGTAGATAAGTGGGGGGAGGGGGGGGATCATGTTTTTCTCAATATAAAGCTGGAGGGAAACTGAAGAAAATGGAAGAGTTTGGATTGGAAATTTTCCAGAATCAACACAAACAAAAATAGAACAGACACACACACAGAGAGCTAGCCCACTTATTTCAGCTTGAAAGTCTCATTGTGATATCAAAAGAAAAAAATTTCCAAAACCACTTCCAAACAGAAAAACCACAGAAGGACTCAAAATGCCAGAGAACCCAATTGGGTCAGAATTCAGCATGAAAATCCATGGGAAAAAAACAAAAAATCCAATGGGGTATTTTCTTCTTCAAACTCTAGGCGTGGCTTAGTAGGATGATGAGTTGAAGAATAAGTACAAAAGTCAGAAAAGAAACACTCTTTTTTTAACTCAGTGTAGCTGCAAAATCTTCAGACTGAGGAATTGAGAAAGCAATAAGATAGCATTAACAAACAAAGAGGCCACTCACTCTTGCAGTCTCATCAGCATTGATAAGAACAAACTCATTCCTGTTATGAGACCCTGCAACTAGTCTCCCTTTGGTATCCATTGAACCCTTCACTCACTCACTCACAAACTCAAAACCTTGGTCTTCAAAACATGACTTCACAAACCCCCCCTCTTTGCCTCTTCCATGTTCACAAAGAACAAAGATTCACCCATTATAGAGAAACAAAAGGAAAAAAAAAGGCAAATATAGAAAGGTTATTAAAATAAGAGTGAAACTAAAGAAAGTTGTTTCCTTTGAAGGGTGTATTGAATGAAATGATTCTTTTCTTGAGCAACCCAGTTTTGTAACTGATGGGTTGCTTTGTTGCACTGTTTCTCATCTGTGAAAGATACAAGCTTGCAGCATTTTCAGCAAACACAATATAAAAGGGTAAAATAAAAGTGACAAATAAGAAAAAAAAAATGTGGAAAAAGGGAAAGAGAATTTAGGCACGGGTTGGAAATTGAACAGAGAAGAGATGAGACAGAGAGAGACAATGTGGGAGAGTGTTGGTGTGTAAGTACGTGTATGTATAGGTGTTTGTTCACAGTGAAGTAGTGGTTGGATCCATAATAATTGTTTTTCCTAATAATACACCCGTGTATAGATTATAAGGTAAGGTTGTTGTGTTACCTAAGAATTATTATGTTAGCTGCATTAATGTGTGACTCTTACAAGTCAGAATCAAATTGGAAATTATACGGTAATGATGATATCAATTGATAGAAAAGAGAGAGAGAAAAATAAATGACAATAATAAAAGTTATATAACTGGCCTTTTATATATATATATATATATATATATATATATATGTTCCATTTTAATTAAAATGTTGCCTGAATATTCTTTAAAAATTTTAAAAATAAGTTGGGTTGAATTTATTTTAATAATATAAATGATATGATATTTTATATAAATTACAATAACACAGCGGTCAATCAAGGGTATTATATATTGAAATTAAAATCTTACAAGGTGGAAGCTTTAGATATAAATGTATTATTAGTTTTGTTATGTAACATTTTTAAGATAATAAAAATAATCATTTATTTCATAAACCGAACTAAAAAAATTTAATTATCTCTCAACTATATCAAAATTTGTTGATAAATTAAACATATAACTTTATGGCACATATATAAGCACACATGTATTATTCTAAAGGATTTCCATTAAATGGTGTTAAAAGTTTCACATTTTATGAAATAAATGTTTCACACAAAAAGAAAATAGAACTAATTAATCATTAAAAATCTTTGTTATTCCCACTAAAAGCTGTAGCTTTTTTATTATTTTGGTTAATTTGTGACTTTTTTAGTGTCTATTTTTTTTTGAAAAAAATAAGTAAAATTAGTTTTAATAAATTTTATGAAATGAAACAAAAAACTTGTATTAAAAAAAATAAAATTATTTTTAATAAATTTTATGAAATAAAACAAAAAACTTGTAGAAAGAAGGTTGAATTGTATGTTAGATATTTTTTGTAAATATTTTTTAAAATAGGTTTAAAAAATGTTAAAGCAAAAATTTTGTTTAATGACAAATATTTGAAGATATCACATGCCTTAAGAGCTAGCATTTTTCTAAACGTTTTCAAAAGTAAACTAAAACATAAAGAGAAATGGAGATTAAAAACATCTGCAATGTATACTAGTTCATTTGTGCAACCAAAAAATCACATCCAGTCTCGTTTAATTACAACATAATATCCACTTAAAAAACAACTAACTATGTCCAAGTATTATTGCACAAATATTTTTAAACTCAAAAGGTTAATTATTTTTTGAAACAAATCTCTTTAAACTGAACCAGAATAAGTATAAAAAAATTGTAATAAAAACCTTTATAACAATTAAATAAAAAAATTTATATACAAAAAAAAATAAAAAAATAAGATAGAAAATTTTTGAATCTATGCAAATAAATGTAGAGTTTTTGTTCTTTCTTGTTGTTATTTTTTAATGGTTTCTTTATAAAAGAAGGACAAAAAAACTCAAAAAATAAATAAGGATTCACAATATCTTCTCTCTTCCATTAAAAACATGACATGAATCACAAGTTGAGACATATTTTTAAAGTAAGTTCATCGTATTGTGTTTGCAACAGGTTTATGAACATAGTATTTGTAGTAAATAATTTTTTTTTCATTTTGTGCAAGCTTGAATTTTTAAAGATTTTAAAAATTTCTTTTTGTATGAACCTATTTTTTATAAGTTAACTATTTATATATCAATTTATCTTTTTGCTTATATTAAGAAAAAATATTGAAGTTAAGACTTTGCATACATCATTTGAAGCATTATTCTAGTATAGCTCTTAAATATTTAAGACAACATATGTTTAGATGTCTAAAACGTTTTTTGGAGGTATTTTTTTAAAAAAATCTTTATACACTTGTTCAAAAATTTTAGTCATCTAAAAATTTATATACTAAACAAACAAAGCACTATATATAAATTTTATATTATCATTAAAATTTTTGAAGAAGAAAAATTTCAAACATATTTACATTTCAATAATTTATTTTATTATTAAATATAATTAAAATATACATTTAAATTAATGTTAATTATCTTTAAAAAATTAATTATAGATTTTATATTAAAACATGTGTACTATACGAGAAATTGATTCTTAGTATAAACTAAATATATAGGCCCTTAAACATACTTAAACGAGGAAAAATAGTAAATAATTTTTAAAACATTTATATAAATGAAAATTAGATTTGTTATAAAGAATTTTACCTCATGTTTGAACAAGAGATGAGAAAATGAAATAAAAAATTAAAATTAAAATATATAAAATTTTAAAAAAAATCAATTTTTGAATTCATGATTTTTTCTTATTTCTTAATTTTATTTTAATTAAATAAGATAAGTTATCTATTCTATCCTTTTTATTACAAATACATATGTATTATACAAAATAATTCCATATTAATCGAATAATCGTATTCTATGTAACAAAACTTGTCTATTCAGTCCCTGAATCCAAAGTAAGGAATTAAGAAATAAAGGCACTAACTTTTCTTACCACTTACAAGGGCACATGAGAGAGCGGGGAGAAAAGTCACGTGACGCTCGTGCAAGTGGCCATGAATGGACAAAATCTCGCGATACATTGAATTAAACCACCATGTGAAACAATAGTCAATAGTGGCGTACTAAAATATAACAACAAGAGTAAATTCTCGTGACTGTTAAAACGGCTAAAGCATTGGATCTTTGAAATTTTAAATTTATTTTTGTACTTTTTTCTACTTTTGAAGTTGCACAGAAAATGGTGAAGCTCAAGCTAGTCATGAGTTGTTTGTGTGATTAATGATGCTTATAGTACTAAGCTCTTTATTTGTTTTTTGGAGTTTCTAGAACTGATGTTTACTCGTTCAGTTACCAAATATTTCAAAACGGCCAAAAAATATACCATGTTATTAAAAGGGTAAATTGCATTAGAAACTACACTTAAGTACAAAATTACAGTACTGGGAATGAGTTTTCAAAAACTACACATTTCGGGAAAAAAATGACTATATCAAAAATAGAAATCAATGGATTTATATTGGAAAAAACCTGAACAACTTTTCTTAAAATATATTAGGAAACTCCACTTTCTCTTCATAAATCGTTGTGCATTGAAGTAGAAGTTGTAGTTTTTGTTCCCAAAATATTCTTAGCTAGTATTTTTCTCATAGGTTAGCAATTCCATTACATCATAGCTAAAGATTTAGACTTGTAGGTAAATTAAATGATAAAGAGATCCAAGTTTTTTCCCTTTCTTTTTCTAGCTATATGCTAAAATGATCAATTTTACCCCATTGGTTATATATGGATTCATTATCAATGGTGCTACTAACTGGTTCTGAATGTGTTGATCATATATTATTCATTCTTTCCAAGTATGATGGTTAGGTAATTTGGACACATAACATACATCAGTTTTTTCTTTTTCAATATTATAACTATAATTTTATTTTATTTTAAAATTATATAGTCATAAATTATTGATCTAAAAAATAATATAGTACAAGAAAATATTAGTTTAATTTAAATATTTAATAAATGGCATTTTAGTTGCCATAAAAAAGTTAACTGAAAAGAATGACAATAAAAACGTCAAAAAAAAAAAATACTGCGGAACTAGCTAGTACTGCATCTATTGCACGGATATTTCAAATACAAACAAGATTTATAAATGTAAATCAAAATACAAAAAAAAATATTTTAATTCAAAATACTTAAAATTAAAAATAAAAAAATTGAAAATGACATAAACCAAGAATGCAAAATTAAATAAAAAAATATAATCTAATTTAATATATAAATCAGACTTAAAAGTTATTAATTTCACAGTAGGAACAGTTTTAAAAAAAACTATAAAAATTAACAAATCAAGTTAACAGTATAAATAACTAAGATTTAAAAAGAAAGAAAATTTAATGTAAATAATTAATTTAATATTTTAAAGAATAAAAGTACTTTTCTATTGCGAAGGAATTCATGGATATATCGTATGAAAAATTATTATTGCACATTTTAAAAGATGTGAAATAGGATAAAAAAAATAGAAAAAATATATGATAAAATAGAAGGAAAAATATAAAATAAATTTATTAAAATAAAAATATTATTAAAATATATAATAATTAAAATTTATATAGTATATATGCTAAGTTCACCGCATTAAATAAGTTTCTATGCTTGCAAATATGTTTTTTGATAATGTGAACAGGTATACGGACATTGAATGTATGAAAGATACGTATTAAACATTAAATATACAACAACCTTAAGATTTTCGTTTTGCTTTTATTTATGGCACAAACCTAGATACAGATTAAAATGACTTTAAGAGATATTTATGATGCATGTATTAATTCTTATTTAAAAATAATAAAAGAAGTAGTTGCGTAAATTGTTAGTATTTTGTCTTTTACCGGGAAATAATTAAAAAATTCCAAATATTAAGTTAATAATTAAAAGAAGTTAACTTTACCCTGTTAAAATAAAAAATAATCAATCAATTGAAAATTACAATAGTATGATTTTTGATGTAACTGTAATAAAATTCTACAATTTATAATAATATAAAAAATTTATTCTATCAATACATTTCAATTAAATTTTAATTAAAATATTAGTTACATAAAAGTATTTATGCATGCACATGATAAACGTATTAAATTGGGTAGTTTTTTTTTTATATTCTTCATCATATTTTTTTAATGGGTTAAATTTTAAAAAAATTAAATACTTATCTTATAATTTGATATTTTTAAAATATATTTTAATTTTTTAAAAAATTAACTAATTATATATACAGAAGAGTATATCGATATTCTCTATTATGTTTTACTCCTTCCAATTTTTTTTTACAAGTTCCTTCTTATCAAAACACATATATTTATTTTTAAAAATTATAATAAATTTATTTAATATATTAAAATAAATTATTGTTTATTATATACTAGTTATATCATTTTAAAGTTATTAAAAACATAAACGATATATAAATATAAAAAAATTAATAATATTTCTAAAATTTGTAAAAAAAAAATTATATTAAAAACTATTAATTTTATTTTAAAAGTGATTTATAAAAAAACTTAAAAGAAATAATTATTTAATATCGGTTGTGTGTTTGCGTATGAATTAGATGTATATATTTGAGAAATAATTTTTTAATTACTCATTTATTATGGATTATTATTGTAATGAATTAGATTTATTTATGAAGTAATTAATGTCTAATTTTTTATAATTTTATCTTATTTTTTAATTTTTTATAATTTTATCTTATTTTTTAATTTTTTAAGAATAATGATGTAAAATAAATGATTTAAGTTAGGAATAAATTAAATATAAATAAATAAAAATATTAAAAAATATGATAAAAAAAATTATCATATTAAAAGTTAGTATATTTATGAATTATTTTTTATTTCTTTTTAATAAAATCATGTTAAACCTCACCATGATTATGCAAAATTTTAGTATGACCATGCAATATATATGAATTTATCAATATAATTGAAAAAATTTCAAACATAATTATACTATCAAAACTATAATTATTATTTTTTTGCAAAAAAGTTCAAAAGTTATAGAAGGAAGGTAAAATATTCAGAAGAGATAATCGCTTTTATGATCTTATTCATTCTCTTACACTTTTCTCATCTTTTTTGTAAAATATTTTGAGGCAAAAAGATTATTTACAATACAAGTTTCAACATTATATTGTTAGACTTTATCATTATATGTAGAAATAGGTAAATAAACCTTCAACATTATTTCTATATAGACTATTTTAATCATTCTTAAATGATTGAATTCTAAATTTTAATATCACTAAAAAATAGTTCTGTTTAAAAATATTTAAAATAAATATAAGAAAGAAAAAATAAGAGTAAGAAATATAAAGACA
This sequence comes from Canavalia gladiata, assembly GCA_037954105.1. Lineage (NCBI taxonomy): Eukaryota > Viridiplantae > Streptophyta > Magnoliopsida > Fabales > Fabaceae > Canavalia > Canavalia gladiata. Next base: position 11,935,946 of record CM075665.1, on the reverse strand, counting down.
AAAGAATATATATACGAATTCAATTATGGAGATGTATGAAACTTTGGTCTCCTGTCTAACTTTATCCAATTTCACTCTACCTTCCTTATAAATGATTCAAAGTCAACTGTTAATCATCCGTTCTCTTTCTATTACAACTTTAATGATCATGCAAGATATATAATTAAGAGAAATATAAAGAACATTCAGACTTATTAAATTAATAATCGATTAGAAATAAAAGATTTTTATTAATTCTTCAAAACCTTTATATTCAATTTACCTTATAGTTTCGTTAAATAGGAAATGATACGATCGTCTATCCCCAATTAACCTAAAATTAATAAGAGTATCTAATTCTCGTTAATTAATTAAGCATAATAAGGAAAAAACAATTGAATAAAAACATATATTCATTCCTATGAAGGAAAAGGATTCAACTGGTTACATCATTAGTTTCAACAAAGACACATGATTTGGGGATTAATTTATATATATATATATATATATATATATATATAGATAAGACGAATAAGAGCATATTAATCCAAAAAAATAATCCATAATATTAATTGTGGACAAATAATGACAAAACTGTGGTACCGTAACAAAGTTGGCAATAGAAAGTTGCAACTCGTACTATGAAAGAGTCTTTGCCTTCAACATGAGAATGGAATGGATACTAGAATTGTGTATCTTCGGGGTAGTGAGAAGCTTATCCCTCAAAAAGTGGTGTGGTCTTTAGGACCTAGCATGTTTAAAACTATGGTAGAGCTTCTTTATAGGTGTGGATTAAGGTTTTACTAACGTGGACCAGACTTGACTTAGTCATTCTCTTAGCCGTCGTCGTTGTTATTCTAAGTCTTCTTGCAATACTGTAAGGTTGACGTAACATTGTCGCACCAAATATCTTATCTTTTTACGTCATTTTACCTTTTTTTGACCTAAAACTTCCCTATTTTCGGATTATATGCTTACATGACCATTCCTCCAAAAAATAAAGAAAATTAGATAGAATTAGAAGTAAATAATAATAAATTATATCCTAATTATAACTAATTTTTTGTAGATAAATCAACAGAATGATAATTTATTAATGATGAAGAATGAACTTTTATGGGATCTGCTAGTAATGAGATCCGCCACAAACGACTAGTCGAGGAAGACTGATCCTCACCTCAAGAACTACCTTTTAAGAGAAATGATTCACCTAAATTGTGAGGAGTCAGAGGATAAGATGTAAGTGATGATGGTAGTAAGATGGGCATTACTTATATTCTAACCCACAACTAACTTAATCACGTTTATTGAAATTTTTATCAACATCCTAGGTAGAGAGTGAATAGGTGATAGGTGATAAAGTATCTGTCATTGAAGTATGACTTTGCCTTTAAAAATATAAAGAAGTGACTGTTTATATGAGTTGGATGTTGAACTCATATTCCATTCTTTTTATCGACCTTCACTTCAACATTCATACGTAGACGATTCATACCGTAAATAGATAATTAAATAAAAAAAATCAACATAGATTCACATAATACTTAAAAAATAAAATCATTATAAATATAAACAATATGAAAAATTAGCTAATATGTATCAACATAATATATATTAAAATTATACAATAATATAAAGATGATTATGTTATGACATAAATTTTTAGTGATTCTATAATTTATTGTAGACTAAAAAAATCCAACTTCAATGTAATATGAAAATGTACACAATTAAACATTGAAGACATTGTATGGGGTGTATTAGCTAAAAATCAAGAATGGGTATAAGGTTATATTTCATGTGAGGACTAAAAATATTGTCTAAAAGTATGTCTTATTTAAAAATTAGAGTGTCATATAAAAATAAAGTATTTTATTAATATTATAAAATAATTTTAAAAAATTATATAAATTTTTACAAAAATTTACAGTCTTAAATAATATATTTATAATTTTAATTATTTTTTATTTTAAATTTATCTGAAATAGTTTAATAAAAAAAAGTACGGGAATATCAGTAAGAGGTGTAGAAAATATAGTTGCAAACTTTAAAAAATAAACCTAATCATACTTAGATGATTTTTAAACAAGCATAATATTTAGAAATGTTATTTAAGATAAATTAGAATTAAAATAGAATTCCTAAAGAAAAGTTTATAAAGTTTATTTTTATGTTTTTTTACACTTTAATTGAAAAAAAGAAATATGATTATTTTTTCTATCATTTATTTATTTATTTATATAATTATTTGAAAAAATAATTTAGTAGCTTTTAAAAATAAAATATTATTACTATCTATTTAAATAATTATACATACTTTAATTTAAAAATAACAAAAAAAATTACAATAAAATGATAAAATTCATAATAGTAATAATAATAAGTCATATTATTATTATCGTATATGTTATCACGTTTCACACATATTCACATACATACCTTAAAAAAACGAAAGTGTTGCAATTAAATCAATTTAAGTACTATAATTAAATATTTTAAATCCAAATTAAATATCTAATTGAATCTAATTATCTCTTGATAATCTTTTTTAATTTTTAATAAATTTTAACTAAATCAAAATATGTTTATCTCAATAAATATATATATATATATTTAATTCAAATCAATTATATCTTATTATCTTTATTTAAATTAAATTTCATTTTTTAAATAATTATTTTATAATATGTTTTAACCTTTTAAGGAAGATAACAATATCACTTGATCAATATTGTTCATTAATAAAAGTGTAAATATTGAAAAATACATATTTAAACTTATATATTTTAATTTAAATTTGATATGTAAATATTAGAATATAATTGGTTTAATTTAAATAAAGATAGTAGAAAATAATTAGTTTAAAATTAAAATATATACTAATATATACAGATAAAAATTTAATTTATAAATTTTTTTATTAGAAATATAACGAGATATCAGGAAATATTAAAAATAATTAGTTTGAATTAAAAATTTAATTTAAATATAGATATTTAATTATATTATTTAAGTTAGTTTAGTCATAATTATCAAATTTAAGTTAATTATATTATTTAAATTGATTTAATTATATTTTGTGTAACTTAATAAGTTTATTTAATTTTTTTTAGTAAAAGTTAAGAATAGATAAATAAATAAATGTGTGATAAAGTATTTTAAAAAATGAGAATAAATAAATAAATATGAATATATGATATAGAATACGTAAAAAATAAAAATAGATACATAATAAATAAATCAGAGTTTGCAATATATGATGTAAAAGAAGTAAAAAATAATAAATAGATAAATTAATAAAGATGTATGATATAAGACATGAAAAAATTAAAATAAAAAATACTAAAGATTTAAGATGTATTAAAAGTAAAATATGATTGTGTTAAAAGTAATATACGAATTCAAATTTTAGGATCAAAACACATCAAAATTAACTTCGAACCCAACTCAATCGAATTAGTGTGGGAGGATATGGTTTATGAACGCTCCTATTTCCTCTTCAATCTAATCTTCTTTCCCTTATTCCAAACACAAACAATACAGCAAACTAGATTCCATAATAATGCATGGCTATGCTTTTGATTTGGGAATTACTTTCAACAATTATCGTGATAAAATTAAGTGAGAAACTAGAGAGGAAAAAGGCACAGAAGACATCTTTTCAGATAAGATAATAGCATTAATCATTGTACGTATAATTACTTATAATAAACTAATTGTTGGGTCTTTTAAATTAAGTCAAGCATGAAACATCATCAATGAAAATAATTTGTCCACTGTTTTGATTTTGATGCACCTACTGCTGCCGACAGTTTCTTTTGGTCCACATTTGCAACTTTAAGCACAGCATTATCTGCATTTTATCGTTTTTTTTTTCCAGATGTTACAAATATATTGAAAAATTAAAAGCGAAATGGTAATATTCATATTAATCACAAAACGATCTGATTCATTTGATTATTTATTTCAAGCTAACCTCTTAAATATAATGTGTACAATTTTGAACAGATTTTAAAATTTTTTATTTTTATTAAAACATTTATTCTGACAGACTTTAGAATTAAATGCTGAGGTCAAGATAATTAATTTATTTTATTGATTAAATTGTAAATTTCAAGAGTGAAAAAAATTGTCCTTAGTGAATGTTTTAAAGAAAAAACAAAAAAAATAAAATTATACATATAATATATGAATTTAACTTCTTTTAAAATAATAGTATGTAAAGTGAGAAAATAAAAACATATTTACTGTGTTGATTTCAATTAGAATGTCCGATAGTTTTAATTAATTTTTGAAATCAATAATTATATACTCTTAATTTTTCACTCTACAGATTTTATTGTTCTAGAAAAGTCAAATTTGCATTACGTATACTTCTAAAGTGTGGAGTATAAACTAAAATATAAAGTTGCTAAAATTTTAAACAATGATATTTTTAATAAAAATTATTATTTTTGTATTTTATCATTTAAAGTATAATCTAAAAGTCAAATCTACCATTTCATATTACTCATGAAGCTAGCTAGTTTAAGTGACAATTGACAATGAATTTGATTAGAGTAGAATGGAAAGGTGTTGAGAGTGCGCTTTCCTCTTCTAAAAAAAATTGTCTACCCAACTCAACTCATTAATTGGGGTTTTTGGACACCAAATTCTCATATTAAAAAAAATTGCATATTATTTGTCATTTGATACTGGCTTCTGAAAGGGATTGAGCAACGGATACAAAGAACATGAGCATTTTTCTTTTATCCTTTCCTAAGAAATAGACAGAGTATACTTTAAAAGTATTTGGTAAACGTTTCAATATGGACCCAACCTGTTTGACTCAAAAGAGATCAGTAGCTGAAGCAATTCTGACAATTCCCTACAACAAAATCAGTTTTCACTATATACCGATATCAAGTTTATATTATATATATATATATATATATATATATATATATAAGAATAGATAAATTAGTGTAGAAATAACTTATATTAAAATTATTTTTTTTCAATATATCTTTTAAACGAATAAATTTTATAAATTTAATCGTTAAATGAATAAATTTTGGTATATAAATTATTCTTACAAAATTTTATAAAATTTAAAATATATTTAATATTTTATTATGTAACTCTATTTCAACGAATAATATATATTTTTAATATATATTAATTTAAATTTATTTAATAAAATATTAAATTTCTTTTAAATTTTATAAATTTTTTTAAATATAATTTATATAATAAATTTATTAATTTAATAATTAGATTAATAAAATTTATCCATTTAAAAAAATATTAAATAAAATAATACTGATATAAATAATTTTACAATAATTTCATGTTATATATATATATATATATATATAAATAGAATTTGTTGATATCTAATATCAAATTTTAACACTTACATTAATTTAATAATATTATATAAAATACACAATTTATTAATCTAACCGTTAAATTATATTATAATATCTTTATCATCTTATATATCAAATTTTAAAGAATTTAAAATTTTTTTATTATGTTATTTAACTATTGATATTTATATATATTTAAATAATATATAAATCATTAAAATAAAATATTTATCAATTTTTATTTTATATAAAATTATTAAATTAATATAAATATTAAAATTTAACATATAATATTAACAAATCTAACTTTTATATATATATATATATAAAGATCTAATAAGATCTAATAACTTCACATCCTTATCTATCTTACACACAACACACGAAGTGGTAATGGTGTGCACAGAGGTAGACATTTGAAGTATTTTCATGGGAATTAAGTAGAATCTCAAAGGGGGAATTTTTTAGAGATATTTTCAGCTACATGTGTACCTTAATGCATCACATGCTAATGGTTCTTACTTTGGAAAGATTCTTACTTCTAGAAAACAAACACAAGGCAAGTGGGCCAGTTTTGATTCTTCCTTTATGCCTTAACAGGTTGTTCCTAGTTATTAATTTATTGAATGCAAACGAATCAGATATTGTCCCTGATCTCTTTTTAAAAGGAAAAGATAATAAAAATCTTCTACACCAATCAGGTCTCATATGAGCCCTATAGTATTTTCAATAAATTTATTTTTTTATGGCTAGGATCTTAGTTTGTTGGATATATTGTTGCTTAACGTAGACCTTTTACCCGCTAAAATTTGGATTGAATTCGACTACTAATTTAATTTGTTTCTAATAATGGGGTTTATTTCAGTATTCCATACCAAAAAGAATCTTCTTATTTTTGTAGTTTTATAATTTTTAAAACCTCTTTTCCTAATGTGTAAATTTTAAATTAATTTGCATATTTTTTATGATTATTTAAATTGGCACAATCCTTGTACTGTTTTGGTATGTATTGGAGCGACATATTTTAGATTATGGGGTAATAATGAGAGGGGGATGGTACAGAGTGGATTCTTGGCATTACGATACTGTAAATATATTTTTTGACTTTTACAACCATCAATCAAATTGATCCTTGAAATTGCACAGTTGATTAATCTGGTCCCTTCCCAAATAAGTCAATTTAGTTCAATAATTTACCAATTATCAATCGATTGGTCTTTAGCATTATAGAATGAATTGACTCATATTTATCAAAGTTTAAAAAAATTAAATTACTAGATAAGGGTTAAAATCAAGGATGACTAAATTGCTCCTTTCATGATGTCAATGACCGATTTGATCAACATTGTTAATTTTAGAAATAATATTGATATTTTCTTTATAAAAAGTTTGTACAAAATGTAAGATAGATGTGCATTATGAAGAGTATTAAAGCTCTACAGCGGGATGAATAAATGAATCTTTCCATTGTTACGTGGATTGTTTAATGTGTTCAAATAAAATAAAAAATTTTGAATAAAGAATCAAAACATCTCTCAGATATTTTTTAAGTATAAAATTTTTTATCTTAAATAAATTATTTTATCTTGTTTTGTATGTAGAAATTTATAAAATAATAAATATTTATAAACATTTTTTTATAAAAAATCTAATAGAATAGGTGTTATCATGATTATAGATGAAGAAGTTATATATGCCAGCAACTCTATAATTTTTAATAGATAGTTTTATGAACATGTACTTTAGATGTAAATCAACAACCTTTCACTTAGCTTCTACATTTTCAATAGAAAATTTATGAAGTATTGTATTTTAAAAATACAATATATTAATTATAATAATATTTTTTTAAAATTAAGTAATATATTTTATATATGATAATATATTTTGTTTTTAAATATTATTCTAATTATTTAATAAATAAATTTAATATTTATTTTAGATTAATATTAAAATAAAATTTTTTAAATAAGTAAATTTGAATGTACAAATATAATATTAGCTCAATGTTAATGTGTTCAATGATCATCTTATCCTTAACATATTTTTTAATGGCTAAATACTCAATATTGATATTTTTTTCGACTTTTCCTTTTGTTGTTTATAGCCTTAAATATTATAGTTGAGTTGTCACAATATATCTTTAATGACCTAGAAATCAAATCTATAATTATAAGCCCAGAAACAAAACTCTTTAACCATATTCCATGTGAGGAATCTACAAAACATGAAATAAATCCAGCCTTTATTGTAGAGGTATCACTCAGTCTATTTGACACTCTTTCAAGATATGACTTCATCAACTAATATAAAAATGTAACTAGATGTTGATTTTTGGTGAATTGATGTAGCCAGTAAAGCCAGAATCGAAGAACCTAATCATCTCCAAACTATCTAAGTATATATACATAAGCATGTAATCCTTCGTTCCTTGAAGGTATCTCATGACTTTCTTTGCAGTTCTTTAGTGATCAATACTTGGATTACTCTAGTATCTTCCTAGCATTCCCATAATAAATGCAATGCTAGACCTTGTGCAGACCTAAACATATGTTTGGCTCCTAATAATAAAAACATATATAATATTTTTCATTTCTTCATGCTCAAGGTTATTCTTAAAACATTGATTCAAATTAAATCTGTCATCTTTTACAATAGGTGCTACACTTGGTGAACAATCTTTCATCAAAAATCTTTCTAAAACTTTGTTGATATAGGTTTCTTAAGATAAACTTAAAACACCTCTATATCTATCATGATGAATCTTAATTCTAATGATATAAGATGCATCACCCATATTTTTCATATCAAAGTTTTTATAAATAAATTGTTTTGCCTTATACAACATGTTTGTGCTATTTGTTGCAAGAAAAATGTCACCCACATAGAGAATATGTAAATAAATTTTTCTCCCATTAACTTTCTAGTATATACATTGATCCATAATGTTATGCATAAAACCAAACAAAGAGATAACATCATTGAATATCAAATACCATTGATGGGATGCTTATTTCAGCCAATATATAAACTTCTTTAGCTTATATACCAAGTGCTCCTAATCATTAGAGAAAAATCCTTTAGGTTGTTTCATGTAAACCTCCTTCTCTAGATTTCTATTTAGGAAAGTTTTTTTCACATTCATTTTGTTGTAACTCAAGATTAAAATAAGCCACCAATGCCAATATGATATTTAAGAAATCTTTGTTAGATATATGACTAAAAGTTTCTATGTAGTCGATTCCTTCTAGCCAAGTGAACCCTTCTACGTTGCTTAACGAGTCACTTTCAATTTTGTAGACCCACTTACATCCAATGACATTTACACCTTCAAGAAACAAGATAAGATTCCCAAAATTATTTCTTTTCATGGAGTTCATATCTTCCTTCATGATATTATACAATAATTCTCAATCTTTACAACTTATAGCTTGTGAAAAAGACTCAAGATCATTATTAGCTCTAACATTATACTCATATTCTTCTAAATACACTTCATAATCATTTAAAATGACTAATTTACTTACTATAATATATCTTCTTAATGTGCAACAACATCTTCCAAAAGAACATGTTCAACTAGATGTTCATCAACTTTTAACATTTGTTGAATGAGATCTATTGGATCACTATCATGAACTTGTCGAGTTTCAAGAATAAGTTGTTCAACATGTAGTTAAACTGAAGGAAGATGATGAATAATTATAGTTTGACTATGACCTGAGGTGAAAAATTGTAGGCTAGATTAATGTAACTCATATCTTTCACTTAATGATATGACACTCCTACTAATCAAGTCTTTTTCAAGAAACTTAACATTTCTTCACTCCACAATCCTAGTACTTTTAAGGTGGACGATAAAATTTATACCCTTAAGAACTTTGAGCATATCCAATGAAATGTCTATTAATAGTCATTGGATCTACTTTCTTTTCTTGTAGGTTATAAATTCTTACCTCAAATGGACATCCCCACATGCATATGTTTCACAAACTTGGTTTTCAATCCTTAAACAACTCAAATAGTATCTTAGATAAAATATTAGTTGGAACTTGGTTCAATATATACACACCTGTTTTGAAAGCTTCAATCCATATAAGCTTTGAAGTTTAGAATTGTTAATCATACTACATACCATGTCCATCAAAGTCCGGTTTCTTTTTCCTGCTACACCATCCTGATAAAAAAAACATAACATTATGTATTGGACAACTATTTCATTTTCTTGAAAAACTTTGTAAATAAATCTCATGCTTGTCCATCCTCAGTGCATGTACCATAATACGCACCACCTCTATCTGTTCTCACAACTTTAATTTTCTTACTACACTATTTCTCTACTTCTGCCTTCAAGACCTTAAAGATTTCTATGGCTTTTATTTTTATTTTAAGCATGTAGAGATACACATATTGTAAGTAATCATCTATAAAAATGGTGAAGTATTTTTGTCCATGAGCATCCATATTTGAACAAAAAATATCAAAATAGATTATTTTTAATATGGTTGAACTTATTTTGGCATCTTTCCTAAACTTGTCAGTAAAACCTAAAGTATTAAGTATTTCATCATTTACTAATTACTTAATTCTCTCAATGGATATAGATCCTAATATTTGATGCCATAATATATAAGAATCTGAATTTATAACATAACATTTAGTATCAGTTTGAATATGTAAAACATCATGAGTGATATTATTTGCAAAGTAAAGGAATAGAAATCATTACATAAAACACAATTACCAATATGTTTAGATTTAAAATATAAATTGAAACCAATGTTTATAAAACTAAAATTATATCCTAGAGGAATAAGATTTAAAATATAAATTTTAAAAAATTACTCCTAAGTAATAATTTGCAAATTTAATAGCTTTCACATGTAATTTTATCTTATTTTCTCAATAAATATATCACTTAGCTCCTACTGGTTTCTTTAGGTTTTACAAACCATGTAAGGAATTTATATCATAGATTGTAGACCTAGAAGCAATCCACCATGGTTATTACAAACATCAATCATATTAGATTCACATTAGACAAGTAAGGATAGTCAAGTTAGAACTCAAAATAATCCTTCTTCATATGTCCTTTTTCTTTTTGCAGAAGTACTAAAATTTCTTCTTTATATATCCTTTGGAAGATAACTTTTCCTTTTCTTTTATTTTGATTTGGTCATTTTTGTTCTTTTATCAAGTTATGAGATGCATATTTTCACTACCCTCTATAAGCAACCTCTTTTCCTCTTGCACACGCATGGTCATTAGTTTATTGATAGATCATTTTTCCTTATGTGTTATAATAAATCTTGAAAGCTCCATTGATATGAACCTCAATATTATCTTGCATAATCAAGTCCAACTTGAAAAAGCTGTGACTCGGAGAGAAAACTTAATGAAAAGAGGAAGGTTAAAAGAGATAAAAGAGGTAATTGGAATCCATGTAAATTCACTTTCAAGAAAAAAAGATAGAGAAAATTGTGATTTTTATGGATGCAAATTAGGAAGATTTACACAAAAAGACTACAAGATATAAGAAGATATTTATTTATTTTATTATATTTAGTTTTAATTTGTTAGAATTTGATTAAATTATTTGACTAAGATTTTTTAAGATTTGATTAGGATTATGTTGAACATTTGAATTATATTATAAATAGATTCTATTAGGATTGATAATTAATTTTATTATATTAGAGATTGAAGAGTTCTATTAAGATTTATTTATAGTTTCTTTACATTAGTAATTGTAAAGGTAAAAATAGTTCTTTCATGAGCAATGAAATACACACCAGATATCTGAATTTCTATTAACCTCAATAAAAGTTTTTCTCTATTGTAAGAATTGTATCTTTTCTTTACTCTTGTGAAACCTTATCTTGTCAATTAATCTTTCCTATAAGGTTGGTGTTTTTAGTTCATAAAAGCCCCTGATTTGTGCTTTAATCCAGGTGTGATGTTGTGTGAATCAATTATCTCATGTTCTTGGTTGGGCAAAAGGTCATGTTCCTTATAACATTGATTAGCTGTTTGCTCGTGTCAGGTCATTAAACCATTTATTTTATCTTTTTCTATTATTTTATAATTTTCTTATTTAACCTATGACGTGAAGATTAGGATCACTCATTGATTCATATCATCCTTATTATTATAGCAAAGTGTTTAATATGTATTGCACAATTCAAGACTCTAACATGGTAACCTCAAGATCTTTAAGTTGAGTCATTTTATCTCTTATGTGGAGGATACATTCACACACTCCTTTAATATTGATGAGCTTTGCGGTAGAAAATTTCATAATTAAGATACCTGCAAAGGATTTATTTAAAGTTGTAAATTACTCATTAATAGCTTTCAATAGGACTCAAATATTGTCATATTGTTCAATAGAACTCTAAATGCTAGAAGTGGTGTTGGTCTTTATAAACATTAACATAGAAAAGGCTAGATCACTTCCACTTTTCATAAGATTAGATCACTTCTATTTTTCATAAAGATCAACATCATCAGACTCACTAACCTCTGTAATCAAATATGGTCATCCTTACGAATAATTTAGTCAATATCCATCCAACTTAAATGAAGAAGAATTCTCTCCTTTGACACCTTATAATTATCATCCTTATATTCACAAATTTTACATTTCATATTAGATATATTTGCTGAATGAAAAAATGCATAAAAAATATTTCTTTTAACATGTTTACAAAATGAGGTAACTAAATAATTATATTTTTTCAATGTAAATCGTACAATAAAAATATCAGTTTCATGACATAGAAATTACCTATGAGCTAAATTTCTAATTCAAATAAACTGGTATCGTTATAGTGATAACACTATTAAATTATGTTCCTTTTTTCTTAATTCATGTGCATAATTAAGTAAATAATTTAAAATTTTATTCTAATTAATTCATAAACATAATATAATAAGGATCCTATAAAATAAAATTTATTATGTTAAAAGTGAAATAATTACAAATAATATCTTTAATTATAGATCACTTATGTATAATTTTTCATAATTTAAAACTGTTATGACTATTCTTTAAAAATTATATCAATCATAAAATATTAAATTTTAAAATTTATAAAATTTAATATCTATGTGATTTCAAAATAATTTTATCTAACTAAAATTATTATGATAAAACTATAATTAAATAAAATTATTTTAGTTATTAGATATTAAATTAATATTTATTATTAATTAATTTATGTAATAAATTTAAAATTTTATGTACTTTAATAATTTTTGCATAATTTATATGTATAAATTATTCAAAATACATTTACAATTACAATAATAATAAGTACAAAATAGTTATTCTCAAAATAAAGTTAAAGCTTTATAATTATGTAAAAGCAAATCCTTTAAATCGAATTCAAGATCCTTTTTGGCTTAAAGACGCTACAACCATTATGCTACTAACTTTTATTTGAAAAATAATGATAGTTATTATATTTAATCTAACTTATTAACAACATTATTTAATATCTTTTTTACTTTTTTCAATTCGATAAGTCCATGTGATTTGTCTAAAAATTTGAATGAAAATATATTTTAATATTTAAAAATTTTAAACATAAATTTTTTCATGATTTAAATTTTAATTTTGTTCAAACAAACAAAATCAAATTAATCAAGAATCATATAAATGCAAGTTTTACATTCTCATATAGTAAGACAAGAAATTATATGATTCTAATACTAAATATAAGATAGATGTACATCATAAAAATCATTAAAGCAATTGAATAGGATCAATTTACATGGATTGCTTGATTTGTTGAAACAAGAGAGCACTTTTCAAATATTTTCTAAGCACCAAAAATTTTATCTTAAATAGAATATTTTGTGTGTTGTTTTATGCTTAGAAATCTAAAAGAATGGATATTTATAGATATTTTTCCATAAAAGAATGTCTCAAATGTAGTGGATATTATTATGAACATAGATGGAGAAAATATGAAGAGCTATTTTCAGATAATGGAATCATTTCATAATTTTTAGTGGACAGCTCCTAAACATGCATTTTGCATGTATAACCAATACAAAAAATTTACAAAATTTTTGTTCAAAGATTATATTTGTCTAATACAAAATTAATGAACAAATTATATTCTCATAGAAGAATTTAGGATATTGGTGTTAAAAATTAAAGATTTATAGACAAAGGTTATGAAATTTCTATTATATGTTATAAAGTCATGGTGAAAGGGACAAACAGTATATTGTCATTTTTAGATAATTTATCAAAATAATAACTTAAAACAATACTAAAACATATTAATAAAAGAATGAGTAAATATTATATATTATTTATTATAATTTAATATTTTTTAATGTATTTTTTATTAAATTTTTTAATGTATAAATTAAATTTAAAAATATTAAATTTGATTAATTTATTTTTCACAATTTAGCTATGATTTAAGGTTTATTAACCACACTTAAACCTACATACTATGGCATGTTTTATATTAAGCTAAACCTTACTATAATAAATTTTATATATGTGTAATTTGATTGAATATATATATATATATATATATATATATATATAATTAGTTATGTATATTTAAAGAGTAAAGGAATAAATTCATTCTTACCTTATTTATTTTTTTAGATTCATCCCTACTTTAAAAGAATTTTAAAAAAATTTCAACTTATTACTTTGTTATTCAAATTTATCCTTTTGCTCATTCTCCGTCAAATGGTTGCTAATATAAAACATTAAATGCTATGAGATGTTTGATTGGATCCAAAAAATACCATTTTGGAAAATTTGTCATGTAAGTCTTTGCTTGAATCCAAAGCAACACACTTTTATGTCGAAATGGATTTGGTCAACTTATTATCCAATACACAAATCTAGCATCTTACAATCAATGATTAATAAAGCCTCCAAGTTAGGGAAATTATGAAGGAGTAACGACTCAAACCTCTTACAAGATTGAACAATAAATGCTTCAAGGAAAAAGAGTTGAAATCCAAATTGTCACAATATTCACAACTCATAAATTGAAGATTGTTTAAGTTTGCAAATTCATCCTACGATAGAATGAACTATATGGGTGCCCTAAAATGAAGGTAATAAATTTTTAGTTTGAATATTTCTACCATTATGGTGTTTTATGGTTGTCAAAATTTTTGAACTTTGTATGTATTCAAGTTTGTGTTCAATTGATTTGGAGTAGTTGATCTAACACACCCCTATAATAAGTTTTTCAACTTTTTATCCTTTTATTATTTTTGAAAAACTTTGTTATATGTGTCATAGACAAAATTTGTGAGATGCACCAAACATGACTTCCTGTAAAGCTATGTTTAAACCTCAAAAGAAAAATGGGTCTACTAATAAGGCATGTTAGTTTTTAAAACTTTTAAAATCAGGAAAATTAATCCTTAAAATTTTAAAATCTTTCAAATTTATTCTCACAGTACTTTCTGCATGTCTGAGAAAAAATTTCATTAACATCTTGTCCAAGTTATTAATAGTAGTTTCCCTTCATAGTAACCTTTCAAAAAAGCATCATCAAACTCAATGAATGGTTTGAAAATTCTAGAAAATTGTAGGAGCGATTTCCAATCGTAATGTATACACTACCATAAATAAAAATTAATTCCAAAATTTAATTTAACCATTAAGATTGTATACGTTACCTCAACTGTCATTGAAATATCTTGTCTTCAAATTCTAAAAAATTGTAGGAGTACATTTCAATTGCACAAACACTTCTTCATTTTTTCAAGTAAGGAGTTAACTTCCTACACAAATAAAACACGATTTTTCCTCTAATAAAACTGGTATTTAATAAAATTTAATCCACCATCACCACCGACCAACTCCGAAAGATGAAGAAAATGATAACAATGACGTCATATTGAATAATAACCTGCCCAAATCCACTTTCACATCAAAACAACATTGTTTTGGATTCAAATAAGAGTTTACATGACATATTTTTCAATACAGCCTCATTTTAGATCCAACCAAGCATCTAATAAGATACTTAACGTTTCCACATTAGCAACCATATGTCAGAGAGACACCCATCATCATATTAAAATTCATATCTCTAAGTGTTTCCTTGAGTATTTTAATAAGATGAGAAGATTTAGAAAAAAAATTATTATTCTATTTATTTTTTGATAATTTATTTTTTAATAATATATTTTGTTAGAAGAGATTTAAATATATAATAAATTATCTAATGCAAAACAATTTATTAAGGCATTAGGAGAGTTAAAAAATGTCTTTGTAAAAACTAATTTAAAAGTTTAATTTATAGCTAACTATTCATACTAAAAATTAATTATTGTATTTATTAATTAAAATATTAATATCATAATTTAATTAAATAAAAATTATTGTAAAAACATAACATAATTTATTTTAAAATATTTACATTAGGCAAAGAATTAATAATTTTTTGTTATAACTAAGAATGTATAACATGCGATAAAATAACACAGAACCAATGAATATGTAACTTTTCTCGTATGTAATTGATACATTTTTACAAAGAAAATAAAACATGAAAGTGGATAAAATAAATAATATATTTTGATTCTATTAAATGAATAAATAAAAAATATAATTTCATATTATTTTATTATAATCATATATCAAATACTAACTTAATAAAATTTCATATGTTTGATAGATGTATTTTTTAAATTTTCTAATAAAGGTTTAAATTTTTTTAATTATTTAAAAAATAATAATAATGAAAATCTAAAAAATATAAAATATAAATATATAAAGAACAACAAAATTTAAATTTTAATAATATATTTACATAGAACTTTTATTAAAAATCAATTTTACTATAATAATTTTTAAATCTTGAAAAACATTATTTTTAAATTATAAATTAGAGGATAATCTTTATATACATTTAAAAAAATTAATTGAGAAGCTTCCGTTTAATTAATTAAAGCTTTGTTTGAAATGATTTTTAATTTAAAATTTTAAAAATTAAAAATAATTTTTATTTTAAATTTTTAAAAATTATTAAAAATTAAATTAAATTAATTTATTATATTATTTTATAACTAATTAACAAAAAATACATAAAAATATTATTTTAAAAATTAAATTAAATTAAAATAATATAAATTTTAATTTTTTAAAATAATAAATTAAATATTATTATGATAATAATAATAATAAAAATAAAATAATATTTATAAAATAATAACAGTGATATGGTGGTTATAATATAAACTTATATTTTACATATTATTTGATTATTAACATTTAAGATAATAAAATTTTCTTTATATTATTATTATAATATTTAGTATTTATTTTATAAAATAAATAATATATATTATATTATAAATATTATATAATATAAAATTATATTATGATATTATAAATTTAATATAATTTTTATATAAAATAATGTTATTTGTTATTAATATATAAATTATATAAATAAAAAATTAAATTATTTTAAAAAAATATAAATCAAAAAATAAATTATTATTATTATAATAATAATAATTATAATATAAGTAATATTATATAATCATATAATTTTATATTTTATATTATTTAATAATAAATATATAAGATAAATAATTTTATATAATTATTATAATATTTTGATATTATTTAATATAAAATAATATATATTATACAATAAAAATTTATATAAAAAAATTATATTATAATATTATAAATTAAATATAATTTTTATATATCAAATAGTATATGAATAAAAAAATTAGATAATATTTAAATTTTTTAAAATAATAAGAACAAACAAATTAAAAATAAAATTTTATTATTATTATTATTATTATTATTATATTGATAATTTTGATAATGATAAAAGTAAAAATAATATTTATAAAATAATAATAATATAATAATAATTATAATATAAAAATTATTATATAATTATATAAATTTTTATTTTATATATTATTATAATATTTTTATATTATTTAATATTTATTTTGTATAAAAGTAATATATTATAAAACTGTATTATAAATAATATAATATAAAATTATATTATAATATAATAAATTTAATATAATTTATATATTACATAATATTATAATGATTTAATTATTATTACAATAATAATCTAATAATAATGAAATTAAATAAATTTAAAAATGATAATATTTTAAAATTAAAAATAATATTAAATGATTTTTTAAAAATTTTAATTATAATTATTTTAAAAATTTATCAAAAATTATTTTTTAAAATAAATTTTTAATTTTAAAATTAATTTAAAAATTAAAAATTAAAACTTCACAATCATCCCAATTCCCAAACCTTCCAAATAAACAAGAATATTAGATCTTCAACGCTGAGATGGGTCTCACTCACCTTCTCTAATATACATGATGTGTTACCTCTTTCCTAACCTGGTATTTGGAGAATAAGCTTTACGGTGGCATCATTATTAACGTCATCAAAGTTATCTCAATGGCTTTAGTAACTCGTTGTTTCATAGTCTAAAAAGAAAATTAAAATAAAAAATTTTAAATTATTATTATGAGAAGTTATATTTTTTTAATTAAATAAAAATCATTATTTATTTATTTTATTTATTTTATCCTCTTTCACTTAAATAAAGTAATAACAAATTAAGGATAATTATTTTTTATATTTTTTTAACTGCACTTCTTTTTTATAATTTTTGTTTTTAAAATTATATTTTTGTAAATATATAAAATATTTTTAAAATTTTTAAATTTTGAAACATACTTTTATACTTTAATTTTAGAAGTAATTTTTTATATTTGTGAAAATATTACTTTCAAAATTTAAATTTTACAAATACAAAAAAATACTTCAAAATTTTAAAAGTATTTATTTTTTATTTTTTAAGTATCATTTTATACTTTTAAAATTTAAGTTTTAAAAATAATTTTTATATACTCATAAAGAAGTAATTTTGAAAACAATTTTTAAAAAAAATATGTACAATTAAAAAATATGTAAAAAGTAATTACCCGAACCAGACCTATACTTGTAATGTCGTGACTGCATAGTGATTTGTAAATCAGTAGTTGATTTATTGCAAGTTTCCAATTTGCATAACAACTCCGAAGGCCACTATCAAATGGGTCAATGATCCTTTCTTCAATGCATTTGTTTATTTTTTATTTTAAAAAATAATTAAATATATAGTTTCTTATAAATTTATAATAAATTATCCAAATATTTATTATTAGTTAATTCTAATGGCTCACCCTCTCCTATAAAAACAAAAAGAAATCATTAATTCTTTTATGGCAAAATGTTTTTTATTTTTTATTTTTATTACCATACTTGATTAGCGATTTTCTTTTTATAATTGTTCCCTGCAAGAAAGTCTTTACCCAATCACATTTTAATTTTTTAGCATATATCATTTGAAAAAATAGAAAAATAAATAAATTGTACCATGATAATAATTATAAACTTTTGATGCGACTCTTCATTCACAACCAAGGTTTACATAACTGATGGTACTGATGATATAATTCATGTTAAAAAAATATTTTAATAAAAATTTTAATAGATAGTATTAATGATTTTAATTTTTTTAGATTTTTTAATAAATTTATCTTTATTAAAAATTATTTATTTAAAATTATTTTAATACAAATTTAAATGATATAATCATTAGAATTAACTAGATTTTTTTTAATTTAAAGAAGAGTATCTTAAAATCTCATATATTAATTCCTAAAAGAGAATTTGAGTAGAAGGATTATTCAATATGTAGGGATGGATTTAAGATCTATTTTTATAGTTATTTGTATCTTCAAGATAAACATTTAATCATAAATGCAAGAATGTAGTTTCAACGTTGATTGATTTTTATTAGATTAATTAAGAAAGATATTTTAATGTTGATTTAAATTAAATTTAAATTAATTTATTAAACCAAAAATTAGCTATACCAAGGATAATATGAATTAATTTTAAAAGTGATTAAATATATTTTTATTTCTTTTAAATTAATTAAATTTTAATTTTGATATTTAAAATTTAAAATTTTAATTTAGGTCTTTTTTTAAATATATAATTTTTACATTAATATAAATTATATTAAATTAATATAAATTAATTATGATTAGAGATCATAATTAAGATATTTAATAAAATTATTAGAATTTTTTTTAAAATTGTTATTTAACTTAATTTAATTTATTTAAGTTAACATTAATGATCATAATCAACATATTTAAGAAAATAAGAAGTTTAAATTAAAGATTTTAAAATTAAGAAATAAAAAATATTTTAGAAAATAAAAAGTTTAAATTAAATATTTTAAAATTAAAAAATTAAAATTAAAATTTAATTATTTTAAAAAAATAAAAACACATTTAACCTTTTTAAAATTATAATTATGTAAGAAAGACTTACATGGAAAATATTTCAAAAGCTCCAATATTTATGATCATTAATATAATATAATATTACTCGTTATCAAAGTTAAATAGTAAAAAATTCCTAATTTAATTACTATTATCTAACAATATTTTACTAATAGTAATAAAAAGTTTACTAATATTTTTTTTTCAACTTATTTAATATTTATAAATTAATTTTTAAATTTTTTAATTAATTTTTAACTTTTATCATTATTTTTTAAATTTAATTTTGGTATCATTTATGGGAGAACTAATTTATATTATTTTTAATAAACTAATGAACTAATTTTCATAATTTTTAAAAATAATGGACTAATTTACATTAAATTAAAAATTAAGAATAAATTTATAAAAATTAAATAAGTTAGAGATTAGAATATTTAGTAGAACTCTAGAAGAAAAAAGTAAAGAAAACTTTTTGTATAAGAATATTTTGGAAAAAAAAAATGGTTTGTGTTTAAGTATTAGTGTCTAAATAATTAAATTAACATGTAATAAACTAAAATAGTATCTTAAATTCAAAAAATACTTACTTTTGATCCATAGTAGATTCAAGATAAAACCTTTATAACATGCACCTTAGCTTTAAATTTATGAAGGCTCTGTGATAACATATATGTAGAGCTCACAAAATGGGTTCGTTCAGTTAAGGATTAGTCCAAACCCATTTCTTAAAATATAGAATTTAAACTTTAAATTTTGAGTCTTAAATAAATGCAGACATTTTAAGTTGATCCGATCAAGGCTAATTTAGACTTAACATGCAAAATTCCTTAAAATATCAGATTTTTATCAGACTTGTCCATCATTTT
This sequence comes from Canavalia gladiata, assembly GCA_037954105.1. Taxonomy (NCBI): domain Eukaryota; kingdom Viridiplantae; phylum Streptophyta; class Magnoliopsida; order Fabales; family Fabaceae; genus Canavalia; species Canavalia gladiata. The sequence continues at coordinate 11,915,404 of CM075665.1, read as the reverse complement.
TGGAGTTCAATTTGAATCAGATTTTTTTTTTTGTATCTAGCCATTTAAACTTTGCGGTCCAAGTTAGGAAAATTTGATATGGGATGAGTAGTCTGTTTTACCAATTTTACATATATGCTACTTACATGTTTAACCAATTGAAAAACAAGCCATAATGAAGGTGATACTACGGTTATAATTTTTTTTTAATACAAGTGTCTTACTAAGCTGTAGACACTATGGTTTTTTGAATAAAATAATTTTTACAAACAGAATTTTTCAATGTAAAATTCTCAACCCAAAAATTCCTTCAATATTAAATCAGATAAGAAAGTTAAGAGATAGAAAAATAAACATAAAAATTTACATGAGTTCACTCTTAAAATACAAAAGTTATGTCCCACCCTTTATTTTCAATCAAACTTATCCTCTAAAAAATATCTTTTCTTTATTACAAAATTAAGATACTTAAGTGTCTTTGTAGTATTTTTGTATATATTTTCCCAGCTCTAAATAATAAGGATTAAATACTTAAATTTAAAAATATTTCTAACAAACCTAAATTATATTTACATTATAATAATGTATAACATATCCATAATATTCATTAATTATTTTCTGTTTACTTTAATTAAATTATTAAAAATAAATATTCATTTGTCATAATTTTTTTATTTTTACACCTTATTTTATTTTTTTAATCATCCCATCACTTATTATATTTTATAAGGTTTTTAATTTTTCTTTCTCTTTCTATTCTTTTGTAAGTATATAAATATACACATCCTGTGAATGTAAAGTAATTATTTTCCTACTATAATTAAATGCCTTATATCCTTTATGCTTTGGCATTTAATTTAGCCAATAAATGTCTAATAATGTTAGGAATTAATAATTTCCCCGATGCATTGGATGCTGAATGTTCCTATATCCTAAAGTGAAAACGCATGATTGATTGTCCCGTCGTAAGCATAAAATGGATAACCGTACCCACGGGGTGATTCCAAAGTCAATCTTCTTTTTCACAAAGAAAGAACCAACACCCTTCTAAGTTTTGCTGACGAATAAGTAAACACCTCCATCATGAATCAACTCAACCTCACCACTTCATAAGGTTTTATCATCTCATGAGAACCAATTCGATAAGCTTATGATAATAATCTTTTCTACTAATTTTGTTATGATGATATTTGTTAAGAAGTTAAAATTAAAGTAATGTATAAAATTTAAAATATTTAATTTTGGAGAAAATTTAAAAATAATTAATATACTTTATATTTTTATTTTTTATTTTAAAAATAATTTTTTATTAATGTTATTTTTTAATAGTTGAACCATTAAATTAAGTAATATTATCATGATGACCATTTGTATAGAGTTTTATATAATTTTTAAATATTTAAAAAGATATAAATTAATAGTAACTAATTATTTCTAATACTTTAAAATAAAATAAAAAATAAAATATCAATTATTTATTTAAATTTTTTTATTTTTTATTTATTTTATGATGATTTTAAATTTAACAGTTAATTTTATAAAAAAAATATTTTATTAAATTTGATCGTTGATATTATTTATTTTTATTTATATATTATTATTTTTATTAAAAAATTTAAATTTGATTTTAAATGTTCAAAAATATATATCATTAAAAATTCATTATTTTAAATTTTAAAAATTGAGATTAATATTCTTTTATGTTATGTTCTAAAATAGATAAATAAGAAAGGTAATTATTATTGTTACTAAACAAGAACATAAATTTCAGGAGCCAGATTGTATGATCCACAATATTTACTCAGAAGCTTTAACAGTGAATCCAGAGCTAATATTTAGCATATGATTATTGGCAGTGAGTAGTACCAAATACTTACAAGATTGATAATTAATGATTCATCTACAACAATAATTAGCCACGTATGCTAAATGACCAGACACGTAAGCTTATGGGTCCCATGCTCAATTATGAACACAAACAGAAAGATTACAAGAGCATGGCCCACATCAGTGGGTGACAGCTTGTGGAGACCACTGTTTTCGTCGGTAGAAAGCGAAATATCTCATCAAAAACAACTCGTGCATTAACAACTTTCGAAAATTAATAAAACTTTTATTTTATAATTAATTAATTTAAACGCTAATTAATTTTTAAAATTAATGAAATTTTAAAAATAAATACTGTATTAACAATTTTTTCCATATAAAGTTTATCCTACTTTTTTTATTACAATTATTTTTATATTTTTTATTATAAATTACAAACAATTAAAAATATTGATGAACTCAATTATTATTTATATATTTATAAATTTTAAATAAAAATAAGAAAATAATCTCAACTATTGACATGTAACAATGCAACAGTTGCCATTATGAACTTGGATGCATGTAATGGTGATGATGGAGACACGTGCGAAATTGTTGACGCTGAACACTTCCTGTTTGATGTCGTTTTCCAAACAAAAAAGGCGCGACATTCGTTTTATGTAAACGAATCATTCATTTCATGAAACTGCGTGTTTTAGCTTTATGTCGTGTAGTTTGCATTGTCGGTGGGGTGTTTAATAAAACGCATTGTAGTTTTGGTTATTTTCGTGCGGAGCGTGAGTTTCTCATATCATCCTACGAGACGAACAAAGCGCGCGAAGAAAGGCAGGATGTGAAAATTGCTTAATAGAATAGCAGTCAAAATTTTAACTCCCGGGCTTTTTGGTGCCCTTTTATCATGATTGTAAAAATTTCTTTTATTTTTATAATAAAATTTAAATTCAGATTTTTATCTTAAATTATTTTAATTTTTACGTTAATCAATTCTAATTTTATTTTATTTTTTAAAATAAAATCTAATAATTTTATAGTAATTAAATATAAATTATTTTTTATATGTAACTTTATAATTTTGTTACACAAAATTACAAAGCTCGGTGAATTTTCATCTATTGGTGCATAAAATTTCAGGGTGAAGTGAAGTTACCACACTCTAAAATAGGAAATGTTTTTAAACGTCAAAAGGACTGCTGCAGTTGGTTGAATTCATGAGGTAAAAAAATGTATTATCGTTCTACTTGGGTACTTGTTGGTTTAAAAGAGGACATTCTGAATTGAATTTGTAACTATAAGATATTTTAAAAAATATTTAATCTTATCTAAATAAAAAATATATTCACAAGCGTATAAAAAGAATTTTTTTTTACAAAATGTTGATTTTTTAATATGATAGAAACTTAAAATTATATAGTTGTCAATATAAAGAGATTTGATTGTTTGAAAAGAAAATATTTTGAAAGTGATTTTAAAGAAATTTAACACAGATTTTGTCTATGAAAAATTATTTTTTTAATAAGGATTTTTTTGAATTTTTTAAAAGGATTTAAATAATATTTTATTTGAAAATAAATTGTAAAAAAATATTTTCATGATTTAAATGAAAGATATTTTATTAAAATTAAATATATTTTTAATTTTTTTAACATTATAAAATTTTTAATTTTAATCACTCATTTTAAAATAAATTATTTTTAATTTTTTATTATTAATATATTAAAAATTAATTTATAATATGTGTTAAATATTTCTTATTTTATAAATTTAAATAATTTATTTTAAAAATAGGAAAAAATATATATTTTTTAAAATAAGAGATAAAAATCAAAATATATGTATAAGCTTCATTGCATAAAATTATTATCAAAATATTTACTAAAAATATAAAATAATATTATAAATTTACATATGTATAGAGTTTATGATAAACAATTATTAGATTGTAAATTTTTAGGATTTCTAAAATACATTATAATAGAAAATGCTACAAAAATATTTATTGTCTAATATGTAAATTTAGAATAAAAATATTTATTTAAAAATATAACTATAAATTTACTTAAAATAATATTTAAATTTATAATGCAAGATATTTAAGATAAAATATGGTTATACAGTAAATTTTATAATTTCTAAAGTACATAATGGTAGAAAAGACTACACATATTTAAAGTTAGTTGTATAAAATTTAAAACTAAAAATATTATTGAAATATAGATTTATTTAAAATAAATTTTTATATAATTTAAGATAAATGATGATTATATTATAAATTTTTAAAAATTTAAAATATATATTGATAAAAAAGTAACACATCATCACATAAAATTAAAATATATTATATAAAAATGAAATATAAATATATTTTTTGACATGTCAATACAGTAAATGAATAAAAAATAAAATATGAAAAATACATAATTAGGCTGAAATTACAATAAAACATAATAAAAAAGTAATATTATCAATATTAAACATTATTTTTTATTATAAATATAAAGAAATGATACTGTTGGGCATGTTTGAAATTTGTATGTCGAGGTTAAAAGTGACTGGGCCTGTTTGTTCTCAACAAAAATTCCTGAACGGTATTGTTTTTGTACCCTCCATTTTTGCTATTCATATCCTTTTTCTTTTTTGGTAAATTTTGTTTTAAAATTTATCTTTTTGTAAATATGTAAAACTTTTGAAAGTATAAAATATATTTCCAGAAATATATTTTTGAAAGTATAAATTTTTTTTTCAAATATTAAATTTCAGAAGTATTATTTTACATAAATACTTCTAGAAATATAAAAATACAGTTCTAGAATTTAACTTTTGAAAGTATATTTTTAGATTTATGAAAAATAATTTTCAAAAGTACAATTTCACATTTGAAGAAGTTAAATTCTGGAAATGTAAAAATACACTTTTGAAAGTTTAATTATGGTGGACAGTTTCAGAAATAAACAAAAAGTTAAAGAGGATGTCAAAAGTAACATCCATTTCTAAAATATAAATTCCAGCTTACAGAGCTGACGATGGGCCGAAATCACAATTACCCTCTGTTGGGCTTGCTTGATCCGGTAATCCATAGTCCAGAACTCGTAACTTAAGTCTAATGGGCTTACTTCTAAATTTAACACGTTGGACCTATCTTTAAGAAAAAGAAAAACAATAACAATGGCATGAAAAGCATTAAAAAAAAAGTATATGTCCGACCTGCCGGATTCGAACCAGCGACCTAAGGATTACTTTGAGAGATATTCCCACTACAGTCTTCCGCTCTACCAACTGAGCTAAGGTCGGAATATTTGTGGCTGCTGGGATTCGAGCCCAGGTCTCCACGGCCACAACGTGGAATTCTTACCACTAAACTACAGCCACTTTGTTGTTCACATTTTAATAAAAATATTATATACCCTTATCAGTAACGTACACTATTCGAATAGTAAACAGCAAAGCTGCAGCGCATAAATTTGTAATTGCGCTGTTCTTAACGTTGGTTCTTCCTGTTTCCTGCTATTAAGTTTTAATATTATTAAAATATTTTTTATTTTTAAAATTTTATATAAAAACAGTAAAAGTAAAAAATTATTTTTTATTTTTATTTATTTTTTAAAAAATAAAATATAAACAAGATAATAATTTTTAATAAAAAATAAAAATATTTTATATACTTATTACTTTCAAGTCTATTGATAAATGGAAGAAATCGTTTATGGAATTTTCTATAGGTGCATTGTATTTGGACCCAAGTTGTCACCTATCCTTTATTAATGATGAAAGAGATGACTGTAGGCCCAAAGATGAATGGTTAATGTTTTAGCTTGGATTCACCGATGCAAAGAACAAGGGGGCATTACTTTTGGCACAGTAATCTGCACCCCTTTTAGATTTTTTTCAATTCCCCGAAATATCCACAGAAGTTAACTTGGGAAGTGTATAAAAATATGCTTTCCAAAATTAATTTTTGAAAAATATTTTTAAAAGTTAATTTTTTTACCTTTTACAAGTTAAATTTTCAAAAATTTTATGTAAAATAATACCTTTAAATTTAACTTTCAGAAGCATATTTTTATATTTCTCAAAATCAAAATTTAAAAATATTATTATAAATTTAATTTTAAAATTTAATTTTTGAAAGCATAAAAATATATTTCGAATATTTTAATTTTAAAAGTAATTTTTATATGTTTATAGAAAGGTAAGTTTAAAAAAAATTCAAAAAGGAGGGTGCGAACAGGAGAAAAGGTGTTTCCAAAAGTAAAGCATCTAGTTGTAGTGTTGATTGTAGTTGATGTTCACAACCACAAAAATAGTGGAGTTCATGTTTCAACTGCTACCAGAGAGTCTAATAGTAGTAATAAATGCATTTAAAATAATTAAATATACGTAATTACTTATAGGTGATATTTGTCATCATGGAAAAATATTAAAAAGATAGGGACGTTTTCCAGTTTAATTTTATAAATTGTAAATATTTTTGATTAATTTCTCGTATAACAAAAAATTAGTTCGTGAGATCAGAATATAACTACAACACGTTTTCCCATCAATTGATAATTAAAATCAGCTCCAACCGTCCAAAAAAGGTTGATACTAGATGTTGTATTTTTTAATCTTTTATGTGGGCAAAACACCAAATAACAAAACTCAAATTATTAAGAGTTAAGCATTGTAAAGCATCTAGTTAATTTTTTATTATATTTATTTATTTATTTATTATTATTATTTGGGTATTGTGAAGATTTTATAAGATAAACAAGTTTAGTTACTTGTTCCTTTAGATCCTGTTTTATATAATTACGAGTTTTTTTTAATTCATTTTAAAAATAATAATAATATAAAAAAATTTAAATTAATTTTTAATAAAATTTTTAAAATTAAAATATATAAATACACTACATCATTATTATTATCACTAAATCATCACCATCTATATTATTCTATTAATTATATTTACTATTATTATTATTATTATTATAACAATATTAATCTTATTATTAAATTTTTATTATTTTAAATAATTTTTTCTTAATTTTTTAATTAATTAATTTTGATTTAGTTATTTTTTATATATTTATAATTAAGTAAATAATATATTTTATATATAAATCATATTTAATTTATAAAATTATAATATAATTTTATATTAAATATTTATAATATAATATTATTATATATATTTATTTTTTATATAAAATAAATAATAAATAATATAAAAATATTATAATAAAAATAATATATAAAATTATTTATCTTATATAATGACTAAAATTATCATTATATTATAACATCATCATTATTATAATAATAATTTTTTACTTTATTTTTATAAAATTTTAATTTTTAATTATTATAACAAAATTTAATTTTTAATTAATAAAATTTTATTTATTATTTTCAATAAATAAATAAAAATTAATAATATTATTTAATATATAAACTATATTTAATTTATAATTTATAATATAATTTTATATTATATAATTATTTTATATATTATAATTATTATCATTAGAATTATTATACTATTACTATAATAATAATATTTTTTTTTTAAATTTTAACTAATTTTTCATCTATTTTCTGTAAACTTACAATAAAATAATAGAATAAAATAAATTAATTCACTTTGTAACAAGTTTTTAAAATTAAAAATTAGATTTAATTTTATTTTAAAATTAAAAATTAAAAATTAAATTTGATTTTAGTTTTTGAAAATTTGAAAACTAAACCAAAAATAAATTTAAATGAGATCTTAATTATTTAAAAAATTTATTTTTATTTTTTAACTTTTCAACATTTAACAAGTTAATATTTTCATTATTCTATGCTGAAATAGTTTAAAATTTAATTTTTTTTCTATTATCCTACTTTTTTGACTTATTTTTTATTTCAATGAAATTTTGAATAAAAATGTTTTTTAAATAAAATTATTTTAAAAATATTTTTTAATAGCAGTTCACATAGTATTTATGTATAATTTTTTCATAATAAAATAAACTTGTTTACTATGCTAATAATTGCAATACGATTTTAAAAGTTTAAGATGTTTCAATTTAAATTAGAAATGATGAAAATTACAATGAATAATAAATGAAAGAATATAATAAAAAATAAAAAATTAATATTTCAAACTTTTAATTAAAAATGTATGTTAGAAAATTAAAATAAATAATAAATAATAATAAATATAATAAAATTACTATTAAATATATCTATTATTAAATATTTAACTAAAAATTGTAGTAATATTTTATAGATATAATAAAAAATAAAATAATTTTATTTATTTTACTTAACCATAGAAAGTTAATTTATAATATAATATTATTGTTTAATTTTTAAATAATAAATTTAAATTTAAGAATAAAATATTTAAATTTATTTTTTTACCTTTCAAGTTAAAAATCATTGACCTAAAAAATAATATATTAAAAATATAATTCCAATATAAAAGTATTTAATTATATATTTTATAAATTTATATTAATTTAAATGAAAAATATGCATATTTTTATGTAATAAATTTTAAATTTAAATTTTATGAAAAAAAATAAAATGAACTTATGTTAGTGAATTTATTCAATCAAATTAATTAACAAAAATTTACTTAGCTATACAAAGTTATTATATATTTTTTTATTATTCATTGTAATTTTTATATTTAATCTTTAAATAAAAATGTCTTGAATTTTTAAGACTGTATTTATCAATGTAGTAAATGTATTCATATTTTTTGTTTTTACATAAATATGGTGCATAATTTTTTGCATATCTAACACATTATTAAATGTTTCACACATATAAATTAAAAAATACATTTAAACCAATTGTAAAATATTTTTTAACAAAATTTTATTGGAGGTAAAAAAGTCTACTTTTTACCATCATTGTTGCCTTCATTTTTTTCATTGTTTATTTTATTCCTCCACTTTTTCTTTCTCTTTTTCTTTTACCATCATTTTTCTCCTCTTTTTCTACCATATCATCCAATAACTTAACACATGCTTACACAGGAATCGTTGATGGAAAGATGAGTATAACAAAATCTTTGTATTATTGTGTTAGTGGTGGATAAATTTGCACGAACCATTTTTATGTTTATTTTTTTTTTTTTTTGTGAAGGGAACAAATTTATATGTTTGGATAATAAATTTTAAATTATAAATAAAGTGAAATAGAAAGAAGAGAAGAAAAAGAAGATCAACACATTAAAAAAAAATGATAATGATTGTTAGAGAAGATATTTCTTTAATTTATAACATTATTAAGATAGAGTTAATAAAAAAAAATCAATGAATGTTTTGAAAGTTAGAAGATTAAAATAAAATTTTAAAAATATAAAAAAATTAATTAGAAGCCAAATAAATAATTTTACCTTAACTTATTATTTGTAAGAATGAAAATCCATTATTCTTACTTTATGTAATTCATATTTAGTTCAAAATTTTGATTAAATTGTTCATTTAGATTCACATTCAATTTAATTAAAGTTTGAAAGTAAATGAAATCAAATTGAATCAATTTTATTTGTAAATATAATATATCGATTAATATTATATATAATTAAATTATAGAATTGGAAAACTATAAAATTAAAATAAAAATATATTTTATAATACATAATATGAAACAAATAATATCATGTTAACTAAAGATTTTATCCACAATATCAAAGATTCTATTATTGATATATAATTGTTAATTTTTTTTAAAAAAAAATATAGGGGGATTGTATGGTATTAAAATATGACACAAACCCATCATAATTCACTTCGGTTTGTTCGTGAAAAAGGACAGACTCGGAACATTTCAATCCTCAATTGTGTTATTTGTATACTAATTTATATTATAATTTATACAGTATACTTTTTTTAACCTCTTTCTATTATATCATTCATTATATTTTACAATATTTTCTTTTATTTGTTTTTTTAATCTAATTTATTGTTTATGTTAGTTATAAAATTATAATTTATTTAAATAATGTACATAATTTCTCTTTTCTCACCTTATACACATACATCGTTTTTATTAGAGTTTGATGAAAAGTTTGTTTTTTTATTTATTTAGTTTTTATGAATATATTTTTAATTTTAAAATTTTTTTTATTAATAGTTGACTTCTATCATCGTTATGCAAATAAGTTTTTGAGTTCAATTTCTGTTATCAAACATGTTAAGTGTGGGTTAGGATGTAGTTTAATCCAAAATAGTGTCGTTTTATCATTTAAAAAATATTTAGAGTACCTAAACAACATCGTTTTATCTTCCTCCTCTTCTAACTTCTCCCTCTTCGAGCAAAACATATATATGATTCTCTATGCTCATTCTACCTGCGAGCAAAAAAGACTCAACCAACAATGAGTGGATAAAAAAGATAAAGAAAAAAAATATAAATATTTTTCTCTCAAAATCATCTCTTCTCTTTCTATATGTATCAAAAGTCTTGCATATATAAACTATCATACCCAACGTTTAGTGTATACATAAGCCTTGCACACACCAATCTTAAAAGGATGCATAAGGTTCTAAAATGAAAAAAACAAATTTAAAAGAAGTATGAGTGGTGATATAATGGTAAAATTGATAACTTATCATATATTGGTTTAATGAGCGTTATAAAATTCACCACAACTTCGTAGATGGAGGTGACAATAAAAAGAGTTATATTTTCTTGCCTTTGTGAAATGGAAAAGAAATGATGAAGAAGAAATATAACATGACATTGTTTAAGCATCCCAAATATTTTTAAAATCATGCAAATTAGTCTTCAAAATTTTAAAAATCATGCAAATTAGTGCTAAATTTTTTTAAAAGATTTCAAATTAGTCCCCAGAGTACTTTAATTTCATTTGTTTTGTATATAATTTCCTGAATCAGCATACAACTGCTCCAACTTGGTTGCTTTTCACTATGTTGGAGATGAAAATCTAAGAAAGAGATTTTTATGGACTAGATAGAAGATATAAGATATTTATAGTTATTGCTTCAGTTTTCAACAATTCAGGAGGTTGATATTTATGGAGATGACAACAAAGAAAACCATACATTTTGCTTATGGAGAAAATAGAGGAAGAAGAAAGATAGAATAACATTATTTAGACACCTCAAATATTTTTTAAATGATAAAACGATGTCATTTTAGATTAAACTACATCATAATTGACATTTAACATGCTAACTCAATTGTCTCTTTAAGAAAATTGAGTCCAATAACTTATTTGCATTATGATAATAATAATAAAAAAATAATTTTTTTTAAATCAAAGATAAAATATTTTTTTAAATTAAAAGTATATTTATTAAATTAAATAAGTTAAAAACAAATTTGTGATCAAATTTATTTTTATTATTTAAATACAAATAAACATATTTCTCATATATTTTAAATCTGAGTACATGAATCTTGATCTAATAATTCTAATGATATTACCATACAAATATTAATAATTTCTATGCATGTTTATTTTGTTTAACTCACTAGTGGAAAATAAGCTTTTTACATCGGTTGTTAAGCACATTTTACATCGGTTATTCAGGCGGTGTTGAAGCGGGCGATATAGAAAAGAAGACTTTTTACATCGGTTCTGCAACCGACGTAAAAAGTATGACTTTCTACATCGGTTGGGCAAAGAACCGATGTAGAAAGTATACTTTTTATATCGGTTGCGGGCAGAACCGATGTAAAAAGTATACTTTCTACATTGGTTATAGCTTTAACCGATGTAAAAAGTCATACTTTTTACATCGGTTCTGCCCGCAACCGATGTAAAAAGTGTACTTTCTACATCGGTTATGGTCGTAACCGAGGTAGAAAGTCCTTTTTTTTTAATGTTCATTTTGTTTAGGTATACTACCGTATTATTTATTCACATACTTGCATATACACACAGAATCCAGGCAGACAATAGAGAAGCACCAGACAGCCAATACAGAATTCACATAATCTATATATTTAAACTAAATACATCATTATTTATTATCAAACTTTAATTTACAAATGAAATAACTTAAAATTACATCAAACAAGTATTGAAAGTTGAAAAGAAATGTAATAATCAGCCATGTACCTGTTGAAAGCAAAGAGAAAAGATGTTAGAAACTCTACTAAACATAAAAAACGTAATAAACATTTTAAAATAAGTTAAAAATAAACATACAATGATGAAATAATTAAATAAATAACTAACTTGTATCATGTAGTAACATTTTTCCATATTCCTTCATGATGATCATCTCGAATAGCATGTACATCATCTATTTCAGTTTCTTCATTGATACTAGATATCCTTAATGATAAGGGAGTTTGAGAAATATCAATATTTGAAAGATCATTGGTGTCATCACTAGCGATTGTTGTCTTTCCTTGAAGAACAATTGACCATCTTTTGGAGCAAGGATCTTGGACATAAAACACTTGTTTTGCTTGGTGGGCCATGAGAAAAAGGGTCATCCTTGTAAGCTACTTTTTGAAGGTCAACCAATGTAAATCCCAATTCATCGACTTGCACACCACTGTTACTATCAACCCATCTGCATTTGAAAACAGGCACTCTAAATTTGGTGTAATCAATCTCCCAAATCTCTTCAATCACTCCAAAGTAAGATATGGAAGCCTTTACAGGATTTTTATCTTTAGAACTTGCAAAATGCATCGACTCTGCCACCACCATAACCCCACTATTTTGCATGGTACTTTTATCATCCTGAGACTTTGTATAAAATGAAAAATGATTAATATCGTACCCAGTCCAACATATGACATCAAAGTTTGGGCCATTTGCTAGCCACTTCAATGTATCAGAGGCACCATCATCCTTCTTAATTGTTTCATCAAACGAGTTTAAGAACGTTTTGTTATGCTCATTCAACAACCATTTCTCGTTCATTCGAACATTCTCCTCCCTTATCATAGTTTTGTGAGTAGATAAGTAAGGTTGAACCTCATAGGTATTATTCAAAATATACAAATGTGCTTGAAAGACTTCTGCACGACCCATGCTTTTCACAGTTATGCCTCGTGTACCTTTACCTCCGTGTCTTCCCTCATGACGAGACTTAGGAACTCCTATGGGTTCCACCTCTGACAAATACTCTGTACAAAACTCAATGGCCTCTTCTGCAATGTATCTTTCAATCATAGATGCCTCGGGACGGTGTGGATTCTTCACATACCCTTTTAATATTTTCATGTATCGTTCTATTGGATACATCCACCTCAAATAAACTGGACCACATAATCTGATCTCTCTCACTATATGAACAACCAAGTGAACCATAATGTCAAAAAATGATGGAGAAAAATACATCTCCAATTGGCATAAGATAGTGAAAGCTTCATTTTCCAACTCATCCAATTTTAGAGGGTCAATGGCTTTGCTACATATTTTATTGAAAAATAAGCATAACCTACTTATTGTATGTCTAACTTTTTTAGGTAAAATGTCACGAATAACCACCGGAAGTAGTTGTTGCATCAACACATGACAATCATGAGACTTTAACCCAACTAACTTTAAATCTTTCATCGAGACAAGTCTTTTAAAATTTGAAGAATACCCTTGTGACACTTTAACCCCACATAGGCACTCACAAAAAGAAATTTTCTCTTTTTTTGACAACGTATGACATGCCGGGGGCAAATATGTTCGCTTTCCTACACTCTGTGGAGCTAACTGATGTCGTATACCCATGTGAACCAAATCCAGTGGAGAATTGACTCCATCTTTAGTCTTGCCCTGTATATTGAGAAGTGTTCCAATGATGCTATCACACACATTTTTTTCCACATGCATCACATCAATACAATGTCTAACATCAAGTTTGCACCAATATGGAAGATAAAAAAATATTGATCTTTTCTTCCATATCCTTGTCTCCGTGACCTTTTTTTGAGTCTTTCCAAAAACAGTTTTGATGTTTTTAACCCGATCGTAGACTTGTTGTCCAGTTAAGGCTTTTGGAGCAACATCATTTTCTGGCAACCCATTAAAAGCTTTCCTTAATCTACGATAAGGGTGATTAGTCCTGAGAAATTTTCGATGACCAAGATACACTGTCTTCCTTCCATGATGCAGTTGATGGTAACTTGTGCCTTCTTCACATATGGGACATGCTTTGTGCCCCTTAACGCTGTATCCACATAAATTTCCATATGCTGGAAAGTCATTAATAGTGCAAAAAAGCATTGCCCGCATCTTGAAATTTTCATTACCATACGCATCAAACACCTTCACACCTTCTTCCCATAGATTTTGTAAGTCTTCAATTAAAGGAGCAAGATAAACGTCTATGTCATTTCCAGGTTGTTGTGGACCTGAAATCATCATGGAAAATATGATGTATTTACGTTTCATTCATAACTCCGGAGAAAGGTTGTAAATTGTCAAAAGTACAGGCCATGAACTATGTTTACTACTTAAATTACTGTAGGGATTCATTCCATCTGTTGCAAGTCCAAGCCTTAGGTTTCTTGGCTCATTCCCAAAATCGGGATATAGTTGATCAACCATCTTCCATTGCAAACCATCAGCTGGGTGACGAAGTTTTCCATCAATCAGTCCTTCATCTACATGCCATCTAAGGTTCTTTGCTTCATCTTTATTACAAAACAATCGTTTGAACCTTGGAATTATTGGAAGATACCATAACACTTTAGCTGGAGGCCGCTTTGTGCTGTCATTGCAAATAGAATCACCATCCTTCAGTTTATAACGTGAAACTTGACACACAGGGCATTCATGTAATCCTTCAAACTCATTTCTGTATAGTATGCAATCATTGGGGCAGGCATGTATTTTCTTATACTGCATACCCATCAGACACAACACCTTCTTCGCCTCATAATTACGCTTTGGTAATGTGTTACCTTCCGGAAGCATCTCTACCAACAGTTCAAGTAATTCGGTGAAACTTTTATCACTCCACCCATTCCTTGCCTTCAGAGTGAATAATCTTAACACTGCTGACAATCGTGTAAAGGTAGTACATCTCGGATACAAAGGTTTCTCTGAATCAGTAGATAAGTTACCATACATATTTGCCCGCTCAAATGACGCATGCCCTACATCACGAATCATATCCTCTACCCAATCTTCCATATTTATATCAACCTCTACCGTCTGTGACACATTTGGCATGCCTAATAACTCACCATGCCATGTCCATTTTGTATAACTTTTGCAAAATCCATCACAAAGAATATGCTCTCTAATTTGACCAACACCCAAACGTCTCTCATTTAGACAATTAACACACGGACAGTAAAATTGTCCATTACTCTCAGGTAGATTTGTCTGCGCAAAATTCAAAAACTCTTCGACCCCATTCTCGTACTCATCGCTCGTTCGTTTAGCATTTATCTAACTACGATCCATACTATACAAGAATCATCAACACAAGATTTAGGATTAACCTTGTCACTCATTGTTGTTAATTTATTATCCTCACTATTGGTAAGACCCTATCCCATTCGAGAAAAAAGTTTTTTATTCATTGATTAACATACTTCTAAAATCTTGAATATCATACTTGGTGAAATTTCGGCAGCATTTCGCATCAGTCTCCAAGTACATAACTTCATTATGGTTTTATTTACCATAATGAAGCATGTACCCAGAGACAATGCAAAATGAACTAAACCAAAATTTAATCAAGTACAATTTACAAGATTTATGAAGAAATTGTTAACCACTGAATAAAAAACTTTAGTTCCAAACTGTCCAACTTGGACAATTCAAGATTTAATATAATAAATGATTTACTTATTTAGTAATATACTCATTATATTCAACCTTGAACGGGAAACTAAGGGTATGCTCATATTTGAACTCAGAAAACAAACCAACATATTTAAACTCACAATCAAGACTATAACATACATAAACCCTAAAAAAACTTTCACATCTGCAATCACAAAGTAGAGGTGCATAGAACATACCTCACAGTCAACACAAAATGGTTGAGCGATGGCCAAACGGTGTCCAAATGGAGGCACAACGGTGGTTGAACGACGACACAGCACGGTATAGCCAAATAAGAAGCTTAAAAATTAAAGAATACAACCAAAATAAATGTATATTTCAACCATAATAATAGAATGAGATGCATAAATAACAACAAAGACGACTTCGAACCTTACGGTGCGCGACAACAACTTCGAACGAACGAAATCGTTCCAACGGCGACGATGACCACGAACGTAAGCACAGAATGAAACCACGAAGAATAAAGATGTCGACAATGGCTAAGACTTAAACGAAAATAGAGAGAACAAGCCGAAACGAGAAACTGAGGTTTTGAAAAATGAGGTTAAACACGAACAGCGTCGAAAAATAAGTGACAGGGGAAGACATTTTACATCGGTTGTTTCTCAGAACCGATGTAGAAAGTACTTTCTACATCGGTTGAGAAAATAACCGATGTAGAAAGTTTTAAAAAAATTCACTTTCTACATCGGTTCCAGAACAACCGATGTAGAAAGTACTTTCAACATCGCTTGTTTCGTAACCGATGTAGAAAGTTTGAAAAAAAAACTCACTTTCTACATCGGTTGGGAAAAGAACCGATGTAGAAAGTACTTTCTACATCGGTTCTTTTCCCAACCGATGTAGAAAGTTTACATTTATTTACAAAAATGCCACCGCGTTTTTATTTACATCGATTTTTAAAAAATCGATGTAAAATCTTGTTATAATATCGTATTTTTGCACTAGTGACTTTGTATTTGATTATGAAAAAAACTCAGCTTGTGAAAAGATATTATAATATATTTAATCTGAAATTCATTAATAAACTTTATTTTTCATTTACATAATTTTGCTCAAAAAATGATCACGTGTATTACCTGGACTTAAACGCTAGTTGATTAACAAAATATAAATATATGATAATAACATTATAAGTAAACAATATTTAAAGCAACTGATTTTAGACTTGTACCGAGATATTTGAATAGTTGATATGATATATAATTTTATTAATATATTTCTTTATTAAAATTAACACAAGTTTGTGAAATGTTGATTATTTGTTCAACAATCAACATAAGACTTTGCTGAAGGAGTCAGAGTTAGGCTTCAGAATCAGACCCAGTTATCACTTAGTATTAAAATAATTGGGGAAATTCAACATTCCCATACCATGATATTATTAACCGAGATGGACAATGAGATGAATAATGACATTTGATTTAACTTTAAATAATTAAAATGTGTTTCATGAACGAATAAAAAAACAAAGAAAAGGAAAAATGATCAAATTAACGAATAAAATATACAAACGAAAATCTCAAGCCAAGATAAAAGAACAAGTGAAAATGAATTATCTTATACATAATATTGTAGACACGTATATCATCCTTTAGAACATAGACATAAATATTTTATACATATAAGAGACATGAAAGTCAATTACAAGCGTGTTATCACTGAAATTATGAAAGCATAACACACGAAAACCACACAATAAGAAAATAAAAAAAAAGAGACATAACATCAATTAATCAACCACTAAATGGGTTTATTTAGGGTAGTTGTTAACTGGGGCTAGTGCAACCCAATTAACAGAACACTCTATTCAAGTATTGTATATGATTTTTATTTAATTTATTCAACCAAAAAGATGGTGATGATGCTTCTTTTCATGTGTTTCCTCATATTGTTTTTTGGCTTCTTTCTTCTCATGATGCTCATGGAATGCAAACCCACCAGCCCCAACCGCAGCTACAGCTGCAATCTCCTCCTCTATCTTGTGCCTATGGGCATGCTCTGGATCTTTACCTGCCTTGTGCTTCTCATGCTAATGTATAAAAAAGATTAAACAAATTAATCACCATTTTATTTAACATTTGGTATCCCCGCTCATAACCAAATGGAAAATGATTCACAATGTTTACATGAAAAAGAAATTAACAAATATAATCAATGTGTACTTGTATGGACATGGTTTTGGTCAAGTGGGGAGATTCGGTTTTAAAAAAATTCATATATTCCAGTAATGATAATAATATTTTAAGGTTTTAAAGAAATTTTAATTACCAACTATATAATTGTAGAAAAATTAGTGATATCAAAATGATAATCAAGTTATACTTTTATTTCTTATCAAACTATATTTGTTAGTCTCATCAAATTCAATTGCAATGTTTAGAAAAGTCAAGGTTGCATAGGTGATGAGATGTAACTAGGCTAGAGGTATGGTGCAGGGACTCATTGGGTATGTAACATCTTAGTATGAACTGAGTAATCTAAGAGGACTTTGAAGTTTTCTTTTGGATATTAAAAAAAGAGAAAAAAAAATTAAGTGTACATAAAAAGTATTAAAAAAAAGATGTGATCAGTGATGTGATTGAAAGAAAAAAAAAATAAAGGGCGGAGAATAAAAAAATGTAAATATATGTTAATCATTGTAAAAAAATATCACAAGTAAATAGTAAATTTTTAGACTATATGTCAAAATTAAAATTACAAGAAGAATAAATTAATTTAATAATCGAACCAAAATGAAAATTGCTGACATCAAATTAACAAGTGTATAACAATACAAAAAAAAAATCTTAATCATGATCATATAACTCACCAAAGCATAAGCACCAGCAGCAGCTGCTCCCAATTCACCAAGGTGTTCTAGATTCTTGTGGTGCTTCTCTTCCTTTTTATAGTCATCCACATTTCCAGCAACATCAAATGTGGTTTCGGAGTAGACGGTAGTTTCAACAGGTTGTTCTTCATTCTTGTGATGGTGAAAGTGATGGAGGTGATGATGGTGTTTCTCCTCAGCCATGGTGGTTGAACGCAAATTAAAGTGTTCTAAGGGTAGAGAGAAGATATGGTGGGTGTTTTATGTTGAGGTGGTCTGTGAATGAAATTAAGCTACTTATAGGTGATAAAGAATGTATTGTTTGCCGGTATGTGGAAAAGTCTCATGGAAATTCCCAAGAATGATTCAATGCCCAAATTCAAAGAATATTAAAATGGAGAAAAATATTAGGTTTCTATAATATTTAAATAGAAAAAAATAAATTATGTTAACATCTTCTAAAATTTATTGAAAAAATATATGGTATTTTTTTTATAGATGTAATATGATAAGAAATTATGAAAGTGTTGACAGAGTTTTATAATTGGAAAAATATATACAGTGTTATGTGCAGGATAAATAACAGAAAAAACACCGAATACTTTTGTTTTTATAAATTTAAGAGGATGTGAATGTAATTTTAACAAAAATATTCATAAACTTTACATATATAATGACTTTCTTACTATAAATGCTTTTATATTTTTCTTTTTGCAAAATATCACTCTGTCTTATTTTAAGAAAATTTGAGTATAATAATAAAATAACACATTCTGAAAATTTGATGGGTATTTGTTTTTGTACATTTAACATATTTATTTATTCAATTTTTTTATCAACATACAATTATTTGCTATAAAGATTAGTTTCTTAAAATATAAAAATTATTAAATTAAATTTTACTATTTTCATATAATTTATCTATATATAATTCAAATTTAAATCGCTATGAGTATATTTAAAAAATATAATTATTTATGTAATTGCTATGCTGGAGTTTGTTTGTAATTTCTTATATTTTTGAAAGACAGAATTCTTATAAATATTGGTTTCTTCTATACTAAGGTAATGGTGAAATTAAAAGTTAGGATCGAGTGTAGTTTGGAACTGGAAGTCACCTAAACTAGGGAAATACTTATGTGTTGACTTCCTTGGAGGCTAATTGCACGAGCAAGGTAGTTTCCCAAAAGTATTTTATGCGACTATTAAATTATTATTTGTTTTGCAGATAAAATTTGGCTTCTTAATTTATAACATTATTTCTTAAGAAATCTACTTTAGGAAATCAATATAAATA
Source organism: Canavalia gladiata (assembly GCA_037954105.1). Taxonomy (NCBI): domain Eukaryota; kingdom Viridiplantae; phylum Streptophyta; class Magnoliopsida; order Fabales; family Fabaceae; genus Canavalia; species Canavalia gladiata. The sequence continues at coordinate 11,895,730 of CM075665.1, read as the reverse complement.
ATATATTCAAATGAATATTCAAAATATTAATAACATCTAACTTATAGCACTAAAAGTTTATTTAAATGAAAAATTTTAAGAGGGAAAAATAATTTATTAGGAAATTTAAAATTTAAAAATATTTATTTATATAATTTTTATGAATTTATAAATTTTAGAAATTTAAATAAAAATTTTAATATAATAAAATCAATTAACTTCAAATTTGTAAAAACTGCGAGAATTTGTAAATATTTTCATGACTCTTCTTTCTTTTTGTTTATCTCATGACCCTTCTCTCTTCCTATCAGATTCTGACTTTATATGTTGAAAACAATAAAATTTTATGAAATTGAATAAAATAAATTTTTAAATATAATTTTAATAACTTTTATAAAGAAATTTCATACAAGAAGTATTTTAATAATATTTTTAAAAAATATTATTATATAAAATATTTCAAATTTTAATTGTTAAAAATATATTTAAAAAATAATTATAATTTTAATACAAAATTTTCAATATTATCTGTAAACAAATAATTTTTTTTAATAATTTATATTTTTTTATAAATTTATACTAAAAATTAAATTAAAAATTAGTTTAGAAATAATATTATTTATGTTAAAAATAGATTTTTATTTTAATATCTTTAAATATCATTATTTATTCATCTTGAATATTTAATTGGATAACATAATAAAATTTAATTTATTATATTGATAAACATCGATAAAATAATTAGATAAAAATTTGTAATACTATTAGATTGTTTTATTTTATAGTATCTTTATTCAAATTTTATAATCTATTTTTTCTAAATTTGGATAGAGGATTTAAAATGAAAAAATAGTTTATTAAAAGATTTATATTAATAAATTTTAAAGTATTTTATTTATATATATTTTTTATAAAATTATAAAATTTATAAATATTAATAGAAATTTTTAATAAAATAAATAAATAATGTTCAACTTCACAAAAATTCTGAGAATTTAAAATTTCTTCCATGATTCCTCTCTTCCTTGCAAGCTCTTTTTTTTTTTTTTTTCTAACTCTAGTTTGATATATTTTAAATTTTAAAATTTTTTAAAATTAATTTTTTTAAAAATATAGTTTTAATATTTTATAAAAATTATTTTGATAATATTTTGCAAAAAAAATTTTATAACAAATTTTATACTATTTTTATAAGATTTTAAAAATTTTATACTTTCAAATTTAATTATCATTTATTATAAAAATTTAATAAATAAGCATAGAATTTTTAAATATTATTTATACACAAAAATAATTTTTTTTAATTTTTTAAAGAATTTTATTATTTTTATAATTTTATTGAAAAATAAATTAAATTTTTTAAAAATTATTAATTATGTTAAAAAATTATTTTTTAATATAATTGATAAATATTTATATTATTATTTATTTATATCATATATTAAATAAGATAACGTAATATTATATGATTTATTATCTTAATAAAAATTAAATATATAGTAAAATAATTAAATAGAATTTTATCATACTTTATTTTATCTTATCTTATTTAATTGCATCATAATTTTATCTAATTTTATATTTTATCTTTTATATATTTAAATGGAATTTTTAAAAAATTAAAAATAATATTTTAAAATATTTAAAATATAAAATTTAGTTTTTTTTTATAAATTTTAACATAAAATCTTAATACATTAAAATGAATGAATTTCAAAATTTATCAAACCAAGAATAGTTGAAAATTCTCTCATAATTCCTTTCACCTCTAACTTACGACACCTCTCTTTTACTACCTTACAGTTGCGTTATATATTTCAAACTTAATTTTTTTAAAAATCAAATGTAACTTTTTATAAAATATAATTTTAAGATTATTTTAAAAATATAATATAAAATTTATTTTAATTATATTTTTAAATTTTTTTTATAGAAATATTTCTCTTTTTAAAAATAAAATTTTAAATTTTTATAATATTTTATATGAATTATAGTTTATTATAAAAATATGTAATTTTACTACCATTTTTTTAGTAATGTTTGTACACAAAAATATTTTATTAATTTTTTATTGTTATATATTTCTATTAAAAAATAAACTAAAAATTAAATTTTAAAATTTATATTAATTATGTTAAAAATAATTTTTATTCAATATTGTTTATAAATTATTTTATTATTATTTTTTCATCTTAAAATTTAAATAGAACAATATACTAATATTTAATTTTTTAATAATAAATAACATCAAACGTAAGATAAAATGATTAGATAATTTTTTATATTTTTATTTATTTTATCTAAATTAATAAACTAACTTTAACTTTTTAATATTAAAATTTTAGTTTATACAATAAAACTGTCAATAAATAATATAATAGAATAATAATCTATTTTGATATTTATATATATAGAATTACATTATTTTATTTAAATAATAAATTTTAAATACACAAAATTTAAATTACTATATCCAAATAAAAAAATTTAGATTGTTTATTGAAACAATAAATTTAAAATACAAAAATTTATATTTCTCTATCCTAATTCCAAAGAAAAAAATTAATTTATTTTATCTAAATAAAATAATTTAAAAATAGAAAAGTTAAATATAAAATTCAAATTATATATTTTTAATTTTTTAAAATTTTAAAGTCCCTCATATTAGACAAAGGAAAAAGTTTAACGCATTGGAACGGTTTCTACGTGCAAGCATGTACATATTCATAATTTAAGACAGACAAATTTCAGATGATTTAAATTGCCGGAGAAAGTGGAGGTGGTTCCCTTTCAACGAAGTTCTGAAAATTATAAAGATTCTTTATACTAATTATATTTCTTTTTATCAATCAAAACTATATTATTGTTAAATAGATATCATAGTTTAATGAAAGGAGAAAGGTTTTATCTGGTCAGAATTTTAACAGGGGAAGGAATAAAGTGGTGTTAACTAAGTAAATCGTAATATAAAATAATTTGACTTATTCAGAAACTTTATTTTCAAAGTGGTGTTTATCATCGAGTAAGTAATTGATATTAAATTTATTCAGTTTAATTCGAAGTTTAGATTTAAATTTTGAATATAAATTATTTTAAAATTTTAAAAGAAAATTATTTATAATAATTTTATTCAATACGAATAAAGTTATTGTTAATAAAAATATCTGTGTAGCCTTGAAAACAAAATTTAGATGTATATTACTGATAAAGAATAATAAATTATGAGATAACTTCCCTTAATTTGTCGTTCAAACTGATTTTTTAACTCTTTTTAGTTAGTATCATCTCCTTTTTCTTCAAAGAAGCGCTATTATAATAAAAGAAACAGAAATAGTCAATAATAAAACAACTCATTATTCCTTCAAAAGTTATAAAATCTCACGTAAAGCTCACATTTCTGGTCTCTCTAGTAATTGTTGGAACTCAATTTCACCATGTTCCATGGATTCAAACATCGTTGAGAGAAAGAGAACAGAAAATCTCTCCAAAGCCTTTTCATGAAATGATTACGATTAACTAGTGTAATGCACTTTTTTTATTGGGAAAAAATGGAGTCGCGAGGATTTAATGCGACGTCTCTCGTTTGTGAGTTATAAAAAATGTTAAATTTTGTTTAGAATCAACTAAAATTATAAATAATTTAACATAACGCTTTTAAGCTTATGATTATAATTTATCAAAATTAAAAATTTATTTAATTTTATATGAATGGATTTAGTTTAAGAAGTTAATTTTCTATTTCAAATTTATCAAAAAATTAAGTAAAATTTTAAAAATTTCTTATATACTCCTATTAGATATATAATTAATTTAATTTATATTTTTTCCGTTTTATACCACTAAAATAGATATTAACGTTGGAATTAATGTCGGTGCCAGGACTAACAATTTTTTGTTTTATTGATAAAATTTAGTATTCACTTTTAAATATTATTAAGGTCGACATTAGTGTCGGTTAAATCAAGTTAAAAAATTGTGGGCTTAGTCAATGTTTTACGTTAGTGTAGTTGACATTAACTATTAGAATTGGTGAATTCCATGCTTACTATAATGTTGCATGTTGCAACATGTTTAACATCGGCTTAACTAATATTAATTTTAAAAAAGAATTATTTTAGATTTATACTTATAAATCAAACTAAATCTAGATATAAACTTATAAATAAATATAAATTACTACATAAATATCAATCTCATAATATAAAAAATTATCACAAATATCATAATAAAAAAATTATGTAACAAAATATTTTATTATTTAAAATTATATAAAAAATATAAGAAATAAAAAATAATTATTATGATAGTCACAGTAACAATTAGAAAAAAATTTATTAAACAAGCAATCCTTAAAATCATCATTATAGTTAGAAAAGTACCAATAATCCTGACTATCACTTCCGGAAGTAATATCTAATTAATGTTCGAGAGTTATCATGCATTATATTTTTTCAAGCATCATTGTCTCTATCCTTCTAATAATTTTTTTAATTTCATCTAACTAGTTGCAAATGATTTTTGATGAAACTTCTCAATGTAAAAGTGGATTTTAATTCAACCGTTAATTCATATCATATTATTATAATGATCAAATTCATATCATATTATTATAATGATCATGTATGTAAAGTTTTATACTATATAGAGATGTACATGTATGATTAGTTATTTGTTCTTAGATGCACTTACCTTTTTCTAATTAGTTATGTTAGTTAGCTTCATTATAACTTGTATATATTATGTTAATGCAATTTCTCGTTAGTTATGTTAGTTAGCTTCATTATAACTTGTATATATTATGTTAATGTAATTTCTCAAAGTATGAATTAGATTGCTTTCACACCTTTCCTATTCTTTTGTGTTAGTTTTTTTCCCCTTTGCATCTAGTGTAATACCTTTATGGTATCAAAAGTTTATCCTTATGACCTTAGCTTGAGAATGGTTTCATAGTCACATAACCATTATGAACCCCTATCTCCGTCAAACTCAATAATAAAATTTTTTCTACATGGAAATAATAAGAATTTGGAACAATTAAAGAATTCAAGTTGAAGAAATTCATATTTGGAGAAAAATTTGGATGAATGTCAAGAAAATACCTTTTAGTTGAAGATGAAATCTTTAGGAGAGTTAATAAGGATGACATGAACTAGGAGCAACAAGATTTACTGATATTGACCTGGTTACTTTTCTATATATATGTAGATCTTCACACATGAATGGTACGGCGTGAATATACTTTTCATGGAAAAAATATGAAGTCTATTTTTCTATCACAACTAAAGTTAAAGTGAGCCAGTTTCATCAACAAATTAAGAATGTGAAAAATATTCAAAACATCAATGAATACTTACTCATAATCAAGAAGATTGAAGATACTCAATGTAATAGGATTCCTAATTAATGATATCAAATACATTCAAGTTCTTCTTGATCAATTTTCATATGAGTATGATTTGATATACACTCACATCATCTTAAGATTAGATTCTTATATTATTCTTAAGATAGAAGTTTTACTAATCATAATAAATGAAAGAATTAAAAAAATAACAAAGAAGATACTCTGTTTATGCAACTGTTACAAGCAAACTTAGACCAAAGTCAAGATTTTTTATATGAAAGGAATAAGAATAGTACACAAATCATATTCAACTTAAATAGAGGTAGAAGAAATTTGATAGAAAATTCCTTTAAAGCTCGAGGAAGATTTTCTAACGAAGGAAGATTTACAAATAAACCACAATGTTAAGTATATGGTAAGTTTGATCTTATTTCTTTAATCTGTTATCACAAGTTTGATACATAGTTTCAAGATCAAAATTTTGGATCCAATAACACATTAATAAAGGATATGATTGTTGAAAATTCAATGACAAATAACCTATTTATCTTTATGATAGTTCATGAAACCTTATATGATCCTTCTTAGTATATGATTTAGGAAATAAAAATCATATCACACCAAACTCAGTGAATTTATTTGGAAAATCAATGTACAGTGGTTATATTTAGGTTAAGATGAAAAATGTTGAAACATTTAATATCCAACATATTGGTAATTTATGTTTTTGTCACCTATTTCAAAAAGATATTTGTTCCTACATAATTTTTTTGCATATGTCTAATATATCTAAAAATTTGTTAAGTGTATCGCAATTTATCTATGATGATAAATAACTTTTTTTGAATTTTATTGTTAACTCTTGTAATATCAAATCTTAGCAAACTAACAACATTGTTTAGGAAGAAAAGCTTAAGAAAGACTTGTATGCTTTTGACCACATTGACTTGTTTTCATCATCTTTTCTTCAATGGTTATTAATTGTGATAATTCTCAGTGCTATCATCTTGTTTTAAATTATAAAGATAATGATTTCTTAAATACAACATGACATGATTAGGACATGATATTATAAAAATTATTGTTAAACTTCTTAAAAATTATAATCTTATTAATCTCAATAAAATATTTTATAATTGTAATGTTTGTTACATGGGAAAATCACACAAAATTTTTCTTCCTCGATATAATATTGAATACTTCCATCCTTTGCAACTTATCTTTTATGATATTTAGGGGCTTGCTCATATTTCTTCAACTAATGGTAGTCGACATTACTTGCACTTTAATTCTGCCCACTCTAAATACACATGGATCTACCTTTTACAAAATAAATCTCAAACTACTTTTTTCATTTGCTTAAAAGATATAGATGAAAACCAACTTGGTCTTAAAATAAAAATGTTCTAATATGACTTCTAAGCTCACATGGGATACAACATAAATTTAGTTGTCCTTATACACATGAGTAGAATAATTCTATAGAAATAAAACATAAGCACATAACAAACATAAGATTATCTCTTTTAGCTAATAGCTCCATGCTTTTAAATTTTGGGGAGATATTTTCATACTATCACTCATATAATCAATAGTTTGCTTACTCCTTTGTAGAATAACATCAATATTCTTGAAAAATTGACTAATCAAACGTCATGCTATACTGATCCAAGATCTTTTGGTTTTGTTTGTTATCCGTATATTAAACCATGCAACAAATGTAAATTGGACTTTAAATATGAAGAGTATATTTTCTTGGGGTATATCCATAATCATAAAGGCTTTGCTTGTTTACCTCAAGGGTAAACCAAATATCATTGATCATGTTTCATTTAATGAACAAAAATTTCTTTTTCATGTCAATCTTGATTTTTTTAATACTTAAGATTATTCTTTAAACACAAATATTTTTTTGTTATTTTACATGAAAAATGATTTCACTTTATCACTTCCTATATTTAATTTTGTAAAAAATAAAAATAAAGATGTTACCGAGATTGCATTGATCTTATAATCTTTTTACTTGCACTTGATGTGTTTTAGGCTCAGAACACTCATCCTAGAATAACTAGAAGTAAAGAATACATATAACATACATAACTTATCTTAACACTAAGATCGTTTCAATCAATAAACAAAATACTAAGCCAACTATCATTAAGGTTGCCTTAGACTCACCTTATTGGGAGATGTTATAGATAGATAATATGGTGCTCTCATGAAGATTAACACTTGGTCACTTGTTTCTGTTGTACCTAATAGAAATGTTATAGGTAGTAAGTGTGTCTTCAAAGTAAAAAGAAATGTTAATAATATTGTGATCCAATATAAAGCTAGACTTGTTGCCATTTGCTTCCATCAACAAAAAGGTTTTGATTTCTTTAAGACATCTGATCCTATGGTAGACCTACAATAATAAGGATTGTTCCTACTTTTGTTCTCTATAATAATTGGAATGTAAGATAAATTGAAATTAATAATCCTTTTCTAAATGTAGACATAAAAGAAAAGAACTTTATGCCTCAAACTCTTACTTTCATCAAAAGACATGGTTATCTTGTGTGTAAGCTCAAGAAAGTATTGTATGGGATTAAGAAAACATCCATGGTTTTAAAAGCTTTATTCCTATATCATTTATCATGGTTTCACCTTTACTAAGTGGGGTATCTCTTTATTTATCAAATTTTCTCCTTATCAACCATACTTATTCTGGTTTATGTTGATGATATTATGATCACTTAAAGGTCTGGGAAAAATTAACTATTTTCTAAGCATTTAGGTTAACTACATCTTTGTAGGATAACTTTACTTGTCATATATCAAATACATTACTGATCTTGTTTAAGAAGCCAACAATATGATTGATAAACTTATGAACACATGTATTGACTTTTATTGTTAAGTTGATTGCCCATGATATTGTCCTAACAAAAGATCCTAATATTTATATGTTTATGGTAGGTGGTTTTCAATACATTAATGGAGAAAAAAGTTATAGTACATATTACTTACATACTAAAGAGCTTGTTGTTTAAAAAAATAAATTTTTATGAGCAATTTTTTTCCTTATATTCTTCTTATTGAGAACATTTCAATGTCATGGAAGTATTTATTCTAAATCTAGCCGTGTTTACTTTACCTCAATTTCCTACCATTCATGGACTTTATCCTTCTTTGTCAAATACTTCAATCTTTATTCCCTTTTTATCTCTACAAAGATATTCTATTAGAAATTAAAAACTACCATCTTCCTTATTTAAATATTACTGCAGTTCTACTACCAAGTCACCTTCCTCCATCTCTCAATACTTATTTTATGATATCTTATCACTACTCAAACTTTCTCTCTATCTCTTTCCTTTGCCATTAAACCTACTACCTTTGCGGAAGCTAGCAAGTATTAATACTAGCTTGATGTTATGGATGCGAAGCTAAAAGATTTAAAAGTCAATTAGATCTAGATTATAGTGGTTTTACCTCCAAATATTCTTCTTATTGGTAATAAATGGGTTCATAAAATAAAAATAAAACCTGATGGTTATATAGAACGATATAAGATAGATTAGTAGAAAAATTGTATACCTAAGCCGAAGGAATAAAATTCTTTAACACCTTCCCCCTAATAGCAAAAATGAAAACTATTAGAACAATTCTTGCTCTTGCCTTTATTCAAAGGTGGTATATTCATCAATTTGACATCAATAATGGTTTGCTTCATGGAGAATTCCTAGAATATGAATACATGGTTGTTCCATGGGAAGTTTAATCACCTAAACCTAATAAAGTTTGTAAACTTTTAAAATCCCTTTATGGCTTAAAACAAGCCCATAAATATTGGTACGATTTCCCCCTTTCGATTTGTTGTAGATTTTCTCAAATTGTTGTTGATCATTCTTTATTTGTTAAATATTTAACTAATTATTTTGCTACAATATTGATATATTTAAATGATATCCTATTTGTTAGTAATAGATTATTTGATATCCATTCCATCAAAACTATCTTACACAATTACTTTTTCATCAAGAACTTAGGACTTATCAAATATTTTCTAAAAATAAAAGTTTCTCATTCATTTAAAGAGATTTATCTCTATCAATGGTAATATTATCTTGACATGCTTTAGATATTGTTGCAATAGGATGTACACTTGTGAGAACCCTCTTAGACCTAAATGTTAAGCTTTGGTTAGACCTAAGTGTTAAACTTTGGCAAGATGATGAACCATTTATCATGATCTTCTAAGATATCAAAGATTAATTGGACATTTACTTTATCTTACCATTAATAGATTGCAATAACTTTTTTTGTTCAACAACTTATCTAATTTTTGACTTGACCATCTATGGACCACATCAAAGTTTTTCAACATATATTGTGTTATCTAAAATGTTTTTTTTAGGAAGAATTTTTTTTTTCCATTTATTTTCTCTAACTTACAGGTTTTAATTATACTAATTGGAGAGGTTTCCTAGACACTCAAAGATAGTTGACTTCTAGCTTTTTGTTGGTAATTATCTAATATTTTGGCGATCCAAGAAGAACCAAATACTGGCCAGTTCATCCTTAAAGGCGAAATACTATGCTTTAACCTTTACTATTTATGAGTTGCTATGGTTATCATTTTTTATAATTGATCTTCACACTCAGTGTGATAAATAACTTGTGATTTACTATGATAATCAAAATATCTTGCACATTGTTTCCAATTATGTTTTTATGAAATAACTAAACATTTAGAGACTAATTATCAGTAGTTTGTGAGAAATGTCAATCAAGTCTTATGTGGCTCCTTCCTTTATCCATTAATGATTAAACTACTAATTCGTTTACTAAAACTTTATTGCCTAGCGCCTTCAACCCATTAATTTTTAATTTGGGTTTGATCAACATCTATCAAGTGAGCTTGTGATGGAGGATGGTTTTATCCAATAAATAGGATTTTACTAATTAGAGATAATTAACAGTTATTTACTTAATTTTTACTTCTAATTGTTTTTATTGTATAAATATGGTATCACCTTTATAAATTTTTAAATTAATAATTTAATGATACAATAATAGTATTTTTCTTATTATTCTAATTTAATTCTTTCTTTAGGATCTGTGATCAAGATCAAGTAAATCTTCCATTTACTCCAAATAAGAAAACAATTTGCATAGTCTTGTTGGTAAAAACATCTTGTATTTCACATTGCCAAAGAAGTACATTGTTCTTGACAAATGGATTAAGCCAATGACTTATAATTCTCAAAGTCTTCCTAGAGGATCTTTAGTTCAGTAAAACAATAGGCTATAGTCGACAATTCTTACTTCAAAAAATAAATTTCCTATTCAAACTCCAATTCTTATAAGGTTTTCTTGTAAGAATCTCTCTTTGAAGTTTCACTAAATACCATTGTTCATATACATAATACTTTGTTTAATCAAAGGTCATATGGAGTTTATGAGCTAGGAAAGGATTAAAGTGTTGCATCATTCCTACCTTTCATAGGTTGGATCAAACAATTTTGGAACTATTATGGTTCCATCAAGAAATTGGAATTTATTCTTTGAAGTTAAAGTTTATCGAATTGGTCATGTCCAAGAATGACATTATTGGTATAGATGGATTTTTATTATAATGATAGTATGAACTTGTTATATTTTAAGAATGATCTACAATAATGTTTTCCTAATTCAAATCTTAAAATTTTCTCCATAAACAATTTCTTATTAGAACTTTTGTAAAAAAAAAGAAGAAACTAATAGCTTTTTTTATTAAATAAATTTGGATGCAAGTACACTATTTACAAAAAGAGAAAAAATTACATGTCTTTATACATATGCATAATTATACATATGCATAATAGGATAATCAAATCCATAAAAATAATTAACGGTAGTTACAATAATCTAAAGTTTGCATACCCAATGATATTTTCATTATACTAATGTTATATATTATTTTATTTTTTAAAATAAAAAATTTATTACTTTTAGATATCATATAATTATCATTTTTCTTCACAAATATATTTTTTTAACATCTCTATTATTCTTGTACCAATTGATTGAGAACTTCGCAAATTATCCTTCAAATAAGAGAAAATTTGTTGGTGTAATTAGATATCATTAATAAAAATATATATTAAATCTAAAATAAAATATTGATGTATTATTTTTAAAATCTCATATTATTTAAATATATAACTAATAAAAAAAATTCACTTCATGAATTAGCGTTCAAAATTAAGTTGAGTTAAAAACTTCAATTTTTAATATAATATTAGAATTTATTCTAAATTTATTAATGAAATATCTAATCTTAAGATGAGATTTAAATATATTCTAATTTATTAATAGACTAGAAAAATATGTTAAAGTTTTACATTAACTACAAATAAAATCATATATATAATTTAACTATTAAGATATTTTAAAACAATTCATATATTTTATAATTAAAAAAGTATTGAAAATAACATTTTATATAAAAACCAGAGATATTACATTCGAGAATACAATCCTCATTTAATTCATAGCTCTTATGGAAAGTATTGAACATTGATTCTTTTAATTGATAGTCTTAGTTAAAGCACTCATGAGTAAACTTTGATTGGGCCAACACTTTATTTTTGTCAGTGACTAGTGGTGCTGGAGAAATCCTGCACACCTCATAGCTCCCCACCACCATATATATTTATGGCTTTGTCGCAGCATGCATTGGTCAACTTGGCTTGGCTGGATGTACCAAATATGAATTAATTAAATAGGTGTTGGGGACCCCAAAATGTCTCATTAATCCAGAAAGTGGCATATAGTGGTGGTGGAGGAGGATTCGAGGGTATTAAAGCAAATGTGGTAATCAATTGTGCTTCAATTCCAAAGAACAAAAAGTGATAGCAATGATTTGAAAGAAAATGTAAGAGAATCTAATTATGCAGGGTATAATCATGTCTTAAAGCTTCTTTAGATTCAATCAAGACTCCATGGTACAACCTCATTGGGTTACCCACCCTACCCCATTCACTCTCTTTCTCTCTCCCTCATCTTATAGCAGCAACCAAGTAATGGAGTGTACAGCTGTTAAAAATCCAAATGATCCAATCATCACCTGTTGCCAACCAAAACGGAATATAACTCCCTAATCAGTAATACACCAAAATAATTAGACAATGAACATCAAAAGTGAATGCCATTGTAATACTTACAGCGTCGTATAATAATTAACACATGATAAATGCTAACAAGTACTTTTAAAATATTGTTTTAATAATAAAAAATAAAAACTGTTATTCAATAATATTATTAATATTCTTTTATCAAAAAATTTTATTTTTAATTCTTTAATCAATATGTTAATAATCATGCTTATGTATATATTTATTTATTTACATGCTTCCATACTAATAAAGCACACTAGTGTATTTGCATATTAATATGAATATAAAATCAGCAAATATTTTACAATAATTTTTATTTTGTATAATAACAACAACATAAGTTTTATTCTATTAAACAAGATTAATTACATAAATTACATATTATTATTAGTTCAGTTAAATTAATAATAATATATTTTTATTATTTGATAAAGTTTATGTAAATCTTATTAAATGATTTGAGTTCTATTTTATATTAAAAGAATCTCACATATTATTTATAAGGCCATATGAATTTTACCAAATAAATAAAAGAAAGATTTTGAATAAAACATGTCGTCTAGTGAGTGAATGAGAGGCACCTTTGTATGGGCACCAGAAGTAGGGATAGGGCGAATAGTAGCAGAGTCAACTTCATCAGTAGGAAGAGGAACTGCAGGGTTGCTATTAATGAAGGGCAAGTTGCCACTTTTATATGGTATTAATGGGGCTGTAACAGGTGAAGTTGCTGAAGGTGCAGGACCAGGTGAAACCGCTTGTAGAGGATTAAAATGCCACTCTTCTCCACCAGAGAATGGTGCTGGATCTGTCAATGGAGAATGTTCTGGAGGCTTTGCTGAACCCTGTGGTGTTGCTGCTGTTACTGTTGAAGTCACCTTAATTGCTAGCTTCTCTGAATCTTGGCATGCTTTCAGTGACCCATCATTGAAGCTAAAGTAGAAGAAACCAAGGCGTGATGGATGCCACTGTCAACATTAACATAAAATTGGTTTAAAAAAAAGCATACCAAAAATATTCAATTTTTTAATAATAAATCTAAGTTTTTTATTTTAATTTTTATAAAAAATTTATTCATTTTGGGTATTTAAAACTTACAAAAATATATAAAGTTTTAGTCTTTGGTAACATATTAAAATCAAATCATTTTTTTAATCAAATGTAAAGATTAAATTGAATAAGATTTTTATAAGGATTAAAATAAAAAATCATGATATTTTTATAAGTGATGAAAGTATTTTATATTTTTAAGATCTAAATGTATTTAATTTTTTATTTAATGTTTTGTTTATGAAATATTAGAATTTGAAAGGATTGATAAGAGAATATTATAGAAATTCATATTTTATAACATGTTTCTGGAAATTAGGTGTGTGGTTTTGAAAGCACTAAGAAGCACCTGGATGAAAGTTTTGAAGGGCTTACCGTGTAGGAGGTTGTGTTGGGGTTGGTGAGAAGAGTGGCTTGAGTGAAATTGCAGAGATCAAAGGCTTTCTGGTTCTTGAAAATGTAAATGTTGTAGTGTTGCTTGTGCTTGAAAGCTGAGACAGAGGAGACAAAGCATAGAGCAATGTTAGCAGCTAGTGTTAAGCAATGCTTACTAGGAAGATTCCAATTGTTTTTTATTAGTACTCACTGATGGAATCTCCAATTTGAACAGTAGGGTTCTTCCACTCTGATGATCCATCTACTAGAATGGTGGTGCAATGAGAAGATTGGAATAGTAAAGGTAGAAAAGTGAAGAAGAAAATGGGAAAGGACATTGTTTTGAATATGCTTTGTTTTTGAAGGAAAATTTCTGACTGAATTGTTAACTAATAAGGGATTTGTACCTTTTATGTCATAAATATCTCTGATGGTCTAGTTCTACCCCCTCGGGAAATTATTGAAAAGAAAAGAGTACCCTTTGTCAATTATTTTTTATTTTTTAATTTTTCTTTTGCCCTTTTTTTCTTTTTCTTATCAAATCATTTATTATAATTTTTATTTTTTACTTAATTTTTAAAATAAATATACCTAAAAAGGATATACAGTGATGATTTTTCAATAATAAAAGAAAAAGGTTTGTATGAAAACTGTTTGGGTGGGGAAGGAAACAGTTGAATTGTCAGAAGTGTTTGGGTTTTGGATGGTGTAGAGTTTGAACGCGTCATGGAGATATTATGATAATATTACTTTATATAGTAGGTGTTTTTTTAATTATATGTATTTTTTTTATGAGATAACTATGATTTTATTTTTGTATTATAGCTTAATTATAAAATAAAAGATTAATTTTTATAATAATTATTTTAAAAATATATTAATTTGATGTCATTTTTGAAGATTTATAAATCAAATTTAAATCTTTAATAAAAATGGAATCCTGTTATAGTGTTGAAATTTTATTAAAATAACAGGTAGGTAAATGATATATGTAATAGTATTTTGATATTTAAATTAATAATAATTTTAACAAAATAATGTATACTTAAATTTTGTATGAATATTTTTTATATAGATACTAAAATATAATGGAATATAAATATATTATAACTTGATGTATTTATCATGATTGTAAAATTTTTAATCATTAAATATTTTAAATTTTTCACAAAATTTACGTGACTTTGGAGTCTTGTTGATATTGAAAGTAGGGATGTTATGAGTCCATATTTATTACCTAGTTGAAAGCTTTTAAGCCTTGGATAAGATTGATCCAATAACCAAGCAAGTGCAGTGGAGCCTACTATGCCAGTGATATGAATATTGTGTTTCGATCCAAGATAATATATTAAATTTTTTTTTTATGTTGAAGTCAAAATCTTATTTAAAAGAATTAAGAGTATTCTATCTGAATTAATATCCGTAATTTGATTTTATTTTTAAAAAATGGTCATAAAATTAAGAAAAAAAAAAAAACAAAAGCAGAATGATGAGACGTGGGGGGCACCAATGTATGAGTGATGCGATTGTTCTCAACAACTAGTTTATCCTTTTTCATTTTTCAATTTAAAAAATTTCGTTTTATTTTATTTTTACGGGAATTGAAGACCTTTATCCTTGAGCAATGAGAAATAACAAAATTATCTTTTTCCTTATCTCATTATTTAATAATTTTGTTAAATTTCTTAAAATTAATTTTAAACAATGAATTATCTAAAATAAAATTATTATACTTTCATAATTTTATATAATAAATATTTTCTTTTCTAATTATTTTGGATCTGAATCAATTAAGCCTAAATATAATTTACCTAGATATTTTTCTTTAATTATAAATCTATTAAACCATTACACCAAGCCTGCATATGCATCAAACGCCGCATGCATTTGGTGAATGTATTAAATGGAAGTGTTTCTTAACCTAACCCATACCTTACCTATATGGAGTCTTACAAAAAGAGCATAGAAGTATTATCTGGATATATTTGTTGGTAGAAATATCAAGCTGAGATGAGTAGTTGTACTTCTCACGGATATATGCATCTTTTTGTGTTATTTTTTGCATTCAACTGTTTCCTCTATATAGGAAAGTTGGAACAGAATTAATAAAAAAAATTAAAAAAGAAAATCCAATAAATGAAGATGATAATTTTTAGATATAAAATTGGTAAAATGTATTTTTTTAATAGTGGAGTGGAACTTTTCAATGAATATTGATTATTGATAAATGATAATAAAAATTTATTTAAAATTATAATTAAATTGATTTAAAATTTAAGAAAAAATAATAATTTAAATTTAAACTATGATAATCATATTTAAATAAGGTTCAATTAATGTGGACACATTTTAAAATATTAATCCAAATTAATAATATAATAAAATGATTTAAAATCAAATAATTATGTTAATAAAATAATCAAATTAATAATATAAATAATAATAATTTGGATTAATTAAAATGAATAATAGATTGATTTTGGAATCAAATAATTATATTTAATAATCTATAATAAATCATTTGTGGTAATAAAAATTAAATAAAAAATTAAAATCTTTAAATATAGAATTTTTTGGATAAATAATAATTTTAATTTTTGAAAATAATTATTAACGTTTGATATCTAGAAAAAAATTTATCGATTTAAATTTAATGGGCTCAATTTCATGTGTACGAATTCTTTTTCCTTATTAGTTTGTCTACAAATCTAAAATGTAATTAAGTATATAAAATCTATGATTATCCATATTTTAAATAAAAGTAGAGCATATAAAAAATTTAACAGTATCCATAAACATATTTTATCTTTATTTTCTTGAACAGTATCCATAAACATATAAAAAATTTATTTTAAATAATTATCATAAATAATAAAAGTGTGTAGGATGTAGTAGTTAATGGGGAGTAGAGGAGGGTGGAGTAGCATATTTCTTTCTAAAAGAAAAGATAAAAAAAAAAAAATTGGAGGGGATGTAGAAAAGAGAGGTTTAGACTTTGGAGATAAGGGAAAATGAGCTAATAAGAATTAATTATAGAGCTATGTGAAGTTGAAGGAGTTTGATAGCATTTAAGTTATGTATGCTGAGGAAAACAAAATTTTAATATTATTTAAGAAAGAAATTAAAAAAAAGGAGAGAAAAGCAATAAAAATAAAAATTTTTACATTAATTGTTAATGTAACCGATATAAAAAAATTATGCTTTATATTGATTATATTGATAATTAATGTAAAATACATTTTTTACACCAGTTATAACTAATATAGTATATTAAATACTTAATTTAAAAAATTTCACCATTTTATTTTAAATCAACCACAAATATAATCATCATAATAATTAGTTATAAAATTTTTTTTACACCAATTTAAGAACTTACACTCAAAATTCATGCATACTAAAGTTTAACATAAGAATGTGATTAGATGTTAAAATTTCAATGGTTAGAAATTAAAGCATTTTAGATAAACTAACTCAAAATTTAAAAATATATTGTAAAATACAATCAATCAATATCATATAAAATACATAAATAATGATACAACTAAATTCAATGCTTTTGGAAGCAACAATTTAGAACATTGGATCAATCTCTTCATATAAATGCCTCAATTCATAAATATTAAAAAAGGAACTCGAATAAAAAACTCTTAAATATTTGGTTAGAAGTTTAAATACATCAAACAAATAAAGTTCACTACCTTTTTCATTCCAACACTTTGTAACTTGATATACTTTCTTTCTTAATGCACAAGTTTTGGAACTTCTATTTTTGTTTCATACCCTATGACCTAAGGTACAATGCACCTTATTTAAAGGTCTCCATTATCCAATACAATCATTGAGCCAAAGGTTATCTAAAACTTAACATTTTATAGTGATTACAACAAATGCTCCTACCATCTAATAAAACCATAATTTTTTACTCATTCCATCCAAGCACATGGTTTTAGAATATTCATAAGTTATACATCACATGTCACGTTTAATTGTACTTTGTGAGAATACTTTAATACTAGAGTTGTGAGTTAGTCACGTTAAAGATTGATATAAAGAAGATACATCATCATTTAGGTATGCATATTTTTTATGTTGTTAATATATGGAATACATACCGACTTAGAGGTTAGAATATTTTTACAGATTCTAGCTAAGGATGATCATTGGATGGGTTTGGGTAGAAAATTCTCCAATCGCTAAAAGATTGAGCTTCATGGTAACATAATCTAATTTTGTCTCTGTATATCATTGGGTTAATCAAGTGTGAGTGCAATCATTTATCTCTTTAATTGGATGGTTAACGGTGATTTGAAGTGGAAAATATTATGGCAAAATTATTGAACACTGAAGATGACAACCATGAAATTCGACGAGAGAGAGAGAGAGCTTGAGAACAATGTGGCCATGGTGGAAATGAGAGCGAAGCTTGGAATTTTGAGAGGACGAGAATGAAGATAAATCTTGGGAGTTTTTAATCTCCCGATTTACAAACAAAACTTTTATGCACATGATGTATGCTAACTAATCATTTTACTTCTCATTTCTATTTCCCTTGAAGGCTTTGCCTTTTTCTTCGAATCAAATCTTATAATTCTCATTGAATTATTTCATTATTCAACTCAATATTTTCTTATAATTTAATTATACATTTCATAATATACCAGTAAGGTTTCTAACCTCCCATCTATATTTCATTATCAAGCATTATATAATTTTATGAATCATTTATCGTCATAATATAATAATGCACTAAGAAATAAAATAAATAATTAATTAAAATAATATAAAAATATTAAATAATAATAATAATAAATTAACACAAACAATCACATATAGAATTAAAAGTTAAATTCAAAACATACATAATATTATTAAGTACGGAGGAATTCGATAAATATATGTACAATCAAAATAAAACCTATATTTATGAATTGTTATAGAAAATATAAAATATACTATTTTTATTTATTTAAATAATTAATTATTTTTTTATTCAATCCATTTATCATACTTATATAACAAATGTAATCTTTAATCAACAACTCTACACATTTAATTCAATAATTAAATTAAACATACATAAATATAATTTTTTAATTTTTGATTTTAGAATAAAATTTTATTCTAAAGTCAATAGAACACTAAATCTACTTTTATGCTCTACTTAAATCTTCTTTCCTTACTTAAAATTAAAATTTAAAATAAACTTAATTTTACTCAATTATCTATATATTGACCCGACTCCCTGCTTTTGTGCCTCTTTGTCCCAACGTATAATTACTTGAACCTACAAAATTGAATTAGTGTGCAACAAAATGTTTATAGGCTGTATCAAGAATTAATAGAGATAAGTGGAGAAAGAGAATGATTAAAGAAAATGTTAGATGATGGATTTTAAAATCAACTAAATAAAAATGTAAAATTGGTTATACACATGAATGAAGGATAGAACTATTCCTGGATTTACTAAGATGAAAGATAGATCGGTGAAGAGAAAAAATATGCGTTCGCTTCTGATGATGTTTGACTTCTTCAATGTAAAATTAGCTTTCTACTTTATTTGTATGATTAATTCTTTAAATTTTCAACATGTTTTCCTAGTTTTTATAGCCTTTTATCCAAAAAGTTTGCTTGAATGGAGCATCTTATTGCATAAAGAAAGCAACATGGAAGATGAGGGAAATGGTTTCAAGATTTTTCATTTAATGTTATCAGCTCTTATTTTTCTTTTAAAAATAAATAAATGTTATATCGATTACCCATAATTTTTTTATTGATAACAGATTGATGCTCACTTCTAGTTCTAGTAGAAAATGATATTAGTATATTATCAAAATTGTAGATAATTGTAATAATTATATTATCTAGAAAAAATAAAACCAAAACAGTCATCCATTTATTTTTGTTTTTTGCGTAAGTTATGAAGTATTACAAAATTTTAGGATACATGCTACATTTTTTATAAAACAACAAATAAAATATTATTATTATTATTATGATTAAAAGCAGTTGATATTTCATAAAATAAAGAAAATATATCAATTTTATTTTAAATGTTTATAAAACTATTTTTAGAGAAAATTTGTAAAATGTTAAAGTTATTTAATACTTTATTAAATAACATTAATTGAATATATAATATTTTAAATAAAAATAAATATTAATAATAAAATTGCATGTCTATAAATTTTAAGTATTTTTAAAATTTTGTATACATAATTGTTGTATCATTTAACAGTTGAATTTATTAAATTTGTATTTTATAAAAAATTATTAAATAATATATATATATACCAACACAGGAAAACGAAGCAAAAATTTTGATTTTCTTTAGATGAAAAATTAAATAATAAAAAAATAGAAAAATATTATTCAATTAAGTATTATAAGAAAAAAATTGAAAAAAGAAATCTTAACATTTTTTAATAGGTAGAAATATGAGTAAAATTGTATAAACATTATTTACAATGATAATAATAATAAATAATAAATAATAAATTTAAAATTTTACTATATTATTTTAAATTAAATAAATATTTTAACTTTATCAATATTTTTAAATATTAAATTATTTTTTAAAAAATATCCCAATTTTCTTAGTAGGAGATGTGTAGATATGCAAGGTAGGAAGTAAATGTGTATAAAAGGATGAAATAATAATTGCAAATATGATGGAAGCAGTATTGGAATTAGAGAAAGGATTCTTTTTCAATACGAGGCTGACCAATTAAATATGCTATAAGAACTGGTCTTAGTGTATATATGCATGAATATGGAAAGGATAAGTGAGTTTGGACAATAAATGCAATAGACAATTATTCTATCAAAATAACATACACTTGATCAGGGATTATGATCATCATACACAAGATATTTTTTTCAATATTTTCTAGTTTAAGGAGGTTCTCCTAAAAATGAATGTTTTTCTTTAACACCTAATGTGAGATATAATATCTTCCAAGAAAAATGCAAGATATTCTTAACACAAATATATGTGGATGTGATATCTACGGCGAGCAATTGAAGAATACACAACATATATTTTTGACTTATTAAATAATAACTAAAGGATGGATGCAATGCCTAAAATGGTTGGAATATAATTTTATTTTTTATAAGAGCAGTAGAAATGAGTATCTTCAATTTTATGAATTGTCCATATTTATAAAAAATAAGAAAAATAGGAGGATTATTGTATGGTTTGCAGCGATATAATTTTTGTGATTAACTTAAAATTAGGCATCCTTCAACTTAAAAGTTTTAGAAAAATATGAGATTATAAACTTGATCAAACATAAATTTTAGTTATGGATTAATGCAAAAGATAATAAATTTGTTTACCTATTAATTGTAAAATATATAATTTGATAGACTACTCATAGTAAATTGAAGTTCATAAATATTTGTTTTATAAGAGAATTACATATTAATGTATGATTCAAATATGTATAAGATCTGAAAATATTATGAAATTATAATGTGATAGAACATATGATAAACTTTGATAGTGATATATAATGATTGTACATTGTCGCAACCGTAATTCCGACGAGACGACGGACTCGCTAAAATTTTAAAAATGATTTTGATGATGTGGAGTCGCCACCAAATTTTTGTTTAAGGGAAAAAGATTTGGAAAAACCCTGGATGAGATTTAGGTTCGGGAGTCGGTTACGAGTGGGGAAGGTGTTAGGCACCCTACTTGCCTGTTCCGAAGAACAGTACCCTTAAATTGAGTGTGTGATTATTTGAAAATAGTTTGATCCCTTTTATTAGAGTGAAAATAAATACTTGATGGAAGTTAGCCTGACAGGACTTGATCCTGCTCCTACGTATTCCCTGGTGCAATGGGAAACTCAAGGCTTACGTAGTTCTGGTATGTTTTGAAGGCTTGACCTTCGAAAATGTTCAAAAGAGTGTTTGGAAGATGCTCGAAGGCTTGACCTTCGGGGCTAATTGAAAAGTAATATTCAAAAACAGCTTGATTATTTTTTGAAAAAAAAACTATTTTTAGAAGGACGATCCTCATCCACATATGCACAGGGCCCAAGACAACTACGGCTGCACTTGGACCCATACGAATCTCTAAACAACGAACAGCAGAAAAAGCTACCAGTTCGTGCTTATAGCTCGTCGCGTGAGATTAAGAATCGCAAAACAGGATTTTTATTTTGAAAATCGATGGATAAAATGAGCAAGGTTTTTATTTTGCAAAAAGGAAAGGCAACCTTAATCCACATATGCACAAGGCCCAAGACAACTACGGCTGCACTTGGACTCATACGAATCTCTAAACAACGAACAGCAGAAAAAGCTACCAGTTCGTGCGTAGAGCTCGTCGCGTGAGATTAAGAATTGCAAAACAAGATTTTTATTTTTGAAGAACGATGAATAAAATGAGCAAGACGCAAGTACTAGAAATTTTGGGGGAATTTACCAATTAAGGAATTTTATGAAAATACTTGATCATCTTGAATTCATGAATTATTTAGGAATTTTGAAGAATTTTTCTTTTTAATTTCTGGAATTCTTCATTAATTTCTAGAAATTTGAAATTTTTATTAATTTCTGGAATTTTTAAAATTTTTATTAATTTTTGAAATTTTTTTTATTAATTTTCTTAATTTCTAGAAGTTTTTATTAATTTTCTGAATTTTTATGGATTTTTTGAATTTCCCAAATTTTTATTAATTTTCTGAATTTTTTATTAATTTTCTGAATTTTTATTATTTTTTTAAAAAATTCTGTAATTTTTGAAATTTTTTATTAATTTTCTGTAATTTTTGAATTTTTTATTAATTTTCTGTAATTTTTGAATTTTTTATTCATTTTCTATAATTTTTGAATTTTTTATTAATTTTCTGTAATTTTTTAATTTTTTATTCATTTTCTGTAATTTTTGAATTTTTTATTAATTTTGTGTAATTTTTGAATTCTTTTTTATTAATTATGGAATATGGGGACTGTTTTAGCATTAATGGAAAGTTTGGGGTATATTGGTAATTAGGACTTTTAGGGCTTATTTAGAATTAATGGAATGTTTAGGGGTATATTTGGTATTAATGGATGTGTTGGACAGATTTGGTATTAATGGATTTGTGGGACGCTCCTCTTTACTAGCCAACCTGAATTTCACGTGCTTGGATCCTTGTTATTAATCTAGCTTAACAAATGACTTATTGATCGACTCTTTATATTATCTATTGGACCTTTACCTTGGTCGAGATCTTGCGGCTGTGGGTGTATCAGGTTCTAACTAGTGAGCAAAGGCTTGACCAAAACTTTGAGGATTCAAAGAAGATTAAGATAATCTTGGTATTTGTGACCAGAACCTCTCTACGAAGGAATTTCGGACTTTGGCAGAGACCAGAAGCTTCTGATTGCCAATGACATAATTCAAAAGTTCTACTTGGAGTCTGGATTCGCTTTTAGGTTCGTATTAATGGATTATTCAACTAAAACTTCAAGATCAAGATCCAAAATATTAGAATCAAATGCCTAGTCTATCCTACACAGATTAACATGCCATTCTCTAGTTCACGCATAACATAAACAGAAGTCGGCTTATTTCTTGATTCACAACTGAGAGATGTTATGGCTAACCTGCAGTAACTCACTCAAATTCCTGGAGCGAGTGTGTGTTTCCTGTGATCATCATATGCGACCCTGAGTCGTTGGAACGGAGCCAAAAACTTCCTCCAAACTGTGAGCATCAAGAGTGACCTTTCTTTCCTTGCGATGACAATGTTAGCGTCAACTTTCTTCCTTGGGGCCATTGAACTCAGTCGAGCTTTCCACCATAGAGGCCAGATTAGAAGTTAATTCTGGCATCGAGTATTGGATCTTCACTTGTAGTTTCAGCCACCCAACAAAAAATCGTAAATTCCACCTTGTGGGTTTCTTTTACCCGCTCTCAGTCTTGGTGTTGGTTGCCCCCTATCAACCGCTTTTCTCTTGATTCTTGATGGACAAGGATTCCTGCCTAGAGTAAGTCTGGGAAGAGCTCAAATTTTTTTTTTCCCCTCTCCCCTTTCCTACAACATTTCCCTTCTTTTATACCCCATTTGAAATTCCCGCTTTTCTGTTTATGTAACTTCTATTTTGCTTTTTGCTTTTTGCTCTTTTTTTTGTGTTTAGTTTTTTTAGTTTTTATATATTATTTTTTTTATTTAACTATGATATTTTTATTTTTCTTTATTCTTTCATTTTCTTTTCATTTTTTTGTTGTTTTTTGGAATTTTTATTATTTTTAATTTTTAATTCCAGATTTTGTTTTAATGTATTTTTTTTATTTTTGTTTATTTATTTTTATTTTTATTTTTTTCTTTTTCTTCTATGTTTTTATTTTTCCAGAATTTTATTATGTAAAAAAAACTTGACTTTATTATCGTTTTTCTATTTGTCTGTTCTCTGTTTGCCTGTTTTCTGCTTGTCTTTTTCTGCTTGTCTGTTTTCTGTTTGTCTTCAAATTTTAATTTTGTATTAGTTTTGAATTTCTTTTATACATTATCTTAAAATGGGTCTCGGACATAATTGGGTGTTTACAGTTTGCCCCTCTTTACTCATTTTCTTAACAGATAATACGAGAAATATTTTCTGTATTATCATGGTAAGAAATGGGTAAAGACGTAAACAGATTATGTCCGAGGCGAGCGCCGTACCAACCTCCGAATCACCATGTCCCTAGGGTTACAGGGGCTGTGTGTGAGTCATATAAGGTTTGACTTTTCATGATGCTGAAGTTATAAGTTAAAGTATGGAGGGCCCGACAGCATTGACCTGCAAGCAATAAACTAAACTGGATGGATGGCCTGACAACATAGGCCAGAAAGCAGTAAATCTAAACTACATGGCGGCCTGACAACATAGGCCTGAAAGCAGTAAACCTAACTACATGGTGGCCTGACAACATAGGCCTGAAAGCAGTAAATCTAAACTACATGGCGGCCTGACAACATAGGCCTGAAAGCAGTAAATCTAAGCTACATGGCGGCCTGACAACATAGGCCTAAAAGCAGTAAATCTAAGCTACAGCGGCCTGACAACATAGGCCTGAAAGCAGTAAATCTAAACTATGGCGGCCTGACAACATAGGCCTGAAAGCGGTAAATCTAAACTATATGGCGGCCTGACAACATAGGCCTTAAAGCAGTAAATCTAAACTACATGTCGGCCTGAAAGCGGTAAATCTAAACTATGGTGGCCTGACAACATAGGCCTGAAAGCGGTAAATCTAAACTATATGGCGGCCTGACAACATAGGCCTGAAAGTGGTAAATCTAGACTATATGGCGGCCTGACAACATAGGCCTGAAAGCGGTAAATCTAGTCTATATGGCGGCCTGACAACATAGGCCTGAAAGCGGTAAATCTAGACTATATGGCGGCCTGACAACATAGGCCTGAAAGCGGTAAATCTAAACTATATGGTGGCCTGACAACATAGGCCTGAAAGCGGTAAATCTAGACTATATGGCGGCCTGACAACATAGGCCTGAAAGCGGTAAATCTAAACTATATGGTGGCCTGACAACATAGGCCTGAAAGCAGTAAATCTAAACTATGGCGGCCTGACAACATAGGCCTCAAAGCAGTAAATCTAAACTATGGCGGCCTGACAACATAGGCCTAAAAGCAGTAAATCTAAGCTACAAGGCGGCCTGACAACATAGGCCTAAAAGCAGTAAATCTAAACTATGGTGGCCTGACAACATAGGCCTGAAAGCAGTAAATCTAAACTACAAGGTGGCCTGACAACATAGGCCTAAAAGCAGTAAATTTAAACTATGGTGGCCTGACAACATAGGCCTGAAAGCAGTAAATCTAAACTACAAGGTGGCCTGACAACATAGGCCTAAAAGCAGTAAACCTAAACTATGGTGGCCTGACAACATAGGCCTGAAAGCAGTAAATCTAAACTACAAGGTGGCCTGACAACATAGGCCAGTGAGCAAGAATGTAAAGATGCAATGTTATGGCCTGACAACATAAGCCAATGAGCAAGAATGCAAAGATGTAATGCTATGGCCTGACAACATAGGCCAGTGAGCAAGAATGCAAAGATGTAATGCTATGGCCTGACAACATAGGCCAGTGAGCAAGAATGCAAAGATGCAATGCTATGGCCTGACAACATAGGCCAGTGAGCAAGAATGCAAAAATGGAATGCTATGGCCTGACAACATAGGCCAGTAAGCAAGAATGGAAAGATGTAATGCTATGGCCTGACAACATAGGCCAATGAGCAAGAATGCAAAAATGGAATGCTATGGCCTGACAACATAGGCCAGTGAGCAGGAATGAATGAAACACTTTACCTTGTGCTTGATAGTTATTTCCTTAAAGAGACTTGGGCAACCATTTTGCGCCAGTTTGGAAATTTCTTGATAACTGAGAGATGTCTTGATTTGAAAGGATTTTGGGCCAACGTTTTGCCCCTGTTTGGAAGGTTTCAATAAGCTTGACTTGAATTTTTCTGGACAACTTTTCCCTATTGAACTTGATTAGGGTTGAGGGATTGAGGATTACCTCAACTTGGATTCTTCTAGGAAATCGTTTGCCCCAGTTTTGAAATTTTCTAGAGTTTGAAGAATTAAGGATTGCTTCAATTTGAATTTGTTTTGGGCAAGTGTTCATCCCAACTTAATCTTGATTCAGAATTTGAGGATGACCTCAAATTGAATTTATGCGGGTAAACGTTTGCCCCAGTTTGATCTTGATTTTGAGGATGACCTCAAATTGAATTGTGTGGGCAAGCATTTGCCCCAGTTTGATTTTTCTAACATTGAGGAATTGAGGATTACCTCATCTTGAACTTTCTAGGCAAATGCTTGCCCTAGTTTTGTTCTTGGTTCAGAATTTGAGGATGGCCTCAAATTAGAGCTTTTATGGGCAAGCGTTTGCCCCAGTTTGAACTTGATTTTGATCTCAAACTGTATTTTTGTGTGGGAAAGCATTTGCCCCAGTTTGAGTTGATTCAGAATTTGAGGATGACCTCAAATTGACCCCCCCTTTTTGTATGGGCAAGCGTTTGCCCCAGTTTGGAAATCTTTTAATTATGATCGATTCAGGCAATTTTACCTAGGTCTTAATTAGTTTTTGAAAAATGAGTTATGAAATGCTTGAATGACAAAATGCTTATTACGATGTTTGTGATGCTTGAATAGAAATGATACAACACCTTTTTTATGCTTCAAATAATTACTGGATGAAATGGATGCTGTGGGATGAATGCATGCCATAATGTGGCTCTTATTTTGATGCTTGAAATATTTTCTTGATAAAACAAATGCTATGCAAACCATGGAATGGTGTAAAATTTTTGTTTCTCTTGATTTTTTAACACATCCTTCCTGGACAACCCCCTAGTTGGTGTGACAAGAATCAAAAATCCGGATGAGCTAGATTGACTTAAGTTCGGTGTTTTGGTCAATCTCTTGGCTTCTTGATCAACTTTGGAGCTTCTTTTCTAGGATCTTCGAGACCCAACAATGGTCAGCAGTATTGAATAAGACACACTCCTTCTTTGGTGGCATCATGGTTGGTAGGAAGACGAATCTTTGGGAAACAATCCTATCGTGTTGCAACGGTCGAGGATTCATCCGACTTGTCATCACTTTTCAAAATTAATCCTTTTTATTATTTTTTTTTTACATTTTTCACATCTCTTTTGGCGTGTGCACTATTAAGGTGTGCAAAGTGATTCTGGATGGTTAATGAAAAATATAGAGAAGGTTTGCAAAGGATGTTTGAGGTAGTGTACTTGAAAGGGAAAGATGACAAAAGATGTGGGTCCGATTGCCCAAATGGTACCTTTTGATGAAAAATGCCAGTGCTGCTTTTCATAATCTTGATTACCAAATTAACCAAACTTTGAGAAATGGCAAAATTTTGCCCTAGTTTTAGGAACATATGAGGTGCAGAAACTTCGTGTTGTCTTGGGATTCCTGGATTGACCTTAATTTTTTCCTGGGTTGTTCTTTTGAGTTTTCAACCCAGCAGGTCTTTCGTTTCGCCCTAACTTTTGCCTAAGTCGTCCTTACGAATTTTCGACCTAGCGGGCTTTTGTTTGATTATGCCCTAACTTTTGCCTAGGTCTCTTTTGAAGATTTTCGACCCAGCGGGCCTTTGTTTGATTGTGCCCTAACTTTTTCCTAGGCCCCCTTTGAGGGTTTGTTGACCTAGCGGGCCTTTTACTTGATTGTGCCCTAACTTTTTCCTAGGTCGTTAGGATTGTTGACCTAGCGGGTCTTCTGCTTGATTGTGCCCTAACTTTTGCCTAGGTCTTTAGGATTGTTGACCTAGCGGGTCTTCTGCTTGATTGTACCCTAACTTTTGCCTAGGTCTCTTTTGAGGGTTATCGACCTAGCGGGCTTTTGTTTGATCGTGCCCTAACTTTTGCCTAGGTCGTCTTCGAGAGTGTGCAACCTAGCGGGCTCTTTATATGATCCTGACTTTTGCCTGAATTGTTGTTGTAAACCGGCAAGACCTTTTTCTAATCATGACTTTGTCAATCATTATTTTGAACTTTAACCCTACTTTTGCCTGGATTCTTTTAGCTTTTAATCCAGCGGGTTTCTCTTCTTCTTGAATTTCATGTTTTGACCTTAATTTTGCCTGGATTATTATTTTTACTTTAATCCAGCAGGTCCTCTTCTTTTCCTTGAATTTTGAATTTTGACATCGACCTTGCCAGGGTCATCTTGGCTTCCAATTCAGCGGATCTTATTTTGCATCCCTAAATTTTTCCTGGATTTAGACTTGATTCCAGCGGGATGTTTTACTTGACAAGACACTTTGAATAGGGATCTAGAATCCCTGGTTGTTATTCTGCTTCCTCATTGGGCTTTTTTCTTTGAGCTTGATTAATCCGACGTTCAAGATTACTCATTACAGCATTAGCATCCTCACCAATTGGTATTTTATTGTTTGGGTATAGGAATAAGAAGTGGGTTGAAGAGATAAAAAGAATGGTAAATTTTTTAGAAGTAAAGCTAAAATGTAAAGCACGTGCTCAAGTGATATGAAAAATGTAATTTTGTATTTATTCATTGCTGTTTATTTACAAAAGATTAACTTTGAAAAGTACGACAATTTCTGGATGAATATCCTCAATTTGTACAAGGCACCCTGTTGTGCTGCTCCCGTCTCTTTCAGCTGGTTGACGGGCTCTCGTGATTTGGTATCGGATTGTTTTCTGTATTAGGAGCAAGCCTCCCAAAATCCAGCCATTTTGCATCAGTCAGGCTTTGTACCTTTCGCTTCAACTCTAGGCAATCCTCAGTAGAATGACCAATAAATCCTGCATGGTAATCGCATCTGGCGTTAGCATCGTACCATTTAGGATATGGTGGCTCTTAAGGTTTCAAAGGATAAGGCGCAACCAACGAGTTTTGGATCAGCCTAGGTAGGAGCTCAGTGTAGGAGGATAGGATCGAATTGGACAGGTTTCTTCTCCTTTTTCTGGCTTTGATTAGGATTCTGGCTTATGGCTTGTGTTTGGGCCGTGTATGGTGTTGGTGGCCGGACTTGTGTCGCGTAATTGTAAGTAGGAGGGTATGATGTTTGGTAGGTGGTAGCGATGTACGGATATGGTGTGTAAGGTGTGTATGGTGTATACGGTGGTGGTCGGAAGCCAGTTGGACCATACTGTGCCATTTGAGGAATGTATTGGCCTTGATTAGAAGCCACATTGTAAGCTTCACCTGTCCTCCTTTTTTCTGTAGAGGCGTCAACTGTCCTTGTGGCGTTGTGCATGATTTTTCCTCGACGCATGCCACCCTCGATCCTTTCTCCAATGATGATGACATCAGAGAAGCTAGAAGTCACACTGCCAATCATCTTGTCATAGAAAGGATCTTGGAGTGTGTCTACGAACGTGCTGACCAGCTCTTTTTCAGATAGTGGAGGTTGCACTTGAGCAGCTAGCTCCCTCCATCTTTGAGCATACTGCTTGAAGGTCTCATCCCCCTTCTTGGCCATATTCTGGAGTTGGGTTCGATCGGGAGCCATCTCAGCATTGTACTGATATTGTTTGAGGAAAGCCTCAACCAGATCCCTCCATGAACGGATGTGTGTCCGCTCTAGCTGAGTGTACCAGGTTGCAGCTGCCCCTGTTAAGCTGTCTTGAAAAAAATGGATAAGAAGCTTTTCATCGTAGGTACATGCAGACATCTTCCTACAGTACATAGTCAGATGTTTCTTTGGACAACTGGTTCCTTGGTATTTCTCGAATTCAGGAACCTTGAATTTGGGAGGGATGACCACGTTTGGTACCAAGCATAGATCAGATGCATCTTTGGCTTCATAAGCGTTTCCCTCAATTACCCGGATCCTGTCCTCTAGACCCTTCCATTTTTCTGTATCTTCACTTGAAGGATGGTTTGGGTTTTCCTCTGACATGTGGTGATGGTGAGAAGACGGTATGTATACAGGGCGAGGCCCTTGGGTGAACATAGGGTGCGTTCCCCCAACGGCTGCTTGGTAGGCTTGTGAGGTGGTGTTTGGAATGGCATAGGGGATGCTTGTGGTGTTAGAGGGTAGGTTGTGTGTTTGGGTTTGTATTTGGGCTTGTGTTTGGGTTTGTGTTTGGTTGTATGAGGGTGCATACCCATGAGGAAACCCATTGTGAACCCCTTCTGTTTGCGAAGGTATGTTTAATGGTGGAGTGAAGCCAGGAGGGTGTATTGGGTTGGTTGGTTCTCTTGGCAAGGGTTCCGTCGCCTCTTTCTGTTTAGACTGCTGGATGACCTCTATTAGCTTGGCCATCTGTTCCTTCAATGATTTGACCTCATTTCTTAGCTCCTCATTTTGTCTCTCTAGCTCATCCATGATTCTTGATTGTGCTCAAGTTCTATAAGGATGTCGAGGAAGCTGTGTTTCTCCAATTTTCTAGTGAAGTTAAAAATTAATTTTTGTGAAATAATTTGAATGCAACAAAACGTGAATGATAGAGATGTTGATGCACAATGAGTGTGAATGTGTAGAATGATTTTAGAAATCTATTTTTTTTAGATCTATGAATGAATGAATGAATCAATGTTATGTGCAAATAATTTTAAGAGATTTGAAGTTTGACTTATTTGAAAATAAATGAGAGTTGTTTTAATTATTGATTTTTAACAAATTTGTTTTTAGGAGTTTTGTATTTTTGGTATTTTGCTAAAAAACCTTTGATGGTGTTTGAAAAGGGTTTGTTAAAATTTTCCAAAAAGCATTCTTTAGGTTTTCGAAATTTTCCATTCTCTCCTTTTGAACTTTTGATATTTTCAGTATTTTTAGAAATTATTTTCTAATTTTTCCTAGGAATTTCTAGTTTTCCTAGATTTTCCTTGTTTTTTTTTATTTGTTTTGATATTTCTTTTCTTTTTGTTTGACTTTTCTTTCTTGATTTCTGTATTTCCCCAATCTTCAGCTTCCATTTTGGATGATAATTGTCCGTGCGTATATGAACCATATTATGAAGGGGTGTGTGCCCTCTTTGCTTCTTCTGTGGGTTACCTGCCCTAGGGATCTATGGCCTTTTATATGAACCTCTCAAAGGTGGTTTGTAATCCTAGGGTGTTGAGGTCACTAGAGCCAAGTTCCAGTCTGCAATGCTTGCCACAACAGCAGAAAAAGCTACCAGTTGTAGGGCATTACAAATAGGACTCACTCTAGCTGGGATTTTCGTGATAGTCAAACAGGACGTAAGCCCCAAAGTGACACCACTAGATCCCTCTATTCCTAGGTTGCACTCAGACCCGGGTATAGGGCCTCACTCATGATAAATGCATATGCAATGTATGAGGGCACATAAATTTGGGATACCTGCAATTGGGGAAATGTACAGATATATATTGTAATTTATTATTTGTCTACCCTAAGGTTATACAACGAATAGACAAACAGGTAGCAAATAAATAAACAGATAAATAAATCGTGCCAAAATACAAGAAAGTAATCGTGCGGATAAACAAGAAAGGGATCAATATTAAAACACTCAAATTGTTGGGCTTGACTCTCTAAGTTTCCCCAGTGAAGTCGCCATCTGTCGCAACCGTAATTCCGACGAGACGACGGACTCGCTAAAATTTTAAAAATGATTTTGATGATGTGGAGTCGCCACCAAATTTTTGTTTAAGGGAAAAAGATTTGGAAAAACCCTGGATGAGATTTAGGTTCGGGAGTCAGTTACGAGTGGGGAAGGTGTTAGGCACCCTACTCGTCTGTTCCGAAGAACAGTACCCTTAAATTGAGTGTGTGATTATTTGAAAATAGTTTGATCCCTTTTATTAGAGTGAAAATAAATACTTGATGGAGGTTAGCCTGACAGGACTTGATCCTGCTCCTACGTATTCCCTGGTGCAATGGGAAACTCAAGGCTTACGTAGTTCTGGTATGTTTTGAAGGCTTGACCTTCGAAAATGTTCAAAAGAGTGTTTGGAAGATGCTCGAAGGCTTGACCTTCGGGGCTAATTGAAAAGTAATATTCAAAAACAGCTTGATTATTTTTTGAAAAAAAAACAATTTTTAGAAGGACGATCCTCATCCACATATGCACAGGGCCCAAGACAACTACGGTTGCACTTGGACCCATACGAATCTCTAAACAACGAACAGCAGAAAAAGCTACCAGTTCGTGCTTAGAGCTCGTCGCGTGAGATTAAGAATCGCAAAACAGGATTTTTATTTTGAAAATCGATGGATAAAATGAGCAAGGTTTTTATTTTGCAAAAAGGAAAGGCAACCTTAATCCACATGTGCACAAGGCCCAAGACAACTACGGCTGCACTTGGACCTATACGAATCTTTAAACAACGAACAGTAGAAAAAGCTACCAGTTCGTGCGTAGAGCTCGTCGCGTGAGATTAAGAATTGCAAAACAAGATTTTTATTTTTGAAGAACGATGAATAAAATGAGCAAGACGCAAGTACTAGAAATTTTGGGGGAATTTACCAATTAAGGAATTTTATGAAAATACTTGATAATCTTGAATTCATGAATTATTTAGGAATTTTGAAGAATTTTTCTTTTTAATTTATGGAATTCTTCATTAATTTCTAGAAATTTGAAATTTTTATTAATTTCTGGAATTTTTAAAATTTTTATTAATTTTTGAAACTTTTTTTATTAATTTTCTTAATTTCTAGAATTTTTTATTAATTTTCTGAATTTTTATGGATTTTTTGAATTTCCCGAATTTTTATTAATTTTCTGAATTTTTTATTAATTTTCTGAATTTTTATTATTTTTTGAATTTTTTATTAATTTTCTGAATTTTTTATTAATTTTCTGAAATTTTATTATTTTTTAAAAAATTCTGTAATTTTTGAAATTTTTTATTAATTTTCTGTAATTTTTAAATTTTTTATTAATTTTCTGTAATTTTTGAATTTTTTATTCATTTTCTATAATTTTTGAATTTTTTATTAATTTTCTGTAATTTTTGAATTTTTTATTTATTTTCTGTAATTTTTGAATTTTTTATTAATTTTCTTTATTTTTGAATTTTTTATTAATTTTGTGTAATTTTTGAATTCTTTTTTATTAATTATGGAATATGGGGACTGTTTTAGCATTAATGGAAAGTTTGGGGTATATTGGTAATTAGGACTTTTAGGGCTTATTTAGAATTAATGGAATGTTTAGGGGTATATTTGGTATTAATGGATGTGTTGGACAGATTTGGTATTAATGGATTTGTGGGACGCTCCTCTTTACTAGCCAACCTGAATTTCACGTGCTTGGAATCTTGTTATTAATCTAGCTTAACAAATGACTTATTGATCGACTCTTTATATTATCTATTGGACCTTTACCTTGGTCGAGATCTTGCGGCTGTGGGTGTATCAGGTTCTAACTAGTGAGCAAAGGCTTGACCAAAACTTTGAGGATTCAAAGAAGATTAAGATAATCTTGGTATTTGGACCAGAACCTCTCTACGAAGGAATTTCGGACTTTGGCAGAGACCAGAAGCTTCTGATTGCCAATGACATAATTCAAAAGTTCTACTTGGAGTCTGGATTCGCTTTTAGGTTCGTATTAATGGATTATTCAACTAAAACTTCAAGATCAAGATCCAAAATATTAGAATCAAATGCCTAGTCTATCCTACACAGATTAACATGCCATTCTCTAGTTCACGCATAACATAAACAGAAGTCGGCTTATTTCTTGATTCACAACTGAGAGATGTTATGGCTAACCTGCAGTAACTCACTCAAATTCCTGGAGCGAGTGTGCGTTTCCTGTGATCATCATATGCGACCCTGAGTCGTTGGAACGGAGCCAAAAACTTCCTCCAAACTGTGAGCATCAAGAGTGACCTTTCTTTCCTTGCGATGACAATGTTAGCGTCAACTTTCTTCCTTGGGGCCATTGAACTCAGTCGAGCTTTCCACCATAGAGGCCAGATTAGAAGTTAATTCTGGCATCGAGTATTGGATCTTCACTTGTAGTTTCAGCCACCCAGCAAAAAATCGTAAATTCCACCTTGTGGGTTTCTTTTACCCGCTCTCAGTCTTGGTGTTGGTTGCCCCCTATCAACCGCTTTTCTCTTGATTCTTGATGGACAAGGATTCCTGCCTAGAGTAAGTTTGGGAAGAGCTCAAAAAATTTTTTTTTCCCCTCTCCCCTTTCCTACAACATTTCCCTTCTTTTATACCCCATTTGAAATTTCCGCTTTTCTGTTTATGTAACTTCTATTTTGCTTTTTGCTTTTTGCTCTTTTTTTTTTGTTTAGTTTTTTTAGTTTTTATATATTATTTTTTTTATTTAACTATGATATTTTTATTTTTCTTTATTCTTTCATTTTCTTTTCATTTTTTTGTTGTTTTTTGGAATTTTTATTATTTTTAATTTTTAATTCCAGATTTTGTTTTAATGTATTTTTTTTATTTTTGTTTATTTATTTTTATTTTTATTTTTTTCTTTTTCTTCTATGTTTTTATTTTTCCAGAATTTTATTATATAAAAAAAACTTGACTTTATTATCGTTTTTCTATTTGTCTGTTCTCTGTTTGCCTGTTTTCTGCTTATCTTTTTCTGCTTGTTTGTTTTCTGTTTGTCTTCAAATTTTAATTTTGTATTAGTTTTGAATTTCTTTTATACATTATCTTAAAATGGGTCTCGAACATAATTGGGTGTTTACATACATACATATTTAGTACCTATAATACTATCTTATTATATTCTTTAACGCAACATCAATTCAATATATGAATAAATTACATTAACATTTTTTAAATTTTAATGTAAGTACTGCCTTCAACTTTAATTGTTCTCCTCTCCAAACTTTTCCTCATCATCTACTTACATTGTGAATAGAAGAATAAAAACAAAAATAAAATAAAATCAAGAACCATAACTTAAGGTTTGCGTTCCAAAATCACTTGGTGCAAATTGAAAAATAATGATAACTGTTCCAAAATCTATGTTCATCATTCTTACTCCTTCCTCTCCGTCACCTCAAAAACACTTTCTCAAGTTTACCTTCCATTTTTCTCAACCCTAAACAACCATTTTCAACTCCAACATCATTTTCTTTAAATCTTCAGCTCCCTTTTGACCCAATCTCAAAAGCTTTCCCCTCTGTCTTGGAATAATATACAAAAATTTTGTAACTTACACCTCCATCCATAGTTAGTAGCAACGGAAATTTTGTTAAGAAATACAAATATAATTATGTTGACAAAAAGGTATATGCATATCTCGATAAAAATTAGAATAAAATAAAATAGTTTAGATATAAAAATAAAAAATAAAAAAAATAAAACTTTTATTTTTATAAAATAAAACTTTAACATTATAACCAAACAAAAATATTTAAATATTAGTTTCTATAATAATAAAAAATATTAAATATAATTACGTTAAAATTTAAAAAATATCAAAATAATTTCTCTTTAATATATTGAATTCAACGTGTTAAAGTTATACTGCCGTCCTAATCCACAAAAATATTACAAAAGAGAAAGGGAGCAAACGCTAAAGTGAATTAGATCGAATGATTCAAAATTATAATTTAAATTCATCTTCGAAACAAATTAAATTCATTTTTAAATTCCCACCTATCAAAATTAATTTCTAATAATACCGAATTGATGCAACAAGATGGTCCTTAACACTCCTATACTCTACTGTATTGAACCAGACATGCTTGAACCCTCCATCACTAATTGAACTCTCCACGCATACGCATAATGCATTTTCTTCTCTTTTTTAATGTTTTGTTTCTTCAAGTCTCTAAAAATATATATGGTGTGGGTTGAGTATCTTGTATGCAGCACCCTCCACGCATGTTGCTTCTCTCCTCAACGATGTGTCATGTCATATATTGATTTGATGAGTTGTCACCTTGTGAGGCTCTCCTTGATTGTGTTGCACGTGTCTTTAATATGTTTTCTTCGTTCTCTTTATGTTTTTTTTTCCTTTGTTAGAAGAAAAAAAATAAAAAAATAAGAAAAAAAATTGATATAGGTTTTAGTTAATATAAATGCCTTTTTAAATAAAATATCAATCATAATTCCTAACTAGCTCCTCCTTCTAAGCGATGATTTTCTAAATATCAATAATTGATTTTCAATAGAATTTTGATTAATTCTTCTAGAAAATATTTTGTGTAAAGAAAATGTTTTTAGAATTAAGGAGCGAAATAACGATATTTCTGATTGTGTTAAGTGTAACCCACGGAAAAGGTTTTAACTAACAAAGTTTCCCTAATCTCTCCATCCAAATTTTCTTCTATAAATTTTAGTAACAAAAAACAAATAAATTAACCTCATGAAAGGTAAAAAAATGTTTTTCCTCTTCTTCAATGGTTAAAGGAAGAACTTAATTATCATCATATTGATTTGAAACTTTATCTGAAATTAAAGGTACATTATATGTGTAGCAAATTGGCATTCTTAATATATCAAGTTGACCGTCATTGTTAGACCCTTTTACTTCAAAAGCTTGTTAATAAATACCTGTCATTTATTGGAATTGACAATGATATGAACTTCATGTAATTATATACCTTGCTATATCTCTCCACTATGAGAATGGCCATAATTGACTACTCGGAGAAGTAGGTAAGATTTGTTGATTTCTCAAAACTAGTTTTGTGAGCACGACCATTCTTTTTTCATTCATATCTTTGCAGTCTATTTCAATTTCCGAATGCATACCCAATTTATGATTAGATGGGCCATGCAAAGACAATGATGATTAGATGATTAGAGAGACAAATGGAAATTTAAACTCCAAAGGAATAAATATTCGTTAATTAGGTAGTTCATTTTAGGACTCTTTTATATATATATATATATATATATATATATATATATATATAATTAGTTTATTTAAAAATAAATTTATCATAAATTATTTTATAAAATATTTTTTATAAATAAATAAATTTTATTATATATATCATATTTACAAAATTTTATAAAATTTAAAAAAGATTTAATATTTTATTAAATAAATTTTTATATTAACATATATTAAAAAAATATTATCTATTAAAATAAAGTAATATAATAAAATATTATATTTTTAAATTTTATAAAATTTTTATAAATATGGTTAATATAATAAAACTTATTAATTTAACAGTTTAATTGATAAAATTTAATTTTTTAAAAAATATTAAACAAAATAATTTATAATAAACTTATTTATTGTTTCTCATATATATATATATATTAATTATGGGCAACATATTTGATTGCACGCTAATAAGACAATTAAAACTTTAAAAGCCCTTTATAAAGATTGACTATTTAGGAAGGTTTGCAATAGCCGGAGATGGCCATGCAATATTCAAGAGATAAAATGAGGTATACATATATAAGCTTGAGTTATAATTACTTTCTTTTTTCATTTGTTTCCTTCTCATTATTTGAATAAAATTTTGCTCTGTATAATCCACTTGCATAGCATTAAGATGTCATCTGTATGTTATATGTATGCACTTGTTAAAGTTATTAATTGCTATATAAAATTTAATGTTCAAAATCAATGGAAGGGTATAATGGTACCAATTTATTTCTTGTTAACCTTCTTCATTGAATATTAGGAAATATCTCTGCCTACAAGTACTTATAAATATCTCATTTATATACAGGCTCTAAGAGTTTGAGAATCAAGTTTATAATTATTACCTTCCTTTCTATAATTTCAACATCAACATTGCTCGAAACATCAACCAATCATGTTATCAAAATTAAGAGCTTGTAAGGCCAGCCAAGGTATGTTCTTATTACTTCAGTTTTTCATTTGGGTATTGGCTTTAGAACTTTAAAATCCTTGCAATGTGTCAAGTTAAAGCTAACAATTTTAAAAACAACCTTGTGCTTGGTTATTTGGGAAAAGGTTTTCATAGTTTAACCTATTTCGAATCCATTCAATTTAACAGAGTATGAAGAAACCTTTGAAAGTTTAATTGAGTTTCTACTTGTTTATCAAAGGAAAAGGTTATTTGCTAATAATTATTTGTTAAAGACATAGCTTGGATAGCTATACATCACAACTAAACCTCAGCTCTATAATTCTTGTAACTTTGTTAAGGTTTAGTTTGAATAATTTTTTTACAAGTACTTGTAAAAGGTTAAATAAAAAAAATCATCAATTTTTTTATAAATTAAAATCAATTTATGCATCTTAATTTTTTGGAAGCTACATCATTTAATGTCATCTAAGCTTAAAATACATAATTTGATTTTAAATTGTGAAAAAAATTAATTCATTTTATTTTTTTTATTTTTAAAAATACTTGTATAGAAATTTATTTAAACTAGGTCTAAGTTAGAAAATCTTTATTTATATTATTTAACTTCTTGTACACTGCTTTATTTTCTCGTCTTACTTAGTACCAAATCTTTCAGAAATCAGGTTAAGTTATTTGAGCTGAATGACTTATGCCATATTCTTCATAAACTATACATCACTTTTTTTCATCAAATACCCTATGGTCCAAAATAATCAAACCCAAACTTGTAATTAGTACCAAATCTTTCAGAAGTAAGTTTCTTCCTTTGATACATTGTAGTTGATATATATTTCTGATGTCAGATGTGAAGCAACTTAGAGATGCAAAAAAAAGCATAAACTTCCATGAGGAGTACCAAAAGGCTCTAAGGACAAAATCCTATGCTGATTTCTTTGACAAGGCTCAATTACCTGCAAATCAGCCATGTGTGTACTCCAACCAGAATAAATTTTCAGAAACCCTCCTTGAACCAGACCAAGAAACCATACTTTCCATTGTTAATGCAACAATCCTTTCAAAGAAACCAGAACTAAAGAATCTAATGCTCAGCTACTTTGACATTAGTGCTGAGGCTTCAATCTTCTGTAGCCATCTTCTCAAAAGCATCAACCAAGTTCAGTGTAATTACAAATTCATTCAAAGAGCACTGGACATTATGGATGCTGATGATGACTCTCATGATAAATTCAAAAAAATCAGTTTTGATCTTAACTCATTCATTGTCTCAAATAACCCATTTTCAAATCTTAACAATCATGATTTCAAGCTCATTAGTGATCAGCATTCATTACTTTTGCACCATTTAAAATCAATTACACAAAAAATGAGAAGGAAAATTAAGCTTAAGAATTATTTGAAGAAAACATCAGAAATTTGTATTACAATAGCATGTGGCTTAGTGGTTGTCACAGTCATAGTTATAGCAACACATACTTTAACAGCATTAATCATGAGTCCAGCATTTCTCAGCTTTCCATGTAAAAGTCTTAAGAGGAAGCTAATTCCAAGCTTAAGAATTTCAAAAAGTACATTTCTTATTAAAGTTTGTGATCAACTTGACATAGCAGCCAAGGGAACCTATATATTGAATAGAGACTTTGATACTATGAGTAGGCTTGTAGCTAGGCTTCATGATGAAATTGAACATAACAGGGCAATGGTTCAATTCTGTTTGGACAGAAAAGAT
This sequence comes from Canavalia gladiata, assembly GCA_037954105.1. Lineage (NCBI taxonomy): Eukaryota > Viridiplantae > Streptophyta > Magnoliopsida > Fabales > Fabaceae > Canavalia > Canavalia gladiata. The sequence continues at coordinate 11,855,917 of CM075665.1, read as the reverse complement.
GATAAATTCTGTTTGCAAATAGTGAAGGAGCTTAAGAAAAGTGATGTTAGGTTTAGGAAACTAGTGGAAGAACTTGAAGAACATGTATACTTGTGCCTTTTCACAATTAACCAAGCAAGAAGTTTAGTTATCAAGGAAATGAGAAAAACATGTACCAAAGGCTTTGGGAAGTAGACATGTATATATATACGTATGAATCTTGTTCAATGTAATTAAGAATTATTTTCTATGATTAGATTAGTGATTCCTTTTTTGAGTAGCATGTAGAATTTGTATTTGTATTATTTTAATATGGGTTAACCACTTAACCCATTTATGATATAATTAACAATGTTTTTGAAGGTTTAAGTGGTTACCAATTTTTTTAATGGCTTCAAGTAGAGTTTGGGTATAATGATAGAAGCTAGCTTATCTGCATAATACATAAATTAAATAGGTTAAGATTAGTAACATATATATAAATTTATTTAAATACAGATTTTTTTTTTGCTGAGCTCATTTAAATAGTGGGTTAAATAGGTTGAGTTTGCAGGTTAACAAAACGAACATGTGGATCAGTTTTCTTTTTAAAATATATTTTGTTATTTTGCTTACTTTTTACTATATTTATATATATTTTAAAAAATTTAAATATTTTATTATATGTTATTAATTATCAAGTTGGCCCGTAATTAAATAGACCAATAAATCTATTTGTTTTCGAAGCCAACTTAATTTGACCTGTTTTATGATGATTTGTCACGGTTCAACTTTTACCAGCTAATTTAACCCTTATACACAGGTCGTAGTCTTAAGTTTGAGTCAATCAAATTTTGTTTGGATTAATCAAAATAATTTTCATATAAGGATTTTAAAATATTATTAAGGTAATTATTCAAGTTGTCTCTTTAATAGGAATATGTGAATGAAGTACTATCCGGCATTCGATTTTTATTTGTTTAAAATAAACGATTAACTCAATCCTTTCCACTTTAATCTGGCTAAGAGTCATTAAGTTTGGATTTTATCTCTGAAAAACAAAAGTTACAGGTACATGTTTGTTTTCTATTTTAAAAATAAATTTATGTGTTTGAAAGTAAAAAAGATCAAAAAATTTGTATGGTGAATGACTTTTTAAAAATTGTTTAAAAATTCATATCTCATGTTGTGGATCTATCTTGTGAAAAAATCTTGGAAAAGATTTTCAAGAACAATTATCTTATTTAAGTAGAACCATTAGAATGAGCTGATCCAATGGGTTAGTCTGAAAAGTTTCTAACAATTAGCCTTTCAATTTCAAAATTGTAACATAACTTAGGTTCGTTCAGGTTAGTTTTTAATTTTTAAATTAATTTTAAAAATAATATTTGTTCGATAAAATTGAATTTTAATATATTTTTAAAATAATTTAAATTTAAATTTTAAAATGAAAAATTATTAAATATTATTTTTAATTTTAAAATATTTTTATTTTTAAATTTATTAAATTTCACTATCATTATAGTTACTATACTTACTATACCATTACCTTATCATCATTTACATTATAACATTATATATATATATATATATATATATTATTTTTATTTAAAATAAATATTAAAAAATATAAAAATATTATAATAATATATAAAATTATTTATGTTAAATATTATTAATTAAATAATATATAAAATAAAAATTTATATAATTATATAATATCTTTATATTATTATTATTATTTCAAAAATATTATTTTTACTTTTATCATTATCATTATTACTATAATAATAATAATTTTATTTTTAAAATTTTGTTTTTATTATTTTAAAAAAAATTAATTATTTATCTATTCAGTATAAATTTACAAATAAATAATATTATTTAATATATAAAAATTATATTTAATTTATAATATTATAATATAAATTTATATTATATAAATTTTTATAATATAATATATTCTATTTATTTAAAATAAATATTTAATAATATAAAAAATATGATAATAATTATAATAAATTATTTATTTTATATATTAATTATTAAATAAGATATAAAATATAAAATTATATGGTTATATAATAATTTTTTATATTATAATTATTATTATGACTATAATTAATACTATCAAAATAATTATTATAATAGTAATTTTTATATTTTATTATTTTAAAATAATTTTTTATTTATCTAATTTTTATATATTAAAAAATATTATTTAAGAAATAAATTATATTTAATTTGTAATTTTATAATATATATTATTTTTGTATAAAATAAATATTAATCAATTTAAAAATATTATAATAATATATATAAAATTATCTATTTTAAATATTGATAATTAAATAATATATAAAATGTAAATTTATATATTATATAATATTCTTTATATTATAACCATCATACCATTATCATTATATTATAAATACTATTTTTATTCTTATTATTATTTCTATTATTATTATTATCATTATTATCACCATAATAATAATAATAATATTATTATTATTATTATTTAATTTTATTATTTTTTAAAATTTAAAATTTATATTATTTTGATATATTTTAATTTTAATATTAATATTTTTATTTATGTATTTTGTATAAATTCATAACAAAATAATATATACAATAATTTAATTTATTTTTGTAATAATTTTATAAATTAAAAATTAAAATTAAAAATAAAAAATATTTTTAGTTTTTAAAATTTTTAAAATTAAAAACTAAAAACCACCTCAATGGATTTTTAATTTTTTTTAATTTATTTTTTGAACAAGTTTAATATGAGCTGATCTATACAGATTTAAACAGTTCACATATTTTTTTTAAATTGCTAAATGATGTGGCTTTATTTTGTTTAAACTCTAAAATTGTTAATTATTAACTTATATTATTGATCTTATTGATTTTAATTTATTAATTGATATTTTTTTTACATTTACTCTTTGTTAATTATTTTTTTTACATTTACTTCTTTTTTTTAATAAGAATAATTTAACTTAAATTGTTTACAACAGTTGCATATATTCTATACTTTTTAAATGATTTTTTTTATCTCCAATAATCTATATAAAAATAATTTAATTTTTTATCAAGTAATAATTTTTAAAATAAATTAAAATTTAATTTTAATATAGGTGGATTTACATAAATCCACAATTAACATAAAGTTAGACATGATCTATTACATTTATGTTATATTCAAGATATAAATATATTTTAAATTTTTTTAATCCAATTCAAAAAATCTATTATTCGCATTGAATCAAGTTCGAATCATCCATTTTAACAGCTCTAGATTATAATTAATAAAAAAAATTGTAATTATAGAGATAAAATATTTTTTTAATTTTCTATAAAGACAATTTATATCATAAAAGGCATCGGCATATTCTTTGCATAACATTTTTTTACTTTCCGGCACATTTTCTAACTTAGGTATTAGAATAGTTTTAAGTTATCTTATGAAACTTCGATGTTATTAAGTGAAGTATTCTAACTTAGGTATTAGAATAGTTTTAAGTTATCTTATGAATCTTCGATGTTATTAAGTGAAGTAAGAAGATATTATGTTCCTTATCTGAACACTGCTACTTAGGAATTAGAATAGTTTTAAATTATCTTATGAATCTCCGATGTTATTAAGTGAAGTAAAAAGATATTATGTTCCTTATCTGAACACTGCTACATCCATGTAACAATAGGCCAAAAATAATACTTTTGTCTGAGAGGTGAAGAGGTCATTTATACACTAAAGGATTTCTTCAATTTGGATGAACATGATAAGGGTTCGAAGGAATTTCATGTGCTGGATGTGTTTCCATAGAAAGCAGCTTGAACTAGAATAACGATGAATGATAAAAATTTCTCTCCATAGCTAAGGATTGTGTAGCAGAGCTTTGTACCATATGTTTAAGAATTCTAATAAAAAATCTTTCATTTTTGTTATGTGATATTTAGAAACGGGGATTATATAAACAGTGCAGACTTATATAGTTACTTGTGCAATAGTTAATTTAGATAACAAATCATTATTTTTAGTATTTTTTATAAGAACTTTTGAAAAGTTTATTTTAATCCTTTTTATAATTTTTTAAAATTAATTATTTACTATAAATATCCTTAATTACTTAACAATTTTTTCAAGCATATAAAAAATAACCTTGGTATGTGAAATTCTTAGATTCTTTCTCTAAAAAATTATTAAACAAAAAGTCATTAAGATGGATTAAGTAATGAGTTATGTAATTTACTCAATAAAGTTATACTATAATTTATATAATATTTTTTTATTTCATTCCTAATCATCCATTATATTTTGGGTTTTTTTTCAATTTATTATTATAAATATTATAAAATAAAATTATAGTATAATATACAATAGATTACTCTCTTAACTAATTAAAAAAAATTAAGATAATAAATTATATAAATTACTTACAAATTTAAGATTATTAAGTAAATAAATTAAATTTCTAATTTTTTTAATAATAATTTTATATTCCCATTATTTTTATAATATTTTTATCTTTCTTTTTATTTTCATCATAATATTTATTATATCTTTCAGTATATTATTATTTTTTAAGAAATATTCATTTTATTTATGATTTTCTACTTTTATAATAGTAATTAAATGAGGAGTAAAAGTAATAATACAGTAGCATATTAAAATTTATAATTACAAATGAAAATGGATCGAGACAAGTTAGGTTTTAAATATTTAAATATGAATTTACTGTGAGTACAAAGTTTTATCCACGGACAAGTGCATCCATCGGTATAAAAACGAGTATTTAAAATTATTAGTACTATATATACTGTTTCAACAATCTTAAACAATGCTTAGCAGAGAATGATTTGTTTAGAAATATCTAAAGTAAACATAAAAAAGGACAAAACGAAAGTAAGATTCAAGACAAAAAGACACAAATACGAGTTCAGTTATAGAAAGACATGATATTTTAATTTCTCTTATAACTTTGTTCAATTTCACCCCAACTCCCTTATGAATGATTTAAGTCAATTACTACCATACAATGATCATACAATAACAATATTTTTTTCCTTAAATTACTATCCCAAATGGTATATATAATCAAGAGAAGTATAAAGAACGTGTACTTGTTAAATTAACAACTGATTAGAAATTAAGGATATGGATTGATCCTCTAAAACCCTTAGATTCAGTTTACCTTATCGTTCATTTAATTAGAGGCAATGGTACCATCGCTTATCCCCTACTTAACCTAGAAGATAATTCTCATTAATTAATTATGCATAATAAAAAAATACAATTGAATAGAAATACTGAATCATTTGTAAAAAAAGAGAAGAGATTCAATTGGTTACATCGTAGGTTTCACCAACAACCCATGATTTTGGGGTTAGTTACACTTGGAGAGATAAGACAAATAAAAACATACTAACAGTCCATCATTCTAATTCTAGAAGAGAATGACAAAATCGTAGTGACAACAAGGTTGGTAATAGGACTTGTGCAACTCGCATCATGAAAGAGCTTCTGCCTTCAAGATCCTATTAAAGATACTAAAAAAGATATGAGAATGGAATGATGTGTCTTCGAGGTAGTGATAGGCTTAGACCTCGGAGAATGGTGTGGCCTTTGGGGCCTAGGATGGTGTCATGTGATGTAGTAGAGCCTCCCTTTTATACACATGGATTAGGGTTTCAATGTGGTGGGTTAGGCTTGACCTAGCTGCTTTCTTGGTCGTCGCGTCTATTTTAAGCTATCTTTCAACGTTGTAGGGCTTACGTGGCATTGTCACATTAAAACGTGACATTGTCGCGTTATTAAGACTAACATGACATTGTTGCATTAAACGTAACATTGTCGCAATAGATGTCATATCCTTTTATACTCCTTTTATTCTCTTTTCTTATCCAAAACTTGCCTATTTTCATATTTCTTACTTGCATGACCGTTCCTACAAAAATAAGGAAAATTAAGTATAATTACAATTAAATAATTATAAATTGCATTGTAATTATAACTAACTTTTCACAAATAAATTAACAATGTAGATTTATCATCTATTTAACAATCTTAGCATCTAAACTTCGACTTGTATGCATTTTTGTTTGTTATTAAGGTCTAGCCTGTTTTAAAACCTAGTAAGTCGATAGGTCTATTTAAAAATAGATTTGTCAAATTGCATCATTATCATAGGATCAACCTATTTGGTCCTAAGTTTTGACCCTACATTATGTAACCTATTTAGAAATATGGTTTCTTTTTTAAACCCTAACCCATGTAATCCTCAATTTAAAGGGCTTAGTGTGGGTTGGCCCTAAGGCCAGCCCTAACCTATTTTTTTTTTTCTATTTTATAATTTATCTTAAAGTATAATTTTTAAATTCAAATTCATGTAACTTACAATTTAAGTGGGATGAATATGAGTTAGTTCACCTGACCCTATATTATAATCTTTTATTTTGTAACTTGTTTAAAAGTAAGATTTTTATATCTTAATTTAATTCACGTAACCTTCAATTTAAATAAGATGAATATAAGTTGATTCATCTAACTCTGTCTTGTAACCTTTTGTTTATATCTAATTTTGAAGTAGGGCTTTTAAAACCCTAACTCATTTAACCTTCAAATGAACTGGAATGAGTGCAAGCTAACACTTCTATCCCTGTTTTATAACCATTTATCTTGTACCTCGTCTACAAATAGGATTTTTTAAATCTAATCTATATAATTATCAAAATAACATAGATGTGGACTAACTCATGTAATCCTAGTTTATATTTAACTCTTTTTTATAAAATTTCATCCTTTCTCTTAATTTTTTTCTCTTATTTTTTTATTTCTCTCTTTAAATAATCTTTTCAATATTTTTTATTATACTAAAATATTCTTTAATTTATTTATCTTTTTTTATATTTTCTATTTTTTATAAATATTTTTTCATTTGTATCTAGAATTTTTCCTCTCTAATTCTTTTTCTTTATTTCTCAATTTTCTAAACTTTTGAATATTTTTATCTTTTCTTTATTTATTTTTCTAATATATTTATCTCTCTATCTCTAAAATTATCTTTTCTCCATTTTTTTCCTTCCTCCTCTCTCTAAATTTTCTTATTTATTTTATTTTATTTTAAGAGAGGAAAATAAACTAGAGAGGAAAAAATTTATAAAAAAAATTTGAAGAGAAAAAATAATAATAAAGTTATAGGCTAGCCCTAACTAACAGGATTTAATGGGCTTTTAACTATATGGACTTTATAGTGTGAGTTTTTTTGCACTTGTGAACCATTTTGACCTTAGTCCACGTGGGTTAGAGTTGGGTTGAATTGGATGGATTGAATTGATACATCTACTAGCAGGAACACTTCTCATCAGAGTAGCAAAGAGAAAACTACTTCAAGTTGAAGCAATCTTTAGTCAAAAATTTCAAGGGCCAAAGTTTCTAAATAGATAAGAAGATAGAGTAGGCAATATAATCATATAAGTTTATAAAGTTAAACATACTTTATTTAAACTTGTTGATATAACAGAACTTGTTGTTAAAAGAACTCAAGTGAGTGTCCATCTATATTAGATATAGCATATTGATTGGAGAAAATTGTTAAGAATGAATTGATTTTATAACATTGATCGTTATTCCTCTATGACAAACTTGTTTTAATCCTTCACATATAATTATGTAAGTAATGCTCTTTTAAGATTGTAAATTGTTTTGAACTTGTTGTACATTACTTATCATTTATAGTTTTTTGGGATTTATTTTTCCTAATTTTCATATAATGAAGGACATGGCATCAACTATATTTACATATCTTTTATTTTGCTTAAAATATTTATTGTTAGAACCATCTTCAAAAGTACAAGCGTTTATGATTCCATCTGATTAGGGATAGTAATGTTTATTATGTAAGGGCTGGCCCATGGGCTAGCCTTAACCCATTTGACCCTAAGGGCTTTTTATATCTAGAGCTTTTTGGCTCTGACCCTTAGGGTTAGGCTAAATAGGTTAGGGTTGGTCCATTTGATGACTCAATTTAAAAGCGTACAATACAAAAAGATTAATAAATAAGTTTAAATATTATATAAATGAATAATTAAAAATATTTTCAAGCTTAAAACCTACAAGATAAAAGACTAGTAAATAGGCCTAAAGCCTATGTATATGAGTCACAATCTGTTGACATCATATGTCAAACTTTAACACTTACATCAACTTAATAACATTATATAGAATATAAGATTTATTAATCTAACCATTGAACTATATTATAATATATTTATGATCATTTATATTAAATTTCAAAAAATTTAGAAATGTGTAGGTATGTTATTCAACTATTCATATTTACATATATTTAAATAATATATAAGCCATTACAATAAATTCATAAGATGAAATATCTATCAATTTTTTTTTGTATAAAACTTTATATAATCTATTTGATAATAAGTGTTAAATTGATGGTTGGATTGATGAATTTTGTATTCTATACAAGGTTATTAAGTTAGTGTAAGGGTTAAAGTTTGACATCTGGTGTAATAGATTCTGATTCTCTCTCTTGCAAGCTTAATTTTTTTTTTTATGAAAATACATTTGAATAAAAAAAAAATTAAGTTGTAGAACCTGTCAAACCAATCCTTTCTAGTATCACTTGTGCGGAAAATTAAATAAAATTATTTAACGAACAATGAGTATATCATTCTAATTCTAAATCTAGGTAACACTATAGCTTGCATCACATATACAGTAATGTGAAATATACTAAACAAAAAAAATGCAAATAAATATCATATTACTATGTTGTTTGTAATATTATAGAAAATTAGATAAAGACTTAGACCTTCAAATACCAAACAAATTAACAAAAAGAACTAATCTTCTTGAAACATAAAAATCAATAAAGATAATCGTTAATAAGTTAGCAACCTAAAAATCATGTTAAGGACTAGGGATGGAGTGAAGTAGATCACCCGAACCGTATAGGAAATGTATGAAATGAAGCTATGCAACCATGAACATATATGAAAACACGGTTGAGGAAAGTTCTATTTTAAGGATAAAAAAAAACAATCTAAGATTTTTTTTGTTTAAAATTAAAAATTAAAAATTTTAATTTTTAATAAATTATATAAATATAATATATTAAAATAAATATAATAAATATAAATATATAATATATAAAGATAAAATAAATTAAAAATATTTTTTATAAATCTAAGTTTGATTTATGTATTTAAAAAGTTTTAATTTATTTATTTATTAAATAAATTAAGTTAAATTAGATTTTAAAAAAATTAAATCATAGATTTATATTGAACGATCTAACTCATTTTTATTTCCGTCCTTATTTATAATTAATTTTACGAGAATATACTGTATTCATATATTAAATAGAAAATATTTCTTTTTACATTCTATTTTTATTTTTTAGCCTATTCTGTTGAAATGAACAAAATTTTTCTCTTTATTTAGTTTTCATATTTCTATCTATCATAATGCATTTAAAAATTTAATTCTTAAAATGTGTTTTTATATTTTAAAATTAAATTTTTGAAAAATATTTTTAATATATATTTTAAAATTAAATTTTAAACTACAAAAAATTATATTCTAAAATTAAGATTTTAAAATGTTAAATTTTTCATTCCAAAATTAAAATTTTGAAATATATGTTTTGCATTATAAAATTTGTTTCCAAATGTATTTTCTATATTTTAAAATTAAATTTTTAAAATAATTTTTCAATATACATGTCCGAATTAAGATTTAAAATAAAAATATATATTTTAAAATTTAATTTCAAAAAAGATATTAAAAAAATTATTTTAAAAATTTAATTTCATAATATAAAAAACATATTTTAAAATTAAAATTTAAAAATATTCAAAATAATAGGATAATAAACAAAGATAAATACAAAGATAATCGTAGAACAATAATTTAAAAAAAAAAAATAAAGAGATGCGAAATGTAAAAATAGAAATATAAAAAGTAAACACCCTTTAAGTGGTAGCTGTAGCCCTTATACCAATTTGGGCTCATTGTTTTCTAATACTTTATTAGAGTAAAAAGGTAAAAATAATTTCCATAACATTTTTCATGGAATATAATTGTGTTCACTAGCTTTTAATGTAAAACCTGAATAAAAGTAAAATTATGTCAATAAAGGACTAACGCAAACTCCAAATGAGCCAAGCATGAATGGCAATAAAGTCCTCCAATATTTCATAAGACATTGAATGTGAAAGATAATTAAACCAGGTATTGTACATTCTTTCTTTGCGTACCTAGCAGGCATGAACTTGTGAACTGCATATGCTAAATGTATTAAAATTTTGTACCACGAGATACTCGTGATTATAAATTTTATTACTATGTGGAACGATACATTACCATATTTTTATTTTATTTTTCATGATGCTTCCGAAAACAGAATTATTTTTAAAGCGACAACCCATACATTTATTCCGGAATAAGTTGTGGCACACCTATTCTGTTAAATCTTTTATGTATATTAAAGTCTAACCATTTAATTGAATGAATTAAAAGTTTCTAGTAATTAAATTTAATTATAATTTTTTAAATGATTTAACACATTATTTTACTATTTTAATGTATTATATACTTTTAAACTATAAGTACTATTTATATATAAATATATAAAATTTTGGAATTCCACTTATTTGAGTCTTCCCATATAATTCAACATTGACTAGTAAGGGGAATATTAATTTCTTAGAATTTTGCAAGCAAAAAAGTGGTTTAATTACAAATAGATTTAATTTTTTAAAGATGATTTCTTGAGATTTTTTTAAAAATACAAAAATGTACGTTTTAAAAATTAAAAATTATATTATAAATATAATTTTTAAGTCATTGGAGTGCAGCCTTAATTTACACTTTACTAATAATTATTCAACCATTATATAGAAATTTAAAGATGAAAAAAAATTTAATTATATTTTTAATTTTTAAAAATTTAAACTATATGCAATTTTAGCCTTTTAATTTGTTTAAGTTAATTAATTTTCTCTTTATTCAAAATTTAATAAATATAATTTAATGTCTATTTTATTCTATCTAAAACATTAAAAAAAATTCTGGCTAAATAATACTAATGAAATTTTTACCGACGACTTCTGATTCCTCAATATTTCTAACCGCTAAGATCAATGGTATTAGAATATTAACAGGTCAAATTTATGCCTTCATCAATGGAAAAATAATTCACAAAAGAGCCACGGATAAAAAGTGACTTGGTTGAATCTCGTTAAAAAAATTAAGAATCAACATGTTCGTTTTCCTTAAAAATGAATTTGACAAATAAAGATGAATAAAAAATCTATTTAAAAAATGAAAAAATTATTCCATCAGCATATATTTAATATTAAAAAAAATATAAATTAAATATTTTAAAAAAAGAAAAGAATAAGAAAAAATTTATAAAATTGGATGGTGTAGATTCTTTTAAAAAAATTTATTATAAAATATAAAAAATAGGATCAATTTGATAATTTTAAAAGAAATGTACATGCTGTTTAAAATTTAAAGGACATGTTTAAGTAAATATTTTTACTAAGAAATCAAATTTTTTGGATGACTATTAATGTCCTATTTATCATGATAATGCTTGATCAATGACTTGTGTATGTTTATGTGATTCCATGATTTGATATTAAATAGATGAATTAGATGTTATATATACATTTGATTGAATATTGGACATACATCCTATCATGAAGACTTAAAATGGAACCTATTAAATCAAGAGATCATTAAAAGAAACCTTATATAAAAATTTAACACTACTCCAAGTGTGCTAAGCTTGAGATTTATGCACACTCATAAGATAATAAGTGAGCATTAAACGCATGATCTTTGATAAAGAAAAAATAGACTATTCTTTTCGTCTGAGCTACTTTGTGAGTAAAAACCTTTTTTGTCTTTTTGTTTTTTGCTTAGCGCCTTTCTTGGTACACCAAGTTTTTTCCTCTTTAGGCTTTCTATGCTTGCTAGATTTGAAAATTTTTTTTGCTAGTCAATGATCCAAAAAAGACTTAATTACAGACAGCGCCAGTTATATTTTCTATATAACATATATTTCTTTCCTGTTGAAAAGATAAGACACTTCGAGATATATCAAGATATTTAAGTTTTTGTACCTATATGAGAACATGAAAGTTGTATGCGTATATTTTTATCATTGATCAAAATATTAGCTGATTATTATATTTTGAAACTTGATTTCAACATCTATTTTCTTTATTTATATTTTCATTTACTTAACCAACTAAAGAAAAAGAAAACTTAAAGAGACTATATGATTTTTTTAAAAAAAAATACTTTAAATTATAAAATTATTATATTATTTTTATTTATTTTTTACTTTTAAATATTAGTATAAAGATAAAAAATAAATATCATTTTAATATATATATATATATATATATTAAAATTATAAGAGATTCTTTAAAATTTATTTTAGAAATGTAACTTTAAAAATTTAAATATAAAACTTTAAATATAAAACTTTAAATAATCCACCTTCCTTATACTCATCCTTCAAGATTTTGCACCAAAGAGCTTTAGGTTGTTTAAGCATTCATCATTTCCACTTGTACAACATTTTCTCATTGAACCATTGAATATCCTTTACTCCTAAGCCACCCTCATCTCTTGACTTACACACATCTAACCATCTCACCCACAAAACCTTTCTAACCTTATTAGACCCTCTAAAAAAATGACATTGGACCCTTATCATAACTTAAATAATCTTTTTTGGAGCTTTATATATAGATAGATAGTACATAGGTAAAGAAGACAAGATATCATTAAGAGTGTAATATATCCCCCCAAAGGGAAAGAATCTACTTAGACCATCAGATATAATTTACCCCTCATGAAATGAATCAGAATGCAAAAATGATAATTTGGAATGTCTTAAAAATTAACGTAGGGTAAAGAAATTCAACACAAATCATGATCTGCTCAAAAACCACTGAAGTTATCATAGAGGAACATGATATTTACCATAATCTACTCGAAGAATCAACATTATCAAGGATAATTCATTGTCCGAGAATCAAGGGAAACCTGACACAAACTACGACTTGTCGTAAAGCATTAAAGTTATTAAAGAGAAATGTGACTCTTAGTGTAACCTACCAGAAGAACTAATGTTAACCAAGGAAAACTCAACATAAATTGCGACTTGTCAGAGAGCACCAAAGTTATCAAAGAGGAACATGATCATTACTGCAACCTGCTAGAAAAACTAACATTATTAAGGATAATTCTTTACCCAAGAACCAAGGAAAACTTAACACAAACCACGATCTATTAGAGAGCATCGAAGTTATCAAAGAAAAACGTGAACCTTATCGCGACCTGCAGAAGAATTAACGTTATCAAGAGTAATTCTTTACCTAAGAACCAAGAGAATAAACACACATAGAGATACAAAATCTCAAAGAAAAAAATTATTATTTATCAAACTTATGTTATACTAAATTTCTAAATTCTATTTTATAGAAAATATAATTGGCCTAAATTGAAATAAAATATAATAATAAAAATAAATAAAAAATCTTAATTAAATTACAAGTTAATCTAAAATATTAATTTGATTTACAAATAATTAAAATAAATTACTTGTAAATCAATATTAGAGCCTAATGTAATGAACAAATCTTTATGCTGCATATTTATATTGAATCTTCAATTGTTTAAAGTTGCACAAGTAACATAAAAAAAAATTTATCTCTTGGATTTTACTTTCTTGGACTAGAATTGCATTAAGAAGTCTTTAAATAGGCTAATTAAATTTCTATCACTATCCTTGTATTCTTTGCTTTATTTTGAGTAGTATTCGCTCCTATGACCTAACTTTCCGAGTGCAAGCTCTAATTAGAAGGCCTATATAGGACATGGGCCATTGTGTTGATTTGCAATGAAGAAAGATGGCATCCCATCGAAAGAAATATTCTAACATTTCAATGTCATACAACCTTTTATTTATTAAAATTTATTTTAAATTCTGAAACAGTTTATACTATCTGATGATAACTTTGATTGCCTAGAGGTTTTCAAAATCAACTTCAGCAATTAAAATGGTATTATATACTTATGGTAGTAATTGTACAGGAATACTTTCAATGTGAAAAGGCTTGAACATTTTGTTCTGTATTATTTTTAACATGCCTCTAATGGGTAACCATAAGATACATCAAAGGGATGAGCAAATCTCTCTTCTTAAGGACTCTATGTATCGTGACTTTTTTTTTTTGTTCCTCCATTAGTAAGAATAGAAAGTTTGCCCCACACACATAGGATTTAAGGTGGCTATTACATTTTTAAGTAATTCCCATTCTATCCTACATGCATTTCTTGATGTCTAAGATACAGAGTCATATACCTTGATAAAATCTACTTTAAAAATAAAGCATGCCTTTGACCTTTATTGGGCACAATACAAAGCTTCATTAAGGATTAGAACACCATCTATTATATGTCTCTTAAGCAAGAAAGTTAATTGATGTTCCAAGGTAATAAAGGCCAGTATAAGGCTCATATGTCTAACTAATAACTTAACTATTAATTTGTACAAGCTGCCACTCATTTTGTTCCTTTCTTTTCTTTTTAGAATTTTCATTGCAAAGGCTTCTCTTCTCCTTCTTCTCTCATAGTAGCAGCCAATTTCTTTCTCGTAATTACATTTATCTAGCATTCTTAGTGAAAGCAAAAGAACCAAAAGCCAAGTAGGATCCTCCTCCAGATCCACACGATATAACCAAGAAAAACCTTTTGATTAAGAGAAGTTTTCCCTCCCAAGGATAAGCTATGGTTTACTTGGACTCTTCATAAAAAAATCCATTATCATAGAAAGAGACCTCCAACCAAAAGGAGTTGCTAGGGATGGTGACTTTCATGCTATTAGTCTTGAAGCCCAAAGACGATGATGAAATTTCCTCTTTCAACTGCCTTCTCCCAATATAGCTACCTTAGTGAAGGAGTACTATGCCAACGTAACTTCTGACTGTTACGTTGTAACGTGGCATATTTACGTCACAACATAAGTAGAGAGGAGCATCCAAGTTAATCCTCAACTACTAGAAGTCACGTTGTAGTGTGGCATATGTTATGGTGTGGATGATAGAGAGAAGTAGTGAAGCAAAAAGGAAATCATTGGAAGTCACACTATAGCGTGACTTTGATATGTGGCACATTAAGGCTATAATGTGGGCTCAACTCTTGACCTAATTTACTCTTATAAATAAGATACTCAAATATAAAAGTAAGGGTTCAACTTTGGTTTGTTTTTTGCCTGGACTTGGTTTATTGTCAAAAACTTGACTTTGTATTTTTTGAGAATCCATTTCCAACACAGTCGTAGCCCTAACACTTAATCACTTCTAGTTTGACAAAGGCTCACCAGAGGCTAGAAGTGCAACTTTGTCATAAGATCTTTTCTGGAGGAAAACTCTCTAACATCAACCCTAGAAGACTAAAATTATAGGGATCAAAAGTTGACAACCAACAATTAGGAAGAGATTCCATCGGGACTTATACTCATCCACTCCTTTTGCTATATCATTTTTTATGATGTCTTTCATTACCTTTTCTAATTTTTTTTATTTAGGATGTGTTTTTTTGCAACTATGTGCTAATTTTATTTGTTATGATGTAACAAATCCTAATCATAGAATATTTGAGTTTGTATGAATGCTCATGATTTTCATTTTCGTTTCTTATTAATTGTGTATTTTGTTGAATTTTATGATTCCTACTTGATTGATCACCATTCGGAAATTTTTAAAAATTATGCGAAGTTTAAGAAAATCAATGTAATTTAGACAAATAACATAAAAATGTGAGTTAAGCAAAAAACTAAAGATAGAAAAATGCGACTCATGTGACCTAATAATTTCCTAAATTAAAAGACCTAATCAGATTTTATTTACAATAAGAGATTAAATAAATAAATTGAAAAGATGAGTATTACTCAATCTTAAAAAAAACTTGTAAGAATTTTAATGAAATTATCACTAATTTTTATAAATTTATATTGATATTCATACATATAAAAAATATTTTAATATTAGATGATTTTCTTAACGTCACATTGGATGACTTTTTGGGATAAAAAGTACAACTAATGAGGGATGACAACAAAGGATTATTGAAAGAAATATAAATATTTGTTTCAAGAGACAACATTTATACCTTCTCGGACATTGTAATCATGTGATAATGTAAAAGGATGGCTCTCAAATTCTTATGTTCACCCATCTCGTCATATATAGGAGCTAGTTATTTTTTGTGAACTATAAGCATGTGAATAACAATTGTTTTACCTTTTTGGGATAAAAATGTAAACAAATTTCGTATATAGGTATATTATATAACAATTTATATGTCTGGGTATGAAACAGTGATTGTTGCACATGTCTAAAATGCACCACAAGATGTGCCTCTCTTTCAAAATGCACCACAAGGTGTGCCTCCTGTCTGGTATGCAGCATACGTTATGCCTCCTTTCCAAAATGCACCATATGGTGCACTCAAATCTGTCAACTGTTTTTTAAATTTCGTGCAACGTGCTCTCATACATCAAATCGGTCATGAGGTAACGTGTTGGTGCATTTGTCTTGCAGTCCTAGCAATGCAGCACGATGCATTCAACAGCAGTCCCAGTAGGTGCGTCAGTGTGGCTCCCCTTGAAGTTGCACCACAAGATATTATGCCTCCTTTCCGAAATGCACCACACCTATGCACGAGACCACTATAAATTCACCATTTCACAAGTGTAAAAGTGAACATGGTGAGAGTTAAAAGTTGAGAGGAAAAGACGTGAAGAATTGGAGAATTTAAAGGTTAGTGCATATTTAATTTTATTAAAGTATTTTATATAAAAATTAATTATATTTATAATAAATAAATATGTATTAATTTAGATTAATTAGTGTGTATAATGTAAATGAATAAATTTTTAATAATATTTATTAATAGTACTTAAATTAATTATATTTTAGAAGATTAAATTAGTAATTAAATTTTAGCATAATTTATTTATATTTAAATTTAAAAATAATAATTAATTTTTAAAAAATATTTAATATTATTATATTATAACGTTAAAATGAATGTTAGCATTTAATAATTTTTTTAATATAAAATTAAATTTATAATGTTAAAATAAATGATAATGTTAAATAGATTTTATTATAATTTAATAAAATTAAATATAATTAAAATTAGATAATATATATATTATAATATTAATATTATTATTTTTATTCGAATTATATTTAATTGGTTAAGTATTAAAGTTTTGTTAAAAATATATAATAATACTTAATTAATAGTTTAAATAATTGATTGTCACAAACATTACAGTATTTCATTCATTTTTACTTTTTTGTTTTTTGAGTTAGTGATTGTTTCACGCTATTTTGTTTTTTGAGTTAGTGATTGTTTCACGCTATTTTATGAAAGTAAATGGTTGTTGTTACTATTATTTTTTTCTTTTCATTATCTTCTATGTAGTCTGATAATGATGCATCATATTTTTGAGTTTGTTGATGGGAGTTACATAATAAGAAAAACTACTCTCTCTTTCTTGCAGCTTAGTATACTTGTTTTGTGTTAAATGTCTGTGCGTGTTTTTCCTCCTCTGATTCGATACTAATAATTAATGTAAATTATATAATAAGTTTTTTTTTTTGTTTTTCTGGAATCTTACTCTTACTAAGAAACTTGCACATGCTATATATACTAAATAAACACATTATATATATATATATATATATATATATATATATATATATATATTATTTTTTCGTATCAATATTTTTTATTATTGTTTAAAACATAGGTTGTCGATTACGGTAGTATTAAGCTTAATTTTTATAGAATTTAAATTTTTTTATCAAATTGAAATTACGAATAAGAGTTTAAAATTTAAATTTAGATTTATTCATTAATTTTATCATTTTATGTTTAAACAATATTTTTAAATTAATATTTTGTAGCTTATTATAATTAAATTTAAATATATTTATTAATTTTAAGTTAATAGTTAGATTGTTATTATATTTAATTAAAATATATTTGATTATTATAATTATAATAATAATAATAATAATATAGTTAAAAATTATAATAATAGTATTTAATTAATTATTAGTTGTTAATGTATTAATGATTAATTTATAATTTTTGTATAATTTGTAGGAGGAAATTTAATGGCATCTTCGTCACAATCTAGTTGTGATATTAGATCGGGGCTGATAATCCATCACTCCTAACGTTGCAAAGCGTTAATATATCTGAGCAAATTTGGAATGGAGCGCTGGATCGAGAGTTAAAAATTTCAAGGGAAAAATTATTTCATGAAAGAGATAATATTCTACACATTCCGCCACAAATTATTGAGCATATAAGGAGAGTTGGCTTTTTAGGGATTGTTCAAATTCAATTCTTTCAAGTTGATCCTCATTTGATTAAAGCTTTGATTGAAAGATAGAGACCTGAAACACACACCTTTCATATGCCACCAAGGGAATGTACAATTACTCTTCAAGATGTTGGAGTATTAATCGATCTACCTATAAAGGGTGTTCCAGTTATTGGAAGTACTTCAACTCGTGTGTGGGAGCCTATTATGATGGAACTTTTGGGAATTTCTCCACCCGAAAATGAAATGCATGGAGCTTCTGTAAAGATGACTTGGTTGAATCAACATTTTTCAAATATCGAGGACCATCTGGATAATGAAGTTCAATTGCACAGATATGTTCGTGCTTATATTCTTCGTTTGATTGGTGGAGTAGTTATTTGTGATCATTCAAGCAACAGAGTGCTAGTCAGGTACCTTGCATTATTGACTGATTTTGATCGATGTGGACAATATAGCTAGGGTCAGCTGCTCTAGCATATTTGTATCGTGAGTTGTGCACTACGACTAACTATGATAAGAAAGAAATATGTGGATTTACATTGTTGCTACAATTATGGGCGTGGGATAGATTTCCTCGTATTACTCCGATTGATCCTACCATCACAGATTTTACACTTCCATACAGAGATAGGTATGATAATTGTCAAGGTTTTTTTATCAATTCAATATTTAAAATTATTTTCATTTAATACATTTATTTTTATAGGTGGAGGAGACGTTCATTTAAAGCAGTTAGACAGGATTTGCAATTTTATAGACAATTTTGAAACCATGAAACAAAAAGATGTAAGTAATTTATTTGTATGATGTTTAAAAATTATATGATAAAAATTATAAATTTATATACTTACTTTTGAATTATTTTAATGTGCAGATAAGATGGCAACCATATGCAACATGCAGAAAATATGCTAATGATGTTCGAAGAAGAGGACCATGTTGTGACCGCTCGAATGGCTGCACCAGTTGCTACACAGGATCCATCTCGACAAAGGGTTCGTGCGAACATGTCGGATAATAGAGTTGAACGGCAAGACTTCAACGTCGTCGTAGACGTTTAGAGCATCAAACTCATACCATTCCTTCTCTTCCAACTCGATAAGAAGGATGGTATTTTGTGCCATCACAAGATGTACCACCATCACCATTGCCACCATATGCATTTCCATCACAACAATTTATTGATGATACAGGTCCGTCATTTGCAGGATATTCAGGAGATGGTTCATCTGTTGCACCTAGTTGTTATGGACAAGCATCATACGATGATATTGCTTTTGAAATCAGGGTGGAGAAGAATCTTTAGCATTTGCTCGTTTCACATCACTTGATATTGCATCTCCTAGGGCGTTGTATGGTGTTTCTCAGCCCTCACCTCCAACAGATCTTGGTGTTGGTAGAAGTTTTTATACGCCATCTCTATTTAATCCCACGATGATCACACTATCTCCACCCATGCAAACATATGTACATAGTCCAGATATATTTCAAGATTTTAGAGGTCAAGGAATCAACTTAAATGTAGACTTATCAACTGCATTCCATTATGGTGTTTGAATTGATGATCCTTAGTTTGATGTCACATAGCATCACCGTCGCAATCCAAGAAGATCTATGAGGGATAGAGACGTTGATGATAACTAGTTTTATCTTTGGTTGTGTGTTTATGGACTCTTTTATCTTTATGTCTTTGACTGCTTCATGTGTTTAGACTATTATGATGAACTTTTTATTTGGTTATTAATTGGTTTGTTTAGATTATGATGTTTGACTTTATTGATAAATATGTTATTGTTATTGAATGATTTACTGTTAGAAGAAATTGTTATGTCACAATAATATAAGGAACACTAACAATGGACTAAACTCATTAAAATACTAATGTAATTTGATCAACCATGATTAAAATGTGAAACATCGATCATTCCTTACATCATTATTAACTATTGTTTTGTTCTTGTCCTCTACGTGGACATTGAAATTGATTATGACCAACTTCTTTATAGAGATGATATCGTTATCTTGGTTATGATTCAATCTAATCCATTTCATTTCTTATACGGGTAGACTTCAGCCGATCTTTTCCCTGCAATCTGTCCTCATTTGGCACTAGTATCCATGGATGAATAAGGGGAAGTGACATCTCATTTCCAATTGGCCACCATTCACTTGAATATGTATTAACAACGTTTTCAAATGTATAAACAGAATCCACAAACTGGTAAAAGTTTATACTAACAACAGAGCATGCAGCGATAACTTGAGAGCATGAATATTTGAACAATTGAAATTTACCACATTGACAACATCCTTGTGACAAACTTAGAGCCCATTTGTTACCACCGCGTTATGTGACAAGATTGAATACTTCTTCACCTCAAAACGTGAAGACTGTATGTCATATCTTCGCACCTGATGAGAACATGTTTCTTCTTGTTTTATTTGAATGTAGTCCATTAGTTTACCACAATATCATTGATCTGAGTTAAGTTCTGCCTTAGCAGCTGCACCCCTTTGCACAAAATATTCAACTAGGTGACTATACGTACATTTAGAAAGAGTTGTAATTGGGAGATTACGAGCACCTTTCAAAAAAATTTTGACTGACTCTGACAAATTTATGGTCATATGCCCGTATCGTCTACCATGTTGATCGTAAGCGAGACTCCATTTTTCCTTTGAGATGCTATCAATCCATCTAGCAATCTCTAGGCTACTTTGTTTAAACTTTTCTAACTTTTCGTCAAATATATGTTTACATGGTGTGTAACCTATCAAGGTTTAGCAACATCATTAACAAAATATCCAATGAGTGTTATTAATATGCAAGACATTGTAAACATAAAACATACCTAATTTAAGCAACTCCTGCTTCAATTTTTGATTCTTGAAATGATGATTAAAATTACTTGCAATGTGTCGAATACAGTACACGTGATAAGCATATGGAGGTTGTCATCCTAAATGCTGATTGTTCACAGCAGATTTGATGCTTTGGTGTCGATTTGAAATAAGGCAACATCCATCCCTTTGTGTCACGTGCTCACGCTCACGTAACAAGGCTAGAAATCAACTTCATGCCTCCAAAATTTCACCCTCTACAATAGCAAATGCAATCGGTAACATAAAATTATTGTTGTCTTGAGTTGTTGCTATTAATAATGTATTTATGCATTTTCCATACAAGAAAGTTCCATCAATTTGAATCAATGGCTTGTAGTATTTGAAAGCTCACAACATTGCTTAAATGTCCAAAAAACTCGAAAAAATTTTCAATTCCGGTTGTCAATTTGTTGACCAATAACAACTTCAATCACTTCAACTTTATATACTGATCTTGGGGAAAAATTAATCATGTAATGTAACCACCTCGGTAATATTGCATAGGTGACACGCTCGTCGCAAAAGTCCAAAAATAATTTCTAGATTTTCCCCAACTATTGGTATAGTATAAGGTGCAACCTAGGTCATCTCCCAAAGACCATTTCAGATTCTTAAGCAAATTAGGAAAAAGTTAGAACAAGGGGATTTTGTAAAGATGTGATATTAAGTTCTAAATACAAAATACAGAATGAAATTAATTCAACTTCAACGATCATCAACTCAAGGAATTCAGAGGCTATTTTCTTAACTAATCATTGATCACTAAAATCATGCATTACGTTTATCAACCTAGGATCATCTAGAACCCCTAAAATGATCCTTAAATTCTCTACTGAGAAAACTCTCAGGATTCAATTGATTATGATCAACAAGATTTAGTAACCACTTAATCTTTCATTAGATCTAAACCAATTTCACAATAAGAATTCAGTTGAAGTAAGTAATAAAATGAAAACCTTCAATTCAATTACTTAATTTCTACTCTTCAAACTTTTGGAAAATGATTTACCAATCAAAAACCAATTAGAAATCAATTAATAAAAATACGTTAACCGAACAAACTTTGATTAAAAGAATAAAATTGAAGAATATAGTAAAGCAGAGTAGAAATAACTCAATAAGCATGTAAATAAAGATCAAGACCTCAAAGTTAAAATGAAAATAGCTTGAATCCTTGAATTGATATTACAAACTTAGCCTTCCATGAAGGAGACAAACTAACAACAAACAAAAACTTAGCTTTTCATGAAAGAGGCAACTAACAACAAAGAAAAACTTAGCCTTCCATGAAGGAGGGAAACTAACAACAAAGAAAGAAAGATAGAAAAAGGTATTAGAGTTAATATCCAAGGGTCTGTCTCTCCTCTTGTAAACCCTTCTATTTATAGAGGATTTTTGAGGCATCATATTCAGAAGATCACCAACCAGATTTTTTACTTTTCCATCCTTTTATTGCTTTCACATGGGCTTTGTTGAAAATGCAAAACACTTTTGAATTTTTTGTCACCAATCAGCACAACAATTTTTACTTCTATTGCAGCGCAATTTCGGATATTCACATGTCCGAATTAGAGCTTTACTTCTGAACAAAAGTTGTAGGCCCAGATCTTAGCTTTCCAACGGATCTGATTTCATCTCAATATGACTTCTGTATCTCAAGTTATAGCCAGATCTTTGCACACTGTTCAGGTTCCGCGATAGCAACACAATCTCATCTTTTGAGATAATTTTGGAGTTCTATACATCCTATTTAGAGTCTGATATTGCTTTGTAACTGTGGACACTTATTTAAGCTTTCATTCAAGACAAATTTCATGATTTTTGGATGTCTAAAACTCCTATTATGCTCAAAATACTATGATAGTGTCATTTTAATTGGTTAAGCAAAGAAATTCAATTAAACTCCATTTGAACCCAAAATCATAAAATATGAAAAAGACCACTTAATTAAACATATAAGAAGTCTTAATGAGCTACAAATGAGAGATAATTATTTATGAAATTTATGCTTATCAAATTCCCCCACACTTATCTTTTGCAAGTCTCGAGCAAACTTAAGTTAAAGATTGGTGACTAAAATTTTCTTTTTGTTTTTTTTTTCATTGAAAGAACATCAAAACTTTGAGTTGATTTCTCGAGAATTCACAAAAGTTCATGAAGCATTCTTTCATCACATTTTTGAAATTACTTAGTAAGGCAACTTTAATTTGAAAAACATAGATTGAGAAAGATAAAACCTCACATGATATACTCTGAATCTCTCAAGTGTTTAATTTGGTAAGTGTTTCTCTCAAATTCAATCCATTAAAGATTAACTATCATAGGCTTGCATATCTTCTACTTCTCTACTACTATGTACACATGCAATGCACAAATCAAGAGATCTTTATTTTGGTTATAACGGGATTAGAAAGATGAAATGATATATTGAAGAGATACAATGTTAGACCAAGGAAAATGGTGAGGATTGAGAATTGAGTCCAAGTGCAAGTGTGAAAAACAGATACCACTTCTTCTTCTTTTTTTCTTTTTTCAATGTAATAGTTTATTTATTAATTTATTGCTTCAGTTTTTTTTTTCAACCATGATATTGATGAACACAACAATAATCTCCCCCACACTTATAGAAACACTTATGGTATGATAAATCCAGTATTCCTCACCTTCTATGGTTAGAGAAAGTTTTTTTTTGTGGTGAGCTAAAAAGAAGAAAAGGCTAATCGGCTCAAAGGGCTGATCAAAGGATAAAATTATATGGTTTGGTTATTTGGCTAAGTGGTTTGTTCAAGAAAAACAATGCCTCAATCATTTTTGTACAATTCATGTGAAAATGTAGCTTAAAAAAGAATCAATGCAAGTTCTGAAGTAACATATTCCATGGATGAAAATCACACAAGAAAGAAAGTAATTAATAAGGCTCAAAATCTCACAGGTAATATATTTATCAAATCTAATCTATCCAGTTCAAATATGTGTTGCCAAACTAATTAATCTCGAAATGTAAATCATTTTTCTTCAAGTTTTTTATGAAATCTAAAGAACAACATACTTCCACATTCAATTTTTTTTAATCGTAAGATGCGTATCAAGAGTCAAGTGTAACTCCTTACTCAGTCATCTTACTCAAAGCAAGTTTATGATTCTAACCTAATTTATTTTATTTTATTTTATTTATTTTTTTCGGGTTTTTTTTTATAATATCGGACCATCCTCCCCCAACCTATCCAAGACATTGTCCCCAATGTCTTAGATGAAATTTCATATAACAGGAAAAGAAATGTGAGAAAACCACCAAAGTTAGGAAAAGTTATAACCGAAGAATGGTATCTGGTTCTCTTTTGTCTCTGTCATCCTGATTTGGTTGGTTCACCAGCTACATTGCTTGGCTGAGCTCAGATGTAGGATTTTGCAAATTCTCAAGTAGCTGTTCAACAGTTGAAGCAGATACTATGATGTTGCGCATGGATTGTGGCATGAACTCCTGCTGTACTGCATGATCTAAAAAGGATAACAAACCATTATAAAAGCCATTAATATTCAATAAGCCCAAAGGTTTTTTATGAAAATTCCGATAGGCCCAAAATATGATGGTAAAAATTTCTTCCATTGTTCCAAGACCACCAGGTAATGCAATAAATGCATTAGAATTAATCAACATGTGTCTCATACGGTCATGCATGGTTGCGACCTTCAATTCAGTACCCAGGTTGGGGGGAGGATGGTCCTGTGGCAAAAATATCATTAACTGTAGCATCAGGTGTCTCACTTTCTTGCAATGTTGGGCATGCATCAGTAGGATAGTCTGCAGAGGTGCAGATGCCACATGTTTTGGTTTTATCAACAACATTAAGTTGCTGTTGTTGTCCGATGGCCAACTGTCTTACGATGGAGGTTAGTTCTTCAATTCTGTTCTCCAATCGTGTATGGTCTGTCTTAGTGGTCATTTCATGGACTCCTTTAGACAATGAATTAGTTCGAGAATTGAATTGGTGAGAATTTTCTGCCATGTTGGCAATCAAATCTCGAGCTACTGTAGGAGTTTTGTCCATAAGTGCTCCACCACTAGCTGCATCAACCATGCTCCTGTCCATTGGCATGAGTCCTTCATAGATATACTGAATCAGTAATTGATCACTGATTTGATGGTGTGGACAAGTGGCCCATAGTTTCTTGAATCTCTCTCAATACTCATAGAGAGTTTCTTGGGAATTCTGTCTGATGCCGCAGATCTCTTTTCTAATAGCTGCTATTCTGGATGCAGGGAAGAATTTCTCCAGAAATAATCTCTTCATATCATCCCAACTTGTAACAAATGTTGGATGTAGATAGTACAACCAGTCCTTAGCCCCATCATTTAAGGAGAAAGGAAATGCCTTAAACTTGATATGATCTTCAGGAATTCCTTGTGGCCGCATTGTGGAACACACAATGTGAAATTCCTTCAAATGTTTATGAGGGTCCTTGACACGCTCGTCGTAAACGCGCAAAAATAATTTCTAGATTTTCCCCAAACTATTGGTATAGTATAAGGTGCAACCTAGGTCATCTCCCAAAGACCATTTCATATTCTTAAGCAAATTAGGAGAAAGTTAGAACAAGGAGGTTTTGTAAAGATGTGATATTAAGTGCTAAATACAAAATACAAAATGAAATTAATTTCACTTAATAATTATCAACTCAAGGAATTCAGAGGCTATTTTCTTAACTAATCATTGATCACTAAAATCATGCATTGTGTTTATCAACCTAGGATCATCTGGAACCCCTAAAATGATCCTTGAATTCTCTACCGAGAAACCTCTCAGAATTTAATTGATTATGATCAACAAGATTTAGTAACCACTTAATCTTTCATCTAAACCAATTTCATAATCAGAATTCAGTTGAAGTAAGTAATAAAATGAAAACCTTCAATTCAATTACTTAATTTCTACTCTTCAAACTATTGGAAAATGATTTACCAATCAAAAACCAATTATAAATCAATTATACATTAATCAAAATACGTCAACCGAATTAACTTTGATTAAAAGAATAAAATTGAAGAATATAGTAAAGCAGAGTAGAAATCACTCAATAAGCATGTAAATAAAGATCAAGACCTCAAAGTTAAAATGAAAATAGCTTGAATCCTTGAATTGAAACTACAAACCTAGCCTTCCATGAAGGAGGCAAAATAACAACAAAGAAAAACTAAGCCTTCCATGAAGGAGACAAACTAACAACAAAGAAAAACTAAGCCTTCCATGAAGGAGGAAACTAATAACAAAGAAAAACTAAGCCTTCCATGAAGGAGGCAACTAATAACAAAGAAAAACTAAGCCTTCCATGAAGAAGGCAACTAACAATAAAGAAAAACTAAGTCTTCCATGAAGGAGGCAAACTAAGAAGAAAGAAAGAAAGATGGAAAATGGTGTTGGAGTTAATCTCCAAGGGGTGTGTTTCTCCTCCTGTAAACCCTTCTATTTATAGAGGATTTTTGAGGCATCATCTTCAGAAAGTCACCAACTAGGATATTACTTTTCCACCCTTTTATTGCTTTCACATGGGCTTTGTTGAAAATGCAAAACACTTTTGAATTTTTGTCATCAATCAGCACAACAATTTTGACTTGCTTGCAGCGCAATTTCGAATATTCACATGTCCGAATTAGAGCTTCACGTCTGAACAAAAGTTGTAGCCCCGGATCTTAGCTTTCCAACAGATTTGATTTCATCTCAATATGACTTCTGTATCTCAAGATATGGCCAGATCTTTGCACACTGTTCAAATTCCACGTCAGCAACACTATCTCATCTTTTGAGATAATTTCGGAGTCCTAAACATCCCATTTAGAGTCTGATCTTGATTTGTAACTGTAGACACTTCTTTAAGCTTTCATTCAAGACAGATTTCATGATTTTTGGATGTCTAAAACTCCTATTATGCTCAAAATACTATAATAGCGTCATTTTAATCGGGTAAGCAAAGAAATTCAATTAAACTTCATATGAACCCAAACTCATAAAATATGAAAAAGATCACTTAATTGAACATATAAGAAGTCTTAATGAGATAAAAGTGAGAGATAATTATTTATGAAATCTATGCTTATCAGTCCTCACTTGCAAGGCCATGAAACTTAGGTAGCAAATGTATTAATCCAGACTTCAGTTCAAATGGTGCATCAACATCAGGGTATTGAATACACAACGGTTGATAAGCAACATCAGGTGCAGCTAATTCTTTTAGGGTTCTATCAGCCATGTTCTTAGCAAAATATTTAAAACTATTAAAATTTAAAGATGAAAAATCACTACTGTTACTTTCTTGGTTATTACTAAATGAATGCCTTCTACGTGCTCTTTTCAAATGATGAAATGTTCTATCAATCTCAGGATCATATGCATATAAATTTTCAGGATTGGATCGGGTCATACACAAAAAGGTGAATTCATACAGAAAATCCAAGAATAGTATACCTAAAATAAAAAAAAATTGTTAGAAAGGTTAAAAATTTTATACAAACACCTAAATAAGCCTAGGAAACTAAAATGGTCCCCGGCAACGGCGCCAAATTTTTGACACGCTCGTCTCAAACGTCCAAAAATAATTTCTAGATTTTCCCCAACTATTGGTATAGTATAAGGTGCAACCTAGGTCATCTCCCAAAGACCATTTCAGATTCTTAAGCAAATTAGGAGAAGGTTAGAACAAGGGGATTTTGTAAAGATATGATATTAAGTTCTAAATACAAAATACAGAATGAAATTAATTTAACTTCAACGATTATCAACTCAAGAAATTTAGAGGCTATTTTCTTAACTAATCATTGATCACTAAAATCATGCATTGTGTTTATCAACCCAGGATCATATGGAATCCCTAAAATGATCCTTAAATTCTCTACTGAGAAAACTCTCAGGATGCAAAATACTTTTGAATTTTTTGTCACCAATCAGCACAACAATTTTTACGTTGATTGCAGCGCAATTTTGGATATTCAAGTGTCCGAATTAGAGTTTTACGTCTGAACAAAAGTTGTAGCTCCGGATCTTAGCTTTCCAACGAATCTGATTTCATCTCAATATGACTTCTGTATCTGAAGTTATGGCCAGATCTTTGCACACTGTTCAAGTTCCGTGACAGCAACACTATCTCATCTTTTGAGATAATTTTGGAGTCCTATACATCCCATTTAGAGTCTGATTTTGCTTTGTAACTGTGGACACTTCTTTAATCTTTCATTCAAGACAGATTTCATGATTTTTGGATGTTTAAAACTCCTATTATGCTCAAAATACTATAATAGTGTCATTTTAATTAGTTAAGCAAAGAAATTCAATTAAATTCCATATAAACCCAAACTCATAAAATATGAAAAAGACCACTTAATTAAACATATAAGAAGTTTTAATGAGTTACAAATGAGAGATAATTATTTATAAAATTTATGCTTATCAATAGGACTCATCCTAATCACCAAAAACACAAACAATCACTTTCTGTTTGGCAATGCATGCTTTACTATATGAAATTTTATACCCATGCTTGTAAACACCTAATTATGTCCGAGGCCCCCAATTAGTAAAATTAATCAAAAAAAATTGAACAGAAAAAATAAAAACAGAAAACAGAATAAACAGACAAACAGGGAAACAGACAATAATAAAATATAAATCAAAAAAGAAAAATAAAAAAAAATAAAGGAAAAATCTAAAGAAGAAAATTAGGAAAATAAAATAAAAAGTAAAATAATAGAAAATGGAAAAATAAAATATGAATTTAAAACAAGTAAAAAAATAGAAACAATAAACAAAAAATAATTAAAAAAAGAAAAGAATAAAATCTTTTAAAACAAAATAGTAATAATAGAAAATTTTTAAAAAATAGAAAAAATTAAAACTCAAAAAAAATTTTATATAAACAAAAATTAGTAATCAAATAGATAAAACAAATAAAATCAGAAAAAAGAAAATAAAGAAAAATTAAAATCCAAATTCCATAAATAAAAGAAAAACTGATTAAACAGAAGGAAAAAGCAAAGTTAAATAAAAAAGGAATTGGGAAACGAAAAATCAGAAAGTCTACACCAAAAAGAAAAAAAGAAAAAAGGAAATGCATATATAAAGGGGTGAGGGGTTCAAAAACGGGGAGAGAGAAAAAAAATTTTCTGGAAGCGACATTCTTGGGACAACTTGGAAGGGAAGAAGAGAAAAACTCCCCAGAACGAGTCCACAATCGCCGATCCTATCGATCCCGAGCGAGAAGCACCAGTGTTGGATATCCAGGTTAGTTGTCTTCTGCTACACCACTTCTAAATCAAGAACTGCAATACGTCAAAAGAGTAATGGCGAGGGATGATATTCATCGTGTTGCATGCTAAGCGAAGAATTAAGAATTGGTGAAATTGCAATAGAAATAGGATATTCATGCTACAGTGCCTTCCTGTGCTAGAAATCAAGAATTGATGTTATTACAATAACATGATATTAATGCTGCATGCCTCGTCGAAAATCAAGAATCGATAATGTGATGTTAATGTCAAATGTTAATCAAGAATTAGGTGAGACTCCAATGAATAACATGATACCATTGCTACATGTGATGTATGGTTCAAAGAATGAGTGTGCACTCAAGAATCAATCTAACTGCATCAGTAAATGCTCGATGTAAGGCTGAGGAACATTTAGTCACAATACTACAAACTATTCTAGTAAAAGTGATAGGAACTCGTTTTGCAATGGCTGAAGGCATCTGTCTCGAGCTATACAAATCGCTCACCCCACTCATAGGATATAAGATCGATAACGGTGACCAAGGTAGTGGTAAATTCTATCCCTTCCTCGAGCCTAGATTAATAATTCTGTGCTATAAGACCATAGCCAAATCCAAGTCATACACTAAAGTCATCAATCCCCAAACCATGTAATCTATCACCTTCAGCGCTTTTGGAGTTCACCATCGAACAAGACCAGGGTCACACCACTCCTATAAACTCTGCTTTGGGCTGTATGTATAGGCTCCTAACATCGAATGGCCTGGGGGTCCGGGTTGCTCCGATTCGATGATTACCTTTAATGATACGTTATAATCCCTTGCGTTGCATGCCTTTTCTTGGGCATATCAGCGAACGTCACAAAACCTCGATTAACCAATGCGTTCATCCATATGGTTGAGGACACCATACACTCGCAACTCCTCCATACCCTCACGAGTTCGTCCCACTAGGTCCAGCTCATGGCATCGGTTCTAATTCACGTATGATTCAGTGGCCGTGAAATTGGGGAAAAGTTCTGTAAAGCCGCACGTCAAGCCCCTTGGCATGCAGGCATGTATTAGCAGGAGTAGGATTTGTTTAGGACAAAGCATAGGGGTGCGTATGTTGACGGGTTCCACGAGCCCATGCAAGAAGGGACGTCAGGAGGGTCAACGTTCCCATACAACAACCATTAAATAGAGCAGGACCCACTGGGAAGGTTGCCTGGGATATATGTCACCAAATTAAGAAAGTCTAAAATCATAAAAATTAATAAAAAAATTCTAAAAATCCAGAAAATTAATAAAAAATTCTAAAAATTCAGAAAATTAATAAAAAATTCTAAAAATTCAGAAAATTAATAAAAAATTCTAAAAATTCAGAAAATTAATAAAAAATTCTAAAAATCCAGAAAATTAATAAAAAATTCTAAAAATCCAGAAAATTAATAAAAATTTCTAAAAATCCAGAAATTAATAAAAAATTCTAAAAATCCAGAAAATTAATAAAAAAATTCCAAAAAATTAATAAAAATTTTAAAATTTTCAGAAATTAATAAAAAATTCAAGAAATTAAGAAAATTAATAAAAAAATTCCAGAGATTAATAAAAAATTCTTTAATTCCTAAATAATTCATAAAAAATTTTATAATTCCTAAATAATTCATAAAAATTCTATAATTCCTAAATAGTTTATAAAAAATACGATATCCCTAAATAATCCATGAAACATAACATTCCTTAGTTGATAGATTTCTCAAAAGGTTCAAAATAAAAACCTTGCTCGTTTTATTTATCGATTTTCAAAATAAAAATCTTGTTTTGCAATTCTTAATCTCACACGACGAGATCTAAGCATGAACTGGTAGTTTTTTCTGTTGTTCGTTGTTTAGAGATTCGTATGGGTCCAAGTTCAGTCGTAGTTGTCTTAGGCTTTGTGCATATGTGGATTAGGATTGCTTTTCCTTTTTACAGAATAAAAACCTTGCTCATTTTTATTCCACGATTTTCAAAATAAAAATCTTGTTTTGCGATTCTTAATCTCACGCGACGAGCTCTAAGCACGAACTGGTAGCTTTTTCTGCTGTTCGTTGTTTAGAGATTCGTATGGGTCCAAGTGCAGTCGTAGTTGTCTTGGGCCCTGTGCATATGTGGATGAGGATCGCCCTCCTAAAATTAGTTTTCAAAAATAGTCAAGCTATTTTTACTTTCCAAGTAGCTTCGAAGGTCAAGCCTTTGAGCACATTTCAAACACTCTTTCAAACACTTTTGAAAGTCAAGCTTTCAAAACATAACCAGAACTACGTAAGCCTTGAGTTTCTCATTGCACCGGGGAATACGTAGGAGCAGGATCAAGTCCTGTCAGGCTAACCTCCATCGAGTATTTATTTTCACTCTAATTAAAGGGATCAAACAATTTTCAAATAATTACACACTCAGTTTAAGGGTACTGTTCTTCGGAACAGGCGAGTGGGGTGCCTAACACCTTCCCCACTCGTAACCAACTCCCGAACCTAAATCTCATCCTCGAGTCAGGATTTTTTCCAAATCTTTTTCCCTCAAATAAAAATTTGGTGGCGACTCCACACTTCATCAAATAAATCCATAAAATTCATTTTCAAAATTTTAGCGAGTTCGTCATCTCGTCGGAGTTACGGTTGCGACAATGCTGACTTTGTATTCTTTCTTATATCAAAGATATACAGTGGGTTCTTGATTGACCATGCCTAAAGAAAAACAATTAAAACTTCATTAGTTTAACATATTATATTTTATAATAAATATATATTTTATTATATTTCATACCTAAAATGCATGAACATATGAAATCTAAGTCAATTTTGTTATGATCTTGCAGAAGTAATGCATTGACGCGTGTGTAGTCCGCTCCATTTTGTAACAAGCCATTTATATATTCTTTTTAATTTGATTGCTCGCATTTTCCATGGACAACCATGCACATGATTGGGACATTTCACATATAAAAATCTTGGTTTTGATTCAATAACAATAAAAGTATGATGTACCTTCATGGAATAATGTTTAACTGTCATCTTTACCTCATCTTTTGTCTCAAATTGTAACCCAACATGTAACTTATCTCCTATACACCAATTGGGAGGTGCATTAAATCCAAATAAATTGATATCTTCATCATCATGTTCCATACAAATATTTGTATAATGGGAAGAACTATTCCAAAAAGGTTCACCTCCTACATAAATTATTTAAACATGTTAATATAAACAATTAATTTACAATATATATTATATGTTTACCATTACCTGATTGTATTATTTGTTCAAATCCAAATAAAGATAAACCAATTGAAGAAGATATTGGACTAGCTCTCATTAAACTATGAGTAGGACTAGCGCCCATTATTAAATCTGATTGTTCTCCTTCATCTAAATCAATTAGATTATCCTAGTCAACACCTTCATTAATATCATCATTATCCTCACTACTTGACCATATGGGTGGAAAATTATAATTTGAATCATCACAATCATCATATAATAGATTCACACCTTCATTAGAAGTAGCTTACAAAAGTAACTTCTTAATTAGTAAAATTTTTAAACTAATTTCACAAAAATATTGTCAATATTTATGTACACATACATCCATTAACTTACCAATTATTGGAGGATAATCTTCTACAACTTTAGTATTAAAACCACCATTTTGTATCAACATTGTTGAACTTCCAATCACATCAATCTCGGCATAAATCTCTAATGTTGACATTAATGACTGTTGCTCATAAGCATTAATCATACATTTAACATTATCATTTTCACATATTTGGAAACCACTATACTCAATTTTATGAGTTGAAATCAAGAAATTTTCTACTAAAGAAGAAATCACTTGATTTGATGAAAGCTTTAATTTTTTGTTTAAGTTCACTAAGGTTTATATCTCTTCTAACATGAATAGCTTTTTTACTTCCTTCAAAATTAAGTCAATTTTCTCCTCGAAAAATTCTACCATTTAAATATATGATAATAATAATTTTACTCATATTAATATAAATTTTTTAAACTACATACATAACATAGTTAATTTTTCAAACTTTTTTTAAAAATTAAAATAAATCAGTTAATATTCAAAATAAAAATAAGACAACAAATTATAGCAGAAAATAAATTCAAACTTACACAAAAAAAATAATACTATACTTTTGTAAATATAATTTAAAATAAATCCAAATCACAATATCTAGAACATCACTAAACCAAGAATGGTTTAATAATTTTTTTTAAATACACTAAATCACTAAATGCAGAGAAACATAAATCTAACAATGTTTGAGAGAAATTTTCGTTCACCCAACAACAAGAATGAGTCCTTTTATAAAAAAAAACTTTAATGTGACGCATTTTGAAGTAAGGTGACAAGGTTGTAGCTCCTCTCCAAATGCTTCCACACATGACTGTTGCTTCTTTCCAAATGCTTCCACATGCTGTGGCTCCTCTGCAAATACTCCCACATAAGGTTGTGACTCCTTTTCAAATGCTTCCGCACGTTGTGACTCCTTTCTAAATGCTCCCACACAAGGTTGTGGCTCCTTTCCGAATGCTCTCACACAAAGTTGTGGCTCCTCTCTGAATGCTCTCATACAAGGTCATGGCTCCTCGCTAAATGCTCCCACACAAGGTTGTGGCTCCTCTCCACTTGCCTCCACACGATGTGACGTATTTCTGCTCCCACACAAGCTGTGACTCCTTTCTAAATACTCCTACACAAAGTTGTGTCTCCTCTTCAACTGTTCCCACACGAGAACCCACCTATGACGTCTTTCCAAATGTTTCCACACAAGATCATGACATCTTTTGATAATGCTCCGTATGTATGACGCATCTTCATATTGGTCCACAAATACTGTTCATATCCTAAACACGTTAAAGGTATTAAAACAACCCCATTTTAATAATTCTATTTTAGTTAAACTTCCTTAAATACTATTATTCCTAATATTTTTTTTATTCTAAAGATAAAAGAATTATTAAAAGAGTTAGGGATTACAACTTTATTCTTTACGTTGCATCTAAAGGTTGGATATCATAAAATTCAAATGAAGAAGTGTAACATTCATAAGAGAGCTTTAAATCTAATGAAGGTCATTATAAGTATTTTGATTTTCTTTTTATTAATTCCCCTTTTACTCTTATGAATATGATCTTTTAGATTTTACGTTCACAAATTTATATTAGTATTTTTTTTATGTTTTAATATAAAATCTAGATTGATAGTTCCTTATTGACCGCTTGATGAAAATATTTGAAGGGTCTAAAAGTTACTCTTTTTGGGTTAATTACAAGAACTATAGTTTTGGAGTCTCACAATAGAATATTTAGGACGTATTATCGCTATAAATTCTAATAGGTGGCAGCAACGAAGTAGTGGCTTATTTTCAAGGATTTTTGGAGTCTAAAGAACATTTTAGGATTAATAGGATATTGAAAATAATTTTTAAAACAACTAAGATATTTAATATAAAAAATTTAATAATTTTTTAGACAGTATCTTAAGACATTTGTTAATATTTACTAACTTTTATTATTAGTTAATTTAAAAACAATGACTAATGAATTAAGAGAGAAATTTTTTATTGAAAATATAATATAATGGTTAGGATTTTATTTTTCAAACTTTTTTCTTCAGTTCAATTCTGTATTTTTATTTATTTTATTTTAATTCTTTAACTTTTTAATATCTAATAAATTATTTTTTATTTTATTCATTTAACTCTATTAATAACATAACCTACCCATTATCTTCTATACTTATCAAAAGAACTATTTGAGAAAGTTGATGGCCTTAAATACGATCTTGTTTATGTCTATTCATCAAAGAAATCACCATTTTCTTTTTCAAATCATTATCAAAATTTATTGCATGTCGCTCTTCCACTCCGTAGTTATTTAAATTCATAATCATCATTCACCTTTAGAGTTACATCCAAAATCTTTATTCAACCTCTTGAAAAGTCTCTGTCTTTACTTATTCTTCTCCTCTTATTTTTGTGACTATCATTTTTCCAACATTAATGTTATTATTTTTTTCCTTATTAATATCATTTGATCACTATTTTTCAACCGTAAAATCATGGTTAAATTTAATAATTTCTCAAATTTTGTATTTATTTAAAAATAAAAATAAATAAATCTTTCAAAGTTATTGTTATTAATTTTTAGCCTTTGATTGGTGGTTAAAGAGGTCGTGTGAGAGTGGTGGATATTGGTTAGGACACTTCAAAACCTCATTTTCATAAAATAGGTATGAATTTATGTGAAGGAGAAAGAAGGAAAAATTAATAATAAAATATATCAAACTTTTTTTATTAAAAATATGATAAAGAAGATGACAATATGAAAAAAAAAACTGTTTAAACAAAATTACTAATAGAGATAAATAAAATTTACAAAAAAAATTAACTTTTTTTTCCAATGTAGAAAATGATAAAGTTTAAACTTAAAATTTTTATGTAAATTTTTTAAACCTTTTCACTAGATAAATTTTTAAACGATGAAAAGTTAACCAATATAATATTTTTATTAATTTTGTAATCAGTATTTATTAAGATAATGAATCTTTATTAATAAATGCATCGTTTTTAAGCTACAATTGTTATACGCCAAACAATGATTGCTTTTTTAATGTGTATTTAAAAATATGTAATAGTTAGTATTATATAATATTTTTATTAAAAATTATAATATTTAATGTTATTAATTAATTAAAATATTTTATTTTTAATAAACACATATATGCAAAAAAAAATTATCATAAACTCTCTTCGATTTTTTATAAGGAATAGATAACTAATTTATTATGATGAACGGTAGTTTAAATAATTAATATATTAAAATTTTAAATTTTATTTTAAAATATTTAGTAAATAGTTAAGTTAGTAATATAAAAACAATAAATAATTTGTTTATATAAAATTAAAAATAAAGTAAAAATATATAAATAAATTAATATATTAAGAAATGAAATTATATTTTTTATATTTAAAAATATTAATTATCCCGTTTCTTTTTATCTGTTTTAAAAAAATATTAAAAAAAAATTAATGTTATTAACTTTCTAAAATATTTGTTTATTTTTAATATCTTTTACTTTTATTTTTATTCATTTATTATAGTTAACAATAACTAAATAAATATAACGATAGATGTGAAAAAAAATACTAATATTTTTTTAAAAATTAAAGCTGACAAATAAATAAAAATAAACTTTTACTTTTTAATAAACAGATAAAAAATAACAGAAAAAAATAAAAATTATTTTTTGTTGATATAATATTAACAATAACGTAAAATATAAAATAAATTTATATAATAATTGATATATTAAGAAATAAAATTATATTTTTATTTTTAGAAAGTATTAATAATTATAATATTAAACATTTAAATTAGTAATATAAAAGTTGATAAATAATTTGTTCATATAAAATTAACAATAAAGGAAAAATATAAAATAAATGTATATAATAATTAATATATTAATAAATGAAATTATATTTTTCATATTTAAAAGGTATTAATAATTATTTATTGTAAAAAATGGAGAAAAATTAAACATAGATTAGAATAACCATAATATTAATCATTATTTAAACCAACTAACAAATAGTTAATTCAAGATTGCGAATAAAATCTTTCCACACACACGACACGCATAACCAGACGTCATCTTCCCAGAAATATATAGCATTGACTGCAATGCACATTGGAACTTTAGCCAAAGTAGCTGTGTGAGCTGTACTTATATTGCTAAGTAATATCATAGGAACATTTGGTTGTTTAATACCCCTCTGCCAACGAGAAGAAATATAAATATTAAAAAATATAATTAATATTATTAAATTTTATTTTTAGTTTATTTTTATATATAATATTTTTTATTTATTACAGTGAATAAATATATATATATAAAATAATTAATATTTTTTAAAAACTAAAATAAACAGATAAATATAAATCAAATTTTTATTTTATTTCTAGATAGATAAGAAAAAGAATAGAAAGAATATTATTTTATACTGTTTATATTATATCTTTAATTTCTTTATTAGTTAATTTTTTATTAATTAGCTTTTATTAAAGTTAAATTCATAATTGGAAAACATAGAATAATTATTGTCTCAAAATTTTCAAATAATAATAAAAAATAGATAAAAATGAAAATAGAGAATAATCAATAGTAAATTTTATTTAAAATTATAATAAGTAATATTATCAATAGAATTGATAAAATGGACCAGTTTAAATCTGCTCGATAAAATGTAAAGCTTGCCTTGAGTCTGAACAAAATTAGATCTCTTTTAATCCAATCCAATTGAAGTTGATCTGAACTTAATTTGTAGAAACATGAAAAGAAAACTTAAAAATACCAGATTTTTATCAAATTTGAACATTTTTCTAATCGTGTTAAAGGTAGTGGTCTGCATTAGGTTAGCCTAATGCAGGTTTGATAGCTCGTTTTGATATCTCCAATTATCAATGCATTGGATCCTAATATTTATTATAAATAGGTTCTTAATAACAACAGTAACTAAAATAATAAGTGAAAAATTAGATTTTTGTTAATTATTTTGTTATTATTCTGTGAAGTTTCTGTGAATAATTTCAATGCAAATAACGTAAAACGAAATTCTTTTGTGTGTGTTAGATTAATTTTTGTAAGTAATTTCTATGTATTTTGTGCATTAGTTTTTATTTATTTTTGTTATTATTTTTGTTATGATATAATGTATGTCAAGGACCTATCTCTTTAAAATTATAAAAAAAGAATTAACAAAAATCTAATTTTTCACTTGAGTGGAGATCTATTATTAGAATTATTTGTATCCTAAAATTATATTGAATGGTTGTTTTTGTGAACTTGAATTTAGTACATGAATGAGTTTTTTTTTTTATTTAATTTTTTAAAGGATAATTTTTTTTTCAAATTTTTAAAATTACTTCAAAATATTTTTTAAAATTTTTATTTTGAACCCAGATAATTATTATTGATCGAATAAAAATTCACCATTAATGTTATGTGTATTTTAAAGATTTATTTAGTAGTTATTTTTTTTAACTTTAAGTCTGGATATACATAGGTTTATTTTCTTTATATTAAAATTATATCTCTTAAAAAATAAAATAAATTATTATTTATTTTTAATTATAAAATTAAATAAAATATTATTTTTATTCATACAATGATCAATTACTATTAATTAAATAAATATTCATCATTAAAATTAATCGTATGAATTTATTAAGTAGTTATTTTTTTCTAACTTAAACCTCATATATAAGTGAATTATTTTTTATAAATTATTTTGTCAAAAATTAAAAAAATAATTTGATAGAGTAATAAATTATATATTTTATTTATGTCATTCTTAACATATTTAAGTTGTTTTCGTACTTAAATTTAAGTGTTTGATTAAATTTTATAATATATTATTGAAATAAGAAACTATATATTTTTATGTTAATTTTTAGATATAAGATATTTCATAACCTTTATACCTTTTGTAAGTTTTACTTTGAGTTATATTTATAAAAAAAAATGTTATTTACATGAATGGAAAGTTAAAAGAATTATTTTTATTTTCATATTTATTTTAGAAGCTAAAAAACAATTCAAAATTGAGTGAAAATATACCTGCAAGAATCTTAAGTTTCGAACTATTTAATGATTGTTGAGGCATCCAAGATTTTAGACACAATAAACACTTTTTAGAAGAAACATCTTACACTATATTTAGCATTTTGAAGTATATTTTATGTGAGTGAAAATATTAAAAAATTATAAATTTTATATTTTCATAAGATCTATTTTTTTCTTTAAGTTGTCAAAATATGAAGTATGATGTGTTTTGGGACTTTTGAACTTTATCTTGTATCAAACCCAAAATTAAATTTTAAATCTTGGATTAAGGTGAGATCAAACTAAATAAAAATCTAATATTTGAAACAATAATTATTACGACTATCTCAAGTTTAAATTTGACCATTTAAAGGTTAAAATTAAAATAAACAATATAAAATGCTATTTTTAAAGTTTAGACATCTAACAATAAATTTATAAAAATTATGATTTGCTTGTTTAAATCTAATTTGTATAAGAGTTAAACTCATTATTACTATTATTAACATAGCCATTAAGCTAAACCTTTTAAAAAATTAAAATAAATAATTTAAATTTGGATTCATCTAAAAGTCTTTTAAATTTTTTCAGAAATTTATTTTGTTTCTATGTATGTTAAGTTTATAATTTATATTTAATATATTATATTCATATTAAAATTTTCTAGAACTAAAAATATATTTTTTACTATAAAAATTAAGTTCATAAATTTTTTAATTATTTATATATAAATTTTAAAAAAATTTACTAATCTGTATATATAATATGTTTTTAAATAATCTTATCACGTGGTAAACCTTAAAATAGGCTAAATTTTAGGGAAAAAAAATTATGATAAGTAATAAATTTAAACTCAAGCCTAAATTTTAAAATTGGTAAGGTCTAAACATATAAAATTTATCTGAGCAAATATATTTTTACTCTTAACTATTACAATTACCACTACTAAAATTATTACTACTAATACTATCACAAATGTTATAAATATAATTATTATTATTATTATCATTATTACTATTATTATCATTAATACCATTACAATTATTATTATTATTATAATTATTAATATCATCAATACTATTATTACATCATTAATATTACAATTATTATAATTAATACCATTATTATTATAATTATTATCACTATTACTACCATTATTACCTTTAAGATGTAATCATAAGTTACTATATATTGTAAAGATGGAAATAAAATTTTATTAAATATAAAAATATCTTTTTTTTTCATTATACTATTACTTACTTTATATTTTTTTTAGAATGTTATCCTAAGTTTTTATATGTTGAAACGATGAAAACAAAATATTTATTTAATAATTTTTATTATTATTATATTTAATAATCTTTTTTCAATGAAGATTTTTATTGTAAATTAAACCTTTTAATAATTTAAAAAGTTCAATAATATGAATTAAATTTTAGTATTTAATTTTTAATAATTATTTTAAGATTGCATTTATTTTTTTTACTTGTGACTTAATTTACAAATGATATCTTAATTAACTTAGAACTAATTAAATTTAAAATCTATTCTCATAATTAAAATAATAAATTAGAGAACTAATTAATGAAATTTCTCTAACTTAATAAAGATAATGCTATAATTTTACAATTATACATCAATTAACTTTAACTTAAAATTAATATTGACTATATAAGATAATAATTTTTGGTTATCTTTTATTAATAGAATTTTAGGTGATTTCCTAGTTTAAATTTTTTAATTAATAAAATTACAATTCTCAACATAATCCTTTAAAATTAACTATGAGTTTTATCACATTTACTTGAATTGATTAGATTGATACCTTCTTTAATTGAGTTTTCTTTACTTATATTTTGTTTTTAATATTTGGTGAACTATAAATCAATTCCTCCCATTCTCTAACTATCATAATTTATTTGAAAAGTTTAAAATAATCCTTAAAAGATGAACTAAGTTACATCCTAAACTTTATTTTAGTTGAAAAAATTTTATATGATACAATATATTTATATCAATTTATCATATTCTATCTTTAAATTTCTAAATCAACCTTAAAAAACACAAATTTCAAGTCAAATATGATATTTTACAAGAAGCGCAAAAATATTTTCAATTCAAAATTTGATGAAATTTAAAATTTCTCATAAAAAAAATTAATTTCCTGCATTGAACTATTTTCTATATTTTTTACTTTTATTTCATTAAGTTGATTTTAATTTTTTCATCGTTGGGGTATTGCGGAGAACTGAACTTGTCAAACAAAAAAATGTTTTCAAATATATTTCTTTTGTAGTTCAAAATTAAACTTTTTTTTTCGCAAACTAAATAGCTTTCACAAAAGAAACCAAAATATTTTTCAAAATACCTTCGGGCCAACAACTTCCACTGCTTTAAATTTATAAGAACCACGTAATTTTACTCTAGTGCGCGTGAGGATAAATAGGAGTGAAAGTTGAGTTTGAGAAACTAAAATAAGGATTTTATATTTTTTACTCGTTTCATTAAAAAAAAAACTAGAAATATTTTTTAATTAAATTTAAAAATATAAAAATACCTTTTTTATAGATAAATTTTTTAAAAATTTAAAAAATAATTTTTTTAAAAATAAAAATATATTTTAAAATTAATTAAACTATAGTATCATTCATTAGAAGGCCATAGATAGATGTTACTGAATACTATCACTTTCCTTATATATAAATAACTCCCAAAAATTCAAACTGATTTTTAAGATATTTTTTATTTTTTTTTTCGTAAAAGTTGGTTTCAATAATTTTTTATAGTAAATCTTTTATTTTTTATTTTCATTCATAGTCATGTCATAATTCCAATTACGACAATACATATATAAATACATTACTTTTTTCATTATTTATTATAATTCACATCTAACTAGTTAATGCATAGTAACAAATCTGGTTAAAATCGATTAATCATCCCAAAAGTTAAATATATTTTTAAGATTATCTTTTTCTAATAATTTATTCATTCTATTTCTATTTCCACTTAAATTACATGAGTTAATTAGATTAGGTACTAATATTGAAAAATTAAAAAATAATATTATATTTTTTATAAACTAAAATTAAATTATTAATTTTTTTAAAGAAACTTATATAAAAGAAGGTCAAAAGTTTTCAGAGTATTGTTACTTTATTATTAGAGGGTATTTAACAAAGCTAATTAAAAATTATAAAAGAAGCCAATAGTCAAAAATATAAAATTGATAAAAAAAATTATTTAACTGAAATTATTTAGTTGAACTAATTATTAAACTAGTTAGTAACAATTAAAATAATATAATAAGATTCCTTAAATTATTCCATCTTTCAATAATATATATATATATATATTAATAAAAAAATTTGATTTAAATTAATTCATATATATATATCTTAATTTTTATTTAATAATTTAAAATTAATTATTAATTTTGAACTGAACGAATATTTATTTTAATTCTTAAACTTTGTTTGCAAACTGTGGAAATAGACAAACGCTTAGAGTCTATTTGATTTAAAATTAGAAAAAAATATTTTTCATACATTTCAATAAAAAGCATATATTTCAATAAAGATATATAATTTAAATTAATATATTCACATATTTCTATCTTAGTTTATAATTTGAAATTAATTTCATAAAAAATAATTCTATATAAATTTTAATCAAATTACCACCTAATTATTATAAATAATAAAAAATAATACTTTAGAAATAAAGCGTATATATATGAACTGTTGTAAAAGAACCACAATAAATATAAAATTATAAACTTTTTTTTTTCACTATTTTGATTCATTATAAGATTTAATTTGGTAAAATTTTAGATATTTTTTTACAGATTTAATTTATTATCAAATTAATTTTTAAAAAATCATCATTTTAAATCATTTTAACGGTTAATATAATGATGGTTTAATTTTTTGAAAGAGTAATTGATGATAAAAATATTTTTAGAACTAACGTAATAAAATTGAAATTTGTAATGAACTAATTTGATGATCTAAATTTTTAGAAGATTTATTTAATAACAATTTAAAATTATTTTCTAAAATATATAATAACCATTAAGAATAAAAATAATAAAAAAATAGTATTATAATAGTTGAAAATCATTGATAATAATTCAAAATATCATAAGAATAAAAAAATAAAATAGTTCATATAAATACAGAACCGAAAAACATTGATAGTATGTTTTAAAATATGAAATAAAAAATAAATTTATCAATAAAAATAATAAAATAAAATTATAATATTACCAAAATTAAATATTAAATTAATATAAAAATTTCATTATGGAATATTGTAGAAATATCTTGTAAAATCAAATGAGGTCAACTGTAACCCTACCCGAAAACGGAAAGATAAAAAACGAAGATCATGCTTGTTAATTATCCTATTTTTTACAAATTTTTGAAAAAACATAAAATAAAAATAATATAACATTCTAATAATTAAAAATAAAAAAATTATTTTTACAAACTAAAATTTCCTCTAATTTTTCCCAAGTTGGAATTTACAATGGATGTTTCTCAATGCTCTATAAATTGGAGAAAAAAAAGAAGACATGATAGATATACATTGAAAAAGTAAACAAGAAGTCATTTATTTCCAAAGCTTTTATATTTGCACTTTTCTATAACTCTTATATAATTATGAGATTTTAAAAAAAAATTAATTATTATTTAATATTGTTAATCATTAGAACATCTTCAAAGATAACATTTGATTTTTTATTATATTATTTATAAACCTGGGTTGTGTGTGAAAACTGAAGAAACTTGTTCTAAATAATATTTGAGTTTTTAAATTTGAAAAACTTATGCAACTGTGACACTTATAATTAACTAGTAAATAGTGAAAAATTATAACCGTGTATTGGAGACTGAATGTAATCATGTTGTAGTTTAAGAATAAATATTATGTACTCTTATTTATTAATGTACCTACAAAAAGTAAGAATACAATAGAAAAATAATAAAAATTATTCAAAATTTAAAATAATAAAAATAATTATTTTTAAAATAATAACAGATAAATATAAACAGAAGAAGTAAAAGAATTCCATTGACCGGAAAATCAAATACTTTTCCATTAATGTTTTGTTCAAATAAGAAAATAAAATTTAAATAAGAAAAAAATTTAAATTTTACTTTTAAAACATTGCTA
Organism: Canavalia gladiata; assembly: GCA_037954105.1. Lineage (NCBI taxonomy): Eukaryota > Viridiplantae > Streptophyta > Magnoliopsida > Fabales > Fabaceae > Canavalia > Canavalia gladiata. Next base: position 11,811,536 of record CM075665.1, on the reverse strand, counting down.
ACATTTTTTTTTACAACACCTAAGTTTTCTTTAGAACATATATATAATTAAATTTTTTTTAATTGAATTTATATTGATTTGGATATTCTATTTTTGAATTTAATTTAATTTAATTTAACTTTTTCTTTGCATTACATTTTTTTCTTACACAAAGTTGCTGTTTAGATTGAAAAACATTTTCTATTTCTATTTTTAGTTTCTAATATTTTTTTATAAAAATAATAAAAACAAAAAATAATTATTTTTAATACACACTTTTAAAAATAAAAATAAGCTCTCATTTTTATAAATATAAATAAAATAAAATAAAATAAATAAAAACAGAAAATATCTTTTAAAGCGAAATCTCATCTTAACATTCGGATATTTTCTCAAGCAAGAAAAGATTTACCAACGCTAATAATTTCAAATTTTTGCCTCCTATTTTTTTTTTTCCATGATATTTTCCTTTCTTCTGCGAATATAAAATGTCACATTCGTAAAAATGACAACTAGATCGGATTCCATCGGATTTTGTAGTCCAACATCGTTATTATGTGTCAGACAGTGAAGGAAACAACTTCCTTGTCCCAAATAACCACCACTTCAAACCCATCAAAAATAGCTTCTCTCTCAATCTTTCTTTCTTTTTTTTTTTTTTTTTTTTTTTTTTACAAATTTTCTTTTTTCATCTTCTTGTTTAATTTTCTACTGGACCTGAAGCAGCGGCAATGGCATGATTGGAGTGAAGGTTGAAAAGGTGATTGTGATGCCATAATGTTTCAATTTCCTCTTCACAATTTCTGGGGTGTGCAATTCTCTTTTCTGGGCACTTTTCACTACTCTTGTTTTGGGTTTTCTCTTCTTTAGGTTGGAAGTTGAAGCTCGTTCTTGTGCTCAACATGAACTGTAGCTTGATACTTGAACTGGGTTGAGTTAAGAGTTTCAAAAAGGTTTGAACTTTATGCTTACCAAACTTTCTTTGCGTTTGAATGACTGGTGGGTTGTGCTAGCTGGCCAAGTTTACTCTTTACAAAAGCTTTTCAATTATTAAGTGATGTTTTGGTCCTTTGAGGCCCACTTACCATGTTTTATGAAAAGTTAAAAGGAGAAACTGGTTCTAGTCCTTTTGAGTTTTGAGCTTTTGGGGTAAGCAGGGTTTGCAGGGTTAGTTTGTTGTTTATGAATTTTACCAAATTAAATAGTTACTGAGAATTTGAAAACACTGATTCTGGGATGGGTGATAGTTGGATTGAATATTTGTTGTCCGAACTCCAAATAATCATTAAAAGGTTTTGATTGCAAACGAAAGAAAGATCTCAGTCCAATGGGTGATGATGAGTTGGTGATGGTTGGAAGCAAATCTCAAGAGGAAGAGCTTGAATCATCTTCTAAGGCGGAGGATTCGAAGCAAAGATTGGAGCTGAAATCATCAGAAGCTAGTTCTATGTCGTCAATAGGTTTGTGATCATTAGCTATAAGTAGAAGTTTGTTTTATTAATCCTATTTGGTTAAAAATAGGCATTAGAATCGTTAAGTAGGTTAGCAAAGGTGTTTCTGTCCATGTCCGCCTTTTAGGTAGTTTTCAGCTAAAATAACTTTTTTAAGCTATGGTTGGCGAATTATATATTTGAGCCTTGAGGTAGACTCTGATGTTACAACTTACAACAAAAAATAAAAATAAAAAATTCTGGCTTTGTCCATTAAAGAAATGCCACTTTCACATTTTGACTTTACTCTGACCCCCTAGATGTTATTGATCTTGGATACTTTGGTAGAGTAGTAATTGCTTAGTACTAAAACTTTACTGTATTTCATGGCACTGACCATTGTAGCTGCAGTACTCATTTTTTATTTCGTGGTTTGGTATCTGTATAATTCCAGTCGATGGGGAAATAATTATGGAGAAAATGAAGGAAGTTGTGCCAATAACAACAGGCAAAAGACTTGCATTTTTCCCACATTGGACTGCTTAATGTGAATTTTGCAGGGATTACTTTGACAGTAGCAGAGCCATGATAGTAGTTGAGGAAGGGGACATGACAAGGGAGATATGGAGGAGTATGTGAAAGTAATGAGAGGGGTACACTTGAAGAGAAACTTAGATTGAAAAATGGAGAAATGGAAAGGATTCAAAAGGGTTCCTATAGTATTGATGCCAGTATTTAGAAATTGCCCTATGAGTTCAACTCCCTTACTCAAATGCCTTTACACATTTAGCGTTGTTATTTTAGGTCTAGGACTCTTAGATACTTTCCTTATGTGAAATGCCTTATCCAAAGTGGAACTGTCAGTTCTATGAAGTATCCAGTTCCCATTACTTTCACAAATTTACATATAGAAAGATACATTTGGATTAAGTTATTTTCAGCCTCAGAAGCATTGTTATCAGGATCTCATGAATCTTATGATTTGATATACGATATGATTCAGTTTGACCTTCCATCGATATGAATCTCTCTATGTTTCTAAATCCTCCATGAATCTCTTATGATTTGATATGATCCATGTGATTCAGGATTCATGGTTGTATCGAGCGATGCAAGGGATAATGCAGAAAATCGGATCACACATCAAAACTGGTCAGATCATGCACGACCCAGTTTTAAAGAACTCTAAAATTAGTTTTTTTTAGAAATCTATTAGGAATGGGCGGACACAAGGTCTAGTTCTATTTATTTAACAAAAATCTTTCGAATTTTAGGGTTATTTGGTCTCCTATCTTCCTTCTTTGCCTTAATGCAATATCTCTAACATGATTTTTTTTTTCTTTTCCAATTCTCAAGTAGTGATGTGTTGGTCTAACTTCCCACTTACCTCACCAGTTATCATTTTTTTATTCAGCATTCATCCACTGCCTATTGTTTTGCTCTATTCCACAATACCACATGTTCTGTTCCTTTTCTTTTAGCTTCTTGATTTTTCCATAGCATTTTTTGAGAGGCTGAACTTTTTTTATGACTTCGATATTCTATGATTGGATTATTTGAAATTCATTTATGATATATCATGTTTAGGCATTGGGTTATTCATTTGTTTGACTTAAAAATGCTAATATTTCTATGGTTTAAATGTTTCTTTATGTGAATATGTATATGTATGTTATTTTTAATTTATGATCATGTATCTTATGATTCAAGATATGATTCGATTCATGATTCTGAAAATAGACATTTTGGTTCACAATTCAAATATCGATTCAATAACCACACTCAGAAGCTTTATTACCTTTAAAAAAGAATTGTGGTTCTTGATATATCACAATGGCATTGACTGATTCATGTAGTTGGCTCTCCTAGTGGGATAGGACTTGATTAATGTTGTTGTGCATGTCTATCTCCTATATTGGGTAATTGCTGAATATGGCTTGTCCCTTTGAACTACTGATTCTTGGTTGTTTTGAAGGATTAATTTGATATGTTTTACAATGTTGAATTTTGCTCTTGAAGGTTTGGATCATTTCATCAGAGAGCCTGCTGGAACTGAAAGGAAACTGCTTGTTGCTGACCATAAGATTACATTTTCTAGATCAATGATGGAGAAATGGGGGTCTCGAAGGCAAGACCTAATACTGGACAGGCTGTCAGAGTGTGAGAAGGTAGACACAAGTGTTGTATCATGCATATGGTCTTATATTTTTCTAAATGTGCTTGTGCATTTTATGAAAATTTGAGTAAGTTATACTCATATCAATGGCTGTTTGTATGTTCTGTTTGCTATTGTTTGAAGATGCAAATATGGATGATTGGTATTTTTACATTTATATATTCTAAAGATTCATGTTAAGGTGCTGGCTCTAGTCTTTTGTCTTCGTATATATATATTTTCTTTTTATTGGAGAAGATGCCTCTTCAGTGGCATAGTATCCAAATACAGTAGTTTTGAAAATTTTCTAAATATTGTCACTTCATATTAGTACTTCATGACTTCTCATCAGCAGAGTACTAATATGAGCTTTTTCACTTCTGAAAGCCTTTATGTCGCAATGCCTTCATGGCTTTCTTCTCGCCATTGTGGTCTTTATTTGTGATTTATGCATTAGAGTTGCCAAACTCTCTTGATTGGTCGTGACACTGTTATGTTGTTTCACAGCAAAAGCTGATTAATCTAGTGAAGATACAAAATGATGGGACTGTTGAAGTTGATCTAGAAAAAGGTGGACCCATTCCGCCAGAACTATTAGAGCTTCAGTCTTTTGAAGAGCCAACAATAAGTGGATCTCTTATCTCTGAATCAAAAAAATCTGCTCCCAGATTACAAGTTGTCATACTTGTGGTTGGAACTCGAGGCGATGTACAACCTTTTCTGGCCATTGCGAAAAAACTTCAGGCATGTTTGAATATTTCCATCCAATTCATCCTGGTGCATAAACTGAAATGTCAAATAATTTTGATTTTTGATTTTGTTGCTTATTGTATTTCTTGTGGTACAATTTTTATAATATCTTGATATTACATTTGCTGTTGGTAAGTTAATTCCTTCTTCCTAATAGAATTTGCTAGATGGTGTATTTTTTTCCCCCATTTGATGATGATAAATAAATAAAAAAAAAAGAGAACTGTCTTGGCACATATTTTACTTAAACTAATATGAAGCCTAAATGAGCATTTGGGATGCATTTTCCTGGAAATTATGCCATTTAGAGGTTTCCATTATTTGTTAAACAAGGATGTGATGGTATCTCTATGCTTTATTATATGGGCATTGGGTATAATAAAATATGGTTGAAGTTCAATAGTCCAAGTTGAATCTCTGGGCTTATTCAAATTGATTGGCTTGTTCTTCTAGTTTGATCGAGAACTGTTGCTCAAAATGTCCAGCAATTTGACGCTTGAACTGTTATGAAAATTCGTCTTTTGTTTAATGTTTGGAGTATGAGCAATGCTAACAACACACTCTCTAATGCACTTTTTGAACACACTATTATTGGGTGAAATACATGTTGACCCGACCATTTTGGAAATGGGACCCCTACTCCAAGGTTGTGGGACCCATCTATCTTAGTGCAATCCACGTGGATTTCATCTAATTATAGTGTTAGAAAGATTTGGTTTCCTCCCTCCTTTTTCTGTGTGTTGTGGATTTACTGCACACTCTCCCTAAACATGTATCATCTTTTTACACTTTTTCCTAATATCTTCCCCCTTCCCTACCACTCTATTGTACAAGAATTATTTTAGTATATAAACATTTTCCCAAAAAATTTATCAATTTCTTATTAACATCATGTGCCAACATCCATTTGAAGCTTTTCCTCTGACCTTGTATCCTTTTACAATTCCATTTGTTTCACGCATGTCTTTGGATGGGATATTTAGTTATTATTAGCAGTATTACTTGTTGATCTTGACTTCTCATTTCACCATTACATCAATGAAATGTCAGTTTCCCTCTGTTACTGCTACAAAAAGCATAGCATAATATGCAAGTATTTGATTAAATTATATTCACATTGTTGAGATGCAACTTGTATATGGCTATGATGATATGTGCCTAGTTCCTGTCATGAGATTTGTACTACCGATCTGATTTTATTTGAGAGAATTCAAAATCATGATTTCCCAACCACATAGTTAACAAATTCTATATTCAAACCTTAAGCTTTCCTGAATTCACACTATCTGCAGGAGTATGGTCATCATGTTAGGCTGGCAACTCATGCTGATTTTGACACATTTGTAAAGTCTGCTGGTGTCGACTTCTATCCTTTGGGTGGCGATCCTCGTGCTTTGGCAGGATGTAAGAGCTAAGAGGTTCCTTTTCAATACTGCCATTCATATCTAATAATTTTCACGTCAACCTATACTTTGTTCTTAACTAATCTATAGACCTTTTAGCTGCTTATCTTTGGTTAACCTATTTAATTTGATGTTTAGATAAATTCTAAAGAATTAAGGGTTAATTTCAATATTGTATTTTGGTAAAATATATACTTTGGCTTTTTGTTCTGGCTAGAACTGCATACGGACCTAAAACAGATTCTTGGAGCAAGGATTTCAAGTACAAACAATTTTGGTTTGTAATTATTGATGTCTTAATTATCTCATTTACTCTAATACAATTAATCCTTGTATTCTTGTGAATTCCTTAATGTCAAGTTGTAAGATATTTTGAAATTATCAAAAGCATTCTTATTTATTTCTCCATCATTGTCCAATACCTAAACATTTACACGATAATGGCAATCATGTTTAGCAAGCTAAGGCTCAGAATGAGTGCTTTTCTAGTTTGACACGCTTCTTGTATCAGCTGAGTCATATTACTTTGAAACAGTTGAAATAATCATGTATCTGTTTTAATCTTATGCCTCTTCTTTCTATTCATTGTATAGATTTACTGATGTACTGTTAAATATAAAACCCATCACAAGCTTTGGTCTAAAGAGCTAAAGCTTTTGGGATAGTTGATACTTTATATATTCTGTAGTATTAAAAGCCTTTACGACTAAGTTGTCAAGTGTTCAGTCCTTATTGCTTCCATTCTTCTGCTAAAAAGTTGAATTTAGGCATAAGGAATAGTGGACCTAACCATTGTTCATGCTTCAAGCATGAAGGGCTCTTGCATGGGGGTTGGGTCAGATATAAGGCAATCATAAGTCTTCATATAACAGTTTAAGCTTTTACATTAGTCGGTCTTTGACATATACTAATTGAGTTATTTCAATTATAGATATGGTGAGAAATAGAGGTTTAATCCCGTCTGGTCCAACTGAAATATCTATTCAAAGAAAGCAGCTGAAGGCCATTATTGATTCTCTTCTTCCTGCATGCATAGCACCTGATTTGGAAACTGGTGTTTCTTTCAGAGCTCAGGCTATTATTGCCAATCCTACTGCATATGGTGAGTGGTGAGAAGATTATGGTATTGTGTATTTCTTCATTTAAGTCCTTGCTTACTATTAATTTATCATTTGGTTTTTCTAACGTGTATCCAAGAACATACAATAAGAACCTATATATAATAAATTTTTATTGAAAATTACACGATTCAATGCATTGATAACATTAAATGATATAATTTCCAATAAAAACTATTATTGATTTCTTATTGTGTGTTTTTAGGCACACATCAAAAAGACTGTTTATTTTTCTAGGTTTATTTGCTAATAGCCTAGTAGTTCTTTTGGTGTGACGTGATAATGGTATCACTTTCTCTGCAAGTATGATGTTTGATGGTTCTATCGTTCACCTTGATTTGACGCTACTCTGTTTGTTATGTGTACTTGAACTTATGTTTCCTCGATTATAGAACTAAACAATATTCATGGCATCCCATATTAATAACTTTGTCACAATTATTATTTTTAAATGATTTACATGGTATAACAGATTGAAGTGCATTAGCATCTTGCATATGTACACACAAGTAAATTTGCTATACTTATAAACGTTAATTTGGGCTTTGGCTTATATTTCCTTTGATCAGGAGCTTAAATTGGGAATAAAATAAAGAAAAATTAGGATCTTTCAAGTGATCAGGGATAAATTTTAAACTAAAGCAGGAAAATTATTGCTGTTATATCTTCTTATGCTTCATAATCTAATACTTGGTAGAGATAAATAGAAATAAAGACTAATGTCAATAATAAATTAGAGAAAAGACGAAATAGGGTAATGTGAAAGTCAATATGTATTTGGTTTGCTTTTTCTTTTTCTTTATTTTTTACTGAAATCAGTTACATATGTATTATACTCCAATTAATATCAAGATAGATAAAGTGTTTAGTGTTAACCTTGTGCTTCAGAGGGAAAAAGGAAACCTAGAGCTACAAAAATGACTGCGAAGATTAAAGTATGAAATTCAGGGACATTTATTATAAAAGCATGAACAGTTAATCTTATCTCTGACTTGTTTGTTTATTTCATAACTTTTCTTTTTTGATAAATTTGTCTGCTGCATGATTTTTGTGAATAAAATGGAGTTAATCTTATGTTCTGACCTGCAGGACATGCACATGTTGCTGAAGCTCTAGGGGTGCCCCTTCACATCTTCTTCACAATGCCTTGGACGTGAGTTTAAATTGCTATAACCTTTGAGTAGAAATTTTAATATCAGGTCACTTTAAATATGGAAGGAGATAGGTTTAATAACAAGATATAAGAGCACTTCCTGATTTTTTATTTCAAACAAATAGTGAAATTTAAAACAGTACAGATATCTTGTAAGAACTAAAAGCAGGAATAATTTAGTTTCAAATATTCAGATAAATTCAGCATAACATTTTTCAATCAAATAATTACCATTTTCCTATTGTCAAATAAAGTGCATTATAATTCAAGGACATTTGCTTTGATACAAAGAACGGATAAAGGTGGATAAAAAATGGCAATCTTTTATATCTTCAGTTTTGTAAGTATTTGAGGTGAGGGCATTATTAACATACAAGTTATTTAGAATACAAATCTGAGAGACACTCATAGTCATCTCCTAAGCAAGCCTGCAATTTTGATAGTTTAAAGGGAGAGGGAAATGATCAGGGGAGTGAGGGGGATTGAACTACTCAAGTTTCATCCTTCACTTTCTTAAACCACCTCCAATTTTGTAACTGGTTAATAGTTTAATTTTGATATATCAGTGTATAGTTATTTTAATCTGATCATCCAATCATGTATTCAAACATTGTTACCAGAGGTTGACGTTTCAAGTTCTTATCAACTTATCATCATATTAGAACTCTTCTAATGATATGGTAATGGCAATATATGATTGGATGGTGGTATAAAAAACTTTTACATTGATAATGGGTGAAAATTGTCCTAAATTATAATATGGTTTATTAAATCACATGTCTTTAGTTACTTTCTATTTCACTATTCATATCAACAGAATAATTTTGACAAGACAAAATTGTGTTGAAGTTTCAACTTTTTACTTATAACTTTTGAATCATCTAATTAAAAAGCAAATTTATGTTTAACTGTGTCTTAAGATAAAAACTCATGAAAGCCATAGGATGAACCATGTTTAGAACATGGCCTAGAAAGTTTACTACTGTACTTTTTTATTAAAAAAAAAAAGTCCTTTTGATTGTTCTTTCTAGATTCTTTGAGGTAGCTTCTTACATTTATTCTTTTCAATAGGCAGGCCGACATATGAGTTTCCACACCCTTTGGCACGTGTTCCTCAAAGTGCTGGTAATTGGGTATGTCCTTTACTAAAATTACTTTTTGCTATCTGAATTTGATAATTTTGTGAATAAATAGCTGGACTAATTCACCAGTAAACCTGCTTCAATATGTGCATCCAGTTGTCATATATAATTGTGGATCTACTGATATGGTGGGGGATACGAGGAATTATCAATGACTTCAGGAAAAAAAAATTGAAGCTTGCTCCTATTGCATACTTTAGTATGTACCACGGATCGATATCTCATTTACCAACTGGCTATATGTGGAGTCCTCATGTTGTTCCAAAACCAAATGGTATGGACAAGAATGTAATAAACAGTTGCATAATCTGATAATGTTCTTTTGTACCTTATGAATAATCTTTTTGTCATTAGTTAGTGTAATTAAATAATTGGATGCAATTCTTTTGTAGTATTATATAAAGTGGTATCAAGGAGGACAATCTAACTACTATGCTTCAGATTAGATTCCCCTACAAGCTAGATCATATTATCTTATTGAGTGCAGTTCAGATATTCAGTTGATAATATCACTTTGTTTACATAAAACTGTCTCAAATTTGTTACCCACGCTAATGACATTTAAAAAATTTGCAGATTGGGGCCCTTTAGTTGATGTAGTCGGTTATTGTTTCTTGAACCTGGGATCAAAGTATCAACCACGGGAAGATTTTGTCCGATGGATTCAAAAAGGACCAAAACCTTTATATTTTGGGTTTGGGAGCATGGTATGGTAATTTCACTTGAAGTGATTCATTTTATATGCACAAATTGGTGTTTTTTTTTTCCATGCAATTTTGACTTCTGTGTTTTGGATTTTAAGAACCTTACTGCTACTCATAGGCTTTTAATACATACAGCATACTTGAGAGGTCTAATCTTTCTTCAAAATAATAAAGCAATGGTCATGATTTTGGATAAAAAGATTTAAAGGTTATGTTTACCTTCAAGATCTGGCATGTCCCCGAAATTGCAACAATGGTGTCTTTGTCTGTTGCATGTGTGTTGTAGTACAAGTTCAATTTCCCTTTACTGTCTTGAGCTGGTAAAAAATGGAACCTAGGGAAAAATATCCAAAATTCTCAAAATTCATGACCTGTCAAATTTGGATAATCAATGATCTATGCATTATTGGCTGACTTGACATATTAATATAGAGGCTTTGCATTTATACAGTAGAATGAGTCTAATTATTTATCTTGTCACAATTAACAGTTACAGGTATACTAAAGCTAGAAAACTTGATATTTTATGCCTTTATTAACATTGTCAAATTTTTGGAATGAAATTATGAAATGCTCTAATGAAAATATTGTGTTTCACTTTGTTAGCCTCTTGATGATCCAAAAAGAACCACTGATATTATAATGGAGGCACTAAAGGATACAGGAGAAAGGGGAATTATTGACCGGGGCTGGGGAAATCTAGGGAATTGTAAGTATATTTCCCTTCAGTTTCCTTCTGTCACCATTTGTTTCCTTTGTTCCAATTTCTCATTGTTTTTAAAAATCTTATATCTATTGTTAGTTTGATGTTCTGTTGTTTGCTTGTATGTCAGTGTCAATGAATGAAATATAATACATTATGATTTCATCCTAGGATGGAGTTTCCTCTTCTTTCTCCATTCACGTTTCTTTGCTTTGTTAATTGTAGTTCATATATATGAACATAGCAGAGTAATCTGCACCACTGTTGTTTGAGTGATTTTCTCATTCTGCTATGTCAGAATTTTTTATTCTTTTGAATTTAAAAGTAATCCTTTTAAGGATGACCTGTCAACCTTCATCATAACATTTAAGTGTAAAACATAATAACTTGTTTTCCATTATTTTTAGATAATTTTTAGTTTCACTGACATTATGTTTACCATTATGCAGTGGCAGAAGTTCCTGACAATGTTTTCCTTCTAGAGGAATGCCCTCATGACTGGTTGTTTCCTCAATGTTCAGCTTTGGTGAGTTCCAATATATGTTTTCTAGTGGGTTATTTGAAAAAAAAAATGTTTTACAACAGAGGGATTTTCTTTCGTTTATAGTTTAATCCTTTGGCTTTTATGAAAACCAAAAAAGATCTTGTGGATTTTCTTTCATAATAGCAAGACCCAGTTTAGATGTGAAAATTTGTTCTCAAAAAGCTAAGAGAAAGAAGGGGAAGGGAGGTTGGTGCGGATTATGCTCTTACATATCTGATCACAAAATAATAAAGTGAGGATATTTTGGCACAAAAATGCAGGTGCATCATGGTGGTGCTGGAACAACGGCTACAGGACTAAAGGCAGGGGTAATGTTCAGTTCAATAGTGTCATATAAGAAATAATCCAAGGATCTGTATTAATGTGTCAGGATTTTCTTTTAGTTGCATAACCATTTTATAAAAATTTTAAAGAAAAAGTATAGTGCGTTATTTTTCACATTCTTTTTTCCTGATTCTATGCCATAACTCAGTGTCCAACAACCATTGTTCCATTCTTTGGAGATCAGTTCTTTTGGGGAGATAGAATATATCAAAAAGGACTTGGACCAGCTCCGATTCCAATATCTCAGCTCAGTCTTGAGCATCTATCTAATGCCATAAAATTCATGCTCCAGCCAGAGGTAATAACTTCCACCAATCCCAAACTATGTGAATAGGCATTGAATTTAACTATGAAACCATTCATCCTAGTGAATTGATGGCCACATACATGGTATCTCTATATTCTATACCTTGTTTGTGCTAAAACTTGTGTTTATTTCTTCATAATTTGTTGAATGTAATTGTTTATATCAAAATTCTTTTAGCTAGAAAGGCATTTAATAGTGAAACTTATGTAACTTGGTTGGGGAAACATGGACATTAAAATAAAGGACATGCAATTTGTTTATAGTTGATAAAAGCCTTCATCATCAATTCAGGTTTGTTTTTAGTTTTCACTGCCTTGGGATACTTGTAACTATAATATAATGCTTCTTCAGGTAAAATCACGAGCAATGGAAATTGCTAAGATGATTAAGAATGAAGATGGTGTTATTGCTGCAGTTGATGCATTTCACCGCCATCTACCCTCTCAACTACCACTACCAACTCCATCTCCTGTGGAGGAGGAGGACCATGCAAATCCTTTGCAGTGGTTTTTTCTACATCTTGCAAATTGGTGCTGTTTACCCTGTGGGGGTGTATAGTTTTTTTTTTTTTTTTTGGCTTTAAGTATATTCTTTTTTTTCTTTTATTCATTACATAATTATATTTTATAGGAGCTTTCCTTTGCTTTTCAGAATTGTAGCAAAGTGTTTTGGTTAATATTCCATTCATTTCAGTCAAGTCTCTTTTGTGAGGGTTTGACTAATTCAAGTTGTGCTCCCCTTCCCATCCCCACCCCCAAAGCCAAGTTGAGTTACTTCCAAGGTTAGAAGATGGATTTATCTTAGTATTTATCCGGCATAAAATTTTGATAAAATTTATTATTTGAGAACTCAAATCTGATAGAGATCAGATCAAGTTGATTTATTAATATAATATTATGTATGGTTAAATTAAAAAATAAAAAAGTATAAAATAAAGTTAAGGTAAATTTTATGGTATATATTTTAAAATAAATATATTATGTTAAATAAAATATTTTTAAAATAAAATTTTATTATTAATATATAATTTTTTAAAAATATAAATTTTAAAAGAATTTTCAACATTAAATTAGGTTGGGATGATCCGAGGTATGATCCAAATTTTATCTTATATATATATATATATATATATATATATTTAAAATTTTGAATTTACCAAAATTAACATACAGAGAATCATGCTTTTTCCATATTTATACTTGAATTTTTCTTTGTAACAGCAGACATTCTGAATCATCTGCTTATGGAGTAAGTCCATCAAGATAAGGATTTATAATTACCCTATAGATGATAAGTCTAGTTAGTCTATGTGCATATTATGGTTATGACATAATCTGATATTAGTTTTATTTACAATAATTACATCAAATTAATAAAAGGGTCTCGTCTTAAAAAAATAAATAAATAAACAAATTAATAAAAGGGTTTTTTTTTTTAAATTAATAAAAGTTTCCCACGGCAAAACATTTAACCTTGTAGGTGTTTGTTATTTTAGTCAACTATATTTACCTTTCGTTTTAAAAAAAGTCAACTAATATATACATAAGCAGAAGAGTATTGGAAAGTGATCTAGATGTGTACTTTGTTATCATCACAGCATTTTGTGGCATTCTTTTTATTTTACTGTGGTTCCAAATTTCTAATTTTGAGTATGTTTGGACTATTACGAGATATGATAGGTTGCTATGCTATGCCATTGATTATAATTATTTCAAGCCCTTTTCAGAAAATATAAGTTACTAAATTCAACTTTGTAAGTTTTATTTTTTAAATTAATTAACAGCATTCCTTAAAAATCTTTTAACATTATGAAATGTTCCTTGAAAAACACAATAGAATAGAGAGAATTTATGAATCCACTGCAAAACAAATAATTTTCGCTTCCAAATGTACATTTTTTTCACATGAAAAAAAAGAATAGTATTTGACCAACCAGTCATTTGGCAGTATACGATTTGGATACTATAAAGCTTTGAAGATGTAAATAATTTATAAATAAAAAGATTTTCCGAAGCTTCATTGTTTTTTGAAATTAAATTGACTTTTTTTCTATTTAACTTAGGTGGAGGAGCAAGAAGATCTCCTTTTTAAGAGTTATAAGTGAAATACTAATTTGAAAGAGTTAAAATTCTAATCTTATATCACCACCTACAGGACAATGGACAATCTCAAATGTATAAACATACAAGCTTGAAATTCTTTGAATAGTTTGTTAATGTATTTGTGGGTATGTGTGTGGTTGATAGGTGGTATAAACAAACATTCTTAAATTCTTTGAATGTACATGTTATATAATATCTATGTATATTCAATACCTTTTCAAGATATTCACTAATCAAAATCAACTTCAACTATTAAATGGTGCTTTGTGCTTTGTTGAGGTTGGAAGTTTAACTTATGGTTTGTCATTTGTAGGGAAACTAGAATATGGACAGTTAGAAAGTCACTAAAAATAATTAACATTAACACTTTGAGCTTAATAGATTAGTAGCATGAGTTGTAGCAATAATGCATCAACATTTTGGGATCAATATAAATTTAAAAATATAAATTTCGTTATTATCCAAAACGAGAGATCATTGAGTACCATTGTTACTCAAAAATATTTCATTGATTATGGATTACATGTCCATAAAATTGTATTTAAAGTCACTAAATTTAGGACCTATTGGAAAAGGAAATCAGCACTATAGCTTTCCTACAATATACCATAAACAAATGCATGCTTTTTGTGTTGGGGCAATTGCGCAAAACTGGCTTCTTTAAGTGCAACATCTTGATCTATTAAAATTGTTTGCAGATGCTTCCCTTTCAAAAACTTAGGAAAGACTACTTCAAAGTATAAATTCATCATATTATGTATATGAAATAATAATTTAATGGAATATTATTATGCCTTAGTTTGTTTAAGAAAAATGTTAATCTTAACCTTTAGAATTAATTTTAAATATTTTTAAAAAATAGGTTTTATTAAAAATATATTTATTATATAAATATAAAAAAATGTAACAAAATTTTTCTAAAAAATCTACTACTGTTGAATAATTAAAATTAATCCTAAAAATTGATATTAACACTGTTAATTTTGAAACCCGTGCTAAAGTGATTCTATCATCTATTTTACAAAATACAGAAAATACAGTTTTCATGATTATTAATTTCAATCTATAGTCCAAAATTTTAGCCAATATTTTTAACTTCCTCCTTCTTTACGTGTACAATAAAAATAACAAAATTTAGACCTCTTATCTTATGCAAAGTATCCAAATTAGCCACCACGAAATAACACTGGTGGTAGTTTCTTCAATTGATTCTTGATTCTTTATATTTATTTGTTATAGTTAGCCTGTAAAGACTTGTAAGTTCACAATGTTTTGTGTAATAATCCAGTGAAGTAGCATCTCTTTCTCTCCTATATCCGTTGTGTGTATGTGTATATTTCAGTAGTTATAATGTTCCACTGATATCAATAAATAACCAACTAAAGTGACAAAACAAGTTGATTGAAACACAAACTTTGAAGTTGGTGAGTTGCAGCTACAATAAACCCAATCTAGCACACATACAATATTCAAGAAAAATTAGTTGTTGCTTACAATATTTTTAAAAGACAAATGGGATGATAGCTTTAACATCCTTAGGGAAATCTTCAAACTTGGAAAGATACCATCTCCTAGTTGCATAACTCCTACCCAGCAAGTAGAAAGTAGTGCCTATGGTGAAAGAGAATGCATATAGCGTCTGAGAAATGAAGGAAACCCCATAAAACCCAATGATCTCAAAAAGATAGTGGGGGCATATCACAAACTCAAACATGCCACCCTTTGGAATCTTGTACTCCTTTTCACCCTGTCCCCTCAATTTGGATAGAAGGTAATGGTGGTAGAAGTTGCCAATGATGCCCACTACAAACAACACAATTCCGGGATACAACAGATTGATTGGTGGTTCTGGAAGCCCTTGTGTTAGGTGTTGAGCATAGGTCATAGTTGCAGCTGATAGGAAATAACTCAGGCTGATGGGAATTGCAGAATCAAGAATCATGCTACCACTATATTTGTGAATAAACAGAACCTACACATAAAGAGTAAACACAACATTTAATTGATCTGAAAACCAATAACACACGCAACAAGAATCAATCATTTCAAACCAAAACAATTGTGACCGAAACCATAATTTAAAACTCATGCATCATCATATCCCAGACAGATAATTTCTTCCACATAGTCCTACTTATTCTAATCACTAGTGAATAAACAGAATCTACACAATTTAATAAAAACTGCTCTTAATTGTGCAACCCACAACACAACTTCACATCGAGATAAACCAATAAGTTCGGGTACCAAAAATTAAATTAAAGGAAAAGGAAAAGTCTTTTAACATTGAGAAAACAGAAACCTATCATTTCCGGGTTAAACATTGAGCCATTATTCTTTTCCATACTTATATGATAACGCCTAGCCATAGGGTACTAAATTCCATAATCATCACCCTAACAAAATACCAAATTGACTAACCACAGATCAACTCACAGGGTTGATTCAGTTTAATCAGATATTTGGAATTGAAGCCCTACCCAAATTCATTAGACAGTAAGAAAAAGGAAAAATTTTATTGATTCAACCTAACTCAAACAGAATTGGTTCAGTGAAGTGTAAAGTGGTCTCTTACAAAAAAAAAAATTGATTTCAAAAAATGATCGTGAACTGAACACTTTTTTTTTTTTTTCTAAACCCCAAATATCTTTTACTAGAGATAATTTAGTTTGAGATAAGAACATTTCAAGTACGGATTTAAATAAAATGAAAGATGCAGTTCTAGAACGAAGAAATTGGGAACCTAAACAGAAAATTATCACAAAAAGAAAAGGAACAATTTTATACTCAAAATTTCTCCTAACATTGATTTAATCATAACCGAAACAATAAATTTCTTGCATATAATTCCAAATATTTTGCATCCAGAGACCTAATGGATATGTAATGTGAGCATAACTACCTCAAATATCCTCTTGAAGAAATGGAAGGTAACAGCAGATTGAAGGATGGTGGATCTAAGAGATTGATGAGGGAAGAACCAAAAGGATGCAGCAGCAGCAAGAAAAGCAGGAGTATAAAGCAAAAGCATACCAGCTTTACTTGACAACTTGATCCGCCTCTGGCTGTTTCCACCCTTATTCACATTCCAAAACTTTGAATATTTCAAATGCTTCCCTCTAACTTCCGACAAACCGCTGTTTGTCAGTGCCACGAAGCTTATCACCGACATGGCTGAAACCACCAGAGAAGGTGGTGGTGGGAAAATGAAATTGTGCAACACAGACATCACCATCGTGTTCGCTATTAGCTACCTTCTCTTTCCTCAATTGCCCCGTTTATCAGAAATAGCTAAGGAAAAGCTATCATATCATATATCATATATATATATATATATAGCAACCATTTTCTTCAACATGATGGTAATCATAGTTATTATAGCAAATACTGAGTTTGGTTTGAGAAAGATTAAATTAGGGCGATGTTTTTTAGTGTTGGATTTGAAATTTTTTAAAATTTAATTTAAATTTAAATTTTTTAATTTTAAAATTAATATAAAAGTAAGTTGTTTTATTTTATTACTAATCTATTAAAAACAGATAAATAGAGAAGTTCTAGTTAAAATAGATTATATTAATTTTTTATTATTTTAAATATTTAAAGATAAATATTCATATTTTAATGATTGATTAATAAATAATTGATCATTTTATTTAAAAAACAAAAATTTTAATTTTGCAAAATGAATTAAAATGATAGTTTTTATTTTTCAAAATTATAATAATTTTTATATTTTATAATTAATAATATTTATATTTTATTTTTAAAAATTAAATAACTATTTATTTATAATATTATAGTGGAATCTAAATTTTAGTTCTTATTTGTTTAACTTTTCTTGTTTGTTTAATATTTTATGTGAATAATAAGTGAAATAGGAAAATAAGAAATAAGATGAAAGATATAAAACGATAAGAAATAAAATAATTTTATGATAATAAAAATAATGTTTAAATTAATAAAAATAATTTTTTATTTAGATAACTAAAAAAAAGTGAAAAATCAATTAATAATATTTTTTATTTACATTAATTAAATATATTTCAATTTTTATTATTTTATATTTATTAAAATAAAAAATATTTTTTATTAACATTATTTTCTTTATTTTAAATTAAAATTTTTTAATTTAATTTTTTAATAATTAAAACATTAAAAGAAAAAAAATTAAGTCAAATGTTTGTTAGCTGTTTTATCCATTTTCTCCACTTGGTCGAAAAGATTATAATTACGTGGAACCCACATAATTTAATTAAATCTTTCCATGCCGTGGTGTTTACACTCTATGTTCTTTATCCCACAGCGAAACAAGTTCTAAGTCTACATTTTTAATAAAATTTTAAATTAATTGTTGAGATTTTATAGACAAATTAGGTATCAAATGTTAAAATTTCTCCATTAATCCTTAAAATTTTTATTTATCCATAAGTTTAGTATAATATAAATAATATATTTTACCACAAGACATTAAAAAATTAAAAGATTAATAATTAAGTTGATTCGATTTCTATCAGTTAATTTACACATGATGATGTAAGTATTATCTCTTGTGTCATACATTTCACAATTTTATCGTTTTTAAAAATAATCTATAAAAAAAATAGTTCAAATTTCTTGTGTAGAACTAGTCCTTATCCATCTCTTTCAGACATTAATATCTCAAATGTACAAATTTTATATTTAACTATTATTCACTAAAAATATGTTATATAAATTAATAATTTTTTAATATATTCAATAATATATAACAAAAATCAGTAAATAATATTTTTAAAAAATATATAATATTAAATAATATATTTTTAATAAAAATATTATATATCTTGTATACACCTTGAAAAACCGATACACTAATTAACATATAAAGGTTCCATGTTGTTTTAATAGTAAACTGCAGTTTAAAATTAGACGGCTCAAAATTTTATTTGTATATATAAAATATATGCTTAATTTGAAGTTAGTTTTAATAAAATTAACTTTAATTTATTAATATTTTAAAAATATATACTTCAAATAATCTAAATAAAAAGAAATAATTATTTTTTATTGAATCCAAAAAAATAATATCTCAAATAGCAAAGAAATAGGAAATAAAAATTACTATATTTTTATAATATTTAAATTTTAAAATTAAATTTAAAAACTATTATATTAATAAAATAATAATATAATTAAACTTAAAGCTTTGAAATTTAATTTATTTAATATAAAATAAAATTTTTACTATTAATTTAATTTTTATTTTTTTCTTATTTATATTAATTCAAACAATTTATTTTTTATGATATTTTTATTCTATTTTATCATCTTATTTTTTATCTTCCTATTTTTTTAATCATACAAAGATTTGTGTCCAGGCTCCACCTAAGTTTTGACCATACATGATTCGTGGTTGGTCAATTAACAAAGTAGACACACTTGTTTTCAGAGGTAAGATTTGAGTTAAGTAATTAATTAATAATTTCATTATCATTATATAATGGGCATCTTTTTGTCGCCATCAACAGACTATTAATGCCATATGCCCGTGTTTCGGTATCCGCCGATTTCAGGCAACTGATATTTCTTTCACATGCTAATAGGGATGTAAGGTACCCGTCGCCGTCGTGATGCTCGCCGCGAACGGATAAAGGTTGACCAACCAAAAGTATAAAATGGAAAATGTAAATGGGTGGCTGAAATAAGGTCTCCGATTGCAGTGGTTTTTCATTGATGATTAACCACGAATTAATTGGCAAGATGTGCGTTTTGAAAAAAAAAAAAAATTTGATTAAAATTTTCATTATTATGATTTGATTCTCTCTCTGCCATTCATCGTCATTTTTATTTTTTTTTAAGTTTTCTTCTTTTTATTATTTCTTTTTTTTTTATGTTTAAAACTGAAAATATAACTTAATTAATCTATAATCATCACAAACCAAAAATCGATCAAATTATTGTATTTTTTGATAAAATAAATTTTAAATATTTTGATATTGATTTTCAATTTTCAACTTTCTCATCTTAAATTGTCTTACGTTCATCCTGCATGCTAATTTATACGTATAAATAAAAATATTTATTTATTTATATTTAAATATAAATAGTTAAATTTATTTTCCTTTTAATTTTTTTAAAAATTATCAAACATAAAAAATATAAATAAATAATTATTTTATACAGAAAAAATATGTATAGTATACATCGCTATATGTCAATGTCACCATTTACTTCTTCAAAAAACGTGTCAACACTCAAAACTCACAACTAAGGAGTGCGAACAAGTTTCAGATTTGATCTTGTCGGTAAAACATAAAAAATATTATCCGTTGATCAAACAAAAAGTTAATATTATCAACATATTCTCATGCTCTTTATAGAATACATTATTTATTGTTATCAAATAGGGTGTGTGAATGTCTATCGGGCAGATTTTCTTCAAAAAATAGAAATGAAATATATATAATAAAAATAATAGTAAGTAAATAAATAAACGTTTAAATATAATTTATAAAACGATAATAATATAATAATAAATAATTATTGGTATATTATATATATATATATGTTAGTTATTAAAAAAATAAAAATAATGTAAAAAATATATATTTATATATTATAGATGATAAAAATATATAAATTAAGTCATATAATATGCCGTAGATATAGAAAATATAAATATATAGTTAATGAAAATATGAAATAAAAATATATGTGTGTTCGGCCACACAAATAACTAAGAAGGAAGGCAATGTTATTGAGTAAATATGAATGGTGTAATGTTTTGCATTGAGTGTAGTATAATAAGCGGTTCATAGAAATTTTGAAAGGTTTTTTAATGAAAATGTAAAATGTTACCTATTATAAAGAATAGACATTCAATAAATTTAACAACATAAGGACTGAGACAAAGAACATATAACATGATATACATAGCATGTATGATAATAGAAAAAAAGAACAACATAACTGATAAGCATAGATTTCATAAATAATTATCTCTCACTTTTATCTCAAGAAAGTAACAGTAGTGATTTTTCATCTTTAAATTTTGATAATTTTAAATATTTTGCTAAGAACATGGCTGATAGAACCTTAAAAGAATTAGCTGCACCTGATGTTGCTTATCAACCATTGTGTATTCAATACCCTGATGTTGATGCACCATTTGAACTGAAGTCTGGACTAATACATTTGCTACCTAAGTTTCATGGCCTTGCAGGTGAGGACCCTCATAAACATTTGAAGGAATTTCACATTGTGTGTTCCACAATGCGGCCACAAGGAATTCCAGAAGATCATATCAAGTTGAAGGCATTTCCTTTCTCCTTAAATGATGGAGCTAAGGACTGGTTGTACTATCTACATCCAACATCTGTTACAAGCTGGAATGATATGAAGAGATTATTTCTAGAGAAATTCTTCCCTGCATCCAAAACAGCAGCTATCAGAAAAGAGATTTGCGGCATCAGACAGAACTCCCAAGAAACTCTCTATGAGTATTGGGAGAGATTCAAGAAACTATGCGCCACTTGTCCACACCATCAAATCAGTGATCAATTACTGATTCAGTATTTCTATGAAGGACTCATGCCAATGGACAGAAGCATGGTTGATGCAGCTAGTGGTGGAGCACTTATGGACAAAACTCCTACAGCAGCTCGAGATTTGATTGCCAACATGGCAGAAAATTCTCAGCAATTCAATTCTCGAACTAATTCCTTGTCTAAAGGAGTACATGAAATGACCACCAAGACAGACCATACACGATTGGAGAACAGAATTAAAGAACTAACCTCCATCGTAAGACAGTTGGCCATCGGACAACAACAGCAACTTAATGTTGTTGACAAAACCAAAACATATGGCATCTGCACTTCTGCAGATCATCCTACTGATGCATGCCCAACATTGCAAGAAAGTGAGACACCTGAGGCTGCAGTAAATGGTATTTTTGGCACAGGACAACAATACAGGCCTCCTCAACATTATCAGCAACAGAAGTTTGAGCCACCTTCTGGATCATACAATCCTAGTTGGAGAAACCATCCTAACTTGAGATATGGTCCTCCACAACAACAAAGGATTCAAACATCTGACTCCCAAAATAAATACCAACCACCGCCATTCAGACAACAACAACAGCATATGCAGCAATCTGTACCCTCTAATGCTTCTGAACCCTCTCTTGATGATTTGATAAAGCAATTAGCAACCAACAATCTTCAGTTTCAACAAAATGTAAGTTCTACCATTCAGGATTTACAAACTCAAATTGGGCAGTTGGCTACCACTGTCAACCAATTGAAATCTCAAGGTTCTGGTCAACTACCTTCTCAACCTGTCATAAATCCCAAAAGTGTGAATGCCATGACCTTGAGAAGTGGGAAGAAAGTGCAGACAGACCCTACAATTTTAAAGCAACAAAGCTTCAATCAGACTAATCCACACCAAAAAGAAGCATTTATCTCCACACCTGGAGATATCTCTGATGAGCCATCTGAATCAGAGGGAAAGTCTGATGAAAAAAGTACACCAGCCTTCGATAAGACATCGAATGATCAACAAAAAGAAGCTTGCCATAAACGATCTGCACTTGAAGCATCTGATGAGAAGAAAACCCCAAATTGTGCTGATCAGAAGGTATCTTTACCTTTTCCAAATAGAATGGTTCAATCCAAGCCCAATGTTCATGCAGAATTGGATAAGGAGCTTCTAGATACTTTTAGGAAAGTGGAAGTCAACATACCACTTCTAGATGCTATCAAGCAAATTCCCAAATATGCCAAATTTCTAAAGGACCTGTGCACGCATAAGAGAAGACTCAAAGGGGATGAGAAGATCAGTGTGGGACGCAATGTTTCTGCCTTAATTCAACCCAGCCTCCCTCAGAAATGTAAAGATCCAGGAACTTTCACCATTCCTTGCACAATAGGAAACTCTACATTTGGTGATGCATTGCTGGATCTAGGTGCTTCCATTAATGTTATGCCCTCATCAGTTTATAAATCTTTGAATCTGGAAGAACTAAAGCCAACTGGTGTGGTGATTCAATTAGCCAACAGAAGTACA
This sequence comes from Canavalia gladiata, assembly GCA_037954105.1. NCBI lineage: Eukaryota > Viridiplantae > Streptophyta > Magnoliopsida > Fabales > Fabaceae > Canavalia > Canavalia gladiata. Next base: position 11,788,671 of record CM075665.1, on the reverse strand, counting down.
GCACATCCAGCTGGAGTACTTGAAGATGTGCTAGTTCAAGTGAATAAGCTAATCTTTCCAGCTGACTTCTACATTTTGGATATGGAAGATGAGTCATCCATCAATAGAGCAACCTTGATCCTAGGGAGACCTTTCCTCAAAACTGCAAAAACAAAGATAGATGTGCATACGGGGACTCTCTCTATGGAATTTGGAGATGATATCATCCAATTCAACATATTTGAAGCCATGAAGCATCCCATAGAGAATCATTCACTCTTTCAACTTGATGCCATAGACCTTCTTGCGGATGATTATTCTATTGACAATCTACTTTTTAAATTTTTTGATTTTGATTTAGATTACTTAGATAATTTTACTTGCACATGTGATGAATTTGATTCATGTATTGTGTGTTCCAGGATTAATGCTGCAGACCAACCTTCGTTGAAAGATGACATGTTAGATGCAAGTGTTGCAGACATTTCAATCTCAGATAGATCTCTTCCTTCCATAATACAACCACCTCCTTTAGAGTTGAAGCCTTTGCCTGAACATCTAAAGTATGCTTATTTGGGGCAAAATGAGAAGCTTCCTGTCATTGTAGCAAAGAACCTTCTACCACAACAGGAAGAAAGGTTACTGCAAACCTTAAAAAGCCATAAACAAGCAATTGGATGGACTTTGGCTGATATTCCAGGTATTAGCCCATCTACTTGTATGCATAGGATACTGCTGGAGGAAAACACCAGACCTGTTAGACAACCACAAAGGCGTTTGAATCCAACCATCCTAGATGTGGTAAAGAAGGAAGTAGGTAAGCTTTTGGCAGCTGGTATCATCTATCCCATCTCAGACAGTGATTGGGTAAGCCCGGTGCAAGTAGTTCCTAAGAAGACTGGCATGACTGTAGTCAAAAATCACAATGATGAACTAATCCCTACCAGAATACAAAATAGTTGGAGAGTGTGCATAGATTATAGGAAGCTTAACCAAGCTACTCGCAAGGATCACTTCCCTTTGCCCTTCATAGACCAAATTTTGGAAAGATTAGCAGGAAAATCTCACTATTGCTTTCTAGATGGTTTTTCAGGTTATTTTCAAATACATATAGCCCCAGAAGACCATCATAAGACCACCTTCACTTGTCCTTTTGGTACTTTTGCCTATCGAAGGATGCCCTTTGGTCTATGCAATGCCCCTGGAACCTTTCAAAGATGCATGGTAAGCATTTTCTCTGATCTCTTAGAAAGTTGCATGGAAGTGTTTATGGATGACTTCACTGTATATGGTTCTTCTTTTGATGCATGCTTAGAAAGCCTTTCTAAAGTTTTGGACAGATGCATTGAGACTAACCTGGTTTTGAATTTTGAAAAATGTCATTTCATGGTAACAGAAGGTATAGTCTTAGGACACTTGGTATCTAGCAAAGGTTTAGAGGTTGATAAGGCCAAGATAGACATTATTACTTCTCTACCTTACCCCACTTCTGTGCGAGAAGTACGTTCTTTACTTGGTCATGCAGGTTTTTACAGAAGATTCATCAAGGATTTTAGCAAGATTGCACAACCTCTTTCTAAACTACTACAAAAAGATACCAAATTTGTGTTTGATCAAGCATGCAAGGATTCATTTGATGAACTAAAGAAGCGGTTGACAACCACTCCCATCATTCAACCACCTAATTGGACGCTTCCATTTGAATTAATGTGTGATGCATCTAATTATGCCCTTGGTGCTGTACTGTCTCAAAGAGTTAGCAAGAGATCTCATGTCATTGCATATGCCTCTCGCACACTTGATGCAACCCAATCCAATTACACAACTACTGAGAAGGAGCTTTTGGCAATTGTGTTTGCATTAGATAAATTTCGCTCCTATTTGCTTGGATCTAAAGTTATTGTCTTCTCTGACCATGCAGCTTTGAAATACTTGCTGAAGAAGACAGATGCTAAGCCAAGACTGATTCGTTGGATGCTTCTGTTACAAGAATTTGATTTAGAGATTAAAAACAAGAGTGGTGCAGAGAACCTTGTAGCAGATCATTTAAGTCGGATCCAGCAACCTTGTGAAGAAACTTCAATTGCAGATTCATTCCCAGAAGAGCATCTCTATCATTTGCACGGGAAGGATCCTTGGTATGCAGATTTGGTAAACTATCTGGTTGCTAAAGAAATACCCAAACACTTCACCAAATCACAACTTGCCAAGTTGAAAAGTGATGCCAAACACTACATATGGGATGAACCATACCTTTGGAAGACATGCAGTGATCAAATCATTAGAAGGTGTGTTCCAGATCATGAAGTTCAGTCTGTACTTACCTTTTGCCATTCCCTAGCTTGTGGTGGACACTTTGGGCCACAACGGACAGCTAGAAAAGTACTAGACTCAGGCTTTTATTGGCCTACAATATTTCGTGATGCACACAGATTATGCATAACTTGTGAGCAGTGCCAAAGAATAGGGAGTATTTCGCGCAGAAATGAGATGCCCCAACAACCACTTTTCTTTTGTGAGGTATTTGATGTATGGGGTATAGACTTTATGGGTCCATTCCCTGTCTCTTTTGGCTTTGTTTACATTCTGCTAGCTGTTGATTATGTTTCAAAATGGGTGGAGGCAAAAGCCACCTGTACTGATGATGCTCGAGTTGTTGCAGATTTTATCAGGTCTAACATTTTTAGCAGGTTTGGCATTCCTAGAGCTCTAATTAGTGACCAAGGTACTCATTTTTGCAACCGCACAATGGAAGCCCTACTCCGCAAATATGGAGTCATGCATAAAGTCTCCACCCCATATCATCCTCAAACAAATGGTCAAGCTGAAGTTTCTAATCGAGAGATCAAGAAAAGCTTAGAGAAAACAGTTCAGCCTAACAGGAAGGATTGGAGCTTGCGCCTTGTTGATGCGTTATGGGAAAATAGGACAGCCTACAAGTCACCCATTGGCATGTCTCCCTACAGGATTGTCTTTGGTAAAGCATGTCATCTTCCAGTTGAATTAGAGCATAGAGCATTTTGGGCAGTAAAGAAATGCAACATGGATCTAGACCAAGCAGGAATCCATAGGAAGCTTCAATTGCAGGAACTTGAAGAAATTCGATTGGAAGCATACGAAAACTCCAAAATTTACAAAGAAAAGGTCAAAGCTCTTCATGACAAAAAGTTGGCAAGAAAGGAGTTTTCCGTTGGACAAAAAGTTCTCCTTTTCAATTCTCGGCTAAAGCTTATGCCTGGTAAGCTACGCTCTAGATGGTTAGGACCATTTGTAGTTACTAATGTTTCTCCTTATGGTGCAGTGGAAATAAAAAATGAGGTAACTGAAAAAATCTTCAAGGTGAATGGACATCGTCTTAAACCATTTTTCGAAGGTTTTCAAAAGCACACGGTAGAAGAAGTGCATTTGCACAATGCCACATACCTGCAATAAATTCAAGAGAAGTCTCTCTCTCTCCCTCTCTCTCTCTTTCTCTCTTTCTCTCTCTCTCTCTCTCTCTTTCTCCCTCTCCCTCTCTCACATTCCTCGCTTATAAGTTTCAACTAATCTCTCAACTTCCTTCTTCACCTCTTAAATCATCCCAACTATTACACCACATTGAGCTTGCAGGAATAATAACTTGAGTGTTTTAAAAAAAAATGGAGAAAGCTCTCACCAGGATCAAAATTTTGTTCCCTACTCTCCCCAGAAATTTTCTTAAAGACATTTACAATTGCAGACTTGAACGATTGAGAGCATTAACACTCTTAGGCCTTCCAGAAGATGTCCGTTGGATCATTGAAGCTAAGGTACGTTTAGCAGGTGAATTTCAAGAATCATTTGTTAAAAATATGCCAGGTATGGGAAGAAGTTCCTATGCAAAGAAGAGAAGGGCAAAAAGAATTGGAGTTTGTTACAGGTGTGCAAGATGGACCTGTAACACAAGATGCAAGAACCCTGGAATGGTTTCAAGAAATCGAGAGGACAAAATTCAATTCATAAAGGATGGACTGAGTAAGGAGTCATTGGATGATATCATTCAGACTCTTGAGACGCATCCTAGTGGGCATGTACAAGGAGTCCTTCTTGATTTGTTTGAACTGTTCCGTAAGGAAAAAGCACGTTATAGTCTTGGGAATCTGACTTTAAAAGACCCTGTTGTCAGTTTACAAGAAAACTGAATGGGAAGCACATCCTCGACTCTTAGAAGGCGTTTCAGCCATTACTGGACGTAAAACCAGAGGAAGATGTGAGCCACAATCACAACTACTGTTCATTCTCATGCGTGTATGTTTGTCATTTACATTGTCTTTTCAATTTATTGGGCCACCATTTTTTTTTGAAATTTTCACCCCTGCTTAAAGTCTTTCCCCTCTGACATTCACCTTTTCCTTGAACCAAAAATTCAAACTTTTGCAACAAAATTCAAACTTTTGCAACAAAAATTCAAACTTTTGCTACCAAATCCTGATCCCGCACTATTCAAGCGATCTCCTTATCTGATATTGAGTCCCTATAAATTATCAACCTCTATGACATATTTTTTTCAAAAAAGATAGAAACACCGTATATGGAGAAGATCAATACTATCTGTGTTTTTGGTGGGTCTAACCTTGGAAAGGATGGAGAATTTCAACATGCAGCTTATACCCTTGGTAAGGCATTAGCTGCAAGAAAAATCAATCTTGTTTATGGGGGAGGGATTCAGGGTTTAAAAGGATGTGTTGCAGGATCTACACTCACAAAGGGGTGTAACGTCTTAGGTGTTGGCTTAAAAAAGGGGAGCACCTCCTACTTCACCCTGGGTACTGAATTGAAAGTTGCAACCATGCATGACCGTATGAGACACATGTTGGTTAATTCTAATGCATTTATTGCATTACCTGGTGGTCTTGGAACAATGGAAGAAATTTTTACCATTATATTTTGGGCCTATCGGAATTTTCATAAAAAACCTTTGGGCTTATTGAATATTAATGGCTTTTATAATGGTTTGATATCCTTTTTAGATCATGCAGTAGAGCAGGAGTTCATGCCACAATCCATGCGCAACATCATAGTATCTGCTTCAACTGTTGAACAGCTACTTGAGATTTTGCAAAATCCTACATCTGAGCTCAGTCAAGCAATGCAGCTGGTGAACCAACCAAATCAGGATGGCAGAGATAAAAGAGAACCAGATACCACTCTTCGGTTATAACTTTTCCTTACTTTGATGGTTTTCTTACATTTCTTTTCCTGTTATATGAAATTCCATCTAAGACATTGGGGACAATGTCTTGGATAGGTTGGGGGGAAGATGGTCCGATATCTATAAAAAAAAAATTAAAAAAAAAACCCAAAAAAAAAACAAAAAAAAAATTAGGTTAGATTCATAAACTTGCTTTGAGTAAGATGGCTGAGTAAGGAGTTACACTTGACTCTTGATACGCATCTTATGATTTAAAAAAATAAAAAATAAAAAAAATAAAAAATAAAAAAAATAAAAAAATAAAAAAATTTGAATGTGGAAGTATGTTTTTCTTTAGATTTCATAAAATAATTGAAGCAAAATGATTTACATTTCGAGATTAATTAGTTTGGCAACACATATTTGAACTGGATAGATTAGATTTGATAAATATATTACCTGTGAGATTTTGAGCCTTATTATTATTTTCTTTCTTGTGTGATTTTCATCCATGGAATATGTTACTTCAGAACTTGCATTGATTCTTTTTGAAGCTACATTTTCACATGATTTGTACAAAAATGATTGAGGCACTGTTTTTCTTGAACAAACCACTTGGCCAAATAACCAAACCATATAATTTTATCCTTTGATCAGCCCTTTGAGCCGATTAGCCTTTTCTTCTTTTTAGCTCACCACAAATAAAAAAAAAAACTTTGTCTGACCATAGAAGGTGAGGAATACTGGATTTATCATACCATAAGTGTTTCAATAAGTGTGGGGGAGATTATTGTTGTGTTCATCAATATCATGGTTGAAAAAAAAAAACTGAAGCAATAAATTAATAAATAAACTATTATATTGAAGAAAAAAAAAATGAAAAAGTGATATCTGTTTCTCACACTTGCACTTACAATCAATTCTCAATCCTCACCATTTTCCTTGGTCTAACATTGTATCTCTTCAATATATCATTTCATCTTTCTAATCCCGTTAGAACCAAAATAAAGACCTCTTGATTTGTGCATTGCATGTGTACATAGTAGTAGAGAAGTAGAAGATATGCAAGCCTATGATAGTTCATCTTTCATGGATTGAATTTGAGAGAAACACTTACCAAATCAAACACTTGAGAGATTCAGAGTATATCATGTGAGGTTTTATCTTTCTCAATCTATGTTTTTCAAATTAAAGTTTCCTTTCTAAGTAATTTCAAAAATATGATGAAATAATGCTGCATGAAATTTTGTGAATTCTTGAGAAATCAACTCAAAACTTTGATGTTCTTTCTAAAAAAAAATAAAAAAAAATAGTCACCAATCCTTAACTTAAGTTTGTCCGAGACGTGCAAAAGATAAGTGTGGGGGAATTTGATAAGCATAGATTTCATAAATAATTATCTCTCACTTTTATCTCATTAAGACTTCTTATATGTTCAATTAAGTGATCTTTGTCATATTTTATGATTTTGGGTTCATTTGAAGTTTAATTGAATTTCTTTGCTTACCCGATTAAAATGACACTATTATAGTATTTTGAGCATAATAGGAGTTGTAGACATCCAAAAATCATGAAATCTGTCTTGAATGAAAGCTTAAAGAAGTGTCCATATTTACAAAGTAAGAGCATATTCTAAATGGGATGTTTAGGACTCCGAAATTATCTCAAAAGATGAGATAGTGTTGCTGACGTGGAATTTGAACAGTGTGCAAAGATCCGGCCATATCTTGAGATATAGAAGTCATATTGAGCTGAAATCAACTTTGTTGGACAGCTAAGATCCAGGGCTACAACTTTTGTTCAGAAGTCAAGCTCTAATTCGGACATGTGAACATCCGAAATTGCGGTGCAAGAAAGTCAAAATTGTTGTGCTCATTGGTGGAAACAATTCAAAAGTGTTTTGCAATTTCAACAAAGCCCATGTGAAAGCAAGAAAAGGGTAGAAAAGTAATATCCTAGTTGGTGACTTTCTGAAGATGATGCCTCAAAAATCCTCTATAAATAGAAGGGTTTGCAAGAGGAGACATACACCATTTTGGAGATTAACTCCAATACCATTTTCTTTCTTTCTTTCTCTCTTTGTTTCTTTCTTGTTAGTTTTGCCTCCTTCATGGAAGGCTTATGTTTTCTTTCTTGTTAGTTTGCCTCCTACATGGAAGGCTTATGTTTTCTTTATTGTTAGTTGCCTCCTACATGGAAGGCTTAGGATTTATTTGTTGTTAGTTGCCTCCTACATGGAAGGCTTAGGATTTATTTGTTGTTAGTTTGCCTCTTTCTTTGTTGTTAGTTTGCCTCCTTCATGGAAGGCTAGGTTTATAGTTTCAATTCAAGGATTCAAGCTATTTTCATTTTAACTTTGATGTCTTGATTTTTATTTACATGCTTATTGAGTGATTTCTACTCTACTTTACTATATTCTTCAATTTTATTCTTTTAATCAAAGTTTGATCGGTTGACGTATTTTGGTTAATGTATAATTGATTTATAATTGGTTTTTGATTGGTAAATCATTTTTCAAAAGTTTAAAGAGTAGAAATTAACTAATTGAATTGAAGGTTTTCATTTTATTACTTACTTCAACTGAATTCTGATTGTGAAATTGGTTTAGATAAAAGATTAAGTGGTTACTAAATCTTGTTGATCGTAATCAATTAAATTCTGAGAGGTTTCTCAGTAGAGAATTCAAGGATCATTCTAGGGGTTCCAGATGATCCTAGGTTGATAAACACAATGCATGATTTTAGTGATCAATGATTAGTTATGAAAATAGCCTCTGAATTCCTTGAGTTGATAATTGTTAAGTGAAATTAATTTCATTCTGTATTTTGTATTTAGCATTTGATATCACATCTTTACAAAAACCCCCTTGTTCTAACTTTCTCCTAATTTGCTTAAGAATATGAAATGGTCTTTGGGAGATGACCTAGGTTGCACCTTATACTATACCAATAGTTTGGGGGAAATCTAGAAATTATTTTTGCGCGTTTACGACGAGCGTGTCAGTTTGCCTCCTACATGGAAGGCTTATGTTTTCTTTATTGTTAGTTGCCTCCTACATGGAAGGCTTAGGATTTATTTGTTGTTAGTTGCCTCCTACATGGAAGGCTTAGGATTTATTTGTTGTTAGTTTGCCTCTTTCTTTGTTGTTAGTTTGCCTCCTTCATGGAAGGCTAGGTTTGTAGTTTCAATTCAAGGATTCAAGCTATTTTCATTTTAACTTTGAGGTCTTGATCTTTATTTACATGCATATTAAGTGGTTTCCACTCTGCTTCACTATATTCTTCAATTTTATTCTTTAATCAAAGTTTGATCGGTTGACGTATTTTGATTAATGCATAATTGATTTATAATTGGTTTTTGATTGGTAAATCATTTTCCAAAAGTTTGAAGAGTAGAAATTAAGTAATTTAATTGAAGGTTTTCATTTTATTACTTACTTCAACTGAATTCTGATTTTGAAATTGGTTTAGATAAAAGATTAAGTGGTTACTAAATCTTGTTGATCATAATCAATTAAATTCTGAGAGGTTTCTCAGTAGAGAATTCAAAGATCATTTTAGGGGTTCCAGATGATCCTAGGTTGATAAACACAATGCATGATTTTAGTGATCAATGATTAGTTAAGAAAATAGCCTCTGAATTCCTTGAGTTGATAATTGTTAAGTAAATTAATTTCATTCTGTATTTTGTGTTTAGAACTCAATATCAAATCTTTACAAAATCCCCTTGTTCTAATTTTCTCCTTATTTGCTTAAGAATCTGAAATGGTCTTTGGGAGATGACCTAGGTTGCACCTTATACTATACCAATAGTTTGGGGGAAATCTAGAAATTATTTTTGCACGTTTACGACGAGCGTGTCAATAACCGTAAGGAGGAATATAAATTATGGAGAATATATATATATATATATATATATATATATATATATATATATATATTAGGCCACATAGATAATAGAGAATGAAAGCAATATTATTTATCAAGCATATATTGTCTTATGTTTTGCATTCAATACATGAAATAGGGATGCAAGTAGGCCGAGCCAAGTTAGGTTTTGAGTGTTCAAGTCTGACTTGTTTAAAAATTTTGAGGCCTGAGTCTGGGCCAGTTACTTATTAAAGGTTTCTTTTTTTTTTTTCTATCAAGGTTTGGCCTAATTTAAAGCCTACAAGGCCTATAAGTCTGTTTAAAAGCTCACATAACAAACAAAATCAATGAATAGACTTAAAGCCTATCTAAATAATTGATTAAAAAAGCTTGCAAACTTAAAGCCTACAAGATAAAAAAAAGTCATTAAATAGGCCTAAAACACACATATACACACATATACACACATATATGTATATATATATATATGTATATATATATATATATGTATATATATATATTATGTAAATAAAATATAAAATAAATATTATATAAATATAATATATTAAAATAAATATAAATATATAATATATAAATATAAATAGGCCCTTGAATAGGTTAAATAGGATTTTTTATAAGTCTAGGCTTGACTTGTTTATCTAAAAATGTTTTTTAAGAAGTCTGAGTCTATTTATTTATTAAATGAGTCAAGCCAAACTAGACTTTAAACGAGCTGAGCTGTAGGCTCCTATAGAACGGCCTTGTTCACTTCCATCCCTAACATGAAAGCATGGAAAAACAAAGATAATTTATGTATTGTTGTGGTTTGATTTAGTAAAACTTGGGACTTTTATCTATTTGATGTGCTGAAAGTGGTCTAGACGCTACCCTTTGCTCTAGAATGTGGAGGCTACTGGAATTTGATGTGGTGATGTGTTATGCTTGTAGAGAAGACTGAGTTATTGGCTGTTGCAGTTGAGGGAAGTTTTGAATAGCCTTCTATAACTGTCCCTAACAGTTATCAAACTAATAGTGTGCAGGAAACCTAAAGTTTTCTTGCATTTATTTTTGCATATAATTGATTGGATATTTTTATATTTAAAATAAGAAGTAAATCATGATTGATGGTTGACAATGACATTTTTTGGCCACCCGTATCCGATATGGTGCAAAATACAAAAAGGAGATATTATGGGTAATCGAGATCTTTAATTAACTAAATAAATTAAGGCAATTATTGTTGCAGTTGGGATATTTGAGAAATGTGAAAAATTTATTATTTGACTGATGCATGCTATATGTTTCAGTTTTATAATTATTAAAAGACATTGTAATTCCAATGTAGTTACAATTGGACCATTCCATTGGAAAAATAAGGATATGTAGTCATTTGTTTATTAATACAGGATATTGGATGGTCACTATCATTGATATCTTATATGCAAAATTGACTACCCGATAAGTTGCATAGATTTGAACGGTCGTTGACTTAAGTGTGAGAAACATTGGTTACCATGACAATTTTGATGAATGACGTAGGGAAAAAATAAATTGGTTTGATAGGTAAAGGTAAAGCATTTAAAAAACTATATACATTACATACTGCAGACAAATGTTGGTAAATGGTTGGTATTTGAATGGGTAAAAATTGAATATATAAATTTACTGATGAATGGTTTTATCTATTATAAGGAGTGGTTGGTTGAAGATATAAGTCTTATCATAGTGCATTCTTATAAAATTTTGGTATTTTTGGAAAGAAGGTGAAGAATGCATTCATGTATTTATGTTTAATAAGAAGTGTGACTCATGAAATTTAGAAACAGTCATGGGCAAATATGTTTTTATAAATACAATATACATATCCTTTTATGATATATATATATATATATATATATATATATATAATGTACAATAAATTGTGTCAATAACATGTGCGAAAAATATAATCAACACCTAACATTTTGAAAAACTTCTTTTGTAAACAACATTGAATATCCTATTATCAAGGTTATTGCATTTATCTGTTATCAGTAATTTGAGGCATTTCTTTTTTGTTACTTTTGATACAGCAACATATAGTTGTCCATGAGAGAAAAATAATTTTGGAATATAAATTCCAACATATGTGAGTGGCTTACCTTGAATTTTGTTAATTGTCATTGCAAAAGGCAGTGTAATATGAAACTGTTTTCGTTGAAATTTGAATGGAATCCTTGAATCAAATGGGGTGAGTGACAATTTGGGAATAAATATTTTTTTCTCCAACATTGCTTCCCAAGATGAGTTTTGCTTCCAAAATGTAGTTACCTAAATGTGTTATTACCAAACGGGTGTCATTACACATTTGTAGTCTGGTCAACGTTCCTTAGCAAAATTATTAGGACCCCAACCTTCAGATTAATTTCATGATTAGGCAAGACAGAACAGTTGATGGTATTGAGGAACTTAGAGATATGAATGTCATTTGGTTGAACAGAATGTTCATTCATGTTTAATAGACTATCAAAACTAAGGTATGTCCTACACTCTCCTAGCATTATTTGTAGCATATAATCATTAACCATTTTGACAATCTCATTAGTTGAGGTCAATATTGCACAATTCTGAAAAATGTTGGATCGCTTACATTTATTAAGAAATTTGGGTATGTCTGGTCAATGATGGATGCTACTGGATTGTCACATCCATGTATAGGGAATTCGTCAGGAATATTTATATCCATTGTGTCATCATTCCTCTCGCCAATGGTTCCATCACCAATGCTTAATATCCATTTGGAGAAAGTGTTAAGGTCATTCTGTTCAACATTAGAGCATCCTGCCTACAATCTCATATTCTTTGCCAAGGTTAATACTTTGCAAAATTTCCAAATATATGATGAGTTAATTGTTGTAACGACAACATCTTGTCTTGAACCTTTTGGAATAATCAAAAGAATTTGCTTAAAATCATCACAAAAAATAATGACCTTTTCTCCAAATGGTTTATGAGTGCTGTTAGGATTTGAGAACCTTAATATGTCCCTAAATTTTTTATCCAGTGCTTCAAAACAATATTTGTGGGTCATAGGAGCTTCATCCCAAATGATTAGTTTAGTTTTAACAATTAATTCTGTTAGATGACTACCTTGCTTTATGTTGCAAGTGGAATCTTCATCAATGTTGATTAGAATGTTGAACCTCGAATGTGTAGTCCTTCCACCAGGTAGTAATAATGCAGCAATTCCACTTGAAGCTATAGTAAGAACAATATCTCCTTTTGACCTAATTACAGCAGAGATAGGCTTTCACAAATATGTTTTTCCTATACCTTCATATCCATTAAGGAAAAAAAATTTAACCTTTTGCAATGGAAACTACATCCATTATTTATAGTAAACGGTGTGTTACTCTTCTATCATCGTTGATAAACATCTTTCATTGTCTTTGGTCAATTGTTGCTTATCATATTGCAGTTCATCCAATATAAGTCTATTATTACACTTAGATATTATAGAAATATTAGGGTGAGGCATTGTTAGGTAGTTAGATAAGCTTTTGTTATTACTTTGCAATAGTTTATGGATCTCATATAATGCTAATTTTTCAATGTTTTCCTCCGTGAGATATAAATCTACCCACATAGAAAGATTCTTGTATATATGAAAATGAATAATGTATGTCAATGTCACAAAATTTAAGATAGGAATGGTATAATATGTACTTGGTTGTTGCAATTTACACCTTTGATTATATAGTATATCATCATTCAAATGTGTGCGTGTATTCTACTATACAAACTCAGGTATGTCAAGTTGATTGGATAAAAGTAATGTAGCAAATAATCTTCTCATAAATTATGTGGTTCCTCACTAACTTGCTTGGTTAATAGCATCTATATATTCCTTATCATCATCCAACAAATATTCCTTATCATTATCCAACAAACCAAATGTGTAGCAAGAAAATTTAAATGTAGGATATGTTTTTTTATTAAGAATTCGTATATCTGCATATAACTGGGGACCTTTAACTTTATTTAAAAGAAGTTGCAACTAATAGAGTTCACCACTGCTAAGAGGAACAAAATGGAGTCTACCGATTGAGAACCCTCTTTTCCTTATTGTCCATTCGATATTAGTTTGTTTCCAGACAAACTTAGTAGGAAACTCTGCATATAGTAAAGATCTTACTTCTTCCAATTTCTTATTAGTTTCCATCCAGGCTAAAAACTTGGTTGTTGAAAATGATGGTCAATCTGCTATCTATTGGAGGAAATCATCATCCTCAAAGATAACAAAATGTTGTTCAGGAAAATATAAAGATAATCTCTCAATTGTTGGCTCACAAAAATGAATGTCAAATGCTAATGTCCTCCAAACCGCCTCACATGATGACAAATATCTACGGTCATAGTATAACTTGACCTCATCAGCAATATTATTGTTGTGGACATTATCATTACTTTGGTAAAACCATGTTGTAATCTAATCATGGCCCTTGTTGATATACTTAAACAAATACTTGATAAAGCTTGACTGATTGCACCACTCAACATTAATGTGTAAATTATACTTTAACAATAGATACTTATTATATGGAACAATGTATCTGTTGTTAATTTGATTTCTACCTTTTCGAATTGTTTGCCCATTGTCTCGTCTTCGATAAATTAGAAATATTTCATTATCGATTGTTGTTCTTTCAACATATTTGTTAGGAAAATATCTTATGCATCTTCCATTTTGCATGCATGGAGAGGTTTTGTTTTGTGGACCACATGGACCATGTACCATTAATCTTTGAACGATGTTGAATAGGGCATTGTCAGATTTGCTGTCAAGTATTTTTGCAATAATTATGTTGTCTATATCATCTGGTGTGACATACTTGTTTGTCAGATGTAGGAATACCAAAATATGAGCATGAGAAAGGCCTCATTTTTGGAATTCAATTATGTAAAGGACTGTTTCAATGCAAAGTTAAACATTATCATATTAAAGATGAAGGGTTAGTCTGCATGCAATAAATAATTTCATTTGCTATGTTAAACATGATGAAGGAATGATGTGCAGAACACCAACAAATTGTGTACCTGATACAACTTTGCCAAATACATTTTCTTTTTTTATTTCCCTAATAAGGTGATCAAGTTTTATCTTAAATAAACAACAGAGCAAGTCAGGTCTATCCTTTGCCCTCAACCTACAATACTTTAATGTCCTCAGAATTTCAGGCCATCTCTGATTGCATGTAAACATAATAAATAAATCTTGATAACCTGTCCACTCGTATATTGTCATGGCATCTTGATAATTTTGGAACATGTACTGAGCACCATCGATAAATGTTGAAGGTAAGACAATTATTCTACCTAATCTAGTAGGATTATTTTCCCCTCTTACAATGGTCTCTGATATTCCATTTTACAATTCTATCCTCAATTGTTTTTTATGAGTTCTGATATATGAAATTCATGAGGACTCTATCATAGTATAGGTGTCAACCAAAAACTATTGAAAAAGTCTTCTAGAAAGAAAGAGGATAGGACTTTCATTGTTTCTTTTTTGTAGCCTAAATGCAAGAAACTCTCTCATAGACAATGTTTTTCTACCTCATCTTCATTGTTCTATAGTATTTGTGTCATTCAAGTTTGTTATAAGTGAATAATTGGACGGTGGAATACCTTCCGAATAATCATCTTCACCCCGGGGAAAGAGAAGATGATACTGAAGAGGAAGATATGCAACATTCAATATTGATAGACGTTTAAGGGACTGTGTTTGAGTCTCAATTATTACATCTCTGTCAATTTCATTTGAATCAAAATCACCAACAATAAGTGCTACAACCTTAAATGTCATAGGCAAATTATATCTTCTACCATCCTTACCTCTTTTACCAATTATTTTGAGTTTCATATTTTCCACATTACCCTCATGTATTCGATCTCTAGCCACTCTATATACTTTGACATATGGGTTTCAGTCATCAAGCATGTGTTTTAAATTTTTCACAATGGATGAACTTGGTGAAACATCATCATTCTTCATGCTACATAAAAATACAATGCAAATTTGACAATAATGATCTGGTTAATTATGTTGATAAGTAAACAAACTGTACAACTAATGAATAGAATGCCCAATTAATACAAACTCACCTTACTGCTAACATCCTATTAGTCACCTCATTGTTTGTATCATAAATGTACAACTGTGAAAATTTTGGTGCATCCATTGGCAAGGGTAAAAAGCTGCCTATTCGGTGATAATTTTCTCCGCACAATACAAACATGAGAGGGTCATTTCCGTCATTTACTACTCTATCTATTTTTTTCGTCCATTCATGTAAAGAAAACATCATGTTGAATAACCTGATATTCTAAATGGAAAGCTTGCTTTGATCATTATCGTTGCACAACAGGCTTAACAAAATGAATGGAAGAATTTTGAGGTATGGTAATTTAACTTTTCCTTGTCCACAACATATTCCAAATTTTGGGTTAGGGTTGTTGTACCTCTTATTTAGTCGTTCTAAATACCATACTAATGCATGACAATTCACACTAATATCTTTGATCACCAATGTCCAAAGAACCTATTAAAATTTACCTATGTGTAACCATACTTGGTAAATTAGGTCACAAAAAAAAAATATAATATCAGTTTATAGAGTGAAGATTACAACTTAATTATATGGTCCATTATATGGAATAAAGTAATACAAAATAGAATTATCAATAATCATAGTCATTAATTCGATTATAACAAAATGAGGTCTTTATAAGATAAGGTAGAATGAAACTAACATTTAAAAAATACAAAGCAATTTAATGGAAATTTTTATTAACCTGCATGGAATTCATCTTGATTAGCAATGAGGTATCATGATCTTCAACATTCAATGTGGCTGGTGGTGTTTTCTAGTGGCTGTGAGGTCGATAGCAAACATTTTGTTGGGAATTGAAGACCGTGTTTGGTGGATTTAAATGGGTTGGGTGTTAGAAAGTTAAATTATTACCTGCATTAAATGTGTTTTAGATTTACTTACTTATGAAGCATTGGTTTATTATTATTAAACAGAAAACACCATATTTAACTTATTATAACTGTTGTTAGTTAATGGAGAGTTGTTACCCATACTTGTGTTTAACAAACGTTCAGGCGTCAAAACATTACATGATTCAGTATTTACATCCATATTTATTTCCAGTTCCATGTCTGAAATAATATGTAGTACTTGTTAGTCATGGTATCAGCATATATTTATCCAAATATTGAAAATTTTTGTTGCCTTTCTTTTAATCCTAATTCATAGTAAATGAGATTATTCCCAAAAATTACCTCTATTACCTGAGAAGAAACAATCATTTGTTTGATGATGAATACCTGATTGTGGTATCCCATGAGGTGAATCATAATCATCTGACAAACTGGGGAGCGATTCTAATAAAGGCTTCGTTCTTGTTAATTTCCTATGCCTTTTGTTTGATAAATCCTTTACTGCATTGAATTAATGAAGTCTTAATTATGTTGACATAGTTATGTCAAATATTGACTAATACAAAATATGTTCATAAACTTACTATAAACATTTTTTTGATAAGGGAGAGTTTTCATACATCCTTTTCTTTGATGTAATATTAGGTGTGACCATATTGAAGGATTAAGTATTAAAATCTAAAAGAAAATTTGTTTAAATGTAATGTATGATGTTAATAGTAATGTTTGTCAGCATTAATTAAACATATTTCCATGATAAATGACAATTAAGATAACAGATAGTTACCTGCATGATTTCTAGTAAGATCTTGGTTCGTTTCAATATTAATATTGACATTTATTATAGGTGAAGCTAATTCAATGTCGTCAAAAAGATTGGCACGCAAATTGAAGACATGTTTACCTAGTGTTAAACTTATATGTCTTTTTAATGACAAATAATGGACTGCATTGAATAGTTTGCATTTTAATTATTTTTTGTGATAATATAATTAGTATTAAGGAACTAAGAGAGTTATACAAAGAATGAGTATTATATTTAACATATCATTACTCATATCTGACAATGTCGAAGTAGGACATGTTCTTTAATGCAAATGCGAAGGAAATGTTCTTCATTGGTTGACATTGTGGGCTTAATACAGTGGAAAGGTGGTTGTTGATTTTGCTACCTAATTTCATTATATTCCATCACTATAAACATAATTTCTAAATAATTTGGGGAAATCAAGCTTTACACTGAATGAATAGGTAAGATAAAAAGATTTTTCATTTCATTACTATGGTTGAAACCTACATGAACTTGTGTAGCTTAGGAAAGTAATGTACTATGAAATATGAGTGGTTTCCTTACCAAGTACATGGAAAAGAATGAAATATCAACCCTTATGCAGTTAAAAATTAAAGTTGTTTTGTAGTGGCTATAGACTAAATCACATTTTTAAGATTATAGTAATAAATGAAAACACGAATTTTAAAGCTAAGTACATGATGGCATGATGGATGACACATATTACGAAGTTTATCTCCATTTACCAATGAGCAAGTCACATATCTACTGCAAAAATAATATATTTAATGTTGTACTGGTCTGGAACATGTCAGCATTGACAGCTATTAGCAAAAAAGTTTGTTTTTTTTTCTTATATTCTTATAATAAGTGTAATTTATTTTCACAATTATTGGTTCAAATAGTAAATATATTGACCTTTTGTAATTTGTACATGCAGTATTTTGATCGTGCATATAATTGTAAGTAATATAAACTTAATTAGAACTAATTTAATACATATGAAGATGGGGAATAGGAAATAAAATAAAGAAATATTCTCCATTGAATAATGTGTGTAGGTTACATATATGCTTATATTAAAGTAAATAATGTATTGTTACATCTATATTACATGGAGCAATTACATAATACAAAACAAATGTTGGTGTTACTTTAGGATGGCTTGGAAATATAGTTTGTTTATGATATATCTGGTATGGTGTGCTTTGTTGTTTCACATTTGTTGCTTCAGTTTGTGTAGTAGATTACATCCTCTTACTGGTCTGGTGGAGAGATTGTACTGCTACTGCTCCACTACATTTAAAAACTTCTATATATGGTTTCCCTGTCCTTGAAAAGGTTAACATAGATAACACTTGATTTTAGAACCAGCACAGTACATCATATAATATTTTGTAGAATTAATTCTCCTCAAGAAAATATTAATGAGACAACTAAATTCCTGCAAATCACAGAATGTTAACACGCATATGCATCAAGTATAATGAATTTTCCCAACCATAAAGAACAACAACAATAAAATTTAGGATTTAAACAATAATTCAAACAAAAAGATAAAGCAGCTCACGCTGTAGAATACATAGTCATATTGTTTGGTTATCATCATTGTTTTTTAGTCAAACTACATGGTATCTTTTCAACAAAAAAACAACAAAAGAAAACAATTAATCTAAAAGATTTTCTTTCTTCACAACAACCATCTTCCGAGTCTTGGTGCAGGATGTCTTTGCTATTTGTTCAAGCATAGGTCCATCCACATCACATGGAAGAGAATATCCACTTGTGAAACTTTACTTGAAGGTGTTGCAGAGTCACTCTCATTATCTTTTTCCTAGACATTGAAATGTTTAATTGTTGTTAGCCTATAAACATCAATTAACATATGTATACAATAATGTATAACACACACACACACACACAGAGTTAAGAAGTGAAGCAAGGTACCTTAAAACCATCAAGCATCTGTTGTGCACATAGAACATCTTGCATAGAGTTTTCATCCTGGACTAATGGCTGTAATATATTCAGAAAAGAACAACGGTTGGATACTGTAAGCAGAATTGGTATTAGATTAATGATTATTAAAATAACCTAGGAATTAAACATCGTTTTGGTGGCACCTTCTTCTTCTTCTTCAACCTCCTGACAATTTATAGAAATATTTTATGTTAGGATATAAATAACCCATACCAGTCGATTTAAAAATCAAGGGTTTTTTTGTAGATACCCGAAATCCATGTTTGTTCTCAAATGAATCAATGAGTTCAACATCATCCGAAAAACTTTTGACGGTGTAATTTTGCCACTTACCATTCATGTTCCCTTGATTCATATCAACTTTGAATAGAATCAAGTTTCCAATAAGTTTATCAAATTCTCTAGGGCAGTACAAACACTGAGTACAGAATAATATTAAGTAATGCATCAATGCAAACAACATAAATACAACCGTGATATAACAAAAAGGTAGATAGAAAATATACCCATCCCCCTTCATTTTATTGAATATTTCAGTTGTAAACATATGAAAATATTCAGCAACAATATGATCAAATAGAATAAATGATGCTAATCTAGTGTCATCAATGACATGTAATTGTAGTTTGTACCTAAGAGGTTGTTCTCATAAAAAATTAGAACATGATACATGATATACTTGCTGTTCACAATAGGAAGGGTTAGGGGTGAGCGGGAAAACCGACTCAGCCCAAACCCACCAGAAAACGTCAACGTACAGGTTGAAGAAGAGATTAGATTGCATCAGGTAAGGAGGGACGGTTAGAGGCGGTTAAATCGGTCGGAGACGGGTTCTACAAACCTTATCTCTCGGAAACCGAAACCAACTGACTTCGCCGAAATCCATATTAAGCCAAAGTAATAGGTACAAAATCAACAAAATAATGTTACGAAAAAATTCAAATATAGAAACAACAAAGAAGGCTATATGCAGGAAAACGTAATGAAGCACCAAAATGGATGAAGAAAAAAATGTGGAAAATAATTTGCCACCCATACTGAGAACGTCACTAACATTATATTTCTCACTTTTCCATGAATGTATTACTATACCAACGTTGCTAAGGTATCAGGAAATCCATTGGTAAGCAGATGTGAAGGTGTCATAAAAGTAAATATTTAGTCATAAATGTACACTACAAAAGTAACAAACCACCACTATCAATGAATACAAAGATATGGAAAAATATTTACCTCCAATGCTGATATTATTGATCACTCATCATCATATTAAGCCAAAGACATAGGTACAAAATCAACAAAAGAATGATAAGGCAAAATTCGAATATAGAAACAACCATGAACGCTACATGGAGGAAAACTTAATGAACCCCCCACAATGAATGAAGAAGAAAATGTGGAAAAAAACTTGCCTCCCATACTGTAGTAGTAATTTTAGTACTATATCGACACTGCATAAAGGTATAAAGAAATCCATACAAATAACATATATTGACTCATTAAAGCATCTAACAAAAGTAATGGACCACCATAATGACGGAACAAAAAAAGATGGAAAAATATTTACCTCTAATATGATATTGTTTCTCAATGAACAGTAAAATGTTTAGGCCAAATTGAAATAAACAAACATAAAAGAAGTTTATGTGCAGAAAAACGTAACAAACCACCACAATGAATGAAGAAAAAAATATGCACAAACATTTGCCTCCGGCCAGATTCAAATGTTGCTGACTACATGTTTATGATTACTGGTCATTTTAACTCCAAATGGTAATTACAAATTAAAGAGTGCTTGTTGAAGGCAAGCCTCATTTGAGAGGAAAAAGAGAAGAAACAGGTAACATCATATGCCTATGTTAGGTAGAGATTAGAACCTTAAACGTAAGCGCAACTAAGTAAGGGTGAAAGTAATGAACCCTAAACAGCTGATATCCACCAACATTGATATCAAAGGGAGAACATTTTGTGGAAGGAAATGAATGGTTATCATGAAGAACACTGCGTATATGGAAGTCGATGAATGCGTCCACAAAAATAACTCCAACTAGGGGTACACCCATGTCACAATGTTTAAGGAAGAGGATGACTGAAGGCTAATGGGTTGCTTGATGAATAAGGGTGCAGGTAGTCCAACAGTCTCAAGGTCCGACTGATGACTGTTCGGTTGTTTTATTGATTTAACCAAAATACCCTAAGTCTATGAAAAAAAAATGCATTAACTAAAAAGATCCTTAAAATTTTGGATGGACATGTATGCATTATTCATTCAATGGGAAGAGATGATGCATTTAGGCCGAAATATTGTAAATAGACATTTCTACTTTATATAATAAAGGACGGCTATAATAGTAAATTATTGGGATTACCTTTCTTTTGCATTATTATTAGTATTGATGATCTTTCCTCCTTATTGCATAAAATATCAATGCATTCATTAATTATACATTTGTCAAACTCATGTTTAACCTTTTGTTATTAAATCTCTCCAATTTTAAAATAATCACTATTAAGTTTAACCTTTTGTTATTAAATCTCTCCAATTTTAAAGTAATCACTATTAAGGCATAGTGCACTAAAACATACTTAATTAACATAAAGACCTAGTAATGGTTTTAAAGGATGGTGTTACTTTTAGCATTTTTTTTTTAAAAAAAAACCTTTTTACATTTTTTAGAATAAAGCATAATATATTATTTTTTGTTTTAAAAATTTATTTTTTTAATATTATTAATGAATTTTAAAAATATATTTTTAAAATGTAAAATTTAAATTTTAAAAATAAATTTTTCAAAAAAAAAAAGAAACGTTGCACTCTTTTATAATAATGTTTTGATATAAAAATTTTAAAAAAAGTGAAAAATATAAAAAAATGTAAAAAATAATTTCCTTAATCCTTTATTTGATAATATAAAAAAGAAGAAAAAATTATTTTTTAAAATTGAATAAATTTTATTTTTTTTATTTCTACAAGGATGGATGAAATTAAAATTTATAGAACTCATAATAAACATTTCTCTCCTCCTCATATCAGAAAATGGCGAAGGAATTTTTTTTTATTTTTTATTTATTTAAATTATTAAATATTTTTAAAAATAAAAAATACATCAATAAAAATTGAATTTTATTTTTTTATAAATTTATATAAATCAATTTTTTTACTTCTATATTTTTTTATCTGTTTAAATAAAAAAAACTTTTTTATTTTTTCTTATTTTTATCAATTCAAACAATTTATTTTTTTATTATATTTTTATTTTATTTCTTATTTTTCTATTGTTTTTTACTATTTTTTTATTTTTTAATTTATCCAAACAAACCATAAAAGATTTCTGGCTGAGATTTGGGCTACACGTTAATGGTCCATCTCATTCCAATATCTTTGTTGCTAAAAAGCATCATAAGCAAGCCTAGTTTCATGTTTTTGCAGAATGCTAAGCCCTATTCTTCAGATTGGGTTCAAAGTCAAATCAGCCCACCAAACCCAATTTATAGATATTAAATAGTTTGGGTATCACGTTTTTCTCTTTTTTGGTTCTGGTAGTTTCTTTAATACCATATGATCATTTCTTCATAATAATAATATAACTAATTAATTTTTTTTATTATTTTCTCTATGGTCAGGAATTCAGTTACAATTTCTTAAAATTCTCATGATTATTCTAAACGTTATACAAAATAAGTCTTCATTTTTTTTTAATTTTAAATCTAACATAACAAATTTTAAATATATATATATATATGTAATTTTTTTATTATATATTTTACAAATATGATTTATAATATAGTTATCGTTTATTTTGAATTTTATACAGATATAAATTTAAGATATTATATTTAAATAAATATTTTAATTTTAAATATTATATTCGTAAATATGTATATATATTTTGAATCTCAAAATTTTAAATCTGTATAAAATATATCCTATTATCATTTATTTGAAAAATTGTAAAAATTTACAATATAATCATTACTTTTTTTAAACTTATATATATATAAATAATATTTTTTAAATAAAATAAATTTATATTAAAACAATATTCATACAATAAACTTTATATATACATAGGTATCATTTCCTACTTTAGATCTTATATAATAAAAATATTTTTTAAAAATATAAAACTGATAATATATATATATATATATATATATATATATATATCAAAATAGTTTTATGAAGAATGATATTTGTACTTACAACAATATACCATCCATTCTAATACATCTTAATTTATTGGTAAAAATTTTTATAAAAATTATTTTATTAAAAAATTATTATAATAACAAACATACATGAATAGACATAAATATATATGTCCAATATTTTTTAATTTTGATATTGATATGGGATCATAACCTTACCTGCGTTTAGTTTGACGGTGACCTATATGTGTAGAGTTTTTATATATTATATTCTTTTTTCCGTAAAAATTCTCGAAAGCTTAGTGGGTTTGCATTTTGCGTTGAATATCGAGACCACGTCCCTTTCCATGCATATACCGGTACAAGATAAATTCTTTCTTTGCACGTGTAAATATTATTCATCTAAATTTTTTATTCAACAATTAATAAATTTAAAAAAAATTTAAAAATAAAATATATATAATAATTTATATTTATATATAAATAAATATATGTTATTATTTATATAGATAAGAAAAAGTTATTGCATGTTTTAGTTATCATGCTTTTGTATACTACAGGAATATATTACTTTCATTATAAATTTTAAGTAAGATTAAATAAAAATAATTGTAATAACACAGTTAACTATGTAATTATTACTATTTATTAATAATTTTTTATTTTAAAAAATTTTCCTATTAAAATGAGTTTAAATTTAGACTGTGTATATAATGTATGTACAAAATATGTATTAAATGATATGATTAATTTTGATTATGTTTTATTTCATAATTAAATTATTTATTTTAAATAATAGTTATGGATTTATACTTTTTCATAATTTAATAAAATATGATAGAATAATTTACTAAATAAATGACAAAAAATTCTTAATAAACCTTTATAAAATTGGCGCAATTAGCTTCGGTACATTGCGCTTGGTCACGTGTTTTGTTTTGCTGGTTCATGTTTATCCTCTTTAACTTTTATTCCATTGATGGGGTTCACAATTAATTAAATTTAAATAAAATGAATAAGATCCTAGCCCTACCTCATGAATTGTTTGATTTATTTCAAAGTCAAAAATATTGTCTCATCTTTAAAGTGTTTGGGGTCATTGTCATTGATGTGTACCAAGCCTGAAAAGAAACTGTTTGCCTTTTTTCTCCTTCAGTACGCTCAATGTGAAGAGTTTCTCCTTTTCTCTTCTATTTGTTTTTTATTTTCATGTTCATATATAAGAGTAGGAATAGATAAAAAAAAATAATATTAAACTAAAAAATAAACATAGGATTAACTATTCGTTTGGCTAAAAGAAAAGAAAATTAATGTTAAAAAATGAGACCATACTAATTAGATTTAAAGTACAAACGAAGGTATGTTTACAAAATAAATTATATAAAAATGATAATAAGTTAGTCAACTAATTTAACAATGTATAATCAAATTAACTAATAAATAAAAATATATTTTTCGCAATGTAACCATAATTTGAAATTATATATATAATTTTTATATTTGAATTTGGGAAATATAACTATTTAAAATTAAATGATGTTTAATAAGGTAAAGTGAAATACTAAAAAGATTGCGGAAAAATGTGAAAGTATCATTAGGAATCGATTAGAAGTAGATTGAGGAAAGAATCTACACTATCATTTAAAGTATCATCGCATGCTGTAAAATCATGTAAAGTAAATAAAGAACTCATTTTAATATATAAATTTACTTTACTTTTTAAAAAAATTAAATTAAATAATTTTTTTCTTAAAATTAAGGTAATATTTTTTTAATTTTATTCTCATTTAACTATTTTTATTAAATGAAATGAGGTAATATAAATCAATTTATACTTTAATCTTGATAATTTCAATTTAGCAAAATATAATATTTGATGATTTGTTTAAACTTCCCTAAACGTTGAGAGATCTATTACCTTTGAAAGCAATAAAAGTTGTGACAATTATTTAGGATTTAGCAATAAGACATGTAGAAAGAACTCTAACATGATACAGTTCATAAATCCTATTTATGAAAGAATTTTCTACCAAATTGCCAAAACTCCTCCGACATTCAAAATAATATAAATCGAAATATTGTTTATTATGCAGATATTTCGTTGTCATCATGCTTATAATTTTTGCGAGTTTTGGTCCTGAAAAAGACGCCAAACCCTTATAGACTTGTAACATTAATTAGGAACACGTATTGGATTGACTTTCGTGTGCTGTCACCTGTCACCTGTCACTGCTATTCACGCACAACAACTTCATATTTATCTATTATTATTATTATTACTGTCTTTGGTCACAACACCGAACCTTGCAGTATCGTGCAGATTCTTTTTGTCTATTCTCATGACCCCATCTACCGTTTTCTTCTTTCCTTTCCCTTAATTCATAATTTATCAGTAATATTTAACATTTTTAATTTTTAATTAGAATATTTTGTAAAAATAAACAGAAATACACCCACAAAACAGAGTGGAAATACTCATGTTCCAACCAATGTGAGAAGGAAGGAGTATGTTAAAATTGAAGATCAAACATTTCTCACAAATTTATTGACAAGCATGTGTCAATTGCCTCAAAATTGTGTTCTACAAATTAATATACCATGGGTGTGGGTGGAGTTTTATCATACAAAAACAAAATAACAATGCAGACAAAAATCAATTTATAAAAACACCAATTCAAAATGTTTAAAATAAGTTGTAGGGGTTAATTATAATTCAAAATATGACGCATCTCATATTTAGTTTCTATTAATTTAAAATTAACTAAATAATCACCTTAAATTCAATCAACAAAAATGGATTCAACATTAAGGGTTAAGTTATACCTAATTTAATTAATCTAAATTACCAACTGATTAACTTAACCTCAATTAAGTTTTTAAATAATCATTCCTAATTTTACCTTTAATTATTTTAAATAAATATCTTATCAAAATAAGTATTGGTGTTTTAGTATATATAATATATTTTTAAATTATATAACTGTATATATTTTACATTTAAAAATATAAATATATAAATTTTACGAAATATTCTTTGGAAGGGAGAGGTTGAGACATACCTTTATTTTCTTAAACACATCTTTGATGTAAAGTTTTTAAATTATTATTCAAATTATTGTATAATTAAATAATTTTTATAATATTATATTTAAAATTATTTTTATAATAATTTTAATTAAGTAATAATATAATTATTTATATTAATAATATATTAAAATTAAATTTTTAAAAAATTTATATTAAATATTATTGATGTTTAAAAAAATTGAACTCCCACTTTAAATTATGATTGGGGAATAATGGTCTAAATTTGGTAGGTAGTTGATTGACGGGTACTTTTGACATGCATTTAAAAAATTGTGTGATCTATACTTTTTAAAGGCATTTTCTATATAAAGGAACGTCTGAAAATGCATCATCTTGTCTCTCTCTGCATCAACAAAAAGATGACCAGTGTAGTGTAGGATCTTAGTTTATTTGTGTTTTGTTTTTTCTCTGTACACTGTACAGTGACCGAAGGGGTTGTTTTAGCTGAAAGAGGGGCCTAGGATTTTAATATTTTTTAGAAGAAATAGTAAAAATAAAAAATAAAAATAGGATTTTACTTTTTAGATTATTCACCTTATAGTATTAGTTATTAATATGATATTATTTACGCTCACGCAAAACAAATCAGAAATCGCGATTGTGGAGATTCTGAGTAGTTGGTTTAACTAAACTTTTTGTAATCCAGATGTTACAATATATCATTATTTGAACTATGGGAAAGAACGCATATTCATAAAATAAGGTTCAGTTTGGGATTCGAGGAATCACAGCACACAAACAGAGCAAATAGTTGGCGCTTCTCTTCCTATTCTTACTTTAATATTATTATTAACAATCAAATTTAATCTCTTATAAAGTTAACTATAAAAATATTTCGTCACAATTATGCTTGAAATACACAACTTTATTGAATTTTTGCTCTATGGTTATAATAATTATCTAACATAGTTATCATTTTAAAAAATTTCATACTATTTGAACATTTTAATTGCATTATGCAATATCTGATTCTAAATATAATCTTCAAAAGAAATGAAATTATGAATTTATGACTTGTACACGACTTTAATTATTATATATTGTAAGATTTATAAAACTGAGTCGTTTATACAGAATTCGCATATAATGTTTTCTTATTTAATTATTAAGATGTGTAGAAATGAAATAGGAGAATTAAATTTATTTGAATAAAATGACAATTTAAATCTTGATGTCATTGTGGCAGCATCCGGAGAATTTCAATATTGATATGGGCCCCTTGGCGTAGTCCCTTTGTAAAGTTGAGTCTGAACTATACGGTTTGCTTTCCATCTGTTCTCTCTTCCGATATATTTATTAGTCATATACGCTTTGAAAAATCTCGACAAACGATTTCAAAATGCTTTTAAGTGTCGATAGAATTTTATATGTTTGTTTTAATGTAATATTCTTTTATGAAATTTATTTCTTATGTTGAGGAAGAAAAACTTCAAAATTTAAATTTTATTAAATTTACATGATAAATATTAAATATTGGGATTTGCTAATATCATTAGTTATATGGTATTTATTAATGAAAATTAATAAAAAAAATAAACCTTTATATATTTTTAATTTTGTGTTTTTCTTTTCTCTTTTTCCCCACAATTAGAAGTTACTTTGGGACTGCATCTTTCTCTTACTGGCAGGATAATGACACACTCTTTGACTAATCCTTCCAATAAAAATACGTAACTTGACAGGATGTGGTAGTCTGTTATCCTTTTAGAATTTCTCTTATTTGATTACAGTGAAAGATAGAAGAAAAATAAAGGGTAAAAGATATTTAGAAAATAAAATTACGTTTTTATCAATTTCTTTTGGTAACAACAAGATGTTTTTATCATTTGATTAAAGAGGAAAGAAAAAGATTATCCGGAATTTGCATAAAGAAAATATCTTTAACTTGAAGAAAAATAAGAGAAAAAAATTATACCAAAATAACACATTTATTCGTTTCACTAATTTACCTATTTTAATTTTTATTTTATATTAAAAATATATAAATTTCATTTAATATAATTAATTCTATCCACTTAATAAAATAACCATTATTATTTATTTTCTTTTATTCATATAAAAAATTAACTTTGTTTTCCAGTCTCCCTTTTCTCTCCGCGTTATATTAATGAAAAATTCTTTTTTTCCTCTCTCCGATTGAAGTAAAGACCATCCGATTTGTTTATTTTTCATCTTGTTATTACAAGGTCCTGTTATAAAGCGAGAAAACCTATTTTACCATACTATTTTATTATTATGTTTAACTTTAGAAAAGCTGAAAAAGAAAATAAAACTGTAAAATAAGATAAATAATGCAATAGAAAGATAAAAAAATGAATTATAAAAAATATATGTAAGAAATTTAAAAGTACCGAAATCCAGCTAAGAGGGTGACTCAGGTGTGACTATTTCTTGCTCGTAATTTTAAACATATAACGATGCTTAAATATGGTGCGGTAGCCATAAAGAAAGAACACGTGCGTGTGGGGTCTCTGCGGGAATGAGTGAACAGAAAAAAGAAGTATAATGGGATTGATTAAACACAGGGATTGGCTTGTACAATTTTATTTTGAGTCCTGATTGGTTCATATTTTTATTTTGTTAGAATTGATAATAGGAAAATGTAGTCCAATATTATGGATTGATGGAAAGAAAACCGAAAATCACGTCGTTCGAGACTAATTTTATTGTTACCAGTGGCAATTCATATGAACTTGCAATTCATATGAACGCCCAAAATTAGAGATGCCAAGACCGCAAAGTCTGCTATCCAAGTCCAACCGATGACCATATCCTCACGGAAGCTGTGACTCCTTACCTAACCATACAAATTTAATAAATTCCTGAAAATTTTTTAATACATTTTTAAAAAATAATTAATTTATTATTTATATAGATGAGAAAGGAAAAAGAATTGGAACAAAAATGTTGCTGAATCTGCACAAAATTTTATCAACCGACCAATTGCAGAATTATTTACGCACATACATACTCTTCAAGTTTCTAAAAGTTACTTGATAATTGATATTTTCTCTTTATTGTTTTTCCTTCCGCATGCACTCCCATTTTTTATTAGCTTATGAATAGTATAATGATACATAATTAAAATGTAACATAAATTTTATTATAATTTAAAAAATTGACACTTCAAAAATTGAATAATAAAATAAAATTTAAATAAATTATTAAAATAATTTAATTCATGTATTGAATGCATAATAAAATCCTAAAATAAAGTGTCAAATAATCTTTTAATTTTTATCATATAAACATTCAATAATATGATCATTAGCATCTGAGTTAAAGAAAAATTTAATAGAGATTGTTCTAAGAGTTTATATATGAAATTAAAATACCTTAAAAATCCTCCTTTCAAAAATTATACTTTTAACCTAAAATTAAATATAATAAGATAAATTTTTAACAAAGTAACTAGATATTATTTTTTAAACGAAAATTTTCACCTAAAAAAACTACAAAAATTAAAAAATAAAGTTATCAAGTCAGATAAAATTGATATTTTTCATTTAATGTTTTGCACTCCCTTTCGAGATAATGAAAATTATTAAAAAAAAAATCATCTCAAACTTCCCTTAAAGCAAGTTATGTGTAAACAATTGAAGAACTTAAACTAAATTTATATTCGATGTCTTAACTTTCTATAGAGAAAGAAATTATCAAATAAATATTATCTTTTTTATATAAATATTTTTATACTCCGCCAAGATACTGACCAATCTATCTTTGATCGAATTGGCTAGTCAATATCTTAACTCTCACCTGGCCACCAAATTTTATTTATCTAATGTAACTCATTAATCTTTTGATTTATATTACTTATTCAGCTACAAAATTATTATCAAATGATTCTAACGTATTATTGTACATATATAATATAACAAATCCATTTCATTTAAAGCATTTAACTTATATTAATATAATATAGTTTATCTTGAGGACAATGAGAAAAATTGTAATTTTCGAAAACTTCTTTTAACATTGGTAATATTTACAGGTATTGTTAATAAAATTAATTTATACTTGCCATGGACTAATAATTTTTTAGAAATTTTTGTAATATCATAATTTTAAAATTAAATTAAGATATCAATATCACAATATCAAAATGCTCTTCAAACTTAAAATTTATTTTAACATTAATATAAAACTAAGTTTCTATAGAAAAATTAAGATTACTAAATTTATA
The DNA here is from genome assembly GCA_037954105.1 of Canavalia gladiata. Taxonomy (NCBI): domain Eukaryota; kingdom Viridiplantae; phylum Streptophyta; class Magnoliopsida; order Fabales; family Fabaceae; genus Canavalia; species Canavalia gladiata. The sequence continues at coordinate 11,758,497 of CM075665.1, read as the reverse complement.
TTTTTAAAGGATAAGACAAATATGGAGAAAGAGAGGGGCAAGGAACAACGTTAGAAGAGAGAAAAGAAGGCAGGGATAAAGGATTTTTTAATGTTAGTGATGCTTGGATAACGCTTGCGGTAGAACTCCAAATTGCAGTTGGAAAATAATTTTCATGTAATTTTACTTTAAATAATAATTGAAGAACAATTATATGACAATTCACTTTAAATTTATTTTGAAAGATATTATATGATAATTATTTTTAAAGTATAAATAAAATTGTTAAAATATTTTTTATTTTATTATTATTATTATTATTATTATTATTATTATTATTATTATTACAATTTATCATTATAATTTTATTATTGTTATTATATTTATCTATCTTATTTTTAGGAATAAAAATAAATCGAACTAAGTTAAGTGGGATAGAAATAAATGGAATTAAGTTAGATTTCAAGTATTTGAATAGGGTTTATTTTAAAATTTTCAAATCTAAGTTAAACTAATTATATATTATAGATTATTTTGTTTTCAATATTTATCCTGTTTGTAATTTACAAAATTTACAAACTTGCTTTAAAATTTACAACATAAAAAAAATTAATAAATAAATTTAGAGTATATTTAAATGAATAATTAAAATAATTTTTAAATATAAAATTTATAAAATAAAAAAGTTATTAAATAAATTTAAAACAGTAATATATATATATATAATATTTAAACAAATTATCTAAAATTTTATTTTAAAAATAAAAAATTATTTAGAATTTTTTGATTTAAATTAAAAAATAAATTTTTTAATTTTAATAAATTATATAAATATATTAATATTATATAAATAAATATAAATATAATATATAAAATAAATAAATTTTTAAATAATTTAATAATTTTTTTATAAATTAAGTTTAATTTATTTATTTAAAAATATTTTTAATAAATCTGAGCTTATTTAATTTACTTTTATTTTTATTTGTCTTATTCATTATCATTTCTATTATCTAGCAAACTTAATTTAAAAAAATATATTATTTGAATTTAAAATTTAATTTAATTATTTAAAAATAAAAATCATAAAAATTTAAAATTAAATATTATAAAATTAGAAACTAGTTTTAATTTTAAATATTTTCAAAACTTAAAACTAGTAACTACATAACGAACATGGTTCAAGGGTTGAAAATATTTTTATTCTCTGTTAAAATTCATTGTCTAAAAACTATAGTATATATCTTCATCAAACAGTTTAAAATTATTTTTAAATTAATTTAAAAATAGATAAAAAAATCAAATCATTTGCTTATATTTCTCTATCTTATACCTTTTCAAATAAAAGAACATAGTTTTAGTTTTTTAAGATAAAATATTATTTTATGTATAAATTTATTATAAAAATTATTCAAACTAATATTACTTCTTTTATTATATTTTATATAATATATATATATATATAAGATTTAGGAAGAAGAAATTATTTTCAACAAAAAGTGAAGTCGCCACCAAAATTTTAATTTATTTTAAAAGGAAAAAAAATTGAAAAAATCCTTTGAAATAAAGATTCTAAATATTACGAATAAGGAAGGTATTAGCACCTCATTCGTCCATCCAGAAGAACGGTACCCTTTACTAAACTGTGCAACTAATTAATCCTAAATTTAAACAAATGACAAGATCCAAGCATACAACTAATGATGTCGAAAAGGAAAAAACTAGACAATTATACAATAGTGAATAAGTAGTACAAAAATATTTATTTACATGTGAGAGAAAAAAAAATTAAATATGTACATAGAATAGCCTGACAGAAATCTAAATTCTGCTCCTACGTATTTCTCGGTGCGATGGGAAACTCAAGGCAACGTAGTTCTGTATTTAATGATTCAGAAATAAATTACGGAGACTTTTAAGAAACATTCAAATTGAAAATTATATTTTGGAGGAAATGAGATTTGTAAAAGGAAAAGTACAATTGAAAATATTTGTTTTTAATTTTTGTCGAGTACACACGTGCGCGTAAAAGTTAAGACAAACTTGGATTGCACGTAAATCTATATGATTCCTTAAATGCGGCAAGATAGAGTAATCTATACATACGCATCTAAAATTCGTTGTGTGAGATTAAAATATTTAAATTAAATATATGAAATAATAAATTTACACTCAACTTATTTAAGAAAATTTTTAGTAATACTTTGAACCCACATATGCACAAGGTTTAAGACAAATGTAGGTTGCACTTAAACTCATATGACTCTTCAAACACAATAAGATAGAGTGATTTACACATATGCGTCTAAAGTTCATTGCATGAGGTTTAATTTTAAAACATTTAAGTTGATTATATAAAATGATAAATTTAAAGTTAGTTTATTTAAAAAAAATTAATAATATTTGAAAACATCATATACACAAAGTTTAAGACAAACGTAGGTTGTACTTCAACTCATACGACTCTTCAAACACGATAAGATAGAGTAATCTATACATATGCGTTTAAAGTTCATGGTGTAGGATTTGCGATATAAAAATAAAATAAAAATTATTTAAATATATAACAATAAAAATAAGAAAACAAATTATTTTCTTGTGTATATTATTATCATATTTTAATTCAAAATTCAATAATAATAAATAGATTATTCAAAACTTATTTTACAATTTATATATACATAAGAAAGTTTGATTTTGCCTCTTTTATTTTAAGATTTAATAATTACAGATTTTAATAATTTTATTGTAAATTTATTTTACGAAAATATTAGACAAAATTTATGTTAGAATTTTTGTTTTATAATATTTTTATTCTACAAGAATATTAGAAGAGAGAGAAATAAATAATTAAAAATTAAAAATTAAAAAATTAATTTTATAATCATTTTATTTAAAATTAAATGACAACTTATTCCAAATCTATAATATTTGAACATATGTAAAATCAGATTATTTTATTGTGAAAGAAAAGGTTATTTTAAATCTATGTATAAAACATGTTAAGAGATATTGATTTATTTTTTTAAAAAATAAAATAAAATAAAATTATTTCATTAAATTAGACTGTTTGTTTTATTTTACTTTTTTAGCATAACTTATTTTTATCTAAAAAAAAATGAGCCCAACTTATTTTTTTGTTTGGGAACTGTTTGCTTTAGTTTTTTTGCTTGGGAAGGTTATAGGCCTGCTTCAATTAAAAATCTGGTCTCAAGTAGGAGGAGATAAAAAAAAACCAAATAACTTGCTCTTGCATGATTTAAACTCGGGTCTCTAAAGAGACTTAGTCTTTAATCAACCACCAAACTAAACTCATTCTTATGTTTAAAATGCTACATGATTTTATTTAACTATTAACTAAAGCTTGTGCCTATACTATTAATAAATTGAAACCCCTTTTCTTCTTTAACGAAAAAAGACGCCACCCTCTTCTTCTCCAGATTTGGGGTTTTGTTACATTTAAGGTTTAGGTAGTCTGGGAAAGAAAGGGAAACTGGATAGCCGTTTGGGAACCGGGTAGCAGCGTCTTGGCTTAGGAAGCGAGAGCCACCGTCACCGGGAACAGCGGAGCGGAACGGAAACTCCTTGCCGTGACTGGTTTCAAGTCGAAGGTACGGTGACTCTAACGGCAATGGAAGAAGACGATTAGAGCTTGCGGTGGTTAGGGACAAGAACAATGCTACGCAAACTGGGCTTGCGGTGGTCGGAGATGACTCCCGACAGCGGTCGTGACAAACTAAAGGTGAGCGTTAGTAAGCTTAAGGTGAGGAACAAAATGATATTTTTATTCTTTATTTTAAAAATTCCTATACTTATCTATTGTTAATTATTATATATTTGTATATTTGTTTTGAAAAAGGAATAAGAGATTGGTTGTTATTTGACTATGGGATTGATGGATTTGTTGAGGGCGGGGTGGTTGTTTCCTATGATCTTTATCACGGAAGGTTTATTGACAACCAAACAGACAGAAGCTGTAGCCATGTCTAGATGTTTCGATTTTGATTATTTACTTAACCAAAATTACTTATATCCTTATGAACATGTATGTGATTGGATTTGGAAAAGAGTAACTTGGGATGTTTTGAATCTGATTACTTGTTTTGAATCAAAAGCTAGCATTATTCCTAATATGTTCATTCAACTCTAATAGGATTTATCAGTAAACTAGAAAGACAACAAATATCCACAAGTAGTTACAATATAATATAAAACATGAGTCATGAACTCACCTGAGCTCAATGGCTTTCAGAAATTAAATTTCTTTGAAGATCAGTTTTGTTTACTCCGGAAAAAAAAAACTGGGAATCAGTAGCTCTTCCCCCACAAAAAATAACCTCCCTTGAAAAAAATTTAAGGTTTCATTTTATAACTAACAAATCCTCAATTTTGCTTAGCAAATAGGAACCTTTTTCTCATTGCATTTTCCTTTACCAGTTATGCCAATCTGATCTCTGTAAAATCACATAACCACTCCCTTATTCTATTTTGCATTTTGTTTTAGTTTCCTTTTCTTAAATCAGACTGGGGTTTCAACAAATTTGGGTTCTGTCACTTATGTTTGCTGTTGCTCAACCACGTCTGCTTGTCACATGTTTATTCCCTGCCCCTTTGCTTTTACCCTGCCAATCTTTGTGCTCATTTGTTGTTTTCAGTAAAAGAAAATAGGGGTATTCACAGTTGCCCTTCTTTACTTGATTCTTAGTAGATGACACGAATAATGAAATTATTCAAATTATCGTAGTAAGAAACAAGTAAAAACGTGAATCACCCCTCTCTTTTTTTTAGATATGAAACAATCGGCAGGAGACTTAAGAACAGACGAATATGAATGCCTTAAAATTTAAAAGAAGATAAGCACGAGATTCTTGAAATATAAAAACAGGCACCCTCAAGGGCATTGAAATTTGAAAATATATAAGCTCGAGAGCCTTGAAATTTAAAAGCAAGCAAACCTCGAGGGCTTTTGTAATTTGAAAACAAAACAAGCTCGAGGGTTTTGAAATTTAAAAGCTGGTAGGCTCGGGGGCCTTGAAATCTAAAAATAGATTGGCACGAGGGCTTTTGAAATTTGAAAGCAAACAAACTTGAGGGTTTTGAAATGTAAAAGCAGGTAGGCTCGGGGGCCTTGAAATCTAAAAACAGATTGGCACGAGGGCTTTTGAAATTTGAAAGCAAACAAACTTGAGGGTTTTGAAATTTAAAAGCAGGTAGGCTCAGGGGCCTTGAAATCTAAAAACAGATTGGCACGAGGGCTTTTGAAATTTGAAAACAAACAAACTTGAGGGTTTTGAAATTTGAAAGGAGGTAGGCTCAGGGGGGCTTGAAATCTAAAAACAGACAGGCACGAGGGCCCTAAACATAAAAGCAGACAGGCATAGGGGCCTTAAATATAAAAAAGCAGACAAACACGAGGGCCCTAAATATAAAAGCAAACAGGCCTCGAGGGTTTTGAAATTTGAAAACAAACAAACTCGAGGGCTTTGAAATTTAAAAACAGGTAGACTCGAGGGCCTTGAAATTTAAAAGCAGGTAGGCTTAGGGGCCTTGAAATCTAAAAACAGACAGGCACGAGGGCCCTAAACATAAAAGCAGACAGGCACAAGGACTTTAAATATAAAAGAAAATAAACACAATGGCCTTAAAACAGTAAAAGCAGATAAGCACGAGGGCTTTGAAATTTGAACGCAGATAGACTCGAGAGCCTTAAAATATAAAAGCAAACAGACTCGAGGGCCTTGATATTTAAAATAAAAACCTGACAGGCACGAGGGCCCTAAACATAAAAGCAGACAGGCACGAGGGCCTTAAATACAAAAAAAAAGCAGACAAACACGCACGAGGGCCCTAAATATAAAAGAAAATAAACATAGTGGCCTTAAAACAGTAATAGCAAATAAGCACGAGGGCTTTGAAATTTGAACGCAGATAGACTCGAGAGCCTTAAAATATAAAAGCAAGCAGACTCGAGGGCCTTGAAATATAAAAGCAGATAGACACGAGGGCCTTAAAATTTAAAAAACAGACAAGCATAAAGGCGCTAAACATAAAAGCAGACAGGCATGAGGGCCTTCAAATATAAAAGCAGACAGGCACAAGGGCCTTAAAAGTTTAAAAGCAGATAAGCACAATGGTCTTAAAACAATAAAAACAAATAGACTCGAGGGCTTTGAAACATAAAAGCAGATAAGCACAAGGGCCTTAAAATTTAAAAGCAAGCAGACTCGAGGGCCTTGAAATATAAAAACAAGTAGGCTCGAGGACCTTGAAATTTAAAAGCAGGTAGGCTCAAGGGCCTTGAAATCTAAAAACAGACAGGCACGAGGGCCTTGAAATTTAAAAAAAAAAAGGCACGAAGGCCCTAAACAATAAAAATAGATCAGCATGAGGACCTTAAAATAGAAAAACAGATAGACACGAGGGTCTTAAATTAACTAAAATAAAAAATGTTGACTATTTAAGTTTTTTTTTTAAATCCTTTGGCTCCTTTCAGTGACAAAACGCCCAATGCTTCGAAGATGGAGGATGACTTGCTTGATTTACAACTTGTTCACCAATTGGAAAAGTGGCTTGCCCTATAACTGGTTTGCTTCCATTTTTTAATTAAATTTCAATTACTCTTGACAACTGACGAAGTAATTGTAAAACTTATCAAATAAAATGGTAAATATTTATTTTCAGTATATGTTCATAAAAAAATGCAAATTAGACTAATAATATAGAGTGAAATGGAAAGATCATATTTATATGGGGAAAGATTATGTTTACAACGAGGATTCTACTAGAGGGAAATAAAGGAATATGAAAAGGAGGAAAATCAAAAGAGTACAGGTAAGTGAAATTCAGGAAAACCTAGAGGTAGGCTATAATTCAAATATAACTCATGCCTCATATCCATAACCTTGAGCATCTCAAAACCTACTGCTTTCAATCCATTTTTTCCAGTTTGTGGTTCAAAACCCACTATTTTCAATCCATTTGCCCCAGTTTGTGGTTCAAAACTCACTGCTTTGCCCCACTTTGCAAGTCAAAGTCATCCTAAGTCTTTCCTTTCAAGTAAGTTCATTAGTTGACCCTAATTTTTTCCTGAGCCGCTCTTTCGAGTTTTCCACTCAATGGGCCGCTCTAACTTTTGCCCAGGTTGCGCATTTGGGTTTTCAACCTAGCGAGCTAAATTTTCATTTTCTTCATTCAATTTTCTTTTCTCTTTTTTTTGGCTTTGTTTTAGGCAAAATATTTTTTTACTCCGTCGGAGTTTATAGGATTCGGAAGATCCTTCCCATCCATATCTGCGAGGATCAAAGCCCCTCCAGAGAATGCTTTCTTCATCACATAAGGTCCTTCATAATTTGGAGCCCATCTTCCTCTGAAACCCTTATGAATCGGCAAAATTTTCTTTAGCACTAGCTCCCCTTCATGAAAATCCCAAGGACATACCTTCTTGTGTAGGCTCTTTTCATCCTTCTCTGATACAATTGACCATGACACAAAGCAGCTAGCCTCTTTTCTTCGATAAAGTTCAATTGTTCAAAATGGAACCGAACCCATTCTGCTTCTTCTAAACGGGTTTCCATTATGACTCGCAGTGAAGGGATTTCGACCTCAACAGGAAGTACTACCTCCATTCCATACACCAGAGACAAAAGGGTTATCCCAGTTGAAGTACGAACAAAAGTTCGGTAGCCATGCAATGCAAAAGGAAGCATCTCATGCCAATCTCTGTATGTTATCACCATTTTCTGAATGATCTTCTTGATATTTTTATTGGCTGCTTCTACTGCCCCATTCATCTTTGGACGATAAGGAGAAGAGTTGTAATGTTCAATTTTGAAATGATCACAAAGTTCTTTCATCATCTTGTTGTTTAGGTTGGTGCCATTGTCAGTAATAAGTTTGCAAGGTAGACCTAACGACATATCAATTCCTTCTTTACAAACCTAACTACAACATTTCTTGTCACGCTGGCATATGAAGCTGCTTCTACCCATTTAGTAAAATAATCAATTGCTACAAGAATGAAGCCATGGCCATTGGCTGCCTTGGGTTGAATGGGACCAATAACATCCATTCCCCACATTGAAAAGGGTTATGGTGAGGACAAAACATTTAACTCCATAGGTGGAAGATGGATATTATCAGCATAGGTTTGGCACTTGTGGCAAGTCTTTGCATACTTGAAACAGTCATTTTCAATGGTTACCAATAATACCCGGCTCTTAAAATCTTCCTAGCCGTTGTATGTCCATTAGCGTGGGTGCCAAAGGATCCTTCATGAACTTCTTTAATAATCCTTTATGCTTCGATGGCATTGACGCATCTGAGAAGAATCGTGTCATGATTTCTCTTATAAAGTACATCCTCACTTAGAAAGAAACTCATTTCCAGTCTCCTTAGAGTTTTCTTGTCCTTTTCAGAAGCACCGAGAGGGTATTCTCTGTTCTTGATATATTGCTTGATATCATGATACCATGGTTTTCCGTCTGATTCTCCCTCTATTGTCTGACAGTATGCTGGTTGATCGCGAGTTTCCATCCTTATAAGTGGCATATCTTTATCGTGGCTTATCTCAAACATTGATGATAAGGTAGCTAAGGCATCGGCCAACTGATTATCTTCTCGAGGAATATGATGAAAAGAAATCCTCTTGAATTGCTGTATCAATTCTTTGATGTGAGCTTGATAAGGGATTAATTTTGCATCTCGAGTTTCCCATTCTCCTTTTAGTTGATGGATTACCAGAGCTGAATCACCATATACTTCGAGGATCTTAACTTTAAATTCAAATGCCAACTGGATTCCCATAGTGCATGCCTCATATTCAGCCACATTATTTGTACAATCAAAGCATAGTCTTGCTGTGACAGGGACATATTTTCCTTCTGGGGAGATTAATATTGCTCCGATCCCATGTCCTAAGGCCTTGGAAGCTTCATCAAACATTAACCGCCATTTTTCTTCTTCAGAGGGATCTTTGTTGTCAAACAATGCCATTATATCTTCATCAAAAAACTCATACTGCATTGATTGGTAATCATTCACAGGTTGGCGTGCCAAGTAATCTTCCAAAGCACTACCTTTGATGGCCTTCTGAGTGACATACACAATGTCATATTCTGACAATAGTACTTGCCAACGAGCGATCCTCCCAGTAAGAGCAGGCTTCTCAAAGATGTATTTGATTGGGTCCATTTTAGATACCAACCAAGTGGTGTGACTTAACATGTACTGCCTTAATCGATGAGCAGCCCATGCTAAAGCATAACAAGTTCGTTCTAGAAGAGAATACCTGGCCTCGTAGTCAGTGAACTTCTTACTTAAGTAGTAAATGGCATGCTCTTTTCTTCCATATTCATCATGCTGACCTAACACACAACCCATGGATTCATCCAACACAGTTAAGTACATAATAAGGGGCGTTCCTTGGACTGGTGGCACCAAAATGAGAGGGTTCTGTAAATAATACTTGATTTTATCAAACGCCCTTTGACAATCATCATTCCAGTTCATGGGATGATTCTTGCGTAGCAATTTGAAGACTGGCTCACAAGTGGCAGTTAGCTGTGATATGAATCTGGCAATGTAATTTAACCTTCCCAAAAACCCACGGACTTCTTTCTCTGTATTAGGGGCTGACATTTCTAGAATTGCACGCACTTTATCGGGATCAACTTCTATCCCCTTTTGACTCACAATGAAACCTAATAGCTTTCCTGATCTCACACCAAAAGTGTACTTAGCTGGATTCAGTCTGAGTTTAAACTTCCTTAATCGCATAAATAACTTATACAAATTTGCCACGTGATCTTTTTCACTTCGAGACTTTGCAATCATGTCATCTACATAAACTTCAATCTCTTTATGCATCATATCATGAAACAAAGTCACCATAGCCCTTTGATAAGTTTCCCCAGCATTCTTCAATCCAAACGGCATAACTTTGTAGCAAAAATTTCCCCACAATGTAATGAACGTCGTTTTTTTCCATATCCTCAGGTGCCACCTTAATTTGGTTATATTCAGAAAAACCATCCATGAAGGAAAATATGGAGTGTTAAGTTGTGTTGTCTACTAAGACATCAATGTGGGGTAAAGGAAAATCATCCTTAGGGCTAGCTCGATTTAAGTCTCGATAATCCACACACATTCTAACCTTACCATCTTTCTTAGGAACTGAAACAATATTTGTAACCCATTATGGATATTTTGCAACTGCTAAAAACCCAGCATCAAACTGTTTTTTTACTTCTTCTTTAATTTTAAAGACATTTCTGCCTTCATTTGCCTAAGTTTCTACTTAACTGGAGGGCATTCTGGTTTTAGTGGCAATTTGTGCTCCACTATGTTGGTGTCCAACCCAGGCATATCTTGATAAGACCAAGCAAAAACATCTTCATACTCACGAAGCAAGTACATCAGCTTTTTACAGTCATCCTCCCTCATGACAGTTCCAACCTTGACTTCCTTTTTATCCTCTTCAGTTCCAAGATTGATAATTTCAATTGTTTCTTCATGTGGCTTAATTTCTTTATTCTCGTGTTCCACTAGGCTTAATAACTCAGGGGAAGGTTCCCACTCATCATCATCCTCATCCATTTCAGCTTGATTGACGGGATTATCAAAATTATGGAACGAGACATTACCGCTATTATTTTTTAGGAATCCAGTTTCGGATCTGTTTTATTCGAAATTTGGAAAAGGAAAGAGACAATAGTGAACAAAAGAAGTATGGAAATGATGAAAATAAGAAAGTGTACAAAATTAGATGGAATTCAAAATGCATTTCATTGATTAACATATACTGATAAAAACATGTGCCCAACGTTCAAAATAAGCAACCTAAGGATTTGGGCAAAGCAAATAGTTTTAGCATTACAAAATTACTTTGATGTGGTATCAAAAGTCACTGGAAATTCGATGATCTCCCAATTGCTTAGCTCCAAGTTAGGAGGACAAGGGCGAACCAAGCCAAATCTTTTGCCATCTACTTCATCTTCAATAACTGCTATTTGTTCAGAGAACGTTAATCCGGCACTACGGAAGCTTTAGCGGATATCACAAATAGGAACCCCTTCATCCTTTGGCCTTCTATTTTGCAATCTTGCCAACCTCTTCTCTCTTTTCTCTATTGCAACTCTTTCTCGATCCTCCATTGTAGGTTGATACCCCAAACCAAATTGATTCTTAGTCTCACAGGGTTCCAGCAGTCCCACTTGTCCTTCTTTGTTTCTTCCCAGACCTTTTCCATGATGATATCCCTTCCTTATCATAATCTTGGCCATCATTTTGGATGCTCTTGACAATCGAGGCCTTGTCATCAGATTTCCTTCTTTCACATAAGAGGAATTTGCAATCTCAAGGGATTGGAAAGAGGTTTCGAGAGCTTCTTCAGCTGCCTCAATGTAAGGAGTTGAGGGTGGTTTAAAGACCAACATGTCTTCTTCGGCAAAAATGACTATTAACTTATTATCCATTATTAGCTTCAACTTCTGATGTAGTGAGGAAGGTACAGCTCCAGCCGAATGAATCCAGGATCGTCCTAGAAGGCAACTATATGCTGGGAGAATATCCATCACTTGGAAGGTAATATCAAATGTGCATGGTCCAATCTGAATCGGAAGCTCAATCTCTCCAATCACTTCTCTTCTAGAGCAGTCAAAAGCTCTGACCACCATGGCACTAGGCCTCATATGAGACCCATCAACTAAAAGCTTTGAGAGGGTGGTCTTTAGCATAACATTTAGAGAGGAACCATTGTCCACTAAAACTCTTGCCAGAATATATCCCTGACACCTCACTGAAATATGTAGCGCCTTATTATGTCCGGTTCCTTCAGTAGGAATCTCATCATCAGTGAAGGTGAGGTAATTGTTAACTGTGATATTACCAACAACACCTCCAAGTTTTTCAGGTGTAATATCGTGGGACACATGAGCTTCATTTAATATTTTCAATAATAACCTTCTATGTGATTCAGAATTCAACATTAAAGATAGAATGGATATCTTAGCAGGCATGCAATTAAACTGGTCAATTACAGTATATTCGCTCTGTTTGATGAGCTTCAAAAACTCATTGGCTTCTTCGTCAAAGACTTCTTCCTTGTATTTTCCTACTTCATCTAACTCTTCTCTTATTTTCTTTTTTCTTTTTCCCTCTTTTGTTGTTTTCTTCTCCTTCCTCAATTCTTCAGGTATATAAACTCGACCACTTCTAGTCATTCCACCTATCCCAGCAATGTTGGCAATAGCAGTGCTTTGGATTTCACCCTTGTTCTCATTGTTGGCTGAAACATCCACATCATATCGTCATGGGACTACTTTGTTGTCTTGATAGGGGAAAGGCATAGGCATTTGTATTGTGATCGGTTTTGGCCCAAGAATCGGCACATTTGGATCTCTCTCGGTATAATGGATTACCAAAGGTTTTGGGGTAGTTGAGATCTCTTTGATTGTAGATACCTCATCCTTCTTGCTCTCGTTACTAATTTGGATCAAATTGGCATCCATCAATTCTTGCAACAACTTCTTAAACTTAATACATTCTTCAATATAATGATTCCCTTTTGGGTGAAGTGCACACAGACCTTTTTCAAAATCTTCTGTAATGGCTGATATCATGCCCACCTTAAGAAGTTTGTGCATAATAGTTCTCATTGGGGTCTTAACATCTGCCACCTTTTTTATGATTACCTCTTTCAAGCCTTCTTCTAGTGAGTTGACTCCTGAGCCTCCATGTGGGGTAAAGGATTATTACCCACGTTAGGATTATTTGCTTGAAAGGTCAGCCATTTTGCATCAATCAAGCTTTGCACTTTGTACTTCAAAGGATTGCAATTTTCAGTAGAATGACCTATGGCTCCTGAGTGGTACTCACATTTGGCATTTGGATCAAATCCCCTTGGATAAGGTGGTTCAACCACTTTTCCTGGGCAGAGGGTAACTAAAGAGTTACGAAGTAAGTAAGGTAAAAGTTCAGTGTAAGACATAGGAATTGGGTCAAAACGGACTGATTTTCTTTCTGTGTTATTTGCAGGTTTTCTTTGATTTGTGTTTGGGTTTTGGTTCCATGAATGAGATTGGTGAGATGGCATGCGAGGCAATAGCTGTGGTTGGGAAATGGGAGGTGGGTTACGGTATGTATGTGGTTGGACAGGAAATGGTGGGCGATATGACATCATATGAGGGTATGGAGGGAGAGGTGGTGATTGTGAAGCAGTGGCAATATATGAGTGTGGCATGTAAGGAACTGGATAAGTTGGTTGAAAATTGGCTGGTCTCGAGCTTGGATGACGTTTTGTGAAGTTTCCTTGATCAAAAGTTACAGCATGGGTTTCTCCATCCTTTTTTTTCCATGCATAACTACAGGCTTCTTCCCATTATTCACTCCTTGTGAATTATAAGAAATCTTGCCATTTCTCATTCCACTTCCCACTCTTTCCCCTATCACGACCATATCAGAGAAATTCGATGATATACTACTAATCATCCTATCATAGAAGGGTGATTGAAGAGTATCAATGAACATAGTGATCATTTCTTTCTCTGGCAATGATGGCTCAACTTGAGCAGCTATTTCTCTCCATCGTTGAGCATACTCTTTCAAGGTCTCAACATCCTTCTTTGACATGTTTTGCAGCTGGATTCAGTCAGGAGCCATGTCTATATTGTACTTATATTGCTTCAAAAATGCATCAGCAAGGTCTTTCCAACTACGAATGCGAGTAGGCTCAAGGTGTGTGTACCAGCTTAATGCTGCCCCAGTCAAACTATCTTGAAAAAAGTGGATCAGCAATTTATCATCATAGATATGGGAAGCCATCTTTCTACAGTACATTGTTAGATGGTTCTTTGGGCAGGTGACCCCCTTATATTTGTCAAAATCTGGTACCTTGAATTTTGGGGGAATGATTACATCAGGCACCAGGCAAAGATCAGAAGCATCTCCAAGGCCAAAATATCCTCCTCCTTCGATGGCTCGCAATCTTTCTTCGAGGATTTGCAATTTGTTATCCGGTTGGGCTCCCTCGGTAGTTCTTTGTGGGAAAGTGGGTGAAGCATGCGTAGGATTACTAGAAGTACCAAGGTGGAGGGGTAATGGTTGGGGTGTGTTTTGAGGGTTGCCTAGTGGGTTGGTTTCTTGATTAATGCTTTAGTGTGGTATAGGACCATATGACATAAATACTGGTACGGAGGGTTGTGCCTGGGTGTTCTCAGTAATGACTGATGGATTTTCTTGTGATTGGAGATGTGGAGGATTAGGAGCAGGTAAAGGTGTGATGTTATCTTGAGGGTTGGAAGCTATGGGTGGGGTGTAACCAATAGGAAGGCCAGATGGAGGAAATTGTTGTGTATGAGCTTCTTGTGAATTAGGGTTTGAATGTGGTATAGAGTGGTTGGTAGGGTATGGAACGAGTGGTACTCCTGTTGCTGGAGGGTTGTAGCTTTGAGCTTGTGTTGGGGTAAAACCCGGTGGATGAGAAGGAGTTGCTATTTGTTCTCCATTTCCAGAAGGGGCCCCTTCTGTGTTCCTCTTTTCCAATGCCTGTAACATCTCCATCATTCGTGCCATTTGCTCCTTTAGCTGGTTCATGTCGTCTTTCAAACCTTCCTGTGCTTGCTCGAGTTCATCCATAATTCTTGCTTGGGCGCGCGTCCTATAAGGGTGCCTTGGATTATGCTTTGCCGTTATAGTTGTTTTTAATTTCTGAAAAAAACTTGGAAAACATTTATTAGAAAGGACAATATTATTTTTCAATTGAATTATAACTCTAAGCCTTTGAAGGATCTTGAAACTAGTGAGTATATTTGAATCTTTCAGAAGCGAGTTATGTTGAATGGAAATTAATATGCGATCAATAATGAAAGAGACACGTTTCATTCCATATTGTAAAGCCAACTTTGTTCTGAATTGCAAAATAAATTACAACATCCTTTGATTGAAAGATACAAAACATTGTAAATGAAAAAGGCAATTATCCTCTCCTAGCTTTAGCAATCATCCTTTTCATCTCCTCAAGACGTTCTTTGCAAAAGCAAATGAAAATCCTAATATCCTCAGGAGTGTCAAAAAGATCCATGGCAATATCAGCATGCCTCAACAAATATGGTAGGTCATCGATTGTCTCATTGGCTAAGAGAGCCAAGTCCATAAAGCGCCGCATCCATTGCTTAACGATATCATCCTTGTTCTTCAGTTGGTTATCCATCTTTTGCATAGCATCTTGGTACTCTTGAGTGGCTCTTATCAATCCCCACTTTTCAACATTTATCTCCATTTCGCATGCAGCTGCTAGGTCATTTATATGTTGTTCCATCTCAACTATCTTTTCTTGTAGATCAGACACCTGTTTCAAGGCATTTTCTCACTTTCCTTTGTTTGGATCAACAAATCTTTCAACTGTCTCTTTGCTACCAAGGTCGTATCTCGCTCCTTCCCTCTTAAACCTAATTCTTTGTTGGCTGCATCAAGGAAACGTTTCCTTTTTATTTCTTGTTCTTGCTCTACGCTTTGCTCTATGCAAACGTCTTCATAGGCTTGTTTCTTCTCACAAATTTTTCTGTTTAAAGTGGTGCATGCTTGTTGTGCTTCTAAGAGTTCTTTCTCCATTTTTTTATTCTTTTTTGTCATCTCAGCTAATTTCTTCATCAACTCTTTGACCTTTTCATCCTCAATGACTTCTGGTTGGGCTGGCACGTTCATTACTGGGACCCTAAATGCAAACTTAATTTGCTGAACTCTTTCTTTGACCCAGTGCCGATAGCTTTCCTTCACTGCACAACTTCTAACTCCTAGTTCCTTTCCTTTTCGCATAACTTTTCCCCAAGCTTTGCGCACCATTTGAAGCAGATAAACATGATCTCCATCTTCATAATAAAAAATCATTGGACTTATCAATTCTTCAGCAGGAGGCTCTAATATCGGATAAGCAAGTTGTCGTTGTCCTATGACTAGATTATAACTGATACACCCTCGAGTTCCCATGAGTGGGACGTTAGGAAAAGTTCCACAATTGTAAATAAGGGTATCCCTCTGTTGCCATGATGGGTGCCATCTAACCTGTCCCTCAGTCAAGCTTGCCAAATGATCAGACCATTCTGAACTATTCTTGAAATCTATTTTGTACCTTATTGTGTCGACAATTGGGCACTTAATCTCATTTGATCGCTTGAAAGCATGAGAAGTGAGCCATACATATAAGACGGGTAGACAGCACAAGATCCTCTTTCCTTTCCTTTCATGACAAAAATCCATGGTACAATAAACATCTGATAAGACTGCGGTAACACGGTTTTCCGATCTATGTTTGCAAGCCATGAACACATCAATTACTGCAGAGTCTACAAAGTCACTAAAGTTTGGAAAGAGGACAACTCCGTAAATGGTGAGTGCTAAAACATCCATAAAGGTGATCCAGTCCTCATTTCTTTCCAAATGGCGTAGATGCTCTTCAAGATATTCTCTTGTGAAACCTTTGAGTTTACCTTTGGTCTTATAAGCTCCTTCTAGCATCTTTGGAGACATTTTCATTACATTTGCTATGGTGTAAAGGGATGAATAGTGCTCTAGGCGAAGGTACGGATCTTGGTCTTCTAGAGACAAACCCAAAATTTGCTCAAACTCCTCCAACATGGGTGCCAATTGAAAGTCTTGGAAAGTAAAACATCTCAAGATGGGATCATAATATTGTGTTAAAGCTGTGATTGCATCTGCTTGGACATCTACCTCTATCAAACTTAAAATATTCCCATATCTGTTGGCAAAAGTACGTTGTTGAGTCGCATTCAACCTTTTCCCAAACTCTTGCAAACTAGTAGTGTTGGCCTTCTTAGCACTTAAGTGTAACCTTCTTCTCAAAGCCACTGACTCTACTACATTGTTGCTTGATCTCATATTAATTTCCATTCTTACTTTCAATATACTCAAAAGTTCCACGATCTTTCACCTATAAGATAAAGAAAAGATGAGATGGAAAATTTTTAGCAAAGTGACCATTATCCTTTAAATAACCATATCAATGTTTGTGTAAAAAAAGACTTATTTAAAGGATAACAGATCACTATACGCCTATAAATTATGAAATAAATGTGCACTAATAATACAAACACCATGTGTAATGCTGATTTACTTAGAGAATTTATTAGAATGGATCACCAATTCACATGACGCTTATTTAAGTGCAAGAACCGTGAAAATTACTAGCTTTCTCTGACCAAAACTTGTTTATTGTTAAAAATTCTTTTCTTTTTTTAGAGAGAAAAGAAAAAAAAACTTGTATCAAAAGCCAATAATTTTCAAGGTACGATATGAATGCTAATGTCATAATTATTGTGCGGATTATAAGCTCTTTAAGTGTAACAGACAAAGGTTAATAGACAAAATTTTTTGAAAGAGCCCATAATTTACACTATTTTGCAAGATTAAATGATAGATAGGAAGAAAGTGCGCCCATTTGTGTCCTAATTAGGTCTCCTAAGGTTCTACACTAAGGTTCTAAGGCTTTCTAACAAGTGAAAAACTCAACAAGGGTAGTCTTGTAAACCCTAAATTCAAGGTCACTAGAGCTGAGATCTAACTCTATAATGTTGACCACAACAACAGGTAGTCTACTAGATGTGGGACATCAAGAGAAGGTCAAACTCTAGCTAGGATTTTCGTGATTGTCAAACAGGACGCATATCCAAAATGACACCACTATGAATCCCTCTAATTTTAAGCTTCACTCAGACCCGGGTATAGGGCCCCACTCAAGGTGTGTGCTTATCTTGTGAGTGCGGTGTGTGTAGGGCACACAAACCTTTCCATCCTCAAACCACAATTCCTGCAAAATAGACACGACAGGAGCAACATATATAGCAGAATAAACAATCATCTATCCTGAGGTTTGCATAACAAACATTTATTTACTAACAAACATGTGAAGAAATAAGAAAAGAAAAACATAAGGAATGAAAGAAACAAGGATCAATCAATTTGCACAATTAAAATAAAATGGGTTTGACTCTCTAAAACAACGTCCCCAGTGAAGTCGCCATCTGTCATAACCAGGGTTCCGACAAATGGCGAACAGAAAGAGATTTAGGAAGAAGAAATTATTTTCAAGAAAAGTGAAGTCACCACCAAAATTTTAATTTATTTTAAAAGGGAAAAAAATTGGAAAAACCCTTTGAAATAAAGATTCTAAGTCCGGGAGTCGATTAAGAATAAGGAATGTATTAGCACCTCACTCGCCGATCCAGAAGAACGGTACCCTTTACTAAATTGTGCGATTAATTAATCCTAAGTTTAAACAAATGACAAGGTCCAAGCATACAACTAATGATGCAGAAAAGGAAAAAACTAAACAATTAGACAATAGTGAATAAGTAATACAAAAATATTTATTTACATGTGAGAGAAAAAAAAATTAAATATGTACATAGAATAGCCTAACAGAAATCTAAATTCTGCTCCTACGTATTCCCGGGTGCAATGGGAAACTCAAGGCAACGTAGTTCTGTATTTAATGGTTCAGAAATAAATTACGGAGACTTTTAAGAAACATTCAAATTGAAAATTATATTTTGGAGGAAATGAGTTTTGTAAAAGGAAAAGTACAATTGAAAATATTTGTTTTTAATTTTTTCGAGTCCACACGTGCGTAAAAGTTAAGACAAACTTGGGTTGCACGTAAACCCATATGATTCCTTAAATGCGGTAAGATAGAGTAATCTATACATACGCATCTAAAATTCGTTGTGTGGGATTAAAATACTTAAATTAAATATATGAAATAATAAATTTACACTCAACTTATTTAAGAAAATTTTTAGTAATACTTTGAACCCACGTATGCACAAGGTTTAAGACAAATGTAGGTTGCACTTAA
This sequence comes from Canavalia gladiata, assembly GCA_037954105.1. NCBI lineage: Eukaryota > Viridiplantae > Streptophyta > Magnoliopsida > Fabales > Fabaceae > Canavalia > Canavalia gladiata. The sequence continues at coordinate 11,739,653 of CM075665.1, read as the reverse complement.
ACTCATATGACTCTTCAAACACAATAAGATAGAGTGATCTACACATATGCGTCTAAAGTTCATTGCATGAGGTTTAATAACTCATTTATTTTAGTTATTTTTTATCTTCTAAAATTTAATTCATATCGTCAAGATTAGTTTTCTCATTTATTTAACCTTATATTTGTTACATTTCTTACATTTAAGAATAATATATAAATAAATAGTGAATTTAAGTTTCATCATTTGTTTTTACATTATTTTTTAATTTCTTATGGTTCCTACTTGTTGTATATTAAATTTTTGTACTTCCATTAACTTTGAGTTTGATTTTCTCTCTATAAATTCCTTGTTTGTCCTCCATTTACCAATCTTAAAGTTGAATGGATAGTTTTATGAACAATACCAAAAAATAAAATCTTTATTTTTGTATGAATTTTGAGCTTGATTTGGTTCCTAATTTTTATACACTAACTAATTATTCCTTGAATAACTTAAGAACCACTTTTGAAAGAGAAAAATCTGGAGAAAATTCTCTTTAAAGAGCTATGGCAGCAGTAATCTCTTTCCATGGTAGAGGAGGAGAAAACCTTGAATCTTGAAAATGTAAAATCAAGTAGTTAAGGATGATCCTCCCTAACTCAATTGAATTATGAATATTTGTTTAATGGTTGATCTTTGGATTATGCATTGATATGTAATAAATGTGATATTGATTATGCTTTAAATTTAATTTGTTCTCGATTGTACTTGTATAATGTTGAATTGTACTTGAATTTATTGATAATGATTAGTTATACAACAGACATTTTCATGCTTGGTCATGTAACACCCCAATTTTCTCTCCTTGAGTTAGTGATTCAGAAATTAATAATTACAAAATTATCTCTAAAATTTTTAAGGAAATTAGAGATCTTTTGTAAAATGATGAAAATACCTCTATACTAGGATGAAACAAATAAACGTGTAGGAAACCAAAAAAAAATTTAAAAAATATTCTAAAGATTTAGAATTTATCAAAAATGGTTAGAAAATCATAAGAAAAAAATAGAAATAAATAGAGGATAAAAATACCATCCCGAAAATGCACAAAACATCCTTAAAAAGTTCTCTTCTTTAAAGACTAAATTGTTCCAAAAAAATTGCAAATCACACAAGAATGATTCAGGAACAAATCGATAAGTGTTAGAAATATTGGAAAAACAATTTGAAAACTTTATGAGAAATTCTCAAAAAATTATCAAAATACTCCTAAAAAGTTAGTAAGACAAGAAAATGTGAAGTAGAAGTTGGTAAATGGATCTCACCCATTGAGCACAAATTGAACAAATGGAAAATGAGGTGGTGACTCATCCCATGATTCATCACTTAATTAATATCATGTAGTATACAAAAGTATTAATGAGAAAAGATAAAATTAATCATGATTAAAGTAAATTAATCATGATTAATTAATATTAACTATAATTAAAATAAGTTAACCTTGATTAGTGATAAATTCATAATAATTAATGTTAAACTAATCCTAAAACATAATTTCTTAAATTTACATTTAATTTAGGAAATAGAAATGACATGTAAATGAATTGAAAATACTCTTAAGTGGGAATTTAATTCTCACACGTCTAGGTGGATAAAATTGCTTAGGATCATCAAGGAAGCTCATTTGCTCCATTAACACTTTTCTACCGTTAATAAGAGATTTTGTATGAACCATAAAAAATAAAGGAAATCAATTTTAAAGATCCATCAAACTTTCATAAAAAATTTTAACAAGTAAAATTTTTATCATAAATTTTAATTTAAAAATTTAAACAACCAGATAAGAGACAACCATAAACCAAAAATATCAAAAAGTCAAATTTTTGAAAAAAATAAAAACAAGTAGACATTTAATTAAACATTTAAAGTGCACTACTTAAATTTCAAAAAATAAAAATTCATTTTACACTGCATAGCAATTGATTCAAAAATGACGTATGAAAAAACAATTGAATTATTGGACCTTAGCATGTGGATGAAGAGGGGTGGCATCCGCAATTGGGGTTGGCAATGAGTGCCCCCTTTTCAAGCTTGGCATAATGTCAATGCCATCGAAGGTCTCCTGTATGAGCTCCTCTACGATGTAGTCTTTGTCTTAGAAGGTGATGCGGCGACCAACGGAGCGCTTCGACCACTGTATTTATGGAACAAGAATGAGTATCACTATATTTTTTTCTCCACCATCAGTCAAGCACAAGTATCATTATAGGTTGAGAAATTTTCAAATAAAGTATAATATGATTTTTGTTAACTTTATTTCACAAATTTTAATAAAAGGATTAATTAATAAAAATTAGAAACATTTTTATCGTTATTAAAAAATGAGTGTGACCAAATAACACAAATGCAGTATATATATATATATATATATATATATATATATATATATATAATTATATAAAAATTCACTTTAAATTTATTTTGAAAGGTATTATATGATAATTATTTTTAAGTATAGATAAAAACGGATTTACCACAATTAATTTTTAAATAATTATTTTAAGTATACAAAAATATATAGTTACATTAGTGCAAAAATGGTTTTTTATAATAGGATTTTACATCGGTTGTTCAGAAACCGATATAAATAAAAATGTGGTGTTATTTTTGTAAATAAATGTAAACTTTCTACATCGGTTGAAAAAAGAACCGATGTAGAAAGTGAACATTTTTTCAAACTTTCTAATCAGTTATGTAACTTCTACATCGGTTGTATTGTAATCGATGTAGAAAGTGGATTTTTTTTTTCAACTTTCTACATCGGTTGTAGAAACAACCGCTGTAGAAAATCTTTTCTACATCGGTTCTGAAAAATAATCGATGTAGAATGTCTTCCCCTATCACTTATTTTTCGACGCTATTTATGTTTAACCTCATTTTTCAAAACCCCAGTTTCTCATTTTGACTTGTTCTCTCTATTTTCGTTTAAGTCTTAGCCATTGTCGACGTCCTTATTGTTCGTCGTTCCACCCCGTACTTACGTCGTGGTCGTCGTCGCCGTTGCAACCATTTCATTCGTTCAAAGTCATCGTCGTGCACCTTAAGGTTTGAAGTTGTCTTTGTCGTTATTTATGCATCTCATTCTGTTATTATGGTTGAAATTTACATTTATTTTAGTTGTATTCTATAATTTCCAAGCTTTTTATTTGGCTACCGTGTTGTGCCATCGTTCGACTACCGTTATGCCTCCATTTGGACATCGCTTGGCCATCACTGACTGTGAGGTATCTTCTATGCGCCTCTACTTTGTCATTACAAATGTGAAAGTTTGCTTAGGTGATATGTATGTTATAGTATTGATTTTGAGTTTAAATATATTGGTTTGTTTTCTTGAGTTCAAATATGAGCATACCCTTAGTTTCCCGTTCAAGGTTGAATATAATGAGTATATTACTAACTAAGTAAATCATTCATTATATTCAATCTTGAATTGTCCAAGTTGGACAGTTTGGGACTAAAGTTTTTTATTCAGTGATTAACAATTTCTTCATAAATCTTGTAAATTGTACTTGATGAAATTTTGGTTTAGTTCATTTTACATTGTCTCTGGGTACATGCTTGATTCTGGTAAATGAAACCACAATGAAGTTATGTACTTGGAGACTGATGCGAAATGCTGCCGAAATTTCACCAAATATAATATTCAAGATTTTAGAAGTGTGTTAATCGATGAATAATTTTTTTCTCAAATGGGATAGGGCCTTACCAATAGTGAGGACAATAAATTAACAATTATGAGTGACAAGGTTAATCCTAAATCATGTGTCGATGATTCTTGTATAGTATGGATTGTAGTTGGATAAATGCTAAACGGACGACTGATGAGTACGAGAATGGACTCGAATAGTTTTTGAATTTTGCGCAGACAAATCTATCTCAGAGTAATGGATAGTTTTATTGTCCATGTGTTAATTGTCTAAATGAGAGTTGTTTGGGTGTTGATCATATTGGAGAGCATGTTCTTTGTGATGGATTTTTCAAAAGTTATACAAAATGGACATGGCATGGTGAGTTATTAGGCATGCCAAGTATGTCACAGACGGTGGAGGTTGATATAAATATGTAAGATTGGGTAGAGGATATGATTCGTGATATAGAGCATGTGTAGTTTGAGCGGACAAATATGTATGGTAACTTATCTACTGATTCGGAGAAACCTTTGTATCTGGGATGCACTACGTTTACACGATTATCAGCAGTGTTGAGATTATTCACTCTGAAGGTGAGGAATGGGTGGAGTGATAAAAGTTTCACTGAATTACGTGAATTGTTGGTAGAGATGCTTCCGGAAGGTAACACATTACCAAAGCATAATTATGAGGAGAATAAGGTGTTGTGTCCGATGGGAATGCAGTATAAGAAAATACATGTCTACCTCAATGATTGCATACTATACAGAAATGAGTTTGAAGGATTACATGAATGCCCTGTATGTCAAGTTTCACGTTATAAACTAGAGGATGGTGATTCTAGTTGTAATGAGAGCACAAAGCGGTCTCCAGCCAAAGTGTTATGGTATCTTACAATAATTTCAAGGTTCAAACGATTGTTTTGTAATAAAGATTAAGAAAATAACCTTAGGTGGCATGTAGATGAAAGATTGATTAATGGAAAACTTCGTCATCCAGCTGATGGTTTGCAATGGAAGATGGTTGATCAACTATATCCGGATTTTGGAAATGAGCCAAGAAACCTAAGGCTTGGACTTGCAACATATGGAATGAATCCGTATGGTAATTTAAGTAGTAAGCATAGTTCATGACCTTTACTTTTGACAATTTACAACCTTTTCTCCAGAGTTGTGCATGAAACATAAATACATTATGTTGTCTATGATGATTTCAGGTCCACAACAACTTGGAAATGTCATACACGTTTATCTTGCTCCTTTAATTGAAGACTTGCAAAATCTATAGGAAGGTGTGGAGGTGTTTAATGTGTATGGTAATGAAAATTTCAAGATACGGGCAATGTGTTTTTGCATTATTAATGACTTTCTATAATATGAAAATTTATGCAGATACAACGTTAAGGGGAACAAAGCATGTCCTATATGTGAAGAAGGCACAAGTTACCATCAACTGCATCATGGAAGGAAGACAATTTATCTTGGTCATCGGAAATTTCTGAGGACTAATCACCCTTATCGTAGATTAAGGAAAGCTTTTAATGGGTTGCCAGAAAATGATGTTGCTCCAAAAGCCTTAACTGGACAACAAGTCTATGATCGGGTTAAAAACATCAAAACTGTTTTTGGAAAGACTCAAAAAAAGGTCACCGAGACAAGAATATGGAAGAAAAGATCAATATTTTTTTATCTTCCATACTGGTGTAAACTTGATGTTAGACATTGTATTGATGTGATGCATGTGGAAAAAATGTGTATGATAGCGTCATCGGAACACTTCTCAATATACAAGGCAAGACTAAAGATGATGTCAATTCTCGACTGGATTTGGTTCACATGGGTATACGAAATCAGTTAGCTCCACAGACTGTTGGAAAGCGAACATATTTGCCCCCGGCATGTTATACATTGTCATAAAAAGAGAAAATTTCTTTTTGTGAATTCTTACATGAGGTTAAAGTGCCACAAGGTTATTCTTCAAATTTTAAAAGACTTGTCTCGATGAAAGATTTAAAGTTAGTTTGGTTAAAGTCTCATGATTGTCATGTGTTGATGCAACAACTATTTTCGGTTGTTATTTGTGATATCTTGCCTAAAAAAGTTAGACATACAATAAGTAGGTTATGCTTTTTTTTCAATAAAATATGTAGCAAAGTCATTAACCCTCTAAAATTGGATGAGTTGGAGCATGAAACTTTTACTATCTTATGCCAATTGGAGATGTATTTTCCTCCATCATTTTTTGACATTATGGTTCACTTGGTTGTTCATATAGTGAGGGAGATCACATTATGTGGTCCAGTTTATCTGAGGTGGATGTATCCAATAGAACGATACATGAAAATATTAAAAGGATATGTGAAGAATCCACACCGTCCCGAGGAATCTATGATTGAAAAATACATTTCAAAAGAGTCCATTGAGTTTTATACATAGTATTTGTCAGAGGTGGAACTCATAGGAGTTCCTAAGTCTCGTCATGAGGGAAGATACGAAGGTAAAGGTACACGAGGCATAATTGTGAAAAGTATGGGTTGTGCAGAAGTTCTTCAAGCATATTTGTATACTTTGAATAATACCAATGAGGTTTAACCTTACTTATCTACTCCAAAAACTATGATAAAGGAGGAGAATGTTCGAATGAATGAGAAATGGTTGTTGAATGAGCATAACAAAACATTCTTAAACTGGTTTGATGAAACAATTAAGAAGGATGATGGTGCCTTTGATACATTGAAGTGGCTAGCAAATGACCCAAACTTTGATGTCATATGTTGGACTGGATACGATATCAATCATTTTTCATTTTACACAAAGTCTCAGGATGATAAAAGTATCATGCAAAATAGTGGGGTTATGGTGGTAGCAGAGTCGATGCATTTTGCAAGTTCCAAAGATAAAAATCCTATAAAGGCTTCCATATCTTACTTTGGAGTGATTGAAGAGATTTGGGAGAATGATTGCACCAAATTTAGAGTGCCTATTTTCAAACACAGGTGGATTGATAGTAACAGTGGTGTGCAAGTCGATGAATTGGGATTTACATTGGTTGACCTTCAAAAAGTAGCTTACAAGGATGACCCTTTTATCATGGCTCACCAAGCAAAACAAATGTTTTATATTCAAGATCCTTGCTCCAAAAGGTGGTCAGTCATTCTTTAAGGAAAGACAACAATCGCTAATGATGACACCAATGATCTTTTAAATATTGATATTCTCAAACTCCCTTATCATCAAGGATATCTAGTATCAATGAAGAAAATAAACTAGATGATGGACAGGCTATTCGAGATGATCATCATGAAGGAATATGGAAAAATGTTACTACATGATACAAGTTAGTTATTTATTTGATTATTTCATCATTGTTTATTTTTAACTTATTTTAAAATGTTTATTACGTTTTTTATATTTAGTACAATTTTTAACATCTTTTTTCTTTGCTTTCAATAGGTACATGAGTGATTACTATATTTTTTTTCAACTTTCAATATTTGCTTGATGTAATTTTAAGTTTGATAATAAATAATAATGTATTTAGTTTAAATATATAGATTATATGAATTTTGTATTGTCTACCTGGTGATTCTCTATTGTTTGTCTGGTGATTCTGTGTGTATATGCAGGTATTTTGAATAAATAATACGATAGTATGCCTAAACAAAATGAACATTAAAAAAAAAAACTTTCTACATCGGTTAACCGATGTAAAAAGTACACTTTCTACATCAGTTGGACCTATAACCGATGTAAAAAGTATGACTTTCTATATCGGTTGTAGCCTTAACTGATGTAAAAAGTATGACTTTCTACATCGGTTCTGCCCATAACCGATGTAGAAAGTCATACTTTGTATATCGGTTCCAGAACCAATGTAAAAAGTCTTAAGATATTAAAAATCTTTCAAACAAGAATTATCAAATCTAAACTCAACATCTTTAACCAAAAGGTCACATAAGGATTTTGATATCTTTGATGAATCTCCTATAGAATCCTGCATGACCAAGAAAGTTTCTCACTCTTTTGATATCCCCTGATGGTGGGAGCTTTTCAATAACTTCGACTGTTTCTCTGTCCACTTCTACACCTTTTGTTGAAATTTTGTGTCACAACACTATGCCCTCTTGTACCATGAAATGGCACATCTCTTAGTTCAGTACCAAGTTAGTCTCTTGACATCTTTCAAAATACAAGAGAGATTAGATAAATAGTTATCACAATTAGAACCAAAAACAGAAAAATCATCCATAAAAACTTCAATGAAATTTTCAACCATATCAGAGAAGATGGCTAGCATGCACCTTAAGGGCACGTGAATCCAATCTTCTCTTAGTCATTAGGATCAACAACAATCTAGTTGTAACCAAAATAGCCATGTAGAAAGTAGTAGTAAGCATGACCAGCCAACCTTTTTAGCATTTGATCCATGAATGGTAGTGGGAAGTGATCTTTACGGGTGAAATCATTAAGTCTCCTATAACCAATACACATACGCCACCCTGTCATTGTTCTTGTAGAGATGAGTTCATTCTTTTCATTTGCAATCACTGTCATTCTTCCCTTCTTAGGCATTACCTGGACCGGGCTATCCCAAGTGCTATCCGAGATTGGATAAATGATGCCCGCATCCAACAACTTTATAACTTCTTTCCTCACCACTTCTTTCATGATAGGATTGAGTCTTCTTTGGGGCTGCATCATAGGTTTGAAGTCCTCTTCCATTAAAATTTTTTGCATGCAAAAGGAAGGACTTATTCCCTTCAAATCTGAAATAGTTCACCCAATTGCAGATTTGTGAGCCCTTAGAATTCTCAACAGTTTTTCTTCTTCTACTTCATTGAGAGCATTACTCACAATTACAGGAAATGTGTTTTCTTCACCCAAAAATGCATAATGTAAATGAGGTGGGAGTTGTTTAAGCTCCATCTTTGGGATGTCTACTATTTTTTCATCCTTTTCTAAGTCTTCAAGTGGCTGAGAATTATTCATCATAGAAGGATTAGCTTCAAGCTCAGCTATACATTCCTCCATTTCTTAATTCTCTTCTTCTTTTTCCTTTTTCAAGCCTTTGGACTGCATTAGTACCCCTTCAAAAGTTGAATCATCATCCTGTCTTTCCATAGAAGTTGATAATAAAGAGGCCAAGTCATCCACTCTCATACAGTGAGAAGAATCAGCTAAGTGTTTCATGGCCTCAAATACATTAAAGGTAACTTTTTTATCTTGCACTCTTAACATAAGTTCACCTTGCTGTACATCAATTAATGCTCTCCCTATAGTAAGGAATGATCTTTCCAAAATCAAGGGTATTTTAGCATCCTCCTCTATGTCAAGAACTACAAAATCTACTGAAAAAATAAATTTATCAACCTTGACAAGGTGATCCTCCACTACACCATAAGGATACTTGATGGATCTATATGCCAATTGCAAAGACATCATAGTAGGTTTCATTCCTTCAATTTCTAATCTTCTCATGATAGAAAGGGGCATTAAATTGATACTAGCCCCTTAGTCACATAGTACCTTTCCAATTTGTAGATTGCCAATGGTGCAAGGGATTGTGAAGGATCCTAATCCTTAAGCTTTTGAGGTAACTTCCTTTGGATAATGGCACTGCATTCTTCTATGATAGCTACTGTTTCATCCTCCTTGAGATTTTTTTTTTCGAGAATAACTCTTTCATGAATTTAGCATAAGATGACATTACTTCCAATGCTTCCGCCAAAAGAATGTTAATCTGAAATTTCTTGAACACATTAAGAAATTTTGAGAACTTCTTCTCTTCTTCTGCAATTTCTTGAACACATTAAGAAATTTTGAGAACTTCTTCTCTTCTTCTTGCTTTTTTAACTTTTGAGGAAATGAGATTGTAGTATAAGGAGAAATATTTTTGTTGCCCACTGCCTCTTCAAATAGTTGCTTCTTACTTTTTCTTTTTAGCCTCTCAAGTAAATCCTCGTTTCAGTTCTCAATAGGTGCTGGTTGAGAACTTAGGGAAGAATCATTTTTGTGCTGCTTTTCTGTTTCTTTAGTGGAATCATCCTCCACTAAATTAGCAGTGTGTTGTTCCCTTACATTCCTTGAATCGCCTATTTATTGCACGTTTGGTGGTTGAGGCTCTATAACCTTTACACTCCTTGTCGTAATGGCATTACACTACTTCTTTGGGTTCACCATTGTATCACTTAGGAAGCTTACAATAGTTCTCTCTACTAATTGTTTAGATAGTTGTCCCATTTGATTTTTCAAGATTAGTACCTTTGTCTTATGATGGAGTTGATTGAGGTTGAGAGAGTTGTTGTTGTACATAAGGCCCATTCTTCCAAGAGAGGTTATTCTAATTTCTATAACTGGAATTATAGGAGTTTGAGAATGGAGGATATTTCGACCTTTGTCCTTGACCCATATAGTTTACTTTTTCTTGGTTGGAGGCTCCTATCAAATTTATGTCACAGCACCCGTTTTCATGGTCACCTCCATAAAAATCACTTGTGGTTGTTATGTAACTCTCACATTGAAAACTTTTAACTGCTTAGTCAAGGCCTCCAATTGTTAAGAGATCAATTTATTTTGAGTAAGTAAGGCATTTTGTGTATCTAGCTCCATCATACCTCTCTTCGTCATGCCTCCTATCACTTGATGTTTGATATTCATTGGAAGTCATTATTTCAATCAACTTAATAGCCTCCTCGGCAACTTTTGTATTAAGAGATCCTCCGGTTGATGCATCAATGATGAGCCTTATAGATGACTTTATTTCACTGTAAAAGATGTGGATTTGGTGAATATCGAAAAAACCATGGTGAGGACACTTCCTTAAAAGCTCTTTAAACCACTCCCACTCTTCATATAATGATTCCTCTTCCTTTTGATTAAAGTAAGAGATTTCCCCTCTCAACTTATTGTACTTAGATGGGGGAAAATATTTCATTAGGAATTTAAATATTAGTTCCTCCCAAGTGGTAATGCTTCCTTTTGGTTGGGCTTGAAGCCAACACTTGGCACGGTCTCTTAAAGAGAATGGAAATAATCTCAATCTAATGGCATATTGAGACTCCATTCATCTTGATGGTATCACACAATTGGAGAAAACTTGCAATGTAGAGATTAAGATCCTCCACTTCACTTCCCCCAAACTGATCTTGCTGCACTAGATGAAGGAGTGTTGGCTTTATTTCAAAACTTTTTGTAGCAACTGGTGGTCTTGCAATGTTTGCACTGCAACCAACAAAACTAGGAATAACATATTCTCCCAAGGTGATTCTTCGGTTATGATTGTATTTTTCCATGCTTAGCTCTTGTATGAGACTATTTTCTTCAAATATTTGTGCTCTTCTCAAGCACCTTTGTTGCACCTTCTTTCTTTTTGCCTCTTTTTTGTTTCTTTTTACAAGTTTTTCAATTTTCGATTAAAAAATGAGCTCCTTATCCACTGTACCTCGCATAAACGAAGTCAAACAAGATTAACAACTCCAAAGAATTAATATGAAAACAGAAAATTACGGAAAATAAAACAAAACTGTTCAAACTAGTAGCATTCAAGGTTAACAACGGCGCCATAAACTTGTTAGTCAAAATTGAAGGCAGGTGTACCTTATCGTTTTTAAGAGTAAAGGATGAGAGAGTATCGTTTCCACATGAATTTGGTTCAAGTAATGAGTTTCCAATCGTTCTACTATTTGAACTAAGCATATTTATGATTTGACATTGATATGAATGTAAATGAGTTACGAATTATAAGTTCTATTTCTAAGAAGTAAGACTTAATGATGAATGAAGATAACCAAAACATAATTCAACAACTATCAAACAGCTACTGTATAAAAAATATAATACTCAATTCATAAAGAGATAACACTTAACTCACAATGCAAGTATATGAAAATCAATTTAGTAAAGTATTAGGATTAGAGTTCACCTAGCCTTCACTTGAGCAATTCTAAATTGTTATTCTAATTCAGGTTTTAAAAATATGATTGAAGATCGAATTGACTAAGTTAATTGAAGGTCAATTCCTTGATTCATCAATACCCTCCCCAAATTAGAAACTTTAATTCCTCAGAAATTCTTAATTAGAGCGAGCACTAGGTTCTAAAATTCTCAAAACCTCACAACCATTTATCTCTATTCCTAGAGTATCCGCAGTTATGTTGTTCACCTCATTTCCAATTCTTACTCCAATTTTCAAATTGTGAATAGAAATCTAAAATCAATTTACAAGTGGCCAGTTCATAGAAGCATGAAAAATAGAGAAGAACAATCAATTTAAGGAAAATGAACTTAAATTAATGCAACAATTCCATATTACAATAGGTTCAGACTTGAATCCCTCTTTCCCTAACTAAGAATCTAGTTACACATGGTGAAAATAAAAAAAAACAAGAGAGAAAGAAGAAAATCTCATGAAGAACTCCATGAAGTTGCACAAATTCTGCACTTTGATCTCTCAAACCTGTAGATTCCTCACTCCAGGAGTCGAACCAGAGAGAAGAATAAGAACTCGAATTGTAACTGCCAAAACTCAAAACAAAACTTATTTGATCTGGAGATTTGAGCTATTTATACTTGTTCTGCATAATTTGTGTCCAACGTATTTGTAATTGCGTTGCCAACATAGAAAGTGGTTGAATGCATCAATTTCTCAGCTTTTATGTGCTCAACACGACTTTTTCTTCGTTGCCAACGTAAGCTCCTGTGACATATTTAAATATAGTGAAAAATACCTCAAAATTGAAAAAATTTATCACAAAAAGCTTTTAAAATTATATATTTTAAAATTTATAAAAAATACTTAATTTTTACTTATTTTTCTATGAATTTATGTTCTTTTATATTTCAAATGCTTGTTATTTCTTCAAAAATAGTATCAAATAAGTGTTATATTAGATATTTATCAATATATATTAATTAATTTAAATTATATATTTATATTAAAATATAAGTTTGCATTAAAAATACAACAATTAATTTTTAATTATAAAATAAATAATTTAATTTGTGACAAATAAATATAGATAAAAGATAGGAAAAAAAATATGATAAATAAAAAACTTAGAGGTAGATAGAGAATAAAATATGGAGATTGAAAAATAATGGAAAAGGAAATGCTGAAAAGTTTAAGAGTATTGGTGGAAAAAGTTACAAAAAAAAAAAAGAGAAATTAAAAAAAAATAAATAATGGATATTTATACTTTTTAATTCCAAAGGAAAATGTGAGTGATATTTTTATTGAATAGGGTATTTAAGAAGAAAATGGGTTGGGCTGCGAAAAAATAACAAAATGTGCAGAAAGTAATACATTCTACATTTTATTTTATTTTTTAATTATTTAGCCCAAACATACAGTACTGATTTGTTTGGGAATTTTTATTGGCACCTCCAGTAATGTTTTTTTATTCCTTATTTAAAATAATTTTTATATATATTTCAAAATTTTAATTTTGAAACATATGGATTCTTTTTTATAAAAATTCTGGATATAAAATAAATATATTTTAAAATTTAAAGTTTGAATTTCAAAAATAATTTTTTTAGAATTTATTTTCATAAATACAATTCCAAAAATTTATTTTCAAAATATATAAATAACAGTCTGCAAATAATTTTTTGAAATTAAAATTTTAAATTTTCGAAAGGAAACATACGGGTGATAAAAATATATTTGGTATTATTTTTTAAAAAAAATAAAGAAGGTGCGAATAAATATAAATAGTAAGGCTATTTTTTTTAGTCCAACTTCAATGTTCTTTTTGAGTATTCAATTGGACGTCGAATTAGTTCGTTTTTTTAATCAGACTCAACTTCAATCCTATTGACATGCATGGACCCAAAAACAAAACGTATTTATATACTAAATTTTTCAAAACCGGCACGTGTAACATTGGGCCATCTGTGTAACGCAGACATTTCGCTTTAATTAAGACATAATGTTGAAATATGGGTAATAATTAATAAATTAAGATTTGGATTAAGCATAAATTTGGAGGAAGCATTAAGTGAAGGATATCTAAATAGAGACTTGCATTTTAAACGGTCAAATAGTGCAAACGATTTATGAATCCAAAAATATCAAATGCTAAGTAAATTTTACCAAAAAGAAAACGACCAACATATTAACAATAAAACACATCTTGAAAAAACAATATTGCAAGGATAAAAAAAATCGGAGTCCAGAATGATAATTGACTTTGAAATCTGTATCATAAATGTCTTCTTTTTTTCTCCAACAGATTTCTATTAAGAAAAATCTGAAGGTCAAAATTAAAAGCTATGAAATGGGCCAGTCCATTATCCTTGGCCCACTTATGAATCTATACAGATTGAAATGCTGAGTGGTGCCTGCATCAGCCACTCACTGAGATTGGAAAAAACAAACCCACATGGGACAGCTTTTTGACAAAATTTAACTGCATAGATATAAGTTTTGGCCTTATCAATGTTTAATAAAAAGACCTTTCTTATACTTTTTTTACATATTCGACAAATAATTTTATTTCTATTTTATAAATTAGATATTATTAAATAAAAAATATTTTAAAAATATTAAATATTCTTATTTAATAATAAACCATAGATATAAAAATAGAAAAATTAAAAATATTTTAATAAAATGACAATTTAAACCTTACTTGCTGTAAAAGATTTTATGAAGAATGATATTTATTTGTACCTACAACAATATACCATCCATTCTAATACATCTTAATTTATTAGTTACGATTTTTTATAAAAAATTATTATAATAACAAATATACATGAATAGACATAGAGATGTATGTCCAATATTTTTTGAATTTTGATATTGATATGGGATCATAACCTTACCTGCGTTTAGTTTGACCGTGACCTATAAGTGCAGAGTTTTTATATATTATATTATATTCTTTTTTCCGTAAAGAATTCTTGAAAGCTTCGTGGGTTTGCATTTTGCGTTGAATATCGAGACCACATCCCTTTCCATGCATGTACCGGTCCAAGATAAATTCTTCTTTTTCACGTGTAAATATTATAAATCTAAATTTTTTATTCAACAATTACTAAATTTAAAAAAATTAAAAAATAAAATATATCTAAAAATTTATATTTATATATAAATATATGTATCTCACTATTTATATGTCTGATTTTTTTTTAAATTCTTACATGTTTTATTTATCAACTACTTTTAAAATGTATTACTTTTATTATAAATTTTAAAATAAAATTAAATAAAAATAATTGTAATAACGTATAGTTAACTATATAATTATTATTATTTATTAATAATTTTTTTAAAAATATATTTAATTTTTTTATTAAAATGAGTTTAAATTTAAACTATGTATGTATTGTATGCATAAAATATGTATGAAATGATATGATTAATTTTGATTATATTTGATTTTATTATTAAATTATTTATTTTAAATAATAATTATGAATTTATATTTTTTATAATTTAATAAAATATGATAGAATAATTTACTAAAATAAATGAAAAAAATCTTAATAAACCTTTATAAAATTGGTATAATTAGTTTCGGTACATTGTGCCTGGTCACGTGTTTTGTTTTGCCGGTTCATGTTTTATCCTCTTCGCCTTTTATTTCATTGACGGGGTTCACAATTATTTAAATTTAAATAAAATGAATAAGATCCTAGCCCTACTTTATGAATTGTTTGATTTTGTTCAAAGTCAAATATTGCCTCATCTTCAAAGTGCTTGGGTCATAGTCATCGATGTGTACCTACCTCAAACGGAATTGTTTGCATTTTATCCCCTTTTCTCTTAATGTGAAGAGTTTCTCTTTTTTTTTCTTTTATTTATTTTTTATTTTCATGTTCATATATAAGAGTAGGAATAGATAAAAAAAAATAATATTAAACTAAAAAATAAAAATAGGACTAACTATTCGTTTGGCTACAAGAAAAAAAAATAATGTTAAAAAATGAGACCATACTAATTAGATTTAAAGTACAAACGAAGGTATGCTTACAAAATAAATTATATAAAAATGATAATAAGTTAGTCAACTAATTTAACAATGTATAATAAAATTAACTAATAAATAAAAATATATTTTCTGCAACGTAACCATAATTTGAAATTATATATATATATATATATATATATATATATATATATCATTTTTATATTTGAATTTGAGAAATATAACTATTTAAAATTGAATGATGTTTAATAAGGTAAAGTGAAATACTAAAAAGATTGCAGAAAAATGTGAAAGTATCATTAGGAACATCGATTAGAAGTAGATTGATGGAAGAATCTACACTACCATGTAAATGATCATCGCATACTGTAAAATCATGTAAAGTAAATAAAGAACTCATTTTAATATATAAATTTACTTTACTTTTTAAAAAAAATTAAATTAAATAATTTTTTTGCTTAAAAATTAAGGTAATATTTTTTTAATTTTATTCTCATTTAACTATTTTTATTAAATGAAATGAGATAATATAAATCAATTTATACTTTAATCTTGATAATTTTAATTTAGCAAAATATAATATTTGATGATTTGTTGAAACTTCCCTAAACGTTTAGAGATCTATTACTTTTGAAAGCAATAAAAGTTATGACAATTATTTAGGCTTTAGCAATAAGACATGTAGAAAGAACTCTAACATGATACAATTCATAAAAAAAAAACAATGGGAGTCATCACTTAAATAAGAAAATAATGAAAAATAGATGAATAAGTTAAATGAATGTAAATAAACACACAAATATTTGGTTGTGATGATACAATTTATACTTTTTCATAATTTAATAAAATTAAATTTGTGCAAATTGAAATGCAGATATTTGGTTGTCATGAGATGCATTTAATATTGGTAACCTCATGATAGGAATGTTGGAGTTTTGGTCTTGAAATGAGGCCAATCCCCTCATATCCTTACCCCACCACACATATTGGATTGACTTTCACATTCAACATAGCACAGAGTGGTGTGTGCTGTCACTGCTATCCACGCACAGCACGCGCCGCGAGACTTTCAAACTTCATATTTATTGACTTTGGTCTCACAACGAACCTTGCAGTAACATCAGCGGTTCGGGAAGATTCTTTTTTTCTATTCTCATGACCTCATCTACCGTTTTCTTCTTTCATTTCCCTTAATTCATAATTTATCAGTAATATTTAATATTTAATATTTTTAATTAGAAAAGTTTGTAAAAATAAACAGGAATACACCCAAATTTAAAAAGATGGATGGCCATAAGTTTCACCTTCCACAAAACAGAGTGGAAATACTCATGTTCCAACCAATGAGAAGGAAGGAGTATATTAAAACTGAAGATCAAACATTTTTCACAAATTTATTGACAAGCATGTGCCAATTGCCTCAAAATTGTGTTATACAAATTAATATACCATGGGTGTGGGTGGAGTTTTATCATACAAAAATAAAATAACAATGCAGACAAAAATCAATTTATAAAAACACCAATTCAAAATGTTTAAAATAAGTTGCAGGGGTTAATTATAATTCAAAATATGCCGCATCTCATATTTAGTTTCTATTAATTTAAAATTAACTAAGTAATCACCTTAAATTCAATCAACAAAAATGGATTCAACATTAAGGATTAAATTATACCTAATTTAATTAACCTAAATTAACAACTGATTAACTTAACCTCAATTAAGTTTTGAAATAATCATTCCTAATTTTACCTTTAATTATTTTAAATAAATATCTTATTAAAATAAGTATTGGTGTTTTAGTATGTATAATATATTTTAAAATTATATAACTGTATATATTTTACATTTAAAAATACAAATATATAAATTTTACGAAATTTTCTTTGGAAGGAAGAGGTTGAGGCACACCTTTATTTTCTTAAACACATCTTTATTTTTTTAAACACATCTTTAATGTCAATTTTTTTATATTATTATCCAAATTATTATATAATTAAATATAATTTTTATGATATTATATTAAAAATTATTTGTACAATAATTTTAATTAATCAATAATATAAATATTTATATTAATAATATATTAAAATTAAATTTAAAAAAATTATATTAAATATTATTAATGTTTAAAAAATTGAACTCCCACTTTAAATTATGATTGGGGAATAATGGTCTAAATTTGGTGGGTAGTTGATTGACGGGTACTTTTGACATGCATTTAAAAAATTGTGTGATTTATACTTTTTAAAGGCATTTTCTATATAAAGGAACGTCTAAAAGTGCATCATCTTGTCTCTATCTGCATCAACAAAAAGATGACCAGTGTGGGATCTTAGTTTATTTGTGTTTTTTTTTTTCTGTACACTGTACAGATACCGAAGGGGGATGTTTTAGCTGAAAGAGGGGCCTAGGATTTTAATATTTTTTAGAAGAAATAGTAAAAATAAAAAATAAAAATAGGATTTTACTTTTTAGATTATTCACCTTATAGTATTAATTATTAATATGATATTATTTACGCTCACACAAAACAAATCAGAAATGGCGGTTGTGGAGATTCTGAGTAGTTGGTTTAACTAAACTTTTTTATAATCCAGATGTTATAATATATTATTATTTAACTATGGGAAAGAACGCATATTCATAAAATAAGGTTCACGAAGCCCACCGTTTTTGGGATTTGAGGAATCACAGCACACAAACAGAGCAAATAGTCGGCGCTTCTCTTCCTATTCTTACTTTAATATTACTATTAACATTCAAATTTAATCTCTTATAAAATTAACTATAAAAATATTTCGTCATAATTATGCTTGAAATACATAATTTTATTGAATTTTTGCTCTATGGTTATAATAATTATCTAACATAGTTATCATTTTAAAAAAATTTCATTCTATTTGAACATTTTAATTGCATTATGCAATATCTGATTCTAAATATAATCTTCAAAAGAAACGAAACTATGAATTTATGACTTGTACACGACTTTAATTATTATATATTGTAAGATTTATAAAATTGAGTCGTTTATACAGAATTCGCATATAATATGTTCTTATTTAATTATTAAGATGTATAGAAATAAAATAGGAGAATTAAATTTATTTTAATAAAATGACAATTTAAATATTGGTGTCACGTGGCATCTGGGGAGATTTCGATATTGATATGGGCCTCTTGGCGTGGTCCCTTTGTCAAGTTGAGTCGATATATTTGTTGGTCATATACGCTTTGAAAAATCTCCAGAAACGATTTCAAGATGCTTTTATGCGTCGATAGAATTTTATATGTTTTTTTTTATGTAATATTCTTTTATGAAATTTATTTTTTATGCTGAGGAAGAAAAGCGTCAAAATTTAAATTTTATTAAATTTACATGAAAAATATTAAATATTGGGATTTGTTAATATCATTAGTTATATGGTTTTCTTAATGAAAAATAATAAAAATGAACTTTTATATAAATTAATTTTGCGTTTTTCTTTTCTCTTCTTCCCGACAATTAAAAGTTTAGTTTGAGACTGCGTTTTTTTCTTACTGGCAGAGATAATGACACACTCTTTGACTAATCCTTCCAATAAAAAATACGTAACTTGACAGGATGTGGGAGTCTGTTATCCTTTTAGAATTTCTCTTATTTGATTACAGTGAAAGTAAGAAGAAAAAAAGGGTAAAAGATATTTAAAAAATAAAATTACGTTTTTATCAATTTCTTTTGGTGACAACAAGACGTTTTTATCATTTGATTAAAGAGCAAAGAAAAAGATTATCCAGAATTTGCATAAAGAAAATATATTTAACTTGAGAAAAAATAGGAGAAAAAAATTATATCAAAATAACATTTATTCGTTTCAGTAACTTGCATATTTTAATTTTTATTTTATATTAAAAATATATAAATGTCATTTAATATAATTAATTTTATCAACTTAATAAAATAACCATTATTATTTATTTTCTTTTATTCATATAAAAATTTAACTTTGTTTTCCTGTCTCCGTTTTCTCTCCGCATTCCACGACAATATATTAATGAAAAATTCTTTTTTTCCTCTCTCCGTTGAAGTAAAGACCATCCGATTTGTTTATTTTTCATATTGTTATTACAGGTCCTGTTAGAAAGCGAGAAATCTTATTTTGCCATACAATTTTATAATTATGTTTAACTCTAGAAAAACTGAAAAAGAAAATAAAAACTGTAAAATTAGATAAATAATGCAATAGAAAGATAAAAAAAAGTGAATTATAAAATATTTAAAAGTACCGATAACTAGCTAGTGTGACTATTCTTGCTCGTAATTTTAAACATATAACGTTAGGTAAATATAATCATTTATTTTATTTTCTTTTACAAACAAATGTTAGGAAATATAACGCGCCAAAGGAAGAGGTGCGGTACGCGCGTGTATGTGGGTATGAGTGAATAGAAAAAAGAAATCTAATGGGATTAAGCGCCACAACAATTTTATTTTGAGTCTTGATTGGTTCATATTTTTATTTTGTTAGAATTGATAATAGGAAAATGTAGTCGTCGAATATTATGGATTGATGGAAAGAAAACCGAAAATCACGTCGTTCGAGAAAATCTTCACAAAAGGCTAATTTTATTGTTACCAATGGCAATTCATATGAATTTGCAAAGCATCCACATAAGAAAATAAAGAGAGTGCAAAAATCGTTACATATTGAGAATAAAACTACAAATCGATATCTTATGTGCAAAAATGATGACATTCTTGCATTGGTTGATATAAATGCGGTAAAATAGAGTTCACATGGAAATTATTACAACCCAAAGTTTAATGACCGATCAAAATACAAATATAAATAAAAAGCCTACAGAGGCTACCCAGTTTTGTTTTAGAACGTTCGACGGCGGCGGCGGATGGTGGTGGTAGTCAGCGAACACGGATCTCCGGCAACGGCGGCCGCTGGTCTATTTGCGGTTGCAGTTTGAGAGTGTGGAGGGTGCGGGTGCAGTTCGTGAGAGCCACCATGGCAGCGACTTTGATGCTATCGGTGCAAGTGGAAGGTGATGACGTCATGAAGTGAAATCCGGCGACTGATACGGTTGGCGAGTGGGCGGGCGATTCGGAGAAGCGGAGGGAGGAGGAGTTGGCCGCGGTGGCGCGTTTGAGTGTGTGGAGGGCGGTGGAGTTAGTTTTCGGCGGAAGAATGAGTGGACATAGGAATTAGGAGAGAGATATGGTACCACCTTTTTTTTAATCTAATTAAGAAGGGGAAGATTGGAGAGAGACACAAGAACGGAAAAGAAGAAGAGAACGGAGGATTTGGTGGCGAAGGAAGTGGTTTTCGGTGGCGCGTGGAAGAACGAATGGAACCGTGGGAGAATGAGTCGAAGCGGTGCGAGGTCGTTTTTTGTGTGTAAATAAGAAGGGGAAGATGAGAGAGAGAGAGGGAGAGAAGGAGAGAGAGAGGGGGAGAGAGAAGGAGAGAGAGAGGGAGAGAGAGGAGGGAGAGGGAGAGAGAGGAGGAGAGAGAAAGAGAGAGAGGGAGAGAGAGAGAGAAAGAGAGACGGTGAAGAAGAAGAAAAAAAATGGTGGAAAGAGAGAGAGGGAAAAAGGTGGGGTGAGATATCGATTAGGGAGAAAGATGGAGAAAGAAGGGATGTAAAGAAGCAGTGTAACGGTGGCTAAGAGGAGTATGAAAGATCGGCTTGGATGGTATTGTAACAAACTTTGTTTCTCTTATCTTTTGAAGCGTTTGGTTGTGGAAACGGTGGTGGGTTTGAGTATGATAGATCACATTGGATGGAATTGTCGGGGGTTTTGTCATTCTTTGATGCTTTAGGAGGTGGTGGTGGTGGTGGAGAATATGATAGATCAGATTGGACCATCTCTTTCTCCTTCTTCTCCTTCCCCATTGCGGAATATGAAGTAAACCTAAACAAAATATGAAAAGAGTAGGGAACTGAGTTTGGTTTTGAAGGCATGCGAGAATATCATTTTATAATGCACCAACCAAGGTAACCCATACAATACAAGGGCACAACTTTGGTAAAACACAAAATTACTAACATATCCTTATCTCATTTGCTCCTCACCTCACGTGCCACACTCTCTTTCTTCTTCCATAAGTTTAGTGGAAAAACAAAAATTATATAAAAAAACAACCAAAACTGCCAAAAAGTAGAAGAATAAGCTGGCATTTTGGAATTGAGATGCCAGGTTTTCTCCCAGGATTTTCTAAAATTTTCATTTATTTCTAAAAAAACATTATCAATTATATAAATAATCAAACAATCAGCAAAGTCAGACAACCCAAGTCCAACCGATGACCATATCCATAGCATCTATCCTCTGAGCTAACCGGTAACCCCAATTACCTATCCATACGAATTTAATAAAGGTTTTTACTTCGGTACCCCAGAGAAATGAGGGGATACCGTACCCCTTCCCCCAAAAACTACTGTATATAGGGTTTAGGGTCTAGAGTTGAGGGTTTAGGGTTTGGGGTTAGTGTCAGGGTTTAGGATTTAGGGTTTAGGATTTAGGGTTTAGGATTTAGGGTTTAAGGTTTAGGGTTTAGGGTTTAGGATTTAAGATTTAGGGTTTAGGTTTAGGGTGTATTTATGTCAAATATTATATAATAATCAGGTTTAGGACAGGTGTCACCATATTAGTGGTGTTTGGGGGAGAAGGGGTACGGTACCCCCTGATTTGCAAAGGTACCGGAGAAAGCACCTTTAATAAATTCCCTGAAATCTTTTTAATACATTTTTAAAAATATTATCAAATAAATATTATCCTTTTATTTAAATACTTTTATACTCTCTTGAGATACTGATCAATCTATCTTTGACCGAACTGGCTAGTCAATATCTTAACTCTCACCGGCCACAAAATTTTCTTTATCTAATGTAACTCATCAATCTTTGTTTTATATTATTTATTCACCTACAACATCATTATCAAATGATTCTAACATATTACTCTACATATATAATATAACAAATCATTCCATTTATAGCATTTAACTTACATTAATATAATATAGTTTATCTCCAGGACAATAAGAGAAATCGTAAATTTTAAGAACTTCTTTCAACGTTGGTAATATTTACAGATATTGTTAATACAATTAATTTAATACTTGCAATGGACTATTAATTTTTTTTAGAATTTTTTGTAATATCATAATTTTAAAATTAAATTAAGATCATCAATATCACAATATCAAAAGGCTCTTCATACCTAAAATTCATTTCAACATTAATATAAAACTAAGTTTTGATAGAGAAATTTAAGATTATTAAATTTTATATCTTTAAATGATAAGAAAAATAATTTTAGAAAATAGAAAAAAAAATTATTTGAGTAATTTTTAACAAATTTTTTTTTTTCAAATGAGCTCTATTTAAAAAATATTTCTAAAATTTTCTGTTTTATTAATTTTTTCTTCATTATCATTTATAATTATTTTCATATTTCACTTTTTTATATGATTACTCTATTTATATTCATAAATTTCTAAAATTTCCTATCCAAACCTAAGGTAATATTTTTTTTATTTCTTCCTCATCAGTTTAAAATTTTAGAATTTAAATAAAAAATCAAATACGATTTTATGTATTGAAAATTGTTCAAATCAGGTCTCAATTAATAGATAAATCAATTGATCTAATATGTATTTTAAAATAATCAATACAAAAAATATTTAATTAATAAAAAAATTATAAAATGTTATAACATTCTTTATTTATGTAATTTTTGTCTAACAAAAATCGTTAATATAGACTTTGAAAGTCTACACTAACAAATAATGCTTAATTTAATGATGAGATATAGCATTTTATATTAATAAAATTATTTATTTACATAATATATTATTTATAAACATAATATATATTAACAATTTAATGATTATGAAAAATATATTATAATATATTAAATTGTTAAAAATATTAACAATTTTTTTATGTAATAAATTTTTATTGATCGAGAGATTTTATCATTAATATTTTTTAAATATCTTTTTTCTATCTTTTATATATATTTTTTTTTTTAAATTTAAGTTTTATATTCATTTCAATATCATTTTTTCTGTAGAGATTGAAATGGATGCAAAATTAAGTTTCTTAACTTCTTTAAATAAATAATAGTTATATTTAAATGATTTACATCAACATCTATATAATATTTTTAGATTACATATGTAATTTTACTTACGAAGATAGTAGCGAATAATATATTATTCCACGATAAAATTTATTAATTATAATTAAAATAAACTCTGATTGAATTTTAAAAATAAAAAAATTGGGGGATTTAGATTGTGTTGTTTGTGGTAGTATGAAGCGTGTAATCATAACAATTTCAAGAATATATACTATGGCTATCAACGTTGCTCGCACTGATTCCTCAAATGACATAGTTGCTGCTTCTGTCAACCAAACTACTCCTTTTGTTGGGTATGCAAAACTCTTTCTCGATGTCTCTAAAATTGAAGTCTTTGAAGGACAAGCTTATCGTCGATAGCAGGAAAGGATTTACTCTATCCTCAACATGCATGGAGTTGCTTTTACACTTACTGAGGATAAATCTCTTGATCCAAAATTTGCTAAAAATTGGACCAATGCAAATAAGGTATGTCGGCATACCATTCTTAGTACTTTGTCTAACAAGCTCTTCGATGTCTACTGTTTTTATAAGGAGGCCAAGGCAATATGGGAGTCCATGAGGATAAAGTATTTGGCTAAAGATGTCAGAAAGTAGAAATTCATAATAGGAAACTTCTATCAGTGAAACATGATGGACAACAAAGATATTAAGATGCAAATAAATCAATACTACAAAGTCCTCTAAGATCTCAAATCTGAAGACATAACCACGCAAAACCAACTAGTCGCTGGCTTCCTCATCGAGAAGCTACCCAAAACTTGGAATGACTACAAACAACAACTAAAGCATAAGCACAAACAATTGTCCTTTGCAAACCTAATAACCCACATTATAATTGAAGACACTATCCAGAAGGAGATCAAAACTACAAGATAAAAGCCTTGGTCACTATAGAAAATTTGCTACAAACAAACAAGTCTCCAAAGACTAGGTACAATCGTAAATCTTTCTCTCAAGAACAGAAAAAGGGGGGTTCATGCTATTTTTATGGTAAGTTATGGCATCATGCATCAACATGTAGATACAAGAACAGAAACATTGTTTCTCCTAAAGTTAAGGCCAACTTAATCGAAGGAGATGATGTGGTAGTTGTTGTTGTTTCTCAAGCTCTAATTGTGGCCGATGTGAGTAAATGGGTGGTAGACTCCAGGGCTACTAAACACATATGTGCTAATAAAAACATGTTTACCTCCTACACCACTATAGGAGAACGAGAAGATCTTGTCTATCTTGGAGACTCTCGAACTCCACCTATGCTCAGGAAAGGAAAAGTTCTTCTTAAGCTCACATATAGAAAAACTTTGGAACTTTAAAATGTACCACATGTATCGAGCATTAGAGCCAACCTAATCTCTATGGCTTTATTGAGAAAAGTGGGGTTAAGGTTTCTTTTGAGTCAGACAAAACTATGATGACCAAAAACAATATATTTATGGGCAAGGGATATTGTGACCAAGGTTTATTTGTACTAAATGTTTTTAAAATTGTTAATGAGAATGCTTTATCTTCTTC
The DNA here is from genome assembly GCA_037954105.1 of Canavalia gladiata. Classification (NCBI taxonomy): domain Eukaryota; kingdom Viridiplantae; phylum Streptophyta; class Magnoliopsida; order Fabales; family Fabaceae; genus Canavalia; species Canavalia gladiata. The sequence continues at coordinate 11,714,413 of CM075665.1, read as the reverse complement.
TTCTACTTATATGATTACATCTTATGATTTGTGGCATGCTAGATTAGGACACGTAAATTTTTCTTAAATTAAAAAATTACAAAATAATGGCCTAATTTCATAAATTAAAAATGGAAACTTAAATATATGTAAAATTTGTATAAAATCAAGATTAACTAAAAAGACTTGCTTTGTATTCAAACGAGAAACAAAATTACTAAACTTAATTTATACAGACTTAGAAGACCTAAAACAAACAATGAATAAAGGTGGTAAGAAATATTATGTAACCTTTATAAATGATTGTTCTAGGTATACCAAACTATATCTAATTAGGAATAAAGATGAGGCCTTTATTATGTTCTTATCATATAAAGCAGAAGTAAAAAACCAACTAAATAGAAAGATTAAAAAAATTAGATCATATAGAAACGGTGAATATATAACTTTCAATGAATTTTGTGAGAAAGAATGCATAAACATAAAATAACTCCCCTTTACTTACCTGAATCAAATGGAGTAGTAGAAAGAAAAAATAGGATATTAAAAGAAATGATGAATGTCATGCTCATTAGTTCTAATGCACCTGATAATCTTTGGGGTGATGCCTTATTATGTGCATGTCACACACAAAATAAGATTCTTCATAAGAAAATAGGAAAAACGCCTTATGAATTCTGGAAGGGTTATAAACCTAATTTAACTTACTTAAAAGTGTGGGGATGTCTAGCTAAATTTATGTTACCTAATCCTAAAAAGAGAAAGATAGACTCTAAAACTTTTGATTGTATGTTTATATGATATGCTCAATATAGTGCTGCTTACAGATTTCTTATTTTAAAAAGTAATGTGCTTGATAAAAACTTTGTAATTGAGACTAAAAATGCTAAAATTATAGAAAATATTTTTTCCTTAAAAATCAAAAGTATGCCAAAAGAACCCAATCTAGATAATTATGAAAATCTTTCTATACAAGACAATGAACTTCCACATGAAGATTTGTGAAGGAATAAGAGACAAAAAAAAAAAAAAACCTCACTAGAGAATGACTTTTATTTGTACCTTATGAAAAATGATCCTTTAACTTATACTAAAACTATCTCCTCTTCTAATACTTATTTTTGGAAAATTATGAAATGTAACACATAGACCTTAGTAGACTTATCTCTAGGGGCTAGACCAATAGGTTGCAAGTGGATCTTCAAAAGAAAATATTATCTTGATGGTTATGTTGAAAAATATAAAGCTCACTTAGTTGCAAAAGGTTTTATCCAAAAACATAACATAGATTACTTTGATACCTTTGCTCCTGTGACTAGAATTTTCTCTATTAGAGTTTTAATTGCATTAGCCTCAATCTATAAATTAGTTATTCACCAAATAGATGTTAAAACTATCTTTTTGAATGAAGATTTAGAAGAGGAAATTTATATGGTACAACCTGAAAGAAGTGTGGTTTCCAGTCAAGAAAATAAAGTATGTAAACTTCATAAATCCTTATATGAGCTAAAACAAGCACCTAAACAATGACATGAAAAATTCGATAATATTTTGATTATTCATGAGTTTTTTTTAATGAAACTAACAAGTGTGTTTATACTAAAGTAGAAAACAATGAATGCGTAATTATATGTCTGTATGCTGATGATATGCTTATTTTTGACACTTGTACTGATATAATAAATAACACTAAAATATTTATCTCTTCTAAATTTGACATGACAGATATAGGTGAAGCAAATATGATTCTGGGTGTTAAAATCATAAGGAAAGGTGATATCATAATACTATCTCAAGAACACTATATCGAGAAACTTTTTAATAAGTTTGGTTACTATGACGCAAAATCAATTAGTACTCTTTATGATGAAAATTATCACTTAAAGAAAAATAAAGGAAAACCCGTTTCATAGACAAAATATACTCAAATTATTGGGGGTTTGTTGCACTTAATGAATTACTCTTAACCATACATATCTTATGTTATGGGAAGATTAAGTAGATATACTCAAAACCCCAATAATGAGCATTGGACTGCATTAGTTAGACTAATGAAATACTTAAGAGGTACCATTAATTATGGTATATCATATAGTGGACTTTGCGTTGTATTGGAAGGATGCAGTGATGCAAACTGGATCTCAGATTTAAATGAGACATAATCCACTAGTGGTTATGTATCTACATTGGAAGGTGGTGCAATATCTTAGAGATAATCTAAACAAACTATTATTGCAAAATCCACTTAATCTGAGGTGCCCGCGCATGAGGTTTAAAAGATTTTATTTTCTGTTACCATTTATTGCATATTATTAACTTAATTGGTTTTTATTATAAAACTGGCCGGTTATCCATTCCTATTAAACCATACATTATTACCATTATATCAAATTAATCCTATTTAAATTATCCAATTTTAAAATCGTCTCTTACACTATTAATTCTAATTCGCATTTCAAACTATGTCCACATTAGATAAATATATTTTAGTTTAATACAAATTAATTTTTATTTTAAATTTAAATTTTAAATTGACTTCAGTATTATTTTAAATATGCAGTTACACATCTTAAACTAGTACAAATATGTATTTGTAGAGTGGAAAAATAATTAATATAAAAAATATGATAGATATAATGAAAAAGAAAAAAGTTAATTATAAAAAAAATAGAATATTAACTAAAAATTCTATTTAAAATAAAATAACACTAACGCTTAAAGAGGCAAGTTACAGTTAAAGAAAATAATGCGAAAATATTGAACGTACTATTTATGATGTAGGACAGATATTTAATTCATTTTATCAAATTAAACAATCATCAATCTGGTAGAAAGAAATCAAAAACGAAAACGATGAGATGTAGAGAAACCAAAACAAGTTATCTTTAACAATATATTGAAATTTAGTTGGGACTATTTTATAAAGCTTTAGGGTGTGCTTAGAAAAATTAATAGATAAATTAATGGATAAATTAATCAAAATTTAATAATTAAATTAATTTTTAAAAATAATTTTTTTAATTATAAATAAAGATATAACTAATTAATAAATTAAAGTTCGATAAATATGATATATTTTTTATCTTTAATAAAAAAATATATTAAAATTTAATTAATATATTTTTTCAATTAGCTTTTAAGTTTTAAATAATAAATTGTAAATAAAAAAGTTTAAAAATAATTATTTTTATCAATATTTTAGAATAAAATAAAAATATAATAATTAAAATTTAATAAATAACTTATATTAAAACAATAATTTAAAATATAATATTATGATAATATAAAAAATATATATGTAAAAATTAATATTATTATGGAAAATTTAAGTGATAGTAAAATTATAAAATATTAATAATTAAGAGATTAAATTATGAAAGTATATTAAAAATAAAAATAAAAATATTTCAAGCTGAAAAATTATTTAGAATATTATTAAAAAAATTCTAATAATTATCTAAAAATAATAAAATTTAATTATTTAATTAAATATAACTGAAATATCTTAAATAATTTTTTAACTAATAATTCCAACTTTTAAGTAGCTAAATTAAATTGTGAAATAATATTTTAATTTTTTAACAATAATTTTGCATTATTACCTTAAGGATGGAGATTAATGTATTTGAATAATAACATTTTTATGTTTATTTTATTTTATTTTTTTCATAAGCAGAAATTTTATTTTTCTAACCCATAATTTTTTTAATTATTTCAATAATTATGTATACTAAAATTTAATTTAACTATACAATTATAGACATCTGAATATAATTTACATTTACTTGTATTTTATAAAAAATATCGTATATTAAATTAAAATTACTTTATAAAGTATCAAATATTTTTAATTTCATGTTGAATTGATAAAATTAATTTTTATAAAAATGAAATAAATATTCCAAGAATTAATATTGAAGCAATATTATCATCTTTTATTAACTTATGAAAGTATAACGATATATAATTAAAATGTAATATAAATTTTATTAAAATTAAAACAATTAACACTTTAAAAATTGAATATTAAAATATAAATTTAAATAAATTAAAAATAATTTCTTTCATTGAATACATAATATAACCGTAAAATAAAGTATCAAATAATCTTCTAATTTTTATCATCTAAACATTCAATAATATGATCATTACCATATGATTTAGAGAAAAATTTAATAAAGAGATTGTTCTAAGGGTTTATATATGAACTTAAAATACTTTAAAGAGTATTTTTTTGAAGACTATACTTTTATTCTAAAATTAAATATGATAAGATGAATTTTTAACAAAAGTAACTAGATATTATTTTTTAATGAAATTTTTTTAGCTAAAAAGACTATAAAAGTTGAATAATAGAGTTATCAAATTAGATAAAAAGAAAATAACTTTTGAAGTAAGAGATTGAAGAAACCTATTCTTATATTCAATGTGTAAGTTATAACAAAAATTTAGTTTACAAATTTCATCACCTATGGTTAGAAGAACGAAAAAGAAATCTAAATATATTGTTCAAAGAATTTGAAAGCTTCATCTACCTTGGATCAACATTATTTTATTCTTTAAATAAGTTTAAAAAAAATTATAGCTTTAATTTAATAGTGATCACTGGATTTTAATAATATATTTTTAAAAAATAATAAATTTTTATTTTTAATATATATATATATATAATAATGATATTATTTAAAAACTTGAAATTGAAATTTAATTACTAAGATTTTGATCCTCAATAAAATTGTATAGGACAAGAAAAGTTTAGGTGTAATTGTATGTTATTTAAGACATTTATCAATGAAACTTTTAATTATGCTGATGAAAGTGGTTACAAATTTTTAGTTTTTAAATTTTATATTCAAATTTAAAATAAAATATTTTTAATGAAAATTAAATTAAGTTATTATTAATAATGTAATTTTAAAATATTTTACATTAATTTTTAAAATCAAAATATTATTTTAATTTTATATTTAATTAAAAAATATATTTTTTAAAAAATATATAACTATTATTATCATTACTATTATCATTATGATCGTTGTAATTATAATTGATATTATTATCACAACTATTATTCACTATTGTTATTAGTCAATGATCATCATTGTTACCTATATTATAATTATAATTCTTATTATTATCATGAGAATATCACTATTGGCAATGGTCATGATTGTTACTATCACTCACTATTAGCATAGTAATTATTACTCTTGTACCTATTATCATTATTATTATTATTATCACAATCATTCACCATCCCTAAAAATATTTTAGAGTTCAATTTAAAAGTCTTTTCAATGATTCAAACTACTATCTCATGTCCTTCTTTATGAAGTTAGGATCACATGAAGTGTAGTTTATTAATCACACTCCAAAATCTATCTAAAGAGTAATTATGAATTGTTGTCTTAATATTTTTGTTATTTTTCATCGAATAAAATTACGTTTGGATAATTAAGAATGTTCCAACAGTATTGTTTAGTATCTAAAAAATCTATTTAATTTATTGATAGGTTAAACACTACACTAAAAACCTATTTGAAGAACGGTTAGGAACAAGTTCATGCTCTCCAACTATGACGAGGCAACACATAAATTTTATGTCATGTAATTGTATTATTTAGAGAACGGTTCAAATTTATTATTTTCTAAGTACAATTTTTTTATGTTACATATGGAGAATGGTTACAAAATCATTTTTCAAGTTTTCTTTTATCAAAATATATATTTAATTAATTAAAGATGAATATTTTTAAAAAAATTAATAAAATCTCCGCTATTTTATTAACTTTTCTAAATTCTAAAATACTCGATAAATCAAATAATAATAATATAATATCAATTTATATAAAAAATAAAACTTATAAAAGTTACATAAAACATATGTTACACATAATTAATGATGCACAAAAATTTGCAAATATCAAATAGAAAATTATAACATAAAAATAATACAATTTATGGAAAAATTTGTGGTACATATATACGTACCATAATAAATTAAAATTTCACCAAAATTTAAAAAGTAGTTACTAACCAAAGAAATAAAAAAGTTTTCTTCAAAATAGTGAATAATTAAAGATTCAATAAAATGAGTAATTTATCCAATTGCTTAAAAACTACGGTTTCACTCAATTAATTCAAACAAATGTTAAATCTGTGGTAAACTCATATGTATTGCACAAATTTTAAAAAAAAATTCAATAACATCTCTATTGTATATCGTGAAATTTCTCAAAAATTTATCTCTGCATTTCACAATAAAAAGTATAAAATAATATTTAAAATAAATTAAATTATCAACTAACAATTCTAGTAACTTGCATCTTAAATATAATTACATCTTATTGAATTTTATTCTTTGCTAACAAATAATATATCAAACACATGCTAATTTTCTAAATAATCAACACCCAATTAAAATTCTACATCTCAAGTAATGTTACATTCTATTTACCTTTTTTTCTATTAACAAATAATATTATATATATAAACACGTGTAATTTTTTAAATAATCATCATATATATGTTGAAATAGAAAAAAATTGTTCAAAAAAACCCTAACCTTAATGTCATCATTATGCTAGAGGAACATTGAAGAGATTAGCAATAATGGTAATGGAAGAAGAAATAATGAGGCTGAAGAAGTAAAACAAAACTAAGAGAGAAAAGAGAGGATTCAATTTAGTAAAAAATGTAGAAAAGTAAAGAATGAGTATGAAGACACGAACTTGAAGATGACATTCATTTGGAGAGAGGTTAGGTTGACATAGTAAGGCAAAAGATTATAAGTAAAACATATACCTTTGCGAACCACAATGAAAAAATCTTATTTAAAGATATCATCATTAACTTGGTCAACTTCAATAATTATTAACGAATCTTTGCACTAAATCTTTGATAAATCTTAAAATTAACTAAACATGTAACAAATTTGGTACATATAATTTATATGCTCCAACTTAAGAGAATGTTAAACTTTATGTAATAAGATAATGATGTAACAAATAAATAAAATAATTATAGTAATATCATAATTAAAATAATGTTAGAATTAAAAAAATTATATCGTTATAATTATGATAATTAAATAATTAAATATTATTATAATTAACTCATATATTTATAATCCATACTATAACATATAGTTAAAACACACAAATTTATTGTTTTTTCCATTCACTCTCCACATCATACATATATAGATATGCATATATTTATATTTTGAATCTTAATTTTATATCATATTAAGAAATAACTTTTGATTTTTTAAATATTTTCCTTCTTTACACTTATATTAATATTTACAAATCATATGTCAACAAAAATCTCATATCAATAATAAAATTTAAATTTATTTTTGTTAAATATAAATTTATTATTCATCAACTTAATTAACATTTGTTGGTTAAGTAACTTCTACCAATAATATTTTTCTTTAGTGATATAAAAATTAATTAAAAAATATTTGAAATTCATTATATTTATGCTTATACACATATTAATTGGAATAAAATAATTAAATAATAATATTAAAATTTTGAATCTTAATTTTTAGATTTAAAATAACATATCATATTCATTAAATTAAAGATTTTTTTAAAAATGAAGGAATAATTAAAAATAAAATAACCAAATATCAATATAAACTACAAAAGAGTAAATTATTTAATTGAATTTTATTTAGATGAAAAATTAATTACAAAATAAGAAATTGATGATAACTCTTTCTTTAATATAAAAAATAAAAAATAAAACATCTCTCAAATTTTACAACAAAATTATAATGGTTATTAACGCAAGTATTTTTTTAACATTGTATTTTATATGTAAAATATATTATATTTAAATACTTTTAAAAAAAGGACTATAAAAAATCTTTCTATAAGTTTTATAAATGAGCTGATTGTTATTTATGATATGATTGATTCATATTAATTGGAAATTAAACCTTCATTTTATATACATATTTTATTACAAATTTATAATTAAATTAATTAAATTAAAATATATACATATATTTAGCTTTGAAATGAGTAGATATTTAATTTTTAGAATAAAAAATATTTTAGATTGGAAAAGATACCATTTGATAAATAAAAAATGGTTAATTGTTGAAAATTATAGTCAAAGACATACTGCAGCAGAAACAGAATACCTATGCTGTGGCGGCATGTTTGATGTTGACGAGTGACGATAGTAAGTAAATGATATGCACCTGCAGGTGGTCATCAATTCTGGAATTACTATTTCTTTAATTGGTTTCGTAAAAGGAAAACGCCAATTTTCGAATGTTTCAACTTTTCATAACAGAATCTGCGTTAGCCTTATTGTCCTCACTTCTCAACTGGGTCATCACGTGTGGCACGTAAGTCATATCATGATTTGACCATCAATCTCTATGTTATTCCGTATACGTGAATCTTCCTTAATCTGGAATATCTTCAGAATTATCTTTTTATTAGATTATGTATAATTATTTTTATTTAAAATTTTACTCTTCTTTTATTTTTTATTTTTTATAAAATATGTAATTTTTTTTTATTTATTTTTTTATTTTAATTTTAAAACTATTAATTTTGTATAAATTTTTATATCTATTAAATGTATAAATAAAAAATAAAAATGAAATTTATATAAAAAAGTATATTAAAAATTAATAAAATTAATTTAATTTTTAATATTTGTGTATTTGTAATAATTTATTTGTTGTTATTTTTTAGTGTTTACTGCTAAAAAATATTAAAGAATTATAATTTGAAAATTATTTGTTTTGAGATTTCTTCTTGAGCATTTACTGTCAAATATTATTAGTGCTGTATATGTGTACGTGAATGTGTGAAAGAGAAAAAAGATAAAATAATAATAATAATATTTTTAGTTTCCTGTTTTTATGTTGGGCATTGAATAATTAAAGCCACCTCAAACAACACTCCCATCTTCTCTTCAAACGCAATTATAGTAAAAAAAACGCATCTCACACCCTTTAGAGCTAGTTATGTGCAAACAATTATTCAAAAGCTTAAACTAAATTTGTATTCCAACTCTTATCTCTATATTATCTCTTTCATTTAATTATTCATACACATCACGAAAAAAATTCTTATTTAACATCATCTCATCAATCTTTGTTTTATTTTACTAATTCAGCTACACAACTTTTATCAATAATTCTAACATTTTACTCTTAGTAACAAATCCATTCAATTTATAACATTTAATTTACATTAATATACTATATGCCAAAGACAATATCATAAATTTTAATTTCCAATCTTCAGCACCGGTGATATTTACATGTATCGGTAATATTAATCTAATATTTTTAAAGTGAATTTACAGTGTAGTTGATATTTTTTTAGATTTTTGTCTACATTTTTATTTTATTTACAATGGGTTCCACCGATCAAATCGTAAAATTAGGAGGTTTAGATAAACGTCTCAACTCAAACCTCATTAATCATACGAGAGTAGAAATAAATAAATAGTATTTTTAATTATTTAAAATGAAATCGTTATAACAGAAAGAATATTTTTTTATAAATTAATATTTTTATTAATTTAAAGATTAAAGATATAAATTATTTTATTTACAAAGTTTTTTTTAACAAAATTTATTTCAAAAAACTTATCTACTAAGATAGAGAAAAAATAAATAACACTATTTTTTCTCTTAAAAAAATAAATAACACAAAAATATTAATCACGATGAGAATAGTAATAAATAGATAGAATTTTAAATTACTTAAAAATATTTTAATCAAATGAATTAATTTTATTTTTGTAAATTCTTGAATATATATATATATAACATGTATCATTTATGAATTTGTTTATAAAAATTAAAATATTTTTATCTTATATTTTAAGATTGATCTATCTTATGAATTCATCTATAAATCAATTTTGATCAACAAAATTTTTATAAAAAATTAATTTATTTTATATTAAATATATAATTTATTTAAATGATTAGATTTAATGTTGAAGGATTGAAATTAGAATAATTTTACATAAAAAATTGAGTAATTTAAATCTTATTATCTTGTCCATTATTTTGTACATATAACTTAAATTTAAAAAATTAAAATATATTTATCTTTTCAGTTTTTAAGAATATAAAATTATGATATTATTATATTTTATTATTTTTATATATAATATGTTACAAATATTTTAAAAATAGTATTTAACTAATACTGATTCAATCAAAATTTAATCATGGTTATAATATTGAAACTTGAATTAGTATGTTGACTGATTCGATTTTAAAAAATTTATTCTACATCATTTTACATGTAAATTAAATGACGAAAATTTAAGATATATTAAAAAAAATTATCAGATAAATTAAATGATAAATAAAATATTAATTAAAAAGATAAAGATAAAAATTAAAATCTCATAAATTAATTACAAATTAAAAATATTTAATAAAATTAACTGTTAAATTAATTTTCATATGAGAAGAGTAACTATTAAATTAATTTTTAAATGTAAAGTAACAAATAAATATCTAATTAATTAATAAAATAATTTGTTACACAAAAATGTATTAAAATTTAATTAATTTATTTTTTGTGACAGTAAAAATATTTTTAAATTTTATAAAAATAATTTTTAAATAAAATTTTAAACTAGTAATTATTTTTATAATTTAATTTTTTTTATAAAAAGTTTAATATTATATTTAAAATAAATAAATAATATATTAATTAAAATATATATTATATATTAAAATAATATAAAATATAATATTTTTTAACAATATAAAGAGTAAATATATCAAAATTTATAATATTATAAAAAATTAATGATATTATATTTTTCAAAAATAAATAAATAAAGGATCAAAATATAAAAATAAATTAAAGATAAAAAAACATTTCATTTAAAAGTTCAAACGCATAAAATAACGTTAAAAAAATATTAGTAACTATAACAAAGTATTAATAGTTATTAAAAAAATTATTTTATTAATTAAAATTAAAATTTTTAATTATTAATTTAAATTTTTGACTGGTTGAAATATATTATTAAACTCACTTTTAATCTAACTTAATAAAAGATTTTAATACATCTGTTAAAATATCTAAAAGATATTTAGTTTGTAAAATATTTTTATTTTTATTGAGAATGCTTATACCCCAGAGGTGGAGACCAAGCTCTGTTAAAAGAATGCTTGGGCCTTTGAAGACGATTCCAAACTTAATAAATGATGAAAAGAAAATTCAGAGTTTTTGTGGTTAGAATTTGTGATTATTTAATGTTGATAGAAAACATGAGTTTTTCGTTATTAGATTGGGTTATATTAAAAAAATAAAATTTTAATCTAATTATAAATTTTTTATTTTTTAATAATATAATATTTTTTTTATATCTAAATATATTATTGATTATTTTTTTACTTTGTTTAAGGTATTTACATTCAAAAGGTTGATATTTTTTATTTTTCAATAAAAAAGATAATTTTACATCTGCACGGTGATACACATTTTGATTTATGTTCTTTTTATTGTTTTTCAATTTTTTATTACATTCTAATTGATGTTTTTTAATTATTATTCTATTTTTATTTATAAAAATTATTTATTATTTTTATAATTGTCTTACACTTTTTATTTAATTTTTAATTATTAGCACATATTTATTTTGCATTTGAAAGAATATCTGTTTGTGTCTTCTTGTGTCTAAATTTTTTGAAAAAAATATTTTTTGATGGAATAATGTTTAAAAATTTATTATAATTATGTGATTTTTATACAAAAAAAATATAAAATAATAGATTACAAACCTTTAATTCCAAGAAGTTGATAAATTATTAGAATTAGTCTATAATAAATTATTTACATAAAATCGTGCATTTAAAGTTAAAAAAAATTAATATAAAAAATTTAAAAATTGGTTGGATAGTAAAGCAAACAAAATTCACATTGAATCTTCTCAAAAGTTTTCGAATTTATAAAGGATAGATTATATTTAAAATTTTAAGGTTTATTAAAATTTTAGTGGACATTATTTTTATTATTTTAATATTTTTTATGTATATAATTGTATAATAATTAAAAAATATGCAATTTATAATCTTATAATATATTAATTAAAAACTATATAAAAATAAATAAAATTTTATTAAATCTAATAAGATGTAAAATATAATTTGTTTTAAATTTAAACTCATTTACAAATGTTCTATAAAAAACAACAACATCCGAAGCACAATCAATTAATGTAGAAAATCCATAGACCAGTAAAGATAATAACCAAAGAAACCTATAAATTAGGAAATGAAGTATAATCATTCTTCGGTTAATTTTAAGATGTAATTATAAATATTTATCCACTTATTTGATTATTAAAAAAATCTTAACCTTATTTTTTATAACTGATTTTAAATATTTAAAAATGATAGATTTTTATTCAAAAATAAATATTTTATATTTAAAATATAAAAATATAATAAATACTTTTTATCCAGTAAAAAATTGTTACTTTTAAATGTTTAAAATTAAGTTCTTTTTTAAGGCTCTCGTTTTTAACGAGGAGGGCATTTTAAGAAGAAAATGGATTGGGCTGTGCAAAAAAGTCTCAAAATATGCAAAAAGTAACCCACTCTACATTTTGTCTTTTTTTATTGGGCTTTACTTTTCGCACCCCCTTTTTTCTTTTTGCATCCCCTCTAATTTTTTGAATTTTTTTTATTACTATTTTACCCTTCATATCTCTTTATCTCTTCCGAAAATTTTTTCCTCTTCCGCAAATATTCATGTTTTTCGCAAATTAATTTACGGAATGCATAAATGTATTCCGTAAATTAATTTGCGGAATGTAATTTTTTATGTTCTGCAAATTAGTTTACGGAACGTAGAAATGTAACCTTCCGTAAACTAGTTTGCAGAATATAAAAAATTACATTCCATAAATTAATTTACGGAATACACTGATGCATTCCGTAAACTAATTTGCGGAAGGTGTTTAAAGTTCCGTAAACTAGTTTGCGGAGTATAAATCCGCCGTTCGTTTTCTCTGATACTCATCCGATGTTTCACGTTCATTTTTTTGATTCTTTTCTCCAACCAAAAGCAAAAGTAGAAACCTAATATAGATTTAGTTAATAAGAAAAGAAGCACAACAATGGTGAAATGGAAGAAGAAATGAGAAAAAAAAAAAACAAGAAGAGAAAGAGGAAGAAGGAAGACGGGAAAAGAGAGGAAGGAGGAAGAAAAAAAAGACAGGGGCAATTTTATCTTTTCCTATGCATGGGGTGTAAAAAGAAATTTAGGGGTGGAAAAAACAATCCCCTTTTTATTTAACCCAAACATATATACTTCAGTACTTATTTCTTTTAGTCAAACTTCATTGTTCTTTTTTGGTACTTCAATTGGGCCTCGATTAAGTTCTGTTTCTAATCAGACTCAACTTCAATCCTATTGACATGCATGGACCCAAAAACAAAAAACGTATTTATATACTAAATTTTTCAAGACCGGCACGTGTAACATTGGGCCATCTGTGTAATGCAGACATGTCACTTTAATTAAGACATAATGTTGAAATATGGGTAATAATTAATAAATTAAGATTTGGATTAAGCATAAATTTGGAGGAAGCATTAAGTGAAGGATATCTAAATAGAGACTTGCATTTTAAACTGTCAAATAGTGCAAATGATTTATGCATCCAAAAATATAAAATGCTAAGTAAATTTTACCAAAAAGAAAACAACCAACATATTAACAATAAAGCACATATAGAAAAAAAAAAAAACTCTAAAAAGATTGCAAGATAAAAAAAATCGGAGTCCAGAATGATAATAGACTTTGAAATATGTATCATAAATTCTTTTTTTTTTTGGCAATAGTTTTTCTTTAAGAAAAAACTAAATGCCAAAATTACAAAACTATCAAATGGGTCAATCAATTATCCTTAAATGCTTGCATCAGCCACTCACCGAGATTGAAAAAGCAAACTCACATGGGACGGCTTTTTGACAAAATTTTACTGCATAGATAAAAGTTTTGGCCTTGTCAATGTTTAATAAAAAGACATTTCTTATATTTTTTTTGTTACATATTCGATAAATAATTTTCTTCCTATTTTATAAATTAGATATTATTAAATAAAAATATTTAATATTTCTTATTTTACAATAAAGATTCGTAGAAATAGAAATAAAAATAAAAAATTAACATTAATCAGGTAAAGTGAAACACTGAAAGGATTGTGAACATTGATCAGAAGTAAGAGTAAATATAGTTTTTTTATATTCCTATACGGATTGATGGAAGAATTCAATATCATGTAAATGATTATCACATGCAATAAATTTATGTAAAGTAAATATAGAATTTATTTTAATATATAAATTCACTTTAATTTTTTAAAAAATTAAATAAAATAATTTTTTTCTTAACAATTAGGGTGATATTTTTTAATTTTATTCTCATTTAAGTATTTTGATTAAATGAAATCAGATAATATAAATCAACTTATACTTTAATCTTGATAATTTCATTTTAGCAAAAAAATAATATTTGATGATTTGTTGAAACTTCCCTGAACGTTTAGAGATCTGTTACTTTTGAAAGCAATACAAGTTATGACAATTATTTAGGCTTTAGCAATAAGACGCGTAGAAAGAACTCTAGCATGATACAATTCATAAAAAAAAAACAATGCGAGTCATCACTTAAATAAGAAAATAATGAAAAGTAGATGAATGAGTTAAATGAATCTAAATAAATACACAAATATTTGGTTGTGATGATACAATTTATACTTTTTCATAATTTAATAAAATTAAGTTTGTGCAAATTGAAATGCAGATATTTGGCTCTCATGAGATGCATTTAATATTGGTAACCTCCCTCCCCTGATATCCTTACCCTACACAGAGAGTAGTGTGTGCTGTCACGGCTATCCACGCGCAACAACTTCATATTTTATTTAGTAATAATATCAGCGGTTCCAGAAGATTCTGATGACCCCATCTACCGTTTTATTCTTTCCTTTCCGTTAATTCATAATTTACCAGTAATATTTAATATTTTTAACACATTAAACTGAAGATGAAACATTTTTCACAAATTTGTTGACAAGCATGGGAAAATTGCCTCAAATTTGTGTTATACAAATTAACATACCATCGGTGTGGGTGGAGTTTTATCATACAAAAATAAAATAACAATGCAGACAAAAATCAATTTATAAAAACACCAATTCAAAATGTTTAAAATAAGTTGTAGGGGTTAATTATAATTCAAACTATGCCGCATCTCATATTTAGTTTCTATTAATTTAAAATTAACTAAGTAATCACCTAATTCAACATTAAGGTTAAATTATACCTAATTTAATTAATCTAAATTACCAACTGATTAATTTAACCTCAATTAAGTTTTGAAATGATCACTCCTAATTTTACCTTTAATTATTTTAAATAAATATCTTATCAAAATAAGTATTGGTATTTTAGTATGTATAATATATTTTTAAATTATATAACTGTACATATTTTACATTTAAAAATATAAATATATAAATTTTACAAAATATTCTTTGGAAGACGGAAGTTCGGATACATCTTTATTTTCTTAAACACTATTATCTATCATTATCATTACTGAATGATTATCATTGTTATTTTCATTATATTTATTATAATTATTATTCTTATTACTATTATAAAAATATTATTATTGACCATTATCATTATCATTTATCATCAATATAACAACTATTACACTTTAAAATTTAATTTAAAAATTTCTTTTAAGACTATTGAAGCTACTTTATAATATTCTTCACTATAAAATTAAGATCACATGAAGTGTTGTTCATTAATCACATTTCAAAAATTACCTAAAAAATTATCTAAATTAACATTAACTTTTATCAATAATATATTTTTTTAGTGGCATAAAAAGATTAATAAAAAAATTTGAAATTTATTAAATTTATGCTGATACACATATTTATTGAGACAAAAAAAATTAAATAATAATATTATAATTTTGAATCTTAATTTTTAGAATTTAAATTATATATCATATTTGTTAAATTAAAGAATAAATTTTTAAAATAAAATAAGAATTAAAAATGAAAAAACCATATATATCAATATAAATTATTTAATTGAATTTTATTTACATAAAAAAACTAATTACAAAATAAAAAATTGGTGATAACTCTTGCTTTAATTTAATATAAAAAAATAAAAAATAAAACATCTCTTAATTTATACAACAAAATTATAATGGTTATTAACATAAGTATTTTTTTTAACATTGTATTTATGTGTAAAATAGATTATATTCAAATAGTTTTTTTAAAAATAACTATAAACAACTTCTTTTTATAAATTTTATAAATAACCTGATTGTTGATTTATGTTATGATTGATTTATATTAATTGAAAACTATATCTTCATACATATTTTATTATTAAATTTATAATTAAATTATATTTAATTAAAATTACATACTTATATTTAACTTTGAAATGAAAAAATATTTAATTTTTGAAATAAAAAATATTTTGGATTGGAGAATAAACCACTTAGTAAATAAAAAATATGTTAATTGTTGAAAATTATAATCAAAGACGTACTTGAACAGACAGAACAATAGAAGATCTGTGCTCTGGTGGCATGATTGATGTTAAAGAGTGAGGACAGTGAGTGAATGATATGCAGCTGCAGCTGCAGGTAGTTGCTTTTCTGGAATTATTTATTACTTAATTTATTATTGAAAAAAAGAAAGAACGCCGCTTTTCTGAAATTACTATCTATTTCTTTAATTGGTTGCGTAAAAGGAAACGCCCTTTTCCAATGTTTCAACTATCCATAACTGAATCTGCCCGCTGGGTCCATCACGTCGCACGCACGTAAGCCATACCATGATTTGATCATCAATTTCTATGTTATTTCATAAACATGAATCTTCCTTATTCTATGGGAATCTTGAATGTTTTCAGAATTATATTTTAAAAATATAGTTATTTTAATTTTTTATTTTGTTAATATATTTAATTTAGTTTTTAACTTAAAAATGCTTAAATGGTTAGTATTGTTATTATTGATATTGAAATTAAAATAAAATAGGTATTTACTCTAATTTTAATTATAAATTTTTTTAACCATTATTACGAAATTTATGTAAGTTAAAGCATTTTGAAATGTTCAAAAATTTTGAAGTAATTTTTTATTTTAATATTAGAAATGAAATTTTTGAAATTGTTGAATGAGAATGTTTATTTGATGTCTATGATTGGTTTACATGTGATCCTAATTTATGTGTTAAACTTTTAAAAATGCATGTGATCTCTTAGTCCTTGAGTTTGAGTTCTGATTGCTATGAGTATTAAAATGTATGTGGTCATTGAGTCTTTGAGTCCCCTGAATCTCTGATTGGTACGAGTTTTAAAATACATTTATTATAGTAGTCATTCATTCTAAAGTTTATTTATTTTGGTTCAATACTTAACTTTATTTATTCATCATGATGAAAATTTTGTTGAGGAAGATGAACGAGTGAAGTATAAATGGGGTAATGTAGAAGTTTAGGAGGACTGTGATGAGGACACTTTGGATGTGTTCAATTTTAAGAAATTTGGTATTTCACTATATTACCATAATGTGAAAAATGTTTATTAGTTGGATCCTAAATTGAGTTTTGGCGATGATCTTAAGATTTTACAACTTGATGCTGATTTGTTACATATAACACATATAGCGAAGATAAATGGGTGGAAAATAGATATATTCTTTGAGCATTCAGTGAATGATGCTGCAAACACAAGTTTTGCTAAAAAGTGTTGAGGAAGTTGAAGGTGAGAAATTTGAGGCTAGTGAGAGGGCTAGGCAGGGGGTTGAGGGTGGAGAGAATGGTTTTCATATTGATGGATAAGAGATTGGTGGTAATTTTGATGGTGGTGAAGGTGGACATAAGTTAGATGAAGAAGATTTTCTAATATTGATTCTGCATATGGTGGAAATGATGCAGTTATTCATAGTGAAGAAGAGTGTGATATTGGTGCTGATGAGGGTGTGGAAGGTGAAACAATTAAGGGGGTGTGTAGGTTGAAATAGGTGAGGGTGGTGACCATGTTGAAGCTGGTCATGAGAGTGTGCATGTTGAAGCTGTTGGCAAAGGTGTAAAGGTTGATAGTGGTGTTATTAAGAAGGAAAAAAGAACACACATGACTAGGGGGCAGAGAAAGAAAGTAGCAACAGAATAAGGTGAAAGTCCAAATCAAATAGTAAGGGACAAAAACAAAAAAGTTGAAAAATAAAAAACTCCTACTAAAGGAGTAAGGAACCAAGAAAAAAGTATTGAAAAAGAAAAAAGACTTCCAAGAAGAACAAGAAGTCCTGCTAAAGAAGTAAGGGAAAAAGGAAAAAGTGTAGAAAAGCAAAAAATTTCTTTAAAAAAAAGGTGTTGCAAATTTAGAAAAGGAGAAAATAGTTGAAAAGCAAATAGCTAGAGCTCAAAGAAGTAGAAAAATGAAAACAACTAACTAGAGTCCTCCTAAAAGGTCTAACAACAGAAAAAGAAAAGGTTGGTAAGGTTGAAGTTCCTTGTTATGATGAAATTTCTTATGATAATGATGAAGATTTTGAGTGTTTGGTGGATAAAGTAGTTAATGATAGTAATGATGATATAGCTTTATGCTTGAAATCAAATCTAATTATAATGATGAAGACTACTCATGGAGATCGAAAGTTATGAAAACCCTAATTAATTTAGACGATGAAGATAGAGATAACAAGATAAACTCACAATGGAATAAGGAGTCAACATTTGAACATATTTAGCTAGAACTTGAAATGGAGTTTCCAACAATTGAATCCTTCAAGAAAGTTGTGAAGGATTACATAATTTCTAAATGAGTAGAGAAGTGTCATGGGTAAAAATGATAAGGTAAGAGCAAGGGTAAAGTGTCATGAGCAAAGCTGCAGGTGGGAAATTTTTTATAGTTACAATAATGACATGCATTGTTTTCAAATTAAAACTTTTGAAAATGAACATACTTTTTGGAGGGTGTTTAAAAATAAGCAAGTATCACAAAGTTGGGTAATTGACAAACTTTTCAAAAAATTGATAAAGGAAAAAGACATGAAGCTTGCAGATATTATTGACTACTTTGAACAAAATTTTGGAGTTCATATTGACAGGATAAAGTTTTGGAGGTCAGTCAAGTAAGGCAAGACTATCCTATAGGGAAGCGAGTAAGAGTAATATGCTAAATTGTAGGATTATTGTAATGAATTCTTAAAGTGAAATTCAGGATCCACTACTAAGATGGAAACAACACCATAAGGAGATGACCTCCTAAATTTCTTAGAATATACATTTGTTTTTATGGTAACAAAAAAAGTTTTAAAGAGGGATGTAGACCACCCATGGGCCTTGATGGAGAATTTTTGAAAGGATACTATGGTGGGGGTACTTCTGTCTACTATTGGACAAGACTCAAACAATCTTAGTTGGATGATTGTTTATGCTGTTAATTACCTGACCTTTATTAATGAATGTTGCACCCAATGAATATTCTTTGATTGAAATCCTTAAACTAAATTTTTCCCAAGAATGCCATGTGAACATGACATAGTTGCTATATTATATAAAAATGAGAGACCTGAAAACCATTGTTACGCATGGCTCACAATGGCATCATATCAAGCTACTTATGCAAACCACATTCAGGCCTTGTCTGGACAAGAGTATTAGGACCATACAGATCAAACACTAGTTGTTCTACCAATCATTAAAAAAAGACCCAAAAGGCCTAAAAAGGAAAGGAGAAAGGATGCCAATGAAAAAATTGTGAACCCACATAAACTGAAGAGGAAATTAAAAGACTTTACATGCAGGATTTGTGGTGAACAAAACCATAATAAGCAAACATGTCCAGTAGCCAAGAAGCGAAGTCTGGAATAAATGCAAGATGCTGTTGGTGGGTCATAACCATTTCCTACTGGTGGGACATCTAAATTTTTTGCTATTAGACCAGGTGAAGTTCCTCTTAGTGGGCCAAGTGAGGTATTTGCTGCTGGGCTAGCTAAGATTTCTACTGCTGGGCCAACTGAAGTTTATATTGTTGGGCCAATTGAAGTTTCTGTTGCTGGGCTAGGTGAACCTATTACTGATTTGCCAAGTGGTGGTGTTGTGTCAAACATTTCTGGGACATGGGAAACAATAAATATTGATGCAGTTGGTCCAGCTTGTGCAACTATTGAAAATTATCTTTAACCAACCTATTGAAGCCAAAGTTGACAATTGGGAAAGTTGGGTCATCATCTGCATCAGCGACTACACAAGTTCCAAAGGAAACTTCTCAACCTCCATAAGGCAGCCTACCTCCAAATTCTCCATGTCCACAAATTAATTAATCCAAAAAAGCTACTAAATTTATACCAACACCTACTTTAAGGGATCAAAGATCTTAATTTAGGTTTTAACTTTTGTAGGTCACTCATAGGTAAGGATGGAAGTGAACAAAGACGTCCGACAAGGGCCTACGGCTCGGCTTGTTTAAAGCCTTTTTAAATAAACAAGCTAGGCCTATGTTTATAAAAAAACCAATTTAACCTATTTAAGGGCTTATTTATATATTATATTATATATTTATATTTATTTTAATGTATTATATTTGTATAATATTTATTTTATATTTTATTTACATAACATTAATATATATATATATATTAGGCCGATTTAATGACCTTTTTATCTTGTAAGCTTTAAGTTTGCAAGTCTTTTTAATCAATTATTTATATAGGTTTTAAGTCTATTTATTGAATTTTTTTTTATGTAGGCTTTTAAACAGGCTTGCAGGTCTTGTAGGCTTTAAATCAGGTCAGACCTTAATAGAAAAAAAAGCCTTTAACAAGTAACAGGCTCAGACTTCAAAATTTTTAAACAGGGCAGACTTGAACACTCAAAGCCTAGCTCGACTCGGTCTACTTCCATCCCTACTCATAGGCCTTTTATAATGTATTAGTTTTTATTTTGGTTGAACATGTATTAATTTTTATCTTGTTCACAACTATGACTAATTTGTGATTATTTCACCAAATATATGTATTCTCATCACAAAGTGACAGATTATAACATTATATATTTAAGAAATTCCACACAAATTTTGATTAAAGTGATTTTGCTTCTTCTATTTAGATCACTGGTGACAAATTTTTCAAAGACATTAAACATAAACAACCATATTCAATAAAGACATATCATTCTTCATTTATACTTCACATATTAATACATGGTTGCCTTTTTTGAAAAAGAACTAACATTACATTTACTCAATTCCATTATTCATCCCAACTTAGTTCTTCAAAATGAATCCAAGGAAAAAATGCAACAAAAAAACAACTATCAACCCCACCCCTACCATCACTATCACATTTAGTCTTCTAACTTTACTATCTAAATCATTCAGCTTATTTGACACATTCTTCACCCATCATTCGTCAGTACATTCAACATTGTTCATCGATATAGCTTCATTGTCTCCTCCAACAATATCATTAAACTATATGAAAAATCCACAGCGTTCATTCACCTAAACATGTCATTTCAAATGTTAAATAAACTCTTCAAAACATACAAATGCAATCTGAGACAAACCAAACCCTCTTACCTTCATTTTTGGACATCCATAGCACAACTTTTTATGATTATTTTCAGACCTTGAAACCCTTATAACAACCAGATATCTACAGTGGCATTTCACCTGTTCATTGCCCTTTTCCGTTGCTTGTGACATTCTTGACTCCATACTTTGTATGAAACTTCTATCATTCACCCCTAACATAGATTATAAATTGACAATTGATGTCGCAGTTGGGTTAAAATGAAACAAAAGTAATAGAAAATGCAGTACAAGGCACAACCTTGGTCATCTCTCAATGACCTTGGCAAACAAATTGATTGAATTTATATTTATAAAAATAGGAGATATGTATTTTACTTTGGATAAAATCAAAATGAAACTTAATAAAATAATGATAATAATAAAAATTAATTAACACACTAGTTCAATTTATAAGCGGGATTATCATAGGTTTAAAAAAAATATTGAAAACAATTTTAATACTTATTTGGTTTGAATTTAATCAAGCAAGTGTCCATTAAACTCGTAGTTTCTTACTATAATAACACCTAGAATTTGAATTAATTCATGTCTAGATAATTAAGCATTACTCGAGGTCTCTAAATTAATTCTTAAGAATCGAAATCATAAATTTATAGGAAATATCATAACTTTTTTTTAATTTTTGCCTATAAATTAGAGAATTAAGCAAAACCCTAAAAAGGGAAGAAAAATAAATCACAACAGAAATTCAATTAAGAACAAATATCAAATCCTTACTTGTAGAATTAAAACCAATGAGTCAATCAAAGAAATTAGTTTTCCATGAGGATTTTTATGGAAAAAAGAAGAAGAATAAGAATGAGATAGGAATTGAAACTTTGTTAAGAATTGTGAATAAGTTTCAGTGTGTTTACAATGTGTAAAGACTTCCCCTTTTGTAGACTCAGTTCGCCTATTTAAATTGAAAATTTAAAATTTAAAATAAAAACAAGAACTGAATTGGTTCCCTTATTTTTCTAGGTTTTTCACTTGAATTATTATTTTACTTTGTCATTTGAATTTAAATTATATACCAAATATGAGTTCTTATCTCACACCTCTTTTCTAGAATTTTTACGAGTGTATTAATGGCCTAATTAGGATTTTCCTTTGAACAAATGTGGCAGATAATTGTATTCTTGAGTTTTAGAAATTAACCCCGTATAAAAATAACTTTTGTAACCGTAGATATGTTCGTTTTACTAGAACATATGTGAGTTGTCTAGATAGAAGCTCTAAGTCACAGTTCGACTCAAATAAATTTATTATCTATTGTGGTTGGGCTATATAGGGATACATGTTATCTTAAGATTTTGTCTCAGCTTTCTAATGTCTCTGGAATCCCTCCAATATCGATTGTATAGTGTAAGATATGGCCTGCATAATGAAAAAAAGTCAAGAGGAATTAAACTTTAAAAATTAATCAATTTTATCCTTAAGCCCAATGAAGTCAATAACATAAAAATTACTCAAAATGATGTAATTAGACATGATTCGAACCTATTTAAGCCAAGTACAAAATGAAAATAAGTGTAAAAAAATTCATTCATCACAAATCAATTTAATGACTGAATTTAGGATTCATAGATTACAAATTAATTGAAAAACCTAGGGTTCAATAAAAGCAAATGAATGTTATCTAAAATCTCAAATATCAAACCATTGGAAACGATAATGTTTAGAAACAATATTTTATTAATGTAGATACAATACGATAAGTTTTAATATCAACTTGACTCTTCATGTTGACATTTAACGTTACAGATCAGTAAGCTATCAATAAATAAAATATGAGATAAAAAACTAACGTAAAATGCAGAATAAAATGTTAGGAACTAAGGACTTAATTTTTTTAAGTCAAAAACTAAATTAAAATGTGTTAATAAAATTAGGGACTAAATTGACAATTCACTAATATCTTTTTATTAGATTGTGTGAAATTTTTTGTATTTAAAATTTTACTTTTATTTTTTATCTATTTAAAAAGTTTAAAATTCATTTTTATTTATTTTTTATTTTAATTTTTTATACATTCTTATATATATATTAATTGTAATAAATAAAAAACTAAAATTAAATTTATAAAAATAATAAATTATAAAATTAAATAATATTTTAAAAATTAATTATATTTTTAATATTTATACATACTATTTTTGAATAAAAAAATAAAATAATTTTGTAAAATATTGAATTTATTTTCATCCTTTTAATATAATATAACAAGTTTAAAATTTTTTTTAAATAAAATTAAATTTTAATTATTATAATATTAATTTCTTAATTAAATTTAGTTTTAGGGTTTTAAAATTTCTTAATTTAGTTTTAAAATTTTTATATATCATATTTAATAAAATTATAATTTTAATATTTTTTATTTTAAAAAAATTATCTCTTTAATTTGTTATTATTTATTATTAATAATAAAATATTTATTATTTAAATCTAAAATGGCCGTGTAAGGCACGACAATATGCTAGTTATGTGTATAAAAGATATTAATCTATATATTATTACCTATATTTTGGAGTGAATTAATATAAATTATTTTTATCGCTATTTATATAAATTTTAGAATTAAAATGAACGTTACATAATTGTAACTAAAGATTCACCTTATGTTACTCTTGTCCTTTGGAGTTAGGGAAATTAATTAATAGATTCGATTCAATATAAATTATAAAATAAAAAATTACAAATAAAACTAATTATAAATTATAAAAATTACAAAATAAAAAAATAATTTTTTAATTTGAATGGATTGAATTTCAGATTAAATTTTAAAAAGTAATCCAATATAAATCGAAGTTATGTATATTTATATAATTTTTTTATAAAGTTAAATTTTTATTCATATTTAAATAACTATTCATTTATGAAATTATAATAATTTATTAGTTTCTTAAATTTATAAGTTGATTAATTTTAAATTGACTCAAATTTGTTCCTGTATCTTCTTTTCTATTATATAAATTTTATGTTAGTGTTATTTACTATTTTATAATTAAAATAAAATATAAAAATTAAATTATCCAACTCAATCCAAACTACTTTTAATTGGATTAGATTTCTTTTCAAAATTTTATTTAAATTAATCTAAACTGAATCATAATATTTTTTATAATTGGATAAAATAATCATAAAATATTTAAATTAATAAATTTTAGTTTTAATAAGATTAAGTTTGTGCAAATCATCAGCCATATTCATATTGGTTGTGAAAACGGGACCAACCCCCTCATATCGCACATTAGGTAGGAGGGCATTAAATAAACTTCATCTCCTTCAAATTTTGTTTTACATCTACATGTGAATCTTTTAAATATAAATTATGATAATTTAAAATATTAAACTATTTATTATAATATTTCTATATAAATTATGATAATTTAAAATATTAATTAACTTAATTTTTTATTAATTTATTAATTAATATATTATATAATATTAAAAAATATATATTTTATTACTGGTCCAATTTCTGTTTAATTATAGATTAGGCAATAGAAATGTGAATCACCGATTTAATATCCATTTGATCTTACTTTTTTATTTTAAGTATATATAATAAAAGTCATGTAAGAGGTAATATATATATATATATATATATATATATATATAATTTAAAATGTTTAAAATATAGAACTTCTGTTTTAAAATTAATATATAATATTAAGGCTGTATAAACAATTTATGTATTTAGAAGAATTAGTAAATAAACTAAAAATTGAAAGAGAACACTATATATTTGGCAGAATTAATATTATAAAAAAATTAATTTTTAACAATAATATTTTTTTATTTTATCAAGCATTGTTTACATACTAAAATTAGTTAAAACATTGAAAAATTATGTGGGAAAAATTGATTATCATTAGTTTTAAATAAATACAGGTAAATTCAACTAAAATCGTTGAAATATATTCAAGGTAATTATAATTTTTCCTAAATTTTAAATAATTTTAAACAATTTAAATCTTTGTTAAGTATCCGTAATTATAAAAATTTTGTAATTTTTATGAATCTTTTAATGATTTGAACTTTGGTTATACTCTCATAATTATAGAATTTTTTGTTAAATATTAATCAGAATAAATGTTTAATAATATTTTTTTAACATTTTTAGCGAATTTAAATTGTGATTTATTATTATTATTATTATTTATTAAAATAAAAAAAAACTTTAAAAATTATAAAAAAATTAAAATTTATATCATCTATTAAATTTTTTTTAAAATCTTACAGTTAAAATAGGACTATAATATTATAATTGTAGTAAAATATTGAATCCACTTAAATCTAATATTTATTCTTATTACGAACAAATAAAAATAAAAAAAATACAAATTTTAGAATTACAAACATTTGTAAGATATGTTGAAGTTACGTGAACATATTTTTTCATATTACATTTTGAAGTAGTACATTTATAAAATTTCTTTTTATAAAAGTTTAGTATCAATAAATTTTAAAATATTTTAAAAAATATATCAAAAACTATAAATATAACATCTAATTCAAGATTCCACTATTTTATTTATTTGTGACTAAATCGAGCACAAGAGATGTAGGTGAAAATTGTGGGGCACTATAACCAAAGGTTTAATTATCTTATGATTCCTTGGAACACAAGATAACTATTTATTTTCAAGCTTACCCATTGAGATGTCACTGGCCATAAACTGTTCTCCTGGTAGGGACACAACACTTGTTCACACTCATCCAGAACAGCAGCTGAAATGTGTTCTCCATGTCCTGCTTACTCACCTATGCATTAACTGCAATTTACATTTATTTAATTTATATTTTATAAAAAAATTAAATAAATAACTCATGCATTAAATTTTAAAATAAATAAATTTTTGACATATATTTATATATATATATATATTAAACAAGAAAAGATAGCTATTTTATATTTTTAATATTTTTATTGGATATAACTTAATGGTTAAATTAATAAAAAATATATTTTATATAAATTTATTAATAAAATAAAAATCGATGTAGTTTATGTTAATATAAATTTATAGAAAATATTATCTGCAATTTACATTTATTTAATTTATATTTTATAAAAAATATTAAATAAACAACTCATACATAAATTATTTTTTAAAATAATTAAATCTTTGCTCTATATATATATATATATATATATATATATATATTAAACAAGCAAATATAGCTATTTTACATTTTTAATATTTTTATTAGATATAATTTAAATATTAAATTAATTAAAAATATATTTTATATAAAATTATTATTAAAATAAAAATTGATGTAATTTATGTTGATATAACTTGAAAGATAATAAAAAGAAAAAACTCAATGTCTTCCATTGGTCAATCTACATATAATAATCCAAAAATGCCTTGGACGTTACCACTAAGAGAATGAATTGGAACTTTGCTAATTGCATGTTCCAAATGGAAATGTCTCTGCTGACATGAATTGGAAGAGAAGGAGGTTATTGATGATTTGGGCTTGGATTCACCAACACTTGAGTCTAAACACTTTTTCCACATCTTTACATTTGGTGTCAAATTGCTCTACTTTACATCAGCTCTAGGATAATTGATCCATCTTAAATGACAACTTTTTCCCCATCTCAAAAGTCCTTCATAAAATACAAATATTACCTTTTTTTATTTTTAATCATTTTATTAATGCTTCTCATGTTAATCCAATCTTCATTTGTTCGCTGTTTTTTTTAACTTTCTCTTCTAATTTAATCTTTTAATCTAATAAAAAATCTGAGCTGAAAAATAAAAAATCTAAAACTCAAAAGCATCACAAAAAGAAATTGAAGATGAAAATAAAATAGAAAATAAATAAATTACACTTAGATCTAAACCATCTCTAGTGAGAAATGAATATTATTTATCAAATTTTTGTAAAGAAATGTTATTTTATTGATTTTAATTTTTCACCATACCTTGAAAGCTATATTGGATTTGGTGGTGTTTTTATCCTGATGGCGCTCTTAACCTGCTTGATTGGCTCATCTACACATGATAGGAAAGAAGGAACATAAAAAAAGTTAAAACCATGCATGCAAACATGAATTTAACCATTTATTATTGAGCGAGAGAAATTAGAAGAGCTAATAAAACGTGAAGACAGAAATTATTCAAAGGGAGCACTTTCTGTAGGATATATCAATCTACTTGAATGAGAAAAAAAATGGAAACAACATAATCAAAATGTTGGGCTCCAGAGTAAAAAATTGAAAAATAGCAAGGAAACATTTTGCTCACAGATAAAGTCATGGATGAGAGGAAAGTGCAGCAACTAAAGAAAAACATAGCATTTAAAATCACAGCATTCAGAATAGGATCATCATCACAGGATCATGAAAATGGAACAATATAATTATATGGTAAATGCTTGCGTTTGACCCTCTATCTGTCTCCATAAATCCGAAGACCAAAGAAAGGAAAACAGATTTGATTGATCAAAGGCTGAGTTAGTTTGAAGATCCCACGATTGGGGTGTTCATGGTGGGAAAAGGTAATGCAACTAACGAACAAGTCCATAGATTTTAGTGTTGCTATTCAATGCTTTCCCACATTCCTGTTTCACATGCTCTTTTGGCTCCTTCACCAAATGAATAATGTGTCAAGAGAGGAATTCCATGAGCACATGAGAAGGCTAGACAACCTCAACGATCCAGATCCTCTCCCTCTCCTCCTCGCCTGATATTACAGAAAAGAAGAAAAGCTCTTACTTTCTGCTTTTGTTCACAATGGTTGCTTTATTTGACTTGCGGGTGAGAGAGAGAATACATATTATATATATAATAATAAATATTTATTCATTATATTATATTATATTATATATGTTCTTAACAAATTAAACAAATCTATTATAGGTAATCATAACTATCAAAAGTCTAGCCACCCGTTTGAAAATTGTCAAAGGTGTAGCTAGGGATTTAGCTTACCTATACAACGCACTGCTGAGTTTGATTGTGCCTCATGATCATCTCAATCTTGCAATGTACTTTTGGATAAATCCTTTGAGCCTTTACTAATCGGTTATTCCCTGAATCCCATGACAAAACCAATAAATCAACAACTTGGTCGTATTAGAAAGAAGACTGATATGTGGAGTTTTGGTATTCTGATACTGGAGATCTTGACAGGAAAATTCCCAGAGTTGTTTTAAAGATTGGCTTGAATTGTCTCTTTAGGATTTTGAATCCGGGATCACCAAATCAAAAGGCATAAAGCAACTTCACTATTGCATCAAGGCTCACCCTAAGATGATCTATTAACAAATCCTTTTATCCATTCATGGATCATATATTCTTTGTGCAGAATAATTATAAATTTACAAAATTACAAATATGCGGACAATCTAAACTCTGTCCAATAAAATGATCTAATAGTAAATGAATCTAATCTAGCGCACAATGATTTACTAGAAATAAAATTCAGGTTTGAAACGTAGAAGAAAAAGAATACCTTGGAACCTTCATTTCAAGGATTGCTTTTTGCCTTGTACTTCCTCTTCTTGTGATCCTCAAATTAACGGTAATCTTCATCATATTGATCATCTTTATTGTTTTTATATGGGTTCTAGTAGCCTATGAAGGAAGAACGTTGACTGGACCAGCCTCCAACATACACCACCGTAGGGCAGCATTGGTGTGGCACCATTGTAGGCGGGGTTGAACTCATTGATAATAGCGTCCATCTCAGTATAACAAATTGAGTATAATTTGGAATTGGAAGATAGTAACGGAGGAGGGAAAGAAGGAATGAGAATTGAGACTGGAAATTAGGGTGAGAATATTTTGAAGGAAATAAGGTTTCATTCACGCCAAATTTGAAGAGAACTATGTATTGATTGATTGGTAATCTTTGATATATATTGGTAGAGATGGATCTGAGTTAAGCTGTAGAATAATAGAAGTCTATTAAAAACCATTAAAAAGTATTTAAACAATGTAGGTTAGATTTATTAAAAAATAGTTTAGTTTATTCAATTATTTATTTATTTTTATATATTATATATCAATATTTTTAAATTTATTTTAATATATTTATATATTTATTTAAAAATTAAAATTTTAAATTTTAAATAAAATAATTTTCTCCTAATCTTAAATATAGAACTTTTTTATGTTATCTTTGTTTATTCTTATAATTTTAGAATTTCATTTTACATATTTTTAATTTTAAATTAGATATATTTATGTGATTTATTTTTGTTCAATTTTTAATTTTTGAATAATTTATTTAATATAATATTTCAAATAGATATTTATAAAAAATTTTAATGTTTATTATAAATATTATATATATTAATTTAATTTTAGAATAAATATTTTATTTTTATTTTTATTTTTATATTTATTTAAACTTATATGTACATGTGTACATACCACGTACGTGTAATATTTTTTTTTATATATTATTATATTTATATATAATTAAATTTATAAATTTTTTAAATAATTTATATATATATATATATAATTTTAAAATTTATTTAATAATTTTTTATTTTATAAATTTTATACTTACATATATTTTTAATTAATCATTAAATATTTAAAATTTAATTTAAATTAATTTATTTTCAGTTTTAAATATTGATAATCTTTTTAAATGTATGTTTTAATTAATGTCAAATAAAGTTTAAATCCTTGTTAGCAGTAAGTTTTCATCCACTGTTCTTCGTCTTAAACATAGGTTATATTAATTATTTAATATAAGTTTATAAAAATATGGATATGGTTAATAAGTATATAAATTAAAAGTTTAAAAAAATTATGTTTAGACGAGATATTTTAAAAAGAAAAAGTAATTTTAAAAATAATTTAAAATTCTAACATTGTTTTGCAAGAAATTTTAAATTAAAAAAAAAAATTTAAAGGGTGTTTTAACCCATTAAAACAAGAGAATTTTAAATTCTTTCAAAATAGATAAAATTTAAAATTTTTTTATGTATCTTTCTCTTGTTACGTTATGTTATTTTTTATTATTTTTTTTTTATTTTTTTAATATTTTTTCTTATCTCTCATATCTAAACATAATATTTTTAATATTAAATAATATAATTGTATATTTTTATCATTTTAATTATATATATTTGTCGGATTATTATTCTGATTAAGTATGTTATATATAAAAATATTTGTATATCTAAATTCTGTTATGAACAAAAAAGTAAGAGAAAGATTAAGATAAATTTATGAATATTTAAATCTAAAATTTTGTATATAATAAAAATTAAATTATTTAATTTAAATAAAAAATTTAAAATTTAATAAATTTAAATTCTACCATCCAAATAAAGAATTTTAAATATAATAAATTAAAATTCTTTTATCCAAAAAAAATATTTTTAAAATGAAAGTATTTAAATTTTCAAGTATTTCAAATTTCTTGAAATGTTAAAATTCTCCATCCAAATATAAGGTAAGGTAGTTAAAAATTAAAATTGATACATTAGGTTCTGTTTAGATGGTTTTTAATTTTTAATTTTAAAAATAAAATTAGTTTTTATTTTCAGTTTTTAACTTTAGTATTTTAAAAGTTATTGTAAAAATAAATTAAATCATACTATTATATCATTTTATTATGAACTTATAAAAAGATACATAAATAAAAATATTAATTTAAAATATTAAATTATATTAAAATAATATAAATTTAAAATTTTAAAAAATAATACATTTAATATTATAATTTTTTTATAATTATAATGATGATAATTATGTTAATAATAATGGCATTTATAACCATGAAAAAAAAATAATATTTATGAGATAATGAGAATGATGTGATGGTTATAATATAAAGAATAATATCTAATTATACAAATTTATATTTATATATTATTTAATTATTAATATTTAAAATAAAAAATTTATGTATATTATTATTATATTGTTCAGTATTTATTTTACATAAAAATAATATATATAATAATATTATATTCTAAATAGTTATATAATATAAATTTTATTAAATATTATGAATTTAAAATAATTTATTTTTTAATATATAAAAGATATATAAATAAAAAATTAAATTTTTTAAAATAATAAAAATAAATTATTATTATTATTATGGTGATGATAATTATGATGATAATAATTATAATATAAATAATATTATATAATCATATAATTTTATATTTAATAATTAATATATAAAATAAATAATTCTAAATTATTCAATATTTATTTTATATAAAAATAATATATATTATATTATAAAATTTTATATAATATAAAATTATATTATAATACTATAAATTAAATATAATTTTTATATATCAAATAGTATTATTTATTTATTAATTTATAAAAAATAGATAAATAATTAATTTTAAAAAATATTAAAAAATTAATAAAATTTATTATTATTATGATAATATTGGTAACATTAAAAATAATATTTGTAAGATAATAATAATGGTATAATGATTATAATATTAAAATATTATATAATTATATAAATTTTTATTTCATTTATTATTTGATTGTGAGTATTTAAGATAATTAATTTTATATACTATTATAATATTTTTATATTATTTAATATTTATTCTTTTAAAAAATAATATATATTATAATATTATTTTATAAATAATTATATAATATAAAATTATATTATAATATTATAAGTTTAATATAATTTATATATTAATAATAATTTATTTTATCTTTATTATGTAAAAGTTAGATAAATAAAATTATATTTTAAAATAATAAAAAATATATTATTATTATTATTATAGGATAATAGTTTAATGATGGTAGAATTATATAAATTTAAGAATAAAAATATTTTAAAATTAAAAATTACATTTAATAAATCTCATTTTTTAGTTATAATTTAAATTAAAACTGTTTTAAAAATATATTAAATACCATTTTAAATTATTTTTAAAGAATAGATTTTATTTTTAAAATTAATTTAAAAATTAAAAACTGAAAATTTATCATCACTTCGAATGATAGCTTAGTTCATCAGATTGAAAATATTAATAAAATTAATTTTTGAACTAATATATAAATATAAATTATTAAATACTAACCTAATTAATTAGTGGATTGAATCTTAATAAATGTGAGATATTTTTTGTTAAAAAAATATTTAAATGTAATCAATTATAATGTTATTTTTTAAAATAAATTTATCTTTTGAAAAATTATTATAAATAAGTTTTAAATAATATATTTTTTAAAAAATTATTTCTTATATATTTTAGTTTTTATCAATAAAAATTAAATAACTTTAAAAAATAAAATATATAATTTAATAATTAAATTAAATACTCAATATTGCAACTCAGCTATATAATTATCTTTTTTCTTATATTACAAGAATTGTTAAAGAAATTTATGCAAACTCTGAATTGCAATACTGTTTTGTCATGCGTAGAGAAAGAATGTGCGTGGTTAGTTGTTGAATTTTAGTTTGAATAAAATTAAGTTTGTGGGAATGAACAGCCATA
This sequence comes from Canavalia gladiata, assembly GCA_037954105.1. NCBI lineage: Eukaryota > Viridiplantae > Streptophyta > Magnoliopsida > Fabales > Fabaceae > Canavalia > Canavalia gladiata. The sequence goes on along the minus strand of CM075665.1, from coordinate 11,681,310 downwards.
ACCTCACTCTTAGAGTTTGAAGAATTTGGTGAAAACGGGACCAATACCCTGATATTGAACATTAGGTAGGAGGGCGTTAAATAAACTTCATCTCCTTCAAATTTTATTTTATATATTTTAAATATGAATTATGACAATTTAAAATATTAAACTATTTATTATAATATTTATATATAAATTATGATAATTTAAAATATTAATTAACTTAATTTTTGATATTTTTATTAATTTATTAATTAATATATTATATAATATTAAAAAATATATATTTTATTACTGATCTAAATTCTATTTAATTATAGATTATGCAATAGAAATGTGAATGACCGATTTAATATCTGTTTCAATCTTACTTTTTTATTTTATATATATATAATAAAAATCATGTAAGAGGTAATATATATATATATATAATATTAAAATATTTAAATATAGAACTTCTGTTTTAAAATTAATAATATTAAAAAGTTTCAATTTGTAATATTTATACTGTAGAAATATATTTAGTAAGATTTAAGGTCAATTAAAAAGGTAATTTTGTGTTGGGCCTTAGATAATTAAGCCATCTCACTCTGCAGCTCTTTCCGCTTCACAGGTGACCACCCTTACATGTACTCAACCTTGTTGTAATGGTACAAAAATGTAGTCCAAAATTATGAATTAATGGAAAGTAAACAAAAATCCTAGATCACATGGTTCCAGAATATTTTAAAACAAAGGGCTATAGTTTATTGGAGATAAAAAGGCAGTAACATAATACAAATAGAAATGATTATTACAACCAAAGGTTTTACACTGAAAACATAAATAAAAAGTGTAGACACACTTTATAGTTTCGTTTCAGAACTGCTCTGCACGTGCAGATGCACCCACATTCTAAATCGTTATTCCATAAACAGTTAAGAGGAAAAAAGTGTTGGAAAGATAGTGATTAGATTCCGGAAGCTGATCCAAATGATGGAAAATAAGAGTAAGAAAGATTCGATTGAATGGTATTATAACAAATTTTGTTATTCTTATCCGTTGAACTCTTTGATGGTTGAAGCGGTGGATTAGAGTATGAAAGATCAGATTGAATGGTATTATAACAAAGTTTGTTATTCTTACTCTTTGAACTCTTTAACGGTTGAATAATATGGTTGGGAGTTTTGTAGTTCTTTGATGGTTTAGTAGAAGGTATCTCCTTCCTTATGACTATAGATTTTGTGCATAGTTGCCCCATGGAAAAAGTGTTGCACTGCAAGCAAACAAAACAACCAAAAGATGGCAATGAAGAGGAGAAGTGAGCTTACCCTTAGCATGCTATACCATTATAAATGACAAGAATATGGGTCATTCCATTACAGCACATCGCTGCATCAAGCCATCTACACCCTTTATTTAACAAATTAAATAAATAAATAAATTTGCTTAAACATAAAATTACTAACTTATCCTTAACTACTTCTCACTTTCTTCACCACTACACAAGTTCAATGCAGAAGGATAACTGCCACCACCGGGTTCGCTTTTCGAATAAGCAAACATGCCCAAACTAAAGAATGTATTAGCGATTGCTCACACAGGATTGGTTGGTTTTTAATATTTTTTTTCAAATAATTCATTTATTATTAGTATTATGAAAATATTTTAAATAAGTAAACCCCCTCTCTCTCCTACTCTCCACATGTTAATGGATATGTTCCATGTATTGCTATGCCCAAACTCATCCACTCCCATTTTCCAAATGAATCGTGATAATGAAAATTATTGAAAAAAAAAAATGCATCTCACACACCTCTTAGAACTAGTTATGTGCAAACAATTATTCAAGAGCTTAAACTAAATTTATATTCAGCTTCAGAATTGTCAAATAAAAAAAATAAAATTAAACCCAAAAAGTAGTTGAAATTAAGCAGAAAGGTAAACAGAACACCTAGACAATGGTTTTGATACGGAGGTTAATAAGGGTACATTGGCGATAGCTGTCATTTATGATTTTGCTTTTTACTTTTGTGTGGCTGAGTAAGTTCATGGAGTGCTTTGTGTAGCGTCTAATTCGAATTATATTAAAATTACTTAGATATGTTCTTACTTGTGAACCAGGATTATGGGTTGTGTTTTAGAATTCAAAAAATTAATCACATTTTTTTATAATTTTTAATATTTACTTTTTATAAATAAATAAAAAGAAATATATATATATATATATATATAAAATACTGTTCACAATGTCAAAGGATAGAGCTATTGATTGAGTAGGGATCAGAGTTAAATATACAATGTATATATTATTAATAAATGTCAATTTTTTAGGAGTTTTTTTTCAATTTATTCACACTTAAAATAAATAAAAAATTTAAGTATAAAAATAATTTAAATTAAAATAATTAGGTTATTTTTTAAAATAAGATGTCATTAGAATGACAGTTTTATTTTTGTGATTGTTGATTAATCATTTAAAATAGAAAAATTATTTATTACATATGTTATAAAATTTATATTTAGATATATTTAAATATTTTTTTAATTTAAACCGTTTAATAAAAAAAAGTATAAAGAGATAGAATAAGGAGTTTATCAGCATTTTTCAGAAAACGTGCTGTCTTTTTTTTTGTGTTGAAATTGTTTTCATACATATAAATAATATATATTTATTTATATTAATACTAAATTTGTTTTGTTTTTTAATTTATCTTAAAATAATCTCTTGATCATGATTAGATAAAAGACATAAATTAATAAATAATATTTTTTAATATTTTTGTAACATTTTTGAAATATTACATAAGTGTGATATGTTATGTTATTCAGGCTTGTATGGTTGTTGGTTCTGGCAATTCTGGCATCACTTGATCAAACAGGGTTGTAAAGTATGAAAAGCTAGACAGGGGAGTAAACCCAATTTCAATTGTTTTCCCTAATTGGGGAATGTTGATTTCCTCTTTTCTCCCTTTCTTTGTAAATGCTTCATCTTGGCGCTGATCATTTATTCTGGAAGAACACAGATAATGAAATAAATAATCACTGACACATCAAGAAACCTTTTGCATGTGAAGGACGGCTGACCTATGAAAATGTAAAACCTACTAAGCCAACAAAGCAAATTTGTTTTTACTACCACTATGGAGCAGCTGTTGTGAGAAAACTGCATGTCTTTCTACTTATTTACTTTTTTATCTATCTCTTCTATCTCTCACATACAGAAAGTCAGAGACACACACCAACTTGTATTTTAGTGCCATATCATACTATGTATGTACTAACATTTGACCATAAACGCAAAAAAGAAATCTCAAAAAAATATTTTATACTATGTTTTTTAGTACTTTTTAGTAGTCCACACTAAAAAATAAATAAAAACAGATGATTTTAGATTTTTTTAACTTCCAAAATTACTTTTTTTTTGTGAATTTTAATTTGTAAACATTATTATATTTTATCAAAACTTTAAAAAATATGAAATTTGATCTTAAATCTTATTAAATATATTTCTACAAGATAAATATTACATATTGGAACTTTCTAATATCATTAACTTTAAAACATAAGTTCTATATTTTAAACATTTTTAATTATATATATAAGCTCTTACATGATTTTTATTATATATATTTAAAATAGATAAAATTAAGATCGAACCAATATAAATCAGTGATTCACATTTGTATTGGCTCAACTATGATTAAATAGAAATTAGACCAATTATAAAATATATTTATAACATCATATAATATATTAATTAATAAACTAACATAAAATTATAAAAGATTAAGTTAATTGGTATTTTAAATTATTGTAATTTATATGTAAATATGATAATAAATTGTTAAATAATAATAATAATAATAATAATAATTTATAGTTTAACTATTATTTATAAGTATTTATTTATTTGAAAATATTTTAGAATAAAATTAAATATATATATATATTGAAATTTATTCAACTCTGAATAGTTCTTATACGATCTTTTCTTTGCTTTACTAACTTTAGGATTAATTATGTAGACCGATGAAACTAAATTTCAATTCAACAGATTAAATGGTCTAATTCAATTTTAACAGCTATATTAAAATATATTTCAGAATTAAGCTCAATTTTCTGGCTTACGTGATGAAGATTCTCTCTTATGCTGGACAGTTTAGCTTTAAATTTGTTGTCTCTCTCATCTCTTGTATCTGGCAGACACACATTCCCTTTTGGGCTGAACTTCATAATTCATGTTTAGGGCTGAAACATTTGGCTTAGTAGGTGATCAGAATTGGGTCCCAGTAACTTCAGGGATCATTCGTCCCTACTTCCTGCCTTATTGTTAAATTTTGTATCATATAATGTTCTTAACTCATTCTTTATCTTTTTCTTACTATCCAGAGAATAAGTAAAAATATTATGAAATTTAATTAATATTGTTAATTTTAAAAAATTAATTATTTTTTATAAATTTATATATATAAATTTTATTTTTATTTATACTAGTTGATAAATTTAAAAATTTATTAAAAATAAATTTTAAAAAATTAAAATAAATAGATAAATAAAAAATTTTACTTTCTTTCTATATAGATAGAAAGAAAATCAAAAAGTATTTTTTAAGCATCTTTATTTTATTTATTTATTTGTTCGGAACTATATCATGTTTGTCCCACTCCCAGGCCAGCATTTGTTATCCTAGATACCAAAAGAAAAACAAAGATTTTAGTAAAAATTTTATTTATGAAAATAATTCCATATTCTGCTTTTAATTCAAATATATTTATGAAAAAAAATTTGGACCTTTTTCTATCTATTTTGTCTCACACGCACTTTACTTTTAATGATACGTTATATGTCTTAACATTTGTTTGTGAAAGACAAATTTCAAAAGAAATGATTTTTAAAATATTTTAACATGTAAAAGTAATTTCAAAAATACTTTTTTTTCCTGAATTTTAGTTTTTTTAAATTTTATTGTATTTTATTCAAAATTTGAAAATGAAGCTTTAAATCTAAATATTTGACCTTAAATCTTATTAAATATATTTCTAGAGGATAACTATTACACATTGGATCTTTTTAATATCATTAATTTTAAAACAGAAGTTCTATATTTTAAATATTTTTAATTATATATATATATATTTAAAATCAATAAATTTAAGATCGAACCAAATATTAAATCGGTGATTCACCTTTTTTATTTCAACTATAATTAAACTGAAATTAAACCAATAATAAAAATTTAATTTTAATATATAATATATTTAATAAATTCATATAAAAATATAAAAATTGATTTAATTAACATTTTAAATTATATGATTTATATATAAATTTTCTAATAAATAGTTAAATAATAAATGCATATATAAATTTTAAGTTATAACTATTATTTATTTAAAAAAATATTTTAGAATAATTAAAAATTAAAATTCATTCAACTCAATTTCTATTCTTATACCATTTTGATTGATTCTTGACCGATTTTAATCAGGTCTTCACTTTACTGATTTCTTGCATTATGAATTTTTACCAAAAAATATGCTTTAATTATTGTTAATTTCTTTTCACTTTTTCTTTTATCATTTTTCTCTCATACACACTTCTGTATATACTATGGTTCATGTGGCGGGACCCAGCTGATAAGTGAGAAAATTAAGGCAAATTCTGACATAGAAACATTCGTAAAGCTGACATTCATCCTTTTATTACCCAAACATATAAATAAAGAATATCCCATTGTTGTATTTCGATTTTCGGGATGGTCACACGAGTAAACATTCTCCTCAACTATTATAAAGTATCCATTCATCAATTTATAATTTTTTTTTATTTAACGGTCAAACAAATTATTTTAAAAAAATAAAATAAAAAATTTAAAATATTATTTATTAATTTATGTCTTTTATCTAATCATGATCAAGAGATTATTTTAAGATAAATTAAAAAAAAATTTAATATTAATATAAATAAATATATATTATTTATATGTATGAAAACAATTTCAACACAAAAAAAAAGACAGCATGTTCTCTGAAAAATGTTGATAAACTCCTTATTCTGCCTCTTTATACTTTTTTTTTTATTAAACGATTTAAATTAAAAAATATTTAAATATATCTAAATATAAATTTTATAACATATGTAATAAATAATTTTTTTATTTTAAATAATTAATCAACAATCACAAAAATAAAACTGTCATTCTAATGACATCTTATTTTAAAGAATAATCTAATTATTTTAATTTAAATTATTTTTATATTTAAATTTTTTATTTATTTTAAATGTGAATAAATTGAAAAAAACTCCTAAAAAATTGACATTTATTAACAATATAGACATTGTATATTTATTAATTTTAGTAATATTTTTATAAAATATTATATTTAATCTATATTAAAAAAAGTGTGATATGTTATACTTTCTTTTGAACTCACTCGCGTTTTCACCAAGGGCTGGCCACCACCAAATGTACTCAACCTGTTGCGACAGTACGGAAATATAGTCCAAAATTATGAAGTAATGGAAAGTAAACAAAAACCCTAGATCACATGGTTCCAGAATATCTTAAACCAAAATCGTAGTTTTATTAGAGATATAAATGCAGTGACTTAATACAAATAGAAATTATTACAACCAAAGGTTTAATCACTGAAAATATAAATAAAAGCCGTACACATCGTAAACCCTAATCCTTCACTGGCTGCTCCTGCACCCGCCATCATTCCGGGAACGGTGGCGCTTCTCGGCGGGAAACACCGGGACAGGGAAGTCAAGGCTGTCCATTGACCCAGCCATCTGTTTCCAATCAGAAATTATCAAGTCTGATAAAATGCAAGTTTACCAAGAAAGAGACATAAACATAAAACAAAAATCTTCGCAAACGGGGTTCCAAACGTTCCTCGCCAATGGCTCCCCGTCGACGGCGGTTTCTTTGTGGCTGCTTGTTGACGGCGTGGTTTGTTCGCTGTTGCAGTGGCTCCGCTCTTGGTGCAGGTAGCAGGTGATGATGTCATGACGTGAAAAGGTGACTGATTCGGTTGGCGCGTGGCGACGAATTCGAGGAACCGACGGAAGAATGAATGGAACAGGGGAAAAATAAGTGCATATAGTAAAGGATGAGAGAGAATTTATTATTATTATTAAGAAGGGGAAGATTGACGAGAAAGAAGAGGAAGAAAATGATGGAAAGAGAGATAGAGAAAATGTCTGGTCAGATAGTGTGATAAGAAACCAGAACCCGACCCGAATGAGGCAAAAGGAGCTAGAAATGAAGATGGAGAAAGAAGGGATGTAAAGAAGCAGTGTAACGGTGGCTAAGAGGAGTATGAAAGATCGGCTTGGATGGAATTGTAACAAACTTTGTTTCTCTTATCTTTTGAAACGTTTGGTTGTGGAAACGGTGGTGGGTTTGAGTATGATAGATACATTGGATGAAATTGTCGGGGGGTTTTGTCATTCTTTGATGCTTTAGGAGGCGGTGGCGGTGGTGGAGAATATGATAGATCAGATTGGACCATCTCTTTCTCCATCTTCTCCTTCCTCATTGCGGAATATGAAAGTGAGCCGCAATGCCCTTAAACCATGCGAGTAAGCGTAAGCGTTATTACATAGCACGTCATTGCATTAAAGGAAGGAGTAAATTACTAACATATCCTTACCCCGCTTTTCTCCATCTCACCTCTTTCTACTTACACAACTTCACTCAAAAGATAAAATTACTAAGGCCGGTTGGTTTTTAATTTTAAGTGTTAAAACTTTTAAAAATTTAAATTAATTTTTATTTTTTAAAAGTTGTTATAAAAATAAATTAATTTATTTTATTATAAATTTATAAAAAATATTAATTTTAAAATTAAATATATTAAAATAATATAAATATAAAATTTTAAAAAATAATAAATTAAATATTTTTATTTTTATTATTATTATTATTATGGTAATAATTATAATCGTAAGAATAAAAATAATGTATAAAATAATATATTAATTTTTTTAATAGTTAAAAATAAAAGTTTTTTTAAAAAGAAAATAATCCTTTATATTTATATCAAAAAAATTATTAAAATATTAAAATAAATTTGTGGAGATAAGACAAAGAAATGTATTATTTCATTATTTATCATATTTTATATTTTATTTATTTTTGGTTAAAACTTTTGTATAATTTTTTTTTAGAAATAACATTTCTCCCTTTAGAAAGTGATGAAGCTAAACTTTTTCGGTCAACGAGGCTGAATTTTGTAAGAGAAATGAATGCCCAATTAATGTAGAGTAGAAGAACTAAACTGCAATTATTAAACAAGGCTGGTCCAGCTTAAAAATAAGGTTTTTAACTTAAGTGAAATAATTTATTAATTTGGTGTTATTTTATTTAAATTTAAATGTTTTTATACTCTTTTAAAATACAAAACCATTTATTAAATTATTAATTAAATTTATTTTATATTTTTAGTTAATATTAAGGTCTATCTATCTAATATTTATGACAATATTATTGAATTTAGGTAATATATTTTTATTATTTCTAGTTTTAAGAAGTCTATTCATGCTTAAATAACATGGATTTTCAGGATATAATCACTTAAGCTAATTCAAAAACAATATACTCTAAATTATTAGAATTTATCTAATAATAAAGAATTAAAGATTAAAATAGTTTATCTTATAAGTTTGTTAAAAATAATAAAATAAAACCAAAATATATTTTTTTATAGGTTGAATCGCTTATGTAAAAGAATTAATCCAAAAATTAGGATACATTATAAAAAAACTTCCATAGATGAGAAGCACATGAAAGATTTTTATAAAAAATATTATAGAATTAAAAATGAAAATTTTATTCTATACATGACTGATCATAAATTAATGACTACATCCAATTTAAATAAATTTTAATTGTTTTAATTTGTTCTTTTTAAAATAAAGTATTTAATTTTTTTTAATAGAAACAAACCTTATTCTATGATACTTACATAAAATTTCTCTTATTCTTAAACAAGTTTTCGACAGGAATCCATGCTTCGTCTTTCGTTTATTTTAAGCTGGTCCGATGTTTTGGATTTATTCCAATGTTTACAAGATTAAGGGTGCATCTAGGTTATAAATTTAACTATTAAATTTATTGAAATAAACTAAATTTTATTTTAATTAATCCCACCGAAAATTTTATTAAAAAATTAAAAAAATTATAAAAGTAATAATTAAGAAGTTCTTTCAAATATTTCCTAAATAATAGATTTGATACATTTTAGTTAGAATTAATAGAATAATAAAATTCAATTAATGATATAAATAAGATAATAATTAAAAAGAGAGATGTATATGATAAAATGATAAGCTTATTTTTAGAAAAATATATTTACTTTTGATATTATTTATATGTTATTAATATTTTGTATTTTTAAGTAACAAATATTGATAATTAATATCATTTTTAGAGGAATCTCTTATACATTCATAAATTAAATTCAAAGACGTTAATTTTCTCATGATTGGGCTGGCTTGTTATCAAAATAAGACTAGTAATTAAGGAGACAAAATTAAAGAACTTAACAAGAAACTTAAAGATGAAACAAAAGCTAATGAGAAGAAAAAAAAATAATGTCTGTCAACATCCTATTGAAAATTAAATGAAGAGAATGAAATTCAAATAGAAAAAATTATAAATTTATTAGGATTAATTTAGTAATAATATATTTAAAATTAAAGTAATTTATATATATAATTCTAAATTTAATATCATATTTTTTATTATAAAAATATAACAAATTGATCCAGAGACTAATTTGTGTAATGAATAAATAAGTTAAGAAATAATAAATTTTTTTTTTTAAGTTAGAGACTTATTTAAAAAAAGTTAATAAATTAAAAACAACTTTTCTAGTAATATATATATATATATTATTTAAATTATTTTTAAATATATATATATATATATATTCATGATTGTGTATATATAAAATTTAAATATTTATAAGTATTTTATATAATAATGAAAGTCTATTTATATTTTAAATAGTATATTATACATTAAAATATAATAGTATGATTAAATATTTATTAATTTTTTATTTGTGTTTATTTTTTAAAACTTTATTTAATTTTTGAAAAATGTTAATTTAAATGTTCAATTATTTAAATTTATATTAAAAAATTATTAAATATTTATGTAACTGATCTTGTTCCTTATATTTATAATTATATATTTATTTGTAAATGAATTATAATAAATATAAAAAATTTCGTTGGAGGGTTTATTTTCGTTTATAATTTTTCCTGTGTAATGCTAATATAAAATATAAAATAATGTAAAAATTTATGTACGTTCAAGTATTGTTGTTCGTTTGTTTTTTAGTCTGCAACTGAATTTATTAGCCAATGGAGCAGTAGAGTACTCCAAGTCTATTACATTATGAATTGGAACTCACTAAATCATTCGATTAGATTATAAAATTATATTTTATGTTAGTTTAAATAAAATTTTAAAATTTATGATCCTATTATTTACAGATAATAAATTATTTACAATTAATAAATTAAAACATAAAATTTATAGTTATTTAAAAATATATAACTGTTAAATTTTAAATTTTAATCAAGTAATTATTTATGATCTTATTAAATTTTTATATTTACTAGATTATTTAATAATTAATTTTATTAACTATTTTTAATTCAATTTATTAATTTATAATTTTTCAATTCTTACTAACTTTTAAACTTTCAACTAATTTTATAGTTTTAAATTAACTTATAACCTAATTTTAACAAACACACATTTAGGGTAAATTACCGGGAGGTTTATCCCCCATTGAGTATGTCTCTATATAGCACTCGTTGAAGTTGATTGCTTTCCCCATTGTTCAATATGTTATTTTTTATATTTATATTTTTAATTTAATAAAAATATGGTAACAAAATGGTCGATTGTTTTTTATGCATTATTTTTAAATAAAACATATTTCTATCTATCTATCAACATAAATTTATATGATAAAAAAATAGGTCTTTTTAACCTGTGCAACTTTTCATTATTGCATAGGATAAAAGTTATTTAGTGCATTCCTAATTAATCTAACCCTTAAACAGATAAGAAAATTAAACATTTTTTTAAAAGATAAGAAGTATGCTTCTTCTTTTTTTAGCTTCTCCCACTCTATTGTTTTCCTGAAATTTTAGATAAAAAAATTGATAATATGTCTAAAGTAAATATTGGCCATCCTTGGCACACATGAATTTTTCGATATTGATATCATATGAATTTTGACAAACTTTTGATATTGGGCATAGATCGCAGAAATGCATTCTAAAATATTTGAAATTAACAATTATTTTTTTTATACAATAGTGGAAATCAAAAGAAAGAAATATATGAAAGAAAGAGTTCCAATTCATCGTAGGAAAGAAGAGGTGGAAGACCTAATGGCAGTTCATGAAGATAAGTATGAGTAATGATACAAATTATTCGTCCATCAACATCTTTTATTCGTCAATCAAATTTAACAAACGAACAATTAAAAAAATAATAAAAAAAACAGTTTACACCTAAATATGACATAGATATATAATTTTATTTGTATATTTAAAATATTTTTCCGAGTTGATTATAGTTTGTTGGGCTTGTGGAACTGAGCTTAGCTAAGAGGGCCTCCGAAAAGAATGATCCAACTTCAGCTTCTAATTCTTCTGGAAAAGGGCCTTGATGTGCAATATGATAGGCTCATAGCGGTTAAAATGATAGATGATAATGGAGAGGGAGGTGAGAAGCAGGGAAGAGATAGAGATAGGAAGAGACATAACCCCAACACTCACACCACTTTCTTTCTCTCTCCACACTTCCAATCTTCACACTCATTGCTCCAATTGCTTCTCACCCATTCCCCAACTCAATTCCAATGCCCAACCCAATTCCCCATTCTTCTGCTCCCCTCCCTGCTCCGCCTCCCTCCACCTCTCTTCCGCCGAGCGCTACCTCCCTCCCTCCCCCCATTCCTCCGATCTACGCGCCGCCCTTCGCCTCCTTCGCTCCCACCGTCCCTCCCCCTCCTCTCGTCTTGCCGGCTTGCTCTCCAACTACCTCTTGCTGACGTGTCACTCTGATGACGAGAACGACGTTTCCGTGAGGATCAGGTTCGGCGCAATTGCTATGGCCGAAGCGATAGCAAAGCAGCGTGGCTTCCCATACGACGACGCCGTTTTGGAGGAAGCGGCCGTTGCGCTCTGCGTTGTGCTAACGAACGCCGTGGAGGTGCATGATAACGAAGGGCGCGCCCTTGGAATTGCGGTTTTTGGCCCCACTTTCTCTTGGATCAACCACAGTTGTTCCCCCAACGCCTGCTACCGCTTCACCCTCTCTTCTTCTTCTTCTGAGGAACCTAAACTTCTCATTGCTCCATTCCCTCGCCATTCTCAACAGCCGCAGGTGACGTACTCATTTTTATACCTCATTAGCTGAATTTTGTTTCTGCTCTTTGTTGAAATGAGGATTTTATTTTGCAGATGGATGGTAGGGTTTGTGGTAGCAGTGGTGAGTTTGAAAAAGGTATTCATTTTTGTTAATTGATTGTTCTATATGATAACATGCTTAGTTTTTTTTTTAAAATAGAAACTTAATTAGATTGATTTTTATGCATGAAAAAGAAGGGGAACTTGGTTATGGTCCAAGCTTGGTTCTAAGGAGTATCAAGAGAATTAAAAAGGGAGAAGAGGTCACTGTAGCATATACGGATCTGTTGCAGCCTAAGGTGTGGTTCAAATTATTTTTATCTGCTCTTCTTTTTCCTTTCCTTATTATTGTTATTATTATTATTTATGAAGGCAAATTGACCAAGTGGTTGTTGAGTTTAAAGCTTTGTAAGCATTCCTATTATTCAGTTCAGTAGTGTAATCCTATTATACAAGTTGGCATATGTTGTTCAGCAATATTCTTTCCTCACTAAAGCATCATATATTGTTACTTGTTACCATATACATAAATTGATAGTTTTTTTTTCAAAAAAAAAAATCACCAGAAAAAAAAAAAACGATACCAATTTCATGTGGATGGTAACAAGTAACAATATATGATACACTTGTGAGTTGTGAGGAAAGAAGTGTGAAAATTTTATTAAAAGAGGATTCATGTTTGTATTGGACTTGGACTCCTGTCACATACTCACATGCTTGAATCTTCAAATCTTAATTCCTTAATGGAACGCTTAATTTTGTTGTGAGATGGTGCAAATGTTTATGGCATCCATTCCATAAGTTGTCACAACAATGTTAAAAAATTGAAGCTGTGGTTTGTGATTTTGTTTTAGTGCATTGTCCTCCATCACTGTTGTTAGCTCAGCCTTCATAGCTTAACACAATCACTTAAATCATGTGTTTAAGTATGGAAACGGTCAGCGATGCAACTATCTAGCAATGGTGATTTTAATTTATGTTATATTTCCAAAGTTAACATCCTACTTAGGGAAGGGGGTTGCTAGTGATTAATTTTATTGGCTCTGCAATCTCTGGTTCCATGGATGAATTACAATGCCTTTGTTTGTGGGCTTATTGTAGCTTGTCTTATTTGTTGACATCAATAAAATTTTATGATATCCTCATTCCTAGTATGGAGAAACCACTGCATATCTTGTAGGTATCGCTCTTTGTTGTATAATATTATGTTGGCTAGAATATTTATTGAAAAGCAATATTTTCCTTTTATGTAAAATCTATCCCGTCCCTGGTTAGCATATATGAACTACTTTATGACTTCTGTTCTTCGTATCTGCTTCCATTGTTGTATTTATTATATGCTTTACATGACAGTAGGAATTTAGAAAATTGTCATTTAAAGAAAAGTTATCTAGTAAACCATAAATGTTAAATATATTCCTCTTAATTAGTTGAACTGTGCTGTTTTCTATTAAACTTTTTAGTCTTGCTCTTTTGGTTTTTGTTTTTGTCCTCCTTTTTTGCATGTCTTTATTTGGTTCCTTCACTTCTTTCTGTAATGATCTCAATCTGTATAATTTGTATTTTGCTTTTCTAGGCAATGAGGCAGTTGGAGCTGGGGTCAAAGTATCTGTTTTTGTGTCGTTGCAAACGTTGTAGTGCTCTTCCCTTCTCATATGTGGATCATGCATTGCAAGTAAGTCTCTGAAATTAATATTGTATTATAGTTAGGTGGGTCTTTCCCAAAGATTTTGTGGAAGTCACCCATAGAAGGGTTTTATTTGCCTTGGATGTCATCATATTATGAAATTTTCTAACAAATATTCCTATTATGAAACACTGGAAGTGGATCAACTCACTGATATTATTATTCAGGAAATTTCAATTTTCAGCCACAATTCATCTGATTCGTGGTCCAATTATGAGTTCTTCAAAGACATGGCTGATAGAAGATTGACTGAGTACATTGATGATGTCATATCAGAGTACCTTTCTGTTGGTGATCCTGAGTCTTGTTGCGAGAATCTTGAGAAGATACTTATGCATGGTCTAACTGTGCAGTTAGAAGGCATTGAAGGAAAATCAGATTCTAAATTTGTGCTGCATCCCCTACATCACCTCTCTCTAAAAGCGTACACAACACTGTCTTCAGCGTATAAAGTTCGTGCTAGTGATTTATTGTCTTTGGCATCTGAGATAGATATAAACCAGTTAGAAGCTTTTGACATGAGCAGGACCAGTGCTGCATATTCTTTGTTACTTGCTGGTGCAACTCATCATCTCTTCAAATCTGAATCCTCACTGATTGCATCCATTGCAAATTTTTGGACAGGAGCAGGTGAATCTTTGTTATCTCTAACTAGAAGTTCTGGATGGAGTCAATTTGTTAATTTGGGTCTGGTTGTTTCAAACCCTGCTGCTGTCCCAGAAGTCAAATGCTCTAAGTGTTCATTAATGGATAGGTTTAGAACCTGTATATCAAAGGGTCAAATTAAAAGTCCAGCTTTTGAGAATATATCAAATGAGTTTCTTCATTGTGTCTCAGATATTATACAGAAAGTTTGGAGTTTCCTAGTCTATTATTCCCCTTTTTTGAGATCATGTAATGATCCTATCAATTTCAGCTGGCTGAAGTCTACAAGAAATTCCAGTACAGTGGATGTTGAGACTCATGCTTACAAAACTGATGTGTTTTACACCCATGAATCTAGAAATAGTATCTGTATTTGTGAAAAACAAACTTACACTGATCATGTAGTAACATACATTTTTCAGCTTGGTGTTCACTGCTTAGCATATGGAGGATTGTTAGCTAGTATTTGTTATGGCCCCCATTCCCATTTGGCTTGTCATGCTCAAAATATTCTAGATCGTGAAAAGAATTTTGTATTTTATTCTCATGATGTTGAGAGATCATGTACGACATCATGTGAAAAATCTGAGTGTGAACATAAATTCTGATTTTTTATAGTTTTTATCCTTTTAGGTTGATACCCGATGCTGGTTAAAGTATCAAGATAAAGTTGATATAATTTGTATTGATTGAGATTTGTTTAGGGTGCTCAGACGCATGATGCCATGATAAAATGACCTCACGAATGCAGTTGAAGCTGCTGCTGTAATTCCTAAAGGTCATTCTTATATGTTCCTGGGTCTGAATCAAGAAGAAATGCTCGTAATTTGGTGCTCTAAAGTACAAATTCCTTTCATTAATGCTGGAACTCGTGCCTTTTGTTGGTCCTTATGGTCATTCGGATTGTGTCAAGTCTTAGCAGTTCTTTCCATCCACTAATGATAAAACAATCTTAGCTTATGCCATCGTTTTCGAATTGACTTCATTGGGTCCGAGACTCATTCTCCCAATTGTTCCTCTAAGTAATCAAGGTTGTGACCTTTCTGGGCTAAATCAAGGAAAATTACAAAGGGGTAGTTTGGAAGAAATTGGAGTTCTATCACTTAAACCATTAAGTCATTGATGAACTTGTTTTATTTTGGGAATGAACCATAAACATGTTTCATATTCCATTTGGAAATATTATCCCGCACACTCTTCTATAAGGTTGCAATCACTGGTCTAAAGCCCATTGGCAAAATCATGACTGCAGCCCTTAAAGCCTTCGAAAAATATTCAACAAAAATTTTCAAAGCTGACTGTACTTACACTCATTATATAACAATTCTTTAAGGAGAAATGATACTTATATTACAAATATGTAGAGAGAAAGAGAAGTGTAGGATGCGATGGGTGATACGATGCAAAGAGATGAAAAAAAAAATTTATTGTATGAATTATAATATAATTCTGGTAAAGTCTTGGAGGCTGAGTGTGTTGCCATTTCACTCCCGTGGTTATGTTTTTTGGCCATTAGAATTAATTGATTTGTTGCCATCCTAAATAATAGCATGCTACAATCAAATTTAAAATTCAAAGTCGATGTCCAAAATAACTACTAGTGCCGAAATGGCCATGCATCTAAATCATGGTGACTCCCTAGCATTTTAAAGCTGTGCTAGAGGCATCATTGTCCACAACAATTCTTCAAGGCTTGATTGATAAAGATACCTCAGTTGAAATTACCAAGCAATATGGGCAACAGATCTTCCGCATGGATCTACTCCATAGCCTTCCTAGTCTTCCATTGCCCCCATAAGAGTCAGCAAAAATATAAAATTATCATTTTATAATTTTTAAAAATAAATAATAACAATTTTAATTTTTATCAGATTTTTTTATTTACAAATTTTTATTCGTTAAAAATTATTTATTAAAAGATATTTTAACAATGGTTTAAATGACATCACTGTTTAATATATTTTGTGTCAAATTATATAACTATCACATATTATGTTAAAAAAATCTATTTTTTTATAATAAGTAAAAAAAAATTAATAACAATAAAGCCATCGAAAATTTGTGGTTGCTAAACGAGTGACTTTTTAATTTTCTCTTGGGTTCTATTGTACTTAAAGACAGTTTGAAAATTAACATTCTTTACGTGACGAATTTTGTTGGCCAGTGCTATCAAACAAATATCTTAAATGTTTAATCTGTTGAGTAAACATACAAGATATGAATAAGTTTTAGAGAGATTGTATTCATACAATTATTTAATACAATAAAGTGATTAATAAACAAAGAAACAACAAGAAAGAGAAGTTTGTGATAAAATGATGGATAGAATAGAGAGAACTAGAAAAGAAAAATAATGCTATATAAAATATTGTATAAAAGTTATGTAGGAATAATATAATTTATAATTTTATATTTAAAAATAATTTTTTATTCAAGAGTAGTTTAATCTTGAAAAGTGATCAAAGAACATATTTGGGTTATATTCTAAAATCAAAACTGGTAGCAAAACACTCTTTTGAATATATTATATATTTAACATACTTTTTTATAATAGATTTGTTTGTCTTGATCAATAGTGCTCTTAGGATACTCGTTAAAAAAATTAAAATGAGAAATTTTTATTAAAATTAAATTTGAAATATATTAAAATCATGGCACTTGTAATTTAATAATATTTTTTATTTTTTAAAAAATCAAAACATTTTATACAAATTAATCATTTTACAAATAAAATATTTCAACTTTTTAAAAAATAAATCAATAATAAAAAATATATTTAAAAGAGTGTCCTTAGTCCTTACATTTCTGGTTCTGAAATGTAAAAATCTAAACCCACTCGGTACTCCTGTACACATATCATGATCTCTGCTTCCATGTGCTCCATTTGTTCAGTGAAAAAGATTCTTATATTGTAGCCAGTGGCCAGCCCCATGGAAAAATCGTCATTGATACCCACTGTAATGGAGATTTTTTCTCATCTCCATGTATCCTTTACTTAATTGGGTAACTAAAACAATCCATTAATTAATTTTCTTAATTTATATTTTATACACTCCTAAATACTATTACTCCAAAGTTAAAAATTTAATGAATATACAAAAACATAATGATATTTAGGGGACCCATATTTATAAATCTTTCATAAAATCATTTATCATGGCCCACCAAGAAAGCTGCACTTAACCAACCAATTACTCATGGTTAACATAATCATCAATTTATAAATAGGTTACCTAAGCTTCCCAATTCTCCCATCACACCTTAAACCTATATTTCCATATACATTTTCTTATAGACATCTTAATTGATTTATTGCAACAATCATGGCTGAGGAGAAGCACCACCACCTCTTCCACCACCACAAAGATGAGGATAAGCCTGGCTATGTTGATGAGGTTGATTATAAAAAGGAAGAGAAACACCACAAGCATCTTGAGCACCTTGGGGAACTAGGTGCTGCAGCTGCTGGTGCTTATGCTTTGGTAATTATATATCTTTGCTGAATACTATTTTGTTCACCATCGCTTATCCTAATTTCAAACATATTTATTATTTTTGTTTAGATAATTTTCCCTTTTATGATATATTTTAACTTTAAAGTGCAAGTTTCGATAAAATAAAATAAATAAAGTGCAAACACTTTAGCGATCTAGGGAAATATATCTCGCTCATGCATCTCTGAGACTTGGGCTTGTGTAAAGTGCTTAAATTTCAAAAAATTTTAAAATTCTTTTATCATTGCATATAAAAGTTATCATGTGTTTTAAATTGGGACAAGATCTAATTAATCCCCTGAAACATGTGTACCAATAATTTCAATTTAGCTAGCGGAGTATATATTCTGTGCAAATTTATACTTGTGAAACTTTGATTGTAATAGCTAGAATATACCAAAGTTGTGTAGATAGATAATATTATTTCATGAGTTTGATTTTGATTAATGTTAATATAAATACGTTTAACCATACATCTCGTACACTAGCCAACTGTGATTTATTTTGTCTTAAATTAATATTGCTGAGTGTGTATATCTTCCACTTTTTCATGACGCTTAAAAAAAAATAAAATTAAATGGATTATCTTTGTTGCAATATTTTATGATAGCATGAGAAGCATAAGGCTAAGAAAGAGCCAGAACATGCTCACAAGCACAAGATAGAAGAGGAGATTGCGGCAGCAACTGCTGTTGGAGCTGGTGGTTTTGTCTTCCATGAACACCATGAGAAAAAAGAAGCTAAGAAGGAAGATGAGGAAGCTCATGGAAAGAAGCACCATCATCTGTTTGGCTGAACATATACAATCAAGCTCAAAAGTATTATCATCATGCATGTGTATCTTTATCATTCACTTCTGTATGTCTCTAAGTAACTTTTGAGTGAGTTTGGAGAGTGTTTAATTATGTGGTGCTACTTCATATATTTGCATATATATATATATATATATATAACGTGTGATGTTGTTGGTTATATTAATAATAATTGTAAACTCGTAAAAAAATAATAATATTGTAAAGTAATTTGAGATTATTTTATCTTGATCTTTTTCAGCTAGGCATGTATTAAGCTGGTTCCATTATGTTTTTACTATATATATATATATATATAATACAACATCAGTAATTTGCATTAACCTTCCTTTCTTTTCTCTTGTGATAAGTGAAAAATGGATCTTATTGAAAATAAAATCCATAATATGTAACAATCAGAAATGGATCAAAAAAATAAATTAAGAGAGGGACTGAAATAATAATAAAAAATTAACCTTTATTAAAAATTTATGTAGTAAACATGTTTTTTTAGAAAAGATAAAATTTCAAAACATAAATTAAAAAATACATAAAATAAAAAATATTTTTATCATCAAACAATTAACAAAAAATAAAGTATAATAGAAGAAATCATATTATCTAAAGAATGAAAATTTTATTTCAGTATATAAAAAATAAAATAGAGAGAGAATAATACTTTTGAAATTGCGGAGTAAAAAAAATGAAAATAAAGTGTACTAAGCCTGACATAATTTTGGCCTTAAAAAAAAACAGACATAATTTAAATTGAAGAGCAAGTTACTGATCAAACCAATAAAAAATACTTAACTGTTTCGGAAATTGAGATTTTAAATTTCATA
Source organism: Canavalia gladiata (assembly GCA_037954105.1). NCBI lineage: Eukaryota > Viridiplantae > Streptophyta > Magnoliopsida > Fabales > Fabaceae > Canavalia > Canavalia gladiata. The sequence continues at coordinate 11,661,443 of CM075665.1, read as the reverse complement.
TTCATATAATCCCATTCATAGAATATCTTAGTTTAATTGAGACATTGATTTGCTACTTACAATACCAACCCACCCATCGGTACTTCTTTTGTCTGCATTTTGTAGAGATGAAGAACTTGACAACCTACAGGCTTCACAATGCATAGAGATCTTGAGAAGGATAAATTTGAAAACATATAAGTACTTTTAAATTAAATTAATTCATGGCCAAAAAAAAAGATTGCAGAAACTAAAGTTAAATCAAGTTTGCAATGTGCTGAAGTTTATAGAGTAGGATGATAAGTGCAATAATAATTGAGGTGATAATATGCATTAATTTGAACATAAAATTATTAGTTTTATATACAGATAGGAAGAGAATGACACTTCCATCGAGTAAAGTGTCAATGGCATACTGGTAGGATAGACCCCCCAGCTAAGGTCCAACTCAAAGAATTACTACACAAGCTTAAGAACATGCATGTTATATAGTTTAAAAAAGGGATTATTTTAATAATTGATTATATTTATTATAATTAATTATATGAAATTGATTTATTATTTAGGTAAAGGGTAATTTAAAGTAATATATTTGTTTGAATTGTAGAGAATAATTATTTTTTAAAATAAAATTATATGTATGAGTATACAGATTTAATAGTTAATTTTATATTTAGAATAATTAGTTATTAAGAAAAAAAAGAGAAAAAAATTAATTAAAAAATAATTTAATAAATTTTAAAAAAATTTATTTTAAAAATAATAATCAAAGATTATAAATAATTTTTTTATCATTATTAAACAAGTTTTATTTATCTTAAAAATATTTTTATAAAGAAAATAAAAAACTATAAACTAATTTTCTAGCCATTATTAAATAAGAATGGATAGTATTTTTCATAGTTTTTTGTATATAATAACCAAAATTAATTATTTTTAAATACACACTTATTTTATTTTTAAAAAATCATTTATTTTTAGATTTATTAAAAATAAAAAATCAATGATTATTTTTTTGGAAATAATTTTAAACATATACTAACCACAAATAGTTTTATTTAATTGCAATCACTCAACTATCTTTAAACGTTAAAAAATTCACTTAAAAAAGAAGTACCCACCAAATGAGATTTCGTATAACTTTTAAGGAAATTTGAAGCCGCTTCTATGAAAAAGATGGGACACGCATATGAAATTATCAGTTATAATTTTAAAATATACAAAATGCTTGATCTGTTGTTAGAAAATGGTCGTAATATTTTCTAATTTAGCTGGATTAAATAAATAAATAAATAATTTGATTTCATTTTAATTATTTTTTATGTAAAAATTAGTACCACATTTCATTATGAAAGAGGAAACATAAATTCTATTAAATTTAATTAGTTAGACGTAAATGGATTTTAAATTAATCGATGAAATTAACATTAATTAGTATATTCATATACTGTTTATGGCCTCTAATTGACTAAATCTATATTTTTAAATATTTCTTCTAAATAATGTTGAGTTTTACATTACTAAAATACAAAATATGAAAAGAAAAACTAAAACGTAGATCTCTCAACGGCAAGTCTTCTTAATCTGCATGGTTCGTCTAGAAGCTGTTTGGTGGGGAATGTTAGATGTGAAATTAGAATATGAAAATTTGAGTTTAGGACCCGAGGTTGATGCTTTTGCCTTTTCTTTATCCAAAACCAATCTCAAGATAAATTTACCCAAGTTTGAAAATTTTTTCATTATAAGCTTAAATTAATCATTTATTTATCTAGATATAAATTACACGGTATAATAGAATTAAGATAAGTGATTGTGCATCTAACACTCCAAAGATCTGTTTGACAATCTTTGATCATAAGAATTTGAAGAAATAATAAAGAATGTAATATCCTTGATAAGCATAGATTTCATAAATAATTATCTCTCACTTTTATTTCATTAAGACTTCTTATATGTTCAACTAAGTGATCTTTGTCATATTTTATGAGTTTGGGTTCATATGAAGTTTAATTGAATTTCTTTGCTTACCCGGTTAAAATGACACTATTATAGTATTTTGAGCATAATAGGAGTTGTAGACATCCAAAAATCATGAAATCTGTCTTGAATGAAAGCTTAAAGAAGTGTCCATAGTTACAAAGCAAGAGCAGACTCTAAATGGGATGTTTAGGACTCCGAAATTATCTCAAAAGATGAGATAGTGTTGCTGACGTGGAATTTGAATAGTGTGCAAAGATCCGGCCATATCTTGAGATATAGAAGTCATATTGAGATGAAATCAACTTTGTTGGACAGCTAAGATCCGAGACTACAACTTTTGTTCAGAAGTCAAGCTCTAATTCGGACATGTGAACATCCAAAATTGCGGTGCAAGAAAGTCAAAATTGTTGTGCTCATTGGTGGCAAAAATTCAAAAGTGTTTTGCAATTTCAACAAAGCCCATGTGAAAGCAAGAAAAGGGTAGAAAAGTAATATCCTAGTTGGTGACTTTCTGAAGATGATGCCTCAAAAATCCTCTATAAATAGAAGGGTTTGCAAGAGGAGACACACACCATTTTGGAGATTAACTCCAATACCATTTTCTTTCTTTCTTTCTTTCTTTCTTTCTTTCTTGTTAGTTTTGCCTCCTTCATGGAAGGCTTAGGTTTTCTTTCTTGTTAGTTTGCCTCCTACATGGAAGGCTTAGGATTTATTTGTTGTTAGTTGCCTCCTACATGGAAGGCTTAGGATTTATTTGTTGTTAGTTTTCCTCTTTCTTTGTTGTTAGTTTGCCTCCTTCATGGAAGGCTAGGTTCGTAGTTTCAATTCAAGGATTCAAGCTATTTTCTTTTTAACTTTGAGGTCTTGATCTTTATTTACATGCTTATTGAGTGATTTCTACTCTACTTTACTATATTCTTCAATTTTATTCTTTTAATCAAAGTTTGATCGGTTGACGTATTTTGATTAATGTATAATTGATTTATAATTGGTTTTTGATTGGTAAATCATTTTCCAAAAGTTTGAAGAGTAGAAATTAAGTAATTGAATTGAAGGTTTTCATTTTATTACTTACTTCAACTGAATTCTGATTGTGAAATTGGTTTAGATAAAAGATTAAGTGGTTACTAAATCTTGTTGATCATAATCAATTAAATTCTGAGAGGTTTCTCAGTAGAGAATTCAAGGATCATTCTAGGGGTTCCAGATGATCCTAGGTTGATAAACACAATGCATGATTTTAGTGATCAATGATTAGTTAAGAAAATAGCCTCTGAATTCCTTGAGTTGATAATTGTTAAGTCAAATTAATTTCAGTCTGTATTTTGCATTTCGCACTTAATATCATATATTTACAAAATCCCCTTTTTCTAACTTTCTCCTAATTTGCTTAAGAATATGAAATGGTCTTTGGGAGATGACCTAGGTTGCACCTTATACTATACCAATAGTTTAGGAGAAATCTAGAAATTATTTTTGCGCGTTTACGACGAGCGTGTCAAAAATTTGACGCCGTTGCCGGGGACCATTTTAATTTCCTAGGCTCATTTAGGAGTTTGTATAAAAATTTTAATCTTTCTAACAATTGTTTTTACTTTAGGTATATCATTCTTGGATTTTCTGTATGAATTCACCTTTTTGTGTATGACCCGATCCAATCCTGAAAATTTATATGCATATGATCCTGAGATTGATAGAACATTCCACCATTTGAAAAGATCACATAGAAGGCATTCATCCAGTAATAACCAAGAAAGTAACAGTAGTGATTTTTCATCTTTAAATTTTGATAGTTTTAAATATTTTGCTAAGAACATGGCTGATAGAACCTTAAAAGAATTAGCTGCACCTGATGTTGCTTATCAACCATTGTGCATTCAATACCCTGATGTTGATGCACCATTTGAACTGAAGTCTGGAATAATACATTTGCTACCTAAGTTTCATGGCCGTGCAGGTGAGGACCCTCATAAACATTTGAAGGAATTTCACATTGTGTGTTCTACAATGCGGCCACAAGGAATTCCTGAAGATCATATCAAGTTGAAGGCATTTCCTTTCTCCTTAAATGATGGAGCCAAGGACTGGTTGTACTATCTACATCCAACATCTGTTACAAGCTGGAATGATATGAAGAGATTATTCCTGGAGAAATTCTTCCCTGCATCCAGAACGGCAACTATCAGAAAAGAGATTTGCAGCATCAGACAGAACTCCCAAGAAACTCTCTATGAGTATTGGGAGAGATTCAAGAAACTATGCGCCACTTGTCCACACCATCAAATCAGTGATCAATTACTGATTCAGTATTTCTATGAAGGACTCATGCCAATGGACAGAAGCATGGTTGATGCAGCTAGTGGTGGAGCACTTATGGACAAAACTCCTACAGCAGCTCGAGATTTGATTACCAACATGGCAGAAAATTCTCAGCAATTCAATTCTCGAACTAATTCCTTGTCTAAAGGAGTCCATGAAATGACCACCAAGACAGACCATACACGATTGGAGAACAGAATTGAAGAACTAACCTCCATCGTAAGACAGTTGGCCATCGGACAACAACAACAACTTAATGTTGTTGACAAAACCAAAACATGTGGCATCTGCACTTCTGCAGATCATCCTACTGATGCATGCCCAACATTGCAAGAAAGTGAGACACCTGAGGCTACAGTAAATGGTATTTTTGGCACAGGACAACAATACAGGCCTCCTCAACATTATCAGCAACAGAAGTTTGAGCCACCTTCTGGATCATACAATCCTAGTTGGAGAAACCATCCTAACTTGAGATATGGTCCTCCACAACAACAAAGGATTCAAACATCTGACTCCCAAAATAAATACCAACCACCGCCATTCAGACAACAACAACAGCATATGCAGCAATATGTACCCTCTAATGCTTCTGAACCCTCTCTTGATGATTTGATGAAGCAATTAGCAACCAACAATCTTTAGTTTCAACAAAATGTAAGTTCTACCATTCAGGATTTACAAACTCAAATTGGGCAGTTGGCTACCACTGTCAACCAATTGAAATCTCAAGGTTCTGGTCAACTACCTTCTCAACCTGTCATAAATCCCAAAAGTGTGAATGCCATGACCTTGAGAAGTGGGAAGAAAGTGCAGACAGACCCTACAATTTTAAAGCAACAAAGCTTCAATCAGACTAATCCACACCAAAAAGAAACATTTATCTCCACACCTGGAGACATCTCTGATAAGCCATCTGAATCAGAGGGAAAGTCTGATGAAAAAAATACACCAGCCTTCGATAAGACATCGAATGATCAACAAAAAGAAGCTTGCCATAAACGATTTGCACTTGAAGCATCTAATGAGAAGAAAACCCCAAATTGTGCTGATCAGAAGGTATCTTTACCTTTTCCAAATAGAATGGTTCAATCCAAGCCCAATGTTCATGCAGAATTGGATAAGGAGCTTCTAGATACTTTCAGGAAAGTGGAAGTCAACATACCACTTCTAGATGCTATCAAGCAAATTCCCAAATATGCCAAATTTCTAAAGGACCTGTGCACGCATAAGAGAAGACTCAAAGGGGATGAGAAGATCAGTGTGGGACGCAATGTTTCTGCCTTAATTCAACCCAGCCTCCCTCAGAAATGTAAAGATCCAGGAACTTTCACCATTCCTTGCACAATAGGAAACTCTACATTTGGTGATGCATTGCTGGATCTAGGTGCTTCCATTAATGTTATGCCCTCATCAGTTTATAAATCTTTGAATCTGGGAGAACTGAAGCCAACTGGTGTGGTGATTCAATTAGCCAACAGAAGTACAGCACATCCAGCCGGAGTACTTGAAGATGTGCTAGTTCAAGTGAATAAGCTGATCTTTCCAGCTGACTTCTACATTTTGGATATGGAAGATGAGTCATCCATCAATAGAGCAACCTTGATCCTAGGGAGACCTTTCCTCAAAACTGCAAAAACAAAGATAGATGTGCATACGGGGACTCTCTCTATGGAATTTGGAGATGATATCATCCAATTCAACATATTTGAAGCCATGAAGCATCCCATAGAGAATCATTCACTCTTTCAACTTGATGCCATAGACCTTCTTGCGGATGATTATTCTATTGACAATCTACTTTTTAAATTTTTTGATTTTGATTTAGATTACTTAGATAATTTTACTTGCACATGTGATGAATTTGATTCATGTATTATGTGTTCCAGGATTAATGCTGCAGACCAACCTTCGTTGAAAGATGACATGTTAGATGCAAGTGTTGCAGACATTTCAATCTCAGATAGATCTCTTCCTTCCATAATACAACCACCTCCTTTAGAGTTGAAGCCTTTGCCTGAACATCTAAAGTATGCTTATTTGGGGGAAAATGAGAAGCTTCCTGTCATTGTAGCAAAGAACCTTCTACCACAACAGGAAGAAAGGTTACTGCAAACCTTAAAAAGCCATAAACAAGCAATTGGATGGACTTTGGCTGATATTCCAGGTATTAGCCCATCTACTTGTATGCATAGGATACTGCTGGAGGAAAACACCAGACCTGTTAGACAACCACAAAGGCGTTTGAATCCAACCATCCTAGATGTGGTAAAGAAGGAAGTAGGTAAGCTTTTGGCAGCTGGTATCATTTATCCCATCTCAGACAGTGATTGGGTAAGCCCGGTGCAAGTAGTTCCTAAGAAGACTGGCATGACTGTAGTCAAAAATCACAATGATGAACTAATCCCTACCAGAATACAAAACAGTTGGAGAGTGTGCATAGATTATAGGAAGCTTAACCAAGCTACTCGCAAGGATCACTTCCCTTTGCCCTTCATAGACCAAATTTTGGAAAGATTAGCAGGAAAATCTCACTATTGCTTTCTAGATGGTTTTTCAGGTTATTTTCAAATACATATAGCCCCAGAAGACCAGCATAAGACCACCTTCACTTGTCCTTTTGGTACTTTTGCCTATCGAAGGATGCCCTTTGGTCTATGCAATGCCCCTGGAACCTTTCAAAGATGCATGGTAAGCATTTTCTCTGATCTCTTAGAAAGTTGCATGGAAGTGTTTATGGATGACTTCACTGTATATGGTTCTTCTTTTGATGCATGCTTAGAAATCCTTTCTAAAGTTTTGGACAGATGCATTGAGACTAACCTGGTTTTGAATTTTGAAAAATGTCATTTCATGGTAACAGAAGGTATAGTCTTAGGACACTTGGTATCTAGCAAAGGTTTAGAGGTTGATAAGGCCAATATAGACATTATTACTTCTCTACCTTACCCCACTTCTGTGCTAGAAGTACGTTCTTTACTTGGTCATGCAGGTTTTTACAGAAGATTCATCAAGGATTTTAGCAAGATTGCACAACCTCTTTCTAAACTACTACAAAAAGATACCAAATTTGTGTTTGATCAAGCATGCAAGGATTCATTTGATGAACTAAAGAAGCGGTTGACAACCACTCCCATCATTCAACCACCTAATTGGACGCTTCCATTTGAATTAATGTGTGATGCATCTAATTATGCCCTTGGTGTTGTACTGTCTCAAAGAGTTAGCAAGAGATCTCATGTCATTGCATATGCCTCTCGCACACTTGATGCCCCAATCAAATTACACAACTACTGAGAAGGAGCTTTTGGCAATTGTGTTTGCATTAGATAAATTTCGCTCCTATTTGCTTGGATCTAAAGTTATTGTCTTCTCTGACCATGCAACTTTGAAATACTTGCTGAAGAAGACAGATGCTAAGCCAAGACTGATTCGTTGGATGCTTCTGTTGCAAGAATTTGATTTAGAGATTAAAGACAAGAGTGGTGCAGAGAACCTTGTAGCAAATCATTTAAGTCGGATCCAGCAACCTTGTGAAGAAACTTCAATTGCAGATTCATTCCCAGAAGAGCATCTCTATCATTTGCACGGGAAGGATCCTTGGTATGCAGATTTGGTAAACTATCTGGTTGCTAAAGAAATACCCAAACACTTCACCAAATCGCAACTTGCCAAGTTGAAAAGTGATGCCAAACACTACATATGGGATGAACCATACCTTTGGAAGACATGCAGTGATCAAATCATTAGAAGGTGTGTTCCAGATCATGAAGTTCAGTCTGTACTTACCTTTTGCCATTCCCTAGCTTGTGGTGGACACTTTGGGCCACAACGGACAGCTAGAAAAGTACTAGACTCAGGCTTTTATTGGCCTACAATATTTCGTGATGCACACAGATTATGCATAACTTGTGAGCAGTGCCAAAGAATAGGGAGTATTTCGCGCAGAAATGAGATGCCCCAACAACCACTTCTCTTTTGTGAGGTATTTGATGTATGGGGTATAGACTTTATGGGTCCATTCCCTGTCTCTTTTGGCTTTGTTTACATTCTGCTAGCTGTTGATTATGTTTCAAAATGGGTGGAGGCAAAAGCCACCCGTACTGATGATGCTCGAGTTGTTGCAGATTTTATCAGGTCTAACATTTTTAGCAGGTTTGGCATTCCTAGAGCTCTAATTAGTGACCAAGGTACTCATTTTTGCAACCGCACAATGGAAGACCTACTCCGCAAATATGGAGTCATGCATAAAGTCTCCACCCCATATCATCCTCAAACAAATGGTCAAGCTGAAGTTTCTAATCGAGAGATCAAGAAAATCTTAGAGAAAACAGTTCAGCCTAACAGGAAGGATTGGAGCCTGCGCCTTGTTGATGCATTATGGGCATATAGGACAGCTTACAAGTCACCCATTGGCATGTCTCCTTACAGGATTGTCTTTGGTAAAGCATGTCATCTTCCAGTTGAATTAGAACATAGAGCATTTTGGGCAGTAAAGAAATGCAACATGGATCTAGACCAAGCAGGAATCCATAAGAAGCTTCAATTGCAGGAACTTGAAGAAATTCGATTAGAAGCATACGAAAACTCCAAAATTTACAAAGAAAAGGTCAAAGCTCTTCATGACAAAAAGTTGGCAAGAAAGGAGTTTTCCGTTGGACAAAAAGTTCTCCTTTTCAATTCTCGGCTAAAGCTTATGCCTGGTAAGCTACGCTCTAGATGGTTAGGACCATTTGTAGTTACTAATGTTTTTCCTTATGGTGCAGTGGAAATAAAAAATGAGGTAACTGAAAAAATCTTCAAGGTGAATGGACATCGTCTTAAACCATTTTTCAAAGGTTTTCAAAACCACACGGTAGAAGAAGTGCATTTGCACAATGCCACATACCTGCAATAAATTCAAGAGAAGTCTCTCTCTCTCCCTCTCTCTCTCTCTTTCTCTCTTTCTCTCTCTCTCTCTTTCTCCCTCTCCCTCTCTCACATTCCTCGCTTATAAGTTTCAACTAATCTCTCAACTTCCTTCTTCACCTCTTAAATCATCCCAACTATTACACCACATTGAGCTTGCAGGAATAATAACTTGAGTGTTTTAAAAAAAAATGGAGAAAGCTCTCACCAGGATCAAAATTTTGTTCCCTACTCTCCCCAGAAATTTTCTTAAAGACATTTACAATTGTAGACTTGAACGATTGAGAGCATTAACACTCTTAGGCCTTCCAGAAGATGTCCTTTGGATCATTGAAGCTAAGGTACGTTTAGCAGGTGAATTTCAAGAATCATTTGTTAAAAATATGCCAAGTATGGGAAGAAGTTCCTATGCAAAGAAGAGAAGGGCAAAAAGAATTGGAGTTTGCTACAGGTGTGCAAGATGGACCTGTAACACAAGATGCAAGAACCCTGGAATGGTTTCAAGAAATCGAGAGGACAAAATTCAATTCATAAAGGATGGACTGAGTAAGGAGTCATTGGATGATATCATTCAGACTCTTGAGACGCATCCTAGTGGGCATGTACAAGGAGTCCTTTTTGATTTGTTTGAACTGTTCCGTAAGGAAAAAACACGTTATAGTCTTGGGAATCTGACTTTAAAAGACCCTGTTGTCAGTTTACAAGAAAACTGAATGGGAAGCACATCCTCGACTCTTAGAAGGCGTTTCAGCCGTTACTGGACGTAAAACCAGAGGAAGATGTGAGCCACAATCACAACTACTGTTCATTCTCATGCGTGTATGTTTGTCATTTACATTGTCTTTTCAATTTATTGGGCCACCATTTTTTTTTTTGAAATTTTCACCCCTGCTTAAAGTCTTTCCCCTTTGACATTCACCTTTTCCTTGAACCAAAAATTCAAACTTTTGCAACAAAAATTCAAACTTTTGCAACAAAAATTCAAACTTTTGCTACCAAATCCTGATCCCGCACTATTCAAACGATCTCCTTGTCTGATATTGAGTCCCTATAAATTATCAACCTCTATGACATATTTTTTCAAAAAAAGATAGAAACACCGAATATGGATAAGATCAATACTATCTGTGTTTTTGGTGGGTCTAACCTTGGAAAGGATGGAGAATTTCAACATGCAGCTTATACCCTTGGTAAGGCATTAGATGCAAGAAAAATCAATCTTGTTTATGGGGGAGAGATTCATGGTTTAAAAGGATGTGTTGCAGGATCTACACTCACAAAGGGGTGTAACATCTTAGGTGTTGGCTTAAAAAATGGGAGCACCTCCTACTTCACCCTGGGTACTGAATTGAAGGTTGCAACCATGCATGACCGTATGAGACACATGTTGGTTAATTCTAATGCATTTATTGCATTACCTGGTGGTCTTGGAACAATGGAAGAAATTTTTACCATTATATTTTGGGCCTATCGGAATTTTCATAAAAAACCTTTGGGCTTATTGAATATTAATGGCTTTTATAATGGTTTGATATCCTTTTTAGATCATGCAGTAGAGCAGGAGTTCATGCCACAATCCATGCGCAACATCATAGTATCTGCTTCAACTGTTGAACAGCTACTTGAGATTTTGCAAAATCCTACATCTGAGCTCAGTCAAGCAATGCAGCTGGTGAACCAACCAAATCAGGATGGCAGAGATAAAAGAGAACCAGATACCACTCTTCGGTTATAACTTTTCCTTACTTTGATGGTTTTCTTACATTTCTTTTCCTGTTATATGAAATTCCATCTAAGACATTGGGGACAATGTCTTGGATAGGTTGGGGGGAAGATGGTCCGATATCTAAAAAAAAAAATTAAAAAAAAAACCCAAAAAAAAACCCAAAAAAAAAAACAAAAAAAACAAAAAAAAATTAGGTTAGATTCATAAACTTTCTTTGAGTAAGATGGCTGAGTAAGGAGTTACACTTGACTCTTGATACGCTTCTTATGATTTAAAAAAAAAAATTTGAATGTGGAAGTATGTTTTTCTTTAGATTTCATAAAATAATTGAAGCAAAATGATTTACATTTCGAGATTAATTAGTTTGGCAACACATATTTGAACTGGATAGATTAGATTTGATAAATATATTACCTGTGAGATTTTGAGCCTTATTATTATTTTCTTTCTTGTGTGATTTTCATCCATGGAATATGTTACTTCAGAACTTGCATTGATTCTTTTTGAAGCTACATTTTCACATGATTTGTACAAAAATGATTGAGGCACTGTTTTTCTTGAACAAACCACTTGGCCAAATAACCAAACCATATAATTTTATCCTTTGATCAGCCCTTTGAGCCGATTAGCCTTTTCTTCTTTTTAGCTCACCACAAATAAAAAAAAAAAACAACTTTGTCTGACCATAGAAGGTGAGGAATACTGGATTTATCATAACATAAGTGTTTCAATAAGTGTGGTGGAGATTATTGTTGTGTTCATCAATATCATGGTTGAAAAAAAAACTGAAGCAATAAATTAATAAATAAACTATTATATTGAAAAAAATAATAAAAAAAAAATGAAGAAGTGATATCTGTTTCTCACACTTGCACTTACAATCAATTCTCAATCCTCACCATTTTCCTTGGTCTAACATTGTATCTCTTCAATATATCATTTCATCTTTCTAATCCCGTTAGAACCAAAATAAAGACCTCTTGATTTGTGCATTGCATGTGTACATAGTAGTAGAGAAGTAGAAGATATGCAAGCCTATGATAGTTCATCTTTCATGGATTGAATTTGAGAGAAACACTTACCAAATCAAACACTTGAGAGATTCAGAGTATATCATGTGAGGTTTTATCTTTCTCAATCTATGTTTTTCAAATTAAAGTTGCCTTTCTAAGTAATTTCAAAAATGTGATGAAAGGATGCTTCATGAAATTTTGTGAATTCTTGAGAAATCAACTCAAAACTTTGATGTTCTCCAATCCTTAACTTAAGTTTGCCCGAGACGTGCAAAAGATAAGTGTGGGGGAATTTGATAAGCATAGATTTCATAAATAATTATCTCTCACTTTTATCTCATTAAGACTTCTTATATGTTCAACTAAGTGATCTTTGTCATATTTTATGAGTTTGGGTTCATATGAAGTTTAATTGAATTTCTTTGCTTACCCGATTAAAATGACACTATTATAGTATTTTGAGCATAATAGGAGTTGTAGACATCCAAAAATCATGAAATCTGTCTTGAATGAAAGCTTAAAGAAGTGTCCATAGTTACAAAGCAAGAGCGGACTCTAAATGAGATGTTTAGGACTCCGAAATTATCTCAAAAGATGAGATAGTGTTGCTGACGTGGAATTTGAATAGTGTGCAAAGATCCCGCCATATCTTGAGATATAGAAGTCATATTGAGATGAAATCAACTTTGTTGGACAGCTAAGATCCGGGGCTACAACTTTTGTTCAGAAGTCAAGCTCTAATTCGGACATGTGAACATCCAAAATTGCGGTGCAAGAAAGTCAAAATTGTTGTGCTCATTGGTGGCAAAAATTCAAAAGTGTTTTGCAATTTCAACAAAGCCCATGTGAAAGCAAGAAAAGGGTAGAAAAGTAATATCCTAGTTGGTGACTTTCTGAAGATGATGCCTCAAAAATCCTCTATAAATAGAAGGGTTTGCAAGAGGAGACACACACCATTTTGGAGATTAACTCCAATACCATTTTCTTTCTTTCTTTCTTTCTTTCTTTCTTTCTTGTTAGTTTTGCCTCCTTCATGGAAGGCTTAGGTTTTCTTTCTTGTTAGTTTGCCTCCTACATGGAAGGCTTAGGATTTATTTGTTGTTAGTTGCCTCCTACATGGAAGGCTTAAGATTTATTTGTTGTTAGTTTTCCTCTTTCTTTGTTGTTAGTTTGCCTCCTTCATGGAAGGCTAGGTTCGTAGTTTCAATTCAAGGATTCAAGCTATTTTCATTGTAACTTTGAGGTCTTGATCTTTATTTACATGCTTATTGAGTGATTTCTACTCTACTTTACTATATTCTTCAATTTTATTCTTTTAATCAAAGTTTGATCGGTTGACGTATTTTGATTAATGTATAATTGATTTATAATTGGTTTTTGATTGGTAAATCATTTTCCAAAAGTTTGAAGAGTAGAAATTAAGTAATTGAATTGAAGGTTTTCATTTTATTACTTACTTCAACTGAATTCTAATTGTGAAATTGGTTTAGATAAAAGATTAAGTGGTTACTAAATCTTGTTGATCATAATCAATTAAATTCTGAGAGGTTTCTCAGTAGAGAATTCAAGGATCATTCTAGGGGTTCCAGATGATCCTAGGTTGATAAACACAATGCATGATTTTAGTGATCAATGATTAGTTAAGAAAATAGCCTCTGAATTCCTTGAGTTGATAATTGTTAAGTCAAATTAATTTCAGTCTGTATTTTGCATTTCGCACTTAATATCATATATTTACAAAATCCCATTTTTCTAACTTTCTCCTAATTTGCTTAAGAATATGAAATGGTCTTTGGGAGATGACCTAGGTTGCACCTTATACTATACCAATAGTTTGGGGAAATCTAGAAATTATTTTTGCGCGTTTACGACGAGCGTGTCAATCCTCTATATAATGGTTAAGGTTTTTCAAATACGTAAAAAAATATCTAATGAATGATACAACCTCTTCAAATGATAATAGGGACCTCAATTATTTTTTCATATGCATATAAAACTATAAGTAAAATAATAGTATGTTAATTTATTTTTGAAAGAGAATAATGTGTTAATTGGTTTGGTTGGGGAAATTCAATGATATTGTCTTTAGTTTTGTAATTAATGAAAACTAATTTCAAGAGCTGCTAATAATAAATATTTACTTGGGTTGGGCGTATATATAAATAATAAAATTTAAATTTATAATCTTACATAAATTATTTAAATCTTTTCATGATCTGATAATTGTATAAGTATTTAATTTAAAGTTAGAGATATAAAAAATGATTTTAAATTATTAAAATATTAAATTTTATTTCAGAAACAAAATATTTTATATATAAAAAATAAGTTCAAACGAGTATTATTTACCAACAACTTAAGATTTGTTAATAATTTGTTAATAATTATAAATAAAGATATATATATATATATATATATATTAAAATTTATATATTTATTGAAATATGATCATAATATTGTTTGTAATATTTCAACCATATTTTTTAAGTTAATTTTTGAAAATAGGTTAAATTTAATCTTTTAAAATTGCATCTAACATTCATCTGATTTCAATGTTAAACAACTTGTAAATGTTTAATTTTTCATATTTTATGTATTAAAATTTAATCTTAAATTTTAGTTAATACAAATCATTAAAATTGATTTAACAAAAAAAGTTTAAGATTAAAATAGTTTAACATGAAGATTTTGAGTTTAAATTTTTATGACTTTTCATGTAATACTAAAAAAATTGAGTAATATGATCAAAATATTTTTTATAAATTTGGATAATTCTTCTTCTTTAAGTTAAATTTTAGAAAAGAATTAAACTTAATTTTTAATAATAAATTATTATATATAAAATTATAAACAATTTATTTTTCATTAAATGGTTAATTACTTTTCTATTGGTACAATAAAAAATATAAAATTTGAATAAAGAACTTCGTATAAAATTATTTTAATTTTTACATCTCATTCCTAGGTAATTCTAATAATTTGGTTAGGTACTTTTTTAAAATGGCTAGCAATTAAATGAAGAAGAAAATTATGAATAAATTATTATATTTATTGTTGAGTATTTGAATTAATTTTTTGATTAAAATTTTATTCATTCATAATTGATTTTATATATGTATATATTTCTTCAAAACTAAAGCATGTTTCTAAACATCTAAATTTCATTTTGTTAGCTGGGAAAACGTATTTTAAAATGTGTTTTTTATGTGGTAAAGTGTGTACATTTGCGAAAATAATAAACATACATTTCAATATAATCTACGGTGAATTAATGATGCTCCATTACCATTCTATCGTGAATTGCTTTTAGAGAAAGGAAATGATTGTCTTTTACCAATAGCACTTCAGATTCCTAGTAAGGTTTAGAACCATTTTACACCTTAAAAATAGGATCTCTAGGATGATAAGAAGAGAAAAAATAATTGATATAAATTGATGTAATATGATATAAATTGATATAACAATCGTTGGTTTGATTTAAAAGTGAATAAAATTAATTTTAATAATATTAATTTTAACTTATTAAACATTTTAAAAATATATGTATAAATTATTCTGAATTAGATGTTTTTTTTTAAAATGTCTTAGAGTAAAAAAAAAGTTTTTAAAAGGATTAAGCATTTATGAATACATGATGTGACACTTTGGCAGTATATATGATTGGCACCTATGAAATTAGAAAGTTATTGTCAAATAAGGGAAGTGGGGGATACAGTTGGGGCTCAATGGGAAATATTAATATCAGGTAAAGAATCATTATAAATGGATGGGATGGATTAAATAGAAGAAAAAAATATGTGATATAGTAAAAAATTAAAATATATTAAAAAAAATTATATAGATGTATAATAAGATGGTATTAAATAATATTAAGTAGTAATGTGAAGTTGATAGTTTTCGAGATGTTTATTTCTTGATAATTGATGAATTTTAAAGTGAAAAATTAAGAATAAAGAAAAATATAAAAAATAAAATTCAATCCTTATT
Source organism: Canavalia gladiata (assembly GCA_037954105.1). NCBI lineage: Eukaryota > Viridiplantae > Streptophyta > Magnoliopsida > Fabales > Fabaceae > Canavalia > Canavalia gladiata. Next base: position 11,645,531 of record CM075665.1, on the reverse strand, counting down.
TGAATTGAACGAAGAGAGCGAGGAATAATTTTTTTTTTATGTAGGATCCATTTAAAAAAAATTCATCTAAAAGAAAAAAAAGAAAAAGAAAAAAAAAGAAGATGGAAAGGTTTTTTAAAATAATATTTTATAGTATAAAAAATATGAAAAAATTTAGGATATATTTTAATTTAAAATAATAATAAAAATATTTTTTATTAAATTAATTTTTATAAATATTATTTATTTATTTAAATAAATAAAAATTATTTTTTATATTTTTTTATCTTAATTTATATTTTATAATTTTTTTTTCATATTTTATCCTCGGTCCAAAAAAAGTTTATGAAAAAAAAAAGAAATAATAAAAATAATAAATGATTTGATGTGTTACAAGAAGAGAAAAATAAAATATTTTAAATAAGTTAATAATTTTGAAACGTAAAAAAAATTATATCTCCAACTTTGGTAAGTAACACATAATAAAAAAAATATTGTTGTATATTTAAAAATAATGGAATGGAATGGAAAAAATAAAATAAAAAAAATATAATATGATATGTAATATAATAAAAATAAAATATATTATAATATATAATAATCAATGACAAATAATAGTGGCATTTCTTTTTCAAGTGGGCCATAGCCACCAAACAAGGGTGCGTGTGTGTAAGACAATAATGATGTAGCTAACCTGATAAGCTTTCACTTCAATCAAGAGCTTCAAAAACTTTGATGATTATAAGGTTTTGATATATTTAAAGGAACCCTTAGCTTCCCGCCAAAGAAAGAACAAACACAAATCTCAACTTTGCAGCCCAGAAGAGCCCCAAATGGAAGAAAAGAATAAACACATTTCCCATTTGTTGAAGTAACAAAATTATTACAACACAATGATAGAAACCTCAAACATCTTGTTTCTGTTCTATTACTCATTTAAAAATTCGACCTTTTTTTTAATTGTTTTACCCTTTTGCACCATAATTATTTTAATCCTTAGTCTGGTAAGAAAATATTATAACAGCTACATAGATGGATCTGGAATTGGGACTCAAAATCACTAAAACTAGAGATGACATTGCTTCCATTTCTGAGTATCGATTAGCAAAGGACAGAGCAGGACCTGTTTTTGAGTCTAGAGAAACAAACACTATGTTCATCCTCAGTGCCCATCTTAAAGGTTAGTCCACTTTTCACATTCTTATATAACTGATTTATTTGTCTTTTCTTTCTTTCTTTTGCTTTTTCTTTTTCTTTTTTATTGTTGTCCTGTCCTTTATGTAATATACCATGGTAAGTATACATGCAAACACAGGTTATAAGAAGAATAACATTAACATCAAGATTAGTGAAGATGGTAGAAAGATAACAATTAGTGGAGAGAAGCCAATTCAGGAAATTTTGATGATGGGATGGATGATGCTTAAGAAAGAGGTTGATGTTACAAGGTTCAATAAAATTTTCAAAATTCCTGAGGGGGTGAATTTGGATAGGATCAAAGCAAAGTATGATGATGAGGAATGGATATTGAATATCTTCATGCCAAAATTGGTAAAAGGAATTTGTGGGGCAAGGATTGAAGAGGTCAAGGAAGAACAAAAATCTGATGGAGGGAGATCAGAACTAGAGAAAAGAGAAGTTGATCACATTCTTGGTAGTGTTGGAGAGACAAGCCAAAAAGGGTCCAAAGAATTTGGAGTTAAGGCAATGGAGGACAGTGAAAGTTCCAAGGAGAAGAAGGAAGGAGGAGTATCTGACAAGAAGCTTGAGGATGCCAATAGGGGACCAAGTAAAGAGACAATACAAAAAGAAGTAGAAGAATCGAAGTTGGGAATTGGAGAGAGTGTGAGAGAGAAGGTTGGTAAGGAAGGAGATGAAGTAATGAAGACATCAGAACTAGAGCAAAGTGTTGGTGTAGGAATCTCACAGAAAATTGAAGAAACATGTCAAAAAGAAAAAGAAGAATCTATGTTAAGGATTAAGGATGGGAAGGTAAAAAACGAGAGAGAAGAGGTTGGTAAGGTGGCATATGAAGGAGTGAAGAAATCAGAAATTGAGGTTCGAGGTTTTGAAGAGTTTGAGATACATAGAAGTGTTGGTGTAGGCATCACAAGTCAAGATGAAGAGTTTGTAGAGAAGAAGGATACCAATAGGAACATTATTGGAGAGGTGATCCAGAAAAAAATGGAAGAATCCAAGTCAGGAATTGAGGATAGAGATGGAGAAAGTGTGAAAGAAAAAAATGGAAAAGAAGGATATGAAGTAAAGAAGACATCAGAACTAGAGAAAAATGTAGGTGCACATATCACACAGGTCAGCCAAGGAGTATCTAAAGAGCCAGTTATTAAACAAATGGAGGAAGCTAAAAGTACTGCTGAGAAGAAGATGGAGAGAGAGGAGTCTGGAAAGATGCTTGTTAAGGCCAGTGAGTCATCTGAGGAAGAGACTGTTGGAGAGTCGAAACAAAAATCATTTAAGCCTGAAACTGTGGATAGATTTAAAGAAAGTGTGAAAGAAAGTAGCATGGAACTAAAGAAAACAATGAAGACATCAGAACTTGATCAAAATGTAGCTGATCATATTCCTAGCCAAGAAGAGTTTAATAAGTCTAGGATTCAACAAAAGGAAAAAATTGATATCATAGAAGAGAAGATGGGTGAAGGGAAATCTGAAGGGACGCCTCTTGAAGCCAGTAAGGATAGTCCATACAACATATTTAGAGATAGCATCCAAAAGGGTATCAAAAAGCCTAAGATTGAAAGGGATGGAGATCAAGATAGTGTTGGAGGAAAGGCTGGTATGGAAGGATTTGATGCAATGATAACAACAAGGGAAGAGTTTCCTAAGAAGTTACCAAAAGCTACTATTGAGGAAAGCGAAGGGCTAAGTGTTTTGAAAATGCAAGAAACTGAAGATGTCAAAGATGCAACGGTCAAAAGAAAAGGAAAAGAGACTGACTATTTTATGGATAGGGGTGAAGGTGAAGAACCCAGAAGAGTGCTCGTGGAAGCAAAGAAAGACTTGAAAAAGGAGTCAATGCAAGAAACTGAAGATGTCAAAGAAGCAATAGTCAAAAGAAAAGGCAACGAGGTTAAATATGTTGATAAGAGTAAAGGTGAAGAACCCAAAAGGATGCCTAAGGACGTAAAAAAAGACTTAATAGAAGAGAAAACGCCAGAAACTGAAGATGTCAATGAATTAATGCTCGAAAGAAAAGGCAAAGAGATTGGATATTATGTGGATAAGGGGGAAAGTGAAGAACTCGGTAGGATGCATATGGAAGAAGAGAAAGACTTAACAGAAGAGACAATGCAAGAAACAGAAGATGTACCAATGGTTAAAAGGAAAGGCAAAGAGATTGAATATTTTGGTGATAAAGGTGAAGGTGAAGATCCCAAAAGGATGCATATGAAAGCAAAGGAAGACGTAACAAAAAAGACAATGCAAAAAACTGAAGATGTAAAAGAAACAATGGTCAAAAGAAAAGGCATGGAGGTTGAATTTTTTGTGGATAAGGGTAATGGTGAAGAACCTAAAAGGATGCATATGGAAGCAAAGGAGGACCTAACAAAAGAGACAATGCAAGAAACAGATTATGACAAAGAAGCAATAATCAAAAGAAAAGGCATGGAGGTTGAATTTTTTGTTGATAAGGGTGATGGTGAAGAACCTAAAAGGATGCACATGGAAGCAAAGGAGGACCTAACAAAAGAGACAATGCAAGAAACAGATTATGACAAAGAAGCAATGATCAAAAGAAAAGGCATGGAGGTTGGATTTTTTGTTGATAAGGGTGATGGTGAAAAACCTAAAAGGATGCATACGGAAGCAAAGGAGGATCTAACAAAAGAGACAATGCAAACAGATTATGACAGAGAAGCAATGATCAAAAGAAAAGGCATGGAGGTTGAATTTTTTGTAGCTAAGGGTGAAGGTGAAGAACCAAAAAGGATGCATATGGAGGCAAAGGAAGACTTAACAGAAGAGACAATGCAAGAAGCAGAAGATGACAAAGAAGAAATGGTCAAAAGAAAAGGCATGGAGGTTGGATTTTTTATTGATAAGGGTGAAGGTGAAGGTGAAGAACCAAAAAGGATGCATATGGAGGCAAAGGAAGACTTAACAAAAGAGACGGTGCAAGACACTGAAGATGTCAAAGAAGCAATTGTCAAAAGAAATGGAAAAGGAATAGATTATTTTGTGGATAAGGGTGGAGGTGAAGAACTCAAAAGGATGCACATGGAAGCAAAGGAAGACATGACAAGAGAGACGATGCAAGAGGAAATTAAAAATGGGATTAAGGATAGTGATCAACAAAATATATGGGAGAAAACTGTTAAAGGAAGATTTGGCAAGCCAAAGAATATAACTGAAGAGTTGCCTAAACAGGTGCAAGAACATGATGGAAGTAAGGGATTCAAAGTCTCAAAGAGGGAAGAACAAAAAGAGGTGATCAAAGAAGCAATGTTTGAAACTGAAAGTTTAACAGAAAAGGTGGAAGGAGAAGAATCTAAGAAGAGAACTGAGCGAACAAGCAGGGTTATTGAGAAAAGCACAGAAACTGAAACTTCAAAGGAAACTGAGGAGTTTAACATTGAAAGAAATGCCAGAGATGGCCCATATATACCTGACAATATGGTCAAAGGAGTATTTGATGTGTCAGGGACTGTTCAAGCAAAGTTTCCCAAACATGTGGTGGATGCAATTGCGCAAGATATGAAGGATAAAAATAAATATGTTACTGTGAAATTCAAAGGAGAAGGATCTATAAACATGCATGTTGAACCAAATGAGGCTTATGATGAGGACACAACTCTGAACAGAATTCAGGAAGAAATTAGAAAGCCAAAACTTAAACCAGGTGATCAAATAAGTGGGAAAGAAAATGTTGATATTGAAGCATTGGATGAAAGCAAAAGAACAAAGTTTCCAGAGATGAGGGAAACAGATGTCAAAAAAGAGGGTGCAAAAATTGAAGAGTCTGTGAAGAAAGAAAATGGAGACAAATATGAGAAGATACAAGTTGAAGCAAAAGGAGGTATAAGGAAAGACATTACAAAGGAGTCTACATGGAAAGAAAGAGAGGGTCCTAAGATTCTAACAAAGGAAAAGGATCAACAACTTTTGCAAGAGATGAGTACAGCAAGAGTTGAAGCAAGCAAGGCAGCAAAAAAAGAGTTTCGTGCAAAAATGGTAGATTCACTAGATGAAGCAGAAGAGGTCAAAGAAGAGTTAGTCAAGCAAAAGAGTGAGGAAAAGAAAACAAAAGATGTCAAAGAGGGTGCTGAAATTGAACAATTTGTGAAGAAAGTAAAAGGAAAAGCAGGAAAAAGAAAGAGTGAGGAAACAAAAGCTGTTGAGACTGCAACAAAAGAAAAAATGCAAGAGCCTGAGAGTGAAAGAATTGTCCAGACTTTGCAAGAACCAGAGGATAAACATCCAAAAGTATTAAAAACAGGAACTCCTGAAAGAGAATCACAGTATGAAAAAGGCTCAACTACACAAGAAAAAGTAGTAAGTAGGGGATTTAAGGAGGTTGAACAAAAGAGAGCAAAGGAGAAGACACAGATGCTACCTCCAAAAATTCAAAGCAAGGAGACTCATGAATCTAAAATTGAAAGTGAGAATCAAGATATTTTAAAGCCAAAGAAAGAAAAAGAAGTCAAAGGAAAACAAACAGAAAACACTAAAAAGATTGCAACTATGGAGGATCAAGTGGCTAAACCATTGTCAGCACCAAGTTTTCCATCAACTCCACAATCAGAAGTTGAAGCAAAAGATAAACTATATAGAGGTGGCAAAGAAAAATATAAAGCATTCCTAGAATCACAAAGGGAAGATCCTACAAAAGATATGAAGAATTTAATTGATATGAGAGAGACACAAGAATCTAAACAGACAGAAACTTTGAAGCCAGAAATTCCTCTAGAAGAACACCTAAAGAGAGGAGCGCAAGTCAATAAAAAAGATAAATTTCACAAAGGACAAGAATCTGGGGAAACAATGCAAGAGGAAACTGAAGGGCTTAAGGATATATATGATGATAGAGATCAACAATTTATGCAAAGAGATGTTGGCAAAGGAGTTGAAAAAGTAGACACTTCAGGAAAGGAAATGCTGAAAAGAGAATATGTAGCAGATGCTGGCTCTATAGCTGAAAGGATGGAAACCAAAAGAGACATGGAAGCAACTCCTGAAAGAGACAAATACATAACAGATCAAAAAGTTAAAGATGAAAAGGCCAGGATACAGGAAGAAAATATAAATGTTGATTTTGAAAAGGAGGATAAAGCTAAATACACTGTGGAGTCATTTGAAACAACACAAGAGAAAGAGCATCCTATGAAATTAGGAGTTGAGAAAGAAGCAGAATCTTTGGAAGCAATATCTTCACTTCCAAGTGTAATAAGCATGGGAGTTGAAGGGGCTAGGTTGACAAAGAATGAGATTGAAGAGATACAGGAAGAAGAGTTGTCAACTCTAACAGCAGAAATGAAAAGCGAAGACCCTCTTGAATTAGAAAAGCCGATCACAGAATGGAAAGTTCCAAAGACAAAATCATATGTAGCAGAACCAAGAGGTAGGGAACAATATGGTTATGGCAAAGAAGACATTAAAGAACCAAAAATCTCAGCATATCAAGGAGCCAAACCATCAAAATTTCAAACCATAACACCAAGTGAACAATCCTTAGATGAAGAAGACAGAAGATCAGAAAATGTTGTTGAAGCACAAGAAACATCCAAAGGCTTTGAAGAAAAAGAAAAAGTTGATGGGAAAAAAATAAATCAGGAGGAAACCAAAGGCTCCAAGATTTCAATTCAGGATAGGAATCAACAACCTATGCAAGAGAACAATGATAAGAAAGGATATGAAACAAGGAAGGTTATAGAAGAAGAGATGTTGAAACCAAAACATAGAGCAGAAGTAGTTCTTGAGAAAAGGGAAGGGCCAAAGGTTACAAAGAGTGAAGAAACAAAAGAAGCTTCCAGACAACAACTCAAAAGAGAGAGGGAGAAACCAACTCAAACTGAAGAAGATAAGAAGCCTAAAATGAAGGAAATAACTCCGGAGTTTAAAAAGGCTAGTGGATTCAAACAGATTGCAGAGAAAATGCCAAAAACTAGAGAGAAAGATCATAAAATTGAATTAGAAGAAGTCACACCAAAAATGATGGTGAAATCTCCAACAACAATTGAAATAACTCCAAAAAAGGGAATTGAAAAATCAAAGGAAGAGAAGTCACCTAAGCCTATGGCATTCCCAAGAAAAGAACCTCATGAACTATCATGGTCTAGCAAGGACTATAAAATTCCAAAAATAGAGGACGTACAGCAAGAAAAGGAGAGGGAAAGGCCCATTCATACACTAGGAACAACAGCTCCTGAGGAAGAAGAAATTGCACAAGCTAAGGCTATGCATTTAAAATCAAAAAGTGATGATGAACTGAAAGATGAGACTGGTAAGCCACATGTAAATCAACTACCACTTCCATCCAAAGAAATGTTGAGCAAAGAGTCATGCGAATTCGATAAGCTTAGTGTGAAAGAAGATGATTCAAAGGTAGAGGATTCAGTGCAAATGCAAGAGAGAAAAGAATTAATCAGTTCCACAGAAGACACTACAGCATCAGAAGTAATATCAGATGAAGTGGCTGAACCATCAAAGCTATCAAGCTCATCAAAAGACAAAAAAGATGCTAGTCATGATGTTGGAAAACAAGAATCTCAAGATTCGGAGGACTCCAAAATAGATGGTCAAGAATCAACCAAAGGTAAAACAGACCAAGAAGTTGAAAAAAGAGAAACACTACAACCAGAGTCCCCTGCAGATCATGAAGAAAGCCATGAAATACAAGAATTTGAAGAAGAGAAAGCCTACGAGCAAGGAGATGAAGCCTGTGAATATTCACAAGAATTAGAAGAGCAAAAAGAAAGTAAAGAAGAAGGCACTGGAGGAAAAAAGGACAACACAAAAAGGTCAAAGAAACTGTTTGTTTCTTTGATCATAGCAGGATCAGCCCTTCTTGCTTCTGGAATATTTATCTTTATTCGGCATAGAAGAGCCAGAAAAAGGTAAATGTGTTCATTCATTCTAGTTTTCCAATTTTTCTGTGAAGAAAATTTCATGCAGTGTGCTTGTTTTTCTGGCAGTGTTAAGTGATAATCTGTGAATTGAAGTTCACATTGCATATCAATTTTCAACTCAAGCAAATCGTATGGGGAAATGCATGTGGAGGATTGCTTGTTTCCATACATGACCGCTTGGGGATGTTAGTGAAAGCTACATCTTTGGTAAGCAACAAGTTGTTACACAATGCTTGATGTTATGAACAAGAAAAATATAACAGAAAGTTTAATCAACCTTAAACAGTGAACAATGTTTCTTATTATAATCCCACTGTGAATGGCACAATTACAGAACAATTTATTTTTACATTTAAATCTTCTTCATTCATGTGATTGATAACTTTTGTATGTTGGTTGCATAGTAACTCATAATGTTGATAAGCTTAAAAATGTTGGGAATGGTGTTTATATTAGGACCGTTGCTTCACTATATGGGTGAGGAGGATCTGGTTGTTAGCTGCTTTGCTGAAGGAGCTGTTGATGCCCAAATGGGAGAGTTGCACCTGGTAACTATTTTATTCCATATATTTATTTGTGCTTACTAATGTCTTTTCTGTTTTGGGGATGTTTTTTTTCTTTTAAAAACCTTTTTCTAGTGTGCATCAAACATTTTGATAATAATACTTAATTATATTTCTTCACTTTGCATGATTTCATACAGCTTTATATTGTCTATATATGTGCACCAACATTACATGTAAACCTAAATGTTCTAAGTCATTTGTGCCACTAGGTGTTTTTACAGCTTGAAGTAACATATTGCTTTGGAGCATGTATGCTTTTTTCATGTGTTGTAAATCTATGGTTAGAGTTTATGTCTTATCTTTTAGGTCACTGCACTTGTGCTGTAGGTGTTCAAGATACTTGTGCTGTACAAAATAATGCTCTTGATGTTCTTTTCATCTTGTAAATCCATACAACTTGTTTAGAGAAAAGAAATAAAAATTCTTAGATGATGCATCTCGATTTATATATTACCATAAACTATTAATCTTTTTATGTGTTCATTAATGCAGAAAACAAGCAGTGGAGAGATGAAATGAATTATTGGCCCGAATAGCATTTGGTTTATATGGTATTTGTATGCTCAACAAGACATTAATTTTAGATGTTTGTGAGTAAATTATTTAGCAAAATACTTTGCTGTAGGTGAAATAAGTTTTCTATTAGCATTTAGTGAAGGTTTTATTAGTTGTTTTTAACTATATAGTGACAGTTAGGCTCTTCTATTACTACCACCAAAATCTTTTTCAGTCTTCTTTTAAATCTTTCTTTTTAAAGAAATTGTATTGCTATGAATTTATTGTTCCATATTGTTCATCTACATCTTGTTTTGTGTTAATTAGAGGGAATGAAGGATCATCCACAGTTATGTATGCCATTGAACTTCAAAATATTGCAATTAAAGCAAATCCAGAATTAGATCCTGATATATGCCATTGTTTTTTGGATATTGGATTCTGACATCTCTAAGTTGGAAAAGGAAGCATGACTACAGAAGAATTGAAGAATATTTTGCCTGTTTCCATTAGCTAAGGTACCACGAAACAAAATTTAAATACTTCCTTTTGAGAAATTACCTTCTAATCACACTCAAATTTGGTGTTTATACAAAAATCAATGTTCTCGTAAAGTCAGAATCAATAGTGGGTATGTGTGTACAGTATATGCATACATACGGACAAAAAGTATATTAACATTTTAACTTCTATCTTATTTTTTTTTATAAATTTATTTTTAATTTCTAAAATAATGCAAATTAATCCATATTTTTAAAATTTTATAAATTAATTATTTCACTTATATAAAATAATGCAAATTAATCCTTTTACAAAAGATATAAAAACAAATTTAAAAGATATTAAAAATTAACAAAGAAAGTTTTATGTAAGGAACTAATTTATAAAAATTAAATAAGCTAAAGATTAAAATATTAGTAAGTTTCAAGGACAAAAATTAGTAAATTCCAAGGATAAACTATATGTCAAATTTTTTATTCAACTTCCTGATAGAAAGATACTGCATTGTCTCTTATATATTAAGATTGTACTAGTTCTAGTACTAGAACTAGAACATGCTCAAAAAATTTCTTTAGGTAAAAGTCACTAAGAAGAACAACTCAATAGGTTCCGAAAATAAGTAGGTTTACATAGTTTAGAGCAGTACATAACCTTAGTTTCTAAAATATAGATCACCAAAATTTTTTATTTTAGTCCTTAATATACTTAAAATTGACTTCTTATATCTTACTTAGAGATGAAAATATGTTATATCATAATAAATTTTAAATATTTAAATTTAATTTGTTTAAAATATTTGAGATTTGATTTTAAATTTGTTACTTGTTACAAATATTTTTTTATTGTCAAAATTTAATCTATTTAAAAATTTATAATAAATTATTAATAAATTGACTTAAAATTTATATATATATATAAATATAAATAATTATAAAATTTACAAAACTGTGTAAAATCTGTAATACAAAAATGATAGTAAACAAATCTAATATATATATATATAAATGATTAAAAATATCTATAAATTTAATATATTAAAATAAATATAATATATATATATCTTATATATTAATATTTATATATTATATAAATATAAATATATATATATATATTATATCTTATATCTTATATATTATATATTATATATTATAATATATTTTATAACTTATTTATTTTAAAAAAATTTATAATAAACTTGAATTTATTTATTTATTAAATAGATGAAAACAAATTTTAAATTAGATGATAAACTTTTAATCGGATGACGTGACTTAAAGTTTGAAACAGTTTCTTGTAATTTCAGGTCCCAAACTAAGAAACTTGCTAGGAACGGTTCATCATATAATTTGTGAAAGTATTTACACTTGCTTCAAGACTGATCTGGTTGGAGCAAAGTTTGCTAATACCAAATTCCATCAACAGAGGAATCTCAAGCAACATGAGGATTAGATCCATTGGCAAGCTTTGCAAAATCTTAAGGAATCCTGCATCAAGTAAATTAAAGCTTTAAAGTTGGCATACAATCTTTTGCATTGGCTGAACAATTTTTCATTCTTTAATTTCAATACATTTTTTAAGTTTGATTTGTAAGATCATTGTTTGGATACTTGAATGCGTGGATTTATTCACTGCAGTAAACCCAGATTCGAATAAACTAGTGAAGAAAATTCATATTGGGATCAAGGAAATTTTTAGTCTAGAAGTATTTTATGGCCTACACAGTTTCCTCCAAGAAGGTGAGAATGGCCAAAGCAAATATATATATATATATATATATATATATATATATATATATATATATATATATGAGAAGATAAAAAGCTTAAGGGAAACAATTACTAAATGAAAGACATAAATTCCATGATTAAAATGTTTTATTATGAAATGTTTTGATGCAAGACTTAAAAAGACTCTTAACACACTGTGAAATAGAGGTGTTAAATTGTTTAGAGGTCTGAAACGATTCCAAAACTTGAGAATAAGGGTGTTTGTGATTCTCGCAGTTTGGATTCATTTATGTAAAATGTCATTCAATTCGATTATAAGAATATATTAAAGTTTGATTTAGATTTATTTGAATAAAATTTTAAATATAATTTAATCCGATTTAAAGTAGTTTAGATTTGATTGAATCATTTAATTTTATATTTTTTCTTTATTTTAGTTAGAATACGTTAAATATATTTTATTTTATTTTTTCTTCTACATTATTTTTACATAAATATAAATTTATATAATAAAAAATATGAGATACTAAAATGATTTAAATTAATCTAAAATTAAATTTATAAATACATTAAAATAACAAGATATATTTTAAAAATAATAATAATAAAATTGAAGGTAAAGTCATGAAAAAAATTAATATTACAATTTTATAAATATGAGTGATTAGTTAATTTTATCAATAAAATTATATATATATATATAATACATTTAGTTTGAATTAGATTGAATGTTTTTTAAAATTAAGTTTGTAATCAATTTGATCTAATAAATTCAATTTTTCTATTTTTTAAGAAGACATTAATTCATGTGAAAATTTTAAAATGTCACTCACATGACAGAAAAACAAAGAATGAGATAGATGATGTGTCAATTTTACATTATGTGTCATTTATGATATTTATATATTATAAACAGATTTTCATTTGTAAGGTGACATATTATTGCTATCACCACTTTATTTTATCACTTTAGCGACATTTACTGCAGAAAATTGTGGAGATCAACACAATATTTTGAACAGTTGTGATGTTAAAGAAAAGACAGAGAAATCCTTATAGCGTCACAAAAGGATACAAAGAAGATGTTGACATGTGAGAAATAAGTCATGCCTTGACCAGATCCAAGAACTGGTGTCATCTCATGTCAGAAATTCAATTCTAGATGATATTTGACCAAGTCAATGTCAAACCACTTTATTATTCTTCACAGGAATTAACTGCTTTTTTAACCTGTTAATCATATTTTTAAAATAATTTATCAAAATGGAGTTGAAAAGTAAGTTATTAGAAATGTTAAATATGTTTGTTAGACATTATAGACAAATAATTGACATCTCATAAATATAAGGGATCTTACTTTCTTTGAAAAGATGCCACATTGATTTTGTTAGTACAACACTCATATATGATTGTGTCTAATTAGATGTGATAGTACATATAATTTCTTGTGAAGAGATATTATAGTAAAATATTATAAGCATAATAATCACTTATATGTGGTTTCATCCTACAGGAGACATTATACTAATCTATTGTATCAACTTCGGTAATTTAATTTCTGACAACAGGACGTAAATAGGAGGAGAGGACATGCAACATTCATACTTAATCCAATTTGATTGAACATAATTTTTTTTTTATTTGAAGTAATTTATGATCACTATAAATTGAACCATTTATTTACCATTTCAGTTCTTTACTTCTTTTTCAGGCATAAGTGAACTCGTTCGAAGCCGAATATAAAATTTTCTTTTTTACACCAACTCTATCATAAGCTTTTTTAACCTGTAAATTTTGTTTTATTTTTTATTTGTTTTTTTTAAAATATGTATCCTTTATTATTTGTAATAAAATATTTTATTATACTGATTTTTATGCAATGTTATAATTACTTTTTGAACGTAAAAAACTTGGAAGAATAAATACGTTATGATCATTTATAGATAAATTTTTATAATAATAATAATTAATTTTTTGTAACAATTTATTAATTAGAAATTTTAATTTTTGTAATATCTTAATTAATATATATATTGTGGTAATATTTTGATATAGTAGAGTTAGCTTATTAAAAATATTTTAAAAAAATTATTCTTAAAAATAGAGTATGTTAATATATAATTTTATTAAATGAGAATCTTGTAAAATTAATAATTTTTTAATTGATATATTGTTTGAATAATATGCTAAAAGTGGATAATACATATATATTATAAGATAGTTTATTTATTAAATAAATGTAGATAAAATTTGATCTTAACATTTAAAAGTATAAAATTTAGTGTTTAAATTATTGATTTAAAAATTTATTATTAGTTAAAATTATTTTTAATTTTGTAGGAGATTATTTTTTGATATTTTTTACATTATCATTATTTTTAAAATCAGACACATGTGATGATTTTTCATTGTTTAAGTTTTAAAGTTTTTAAATGTTAACCAATATAAAATAAAACCAAAAATTATGAGTTTAAAAATTGTTGTGAATTTTTTTTTATAAGTAGATAACATCCTTATTAACTTATTCCACATTTAAGGTAGGTTGAATTCCTAGGATTTGCATAGTTATATTTTTTTAAAACTAAACCAGATTTAATTTTAGCTCTAATTAAAAAATAAAAGTTAAAAATTTATACTTTTTATATGTATCTTAGAAAATTTATTATTATCTTATAAGATGCTATGTTAATTGGTTTAACTAGTAGAGGATACCAATTATAAGAGATATATATATATATATATGTACATGTGGGGAACCTATTGTAGTAAAGTTATCTAAACTTTTTTTGTTAGAGAAAATTGCATAGAGCATTGTTTAAAATATTCTAACTAATTTAATATTTTTTTAATATCGAGGATCATGCTCATAATGTTATTAAGTTAAACAGATTTGTAAGAGTATACATTAAGGCTGATGAACAATATTATCTTTTATGATAATTTGACTAGTACAATATCATTTAAGTAACTTTTTTCGGATCAATGCAACCAACATAGCTAAAGATAAACTACATTAGGTTGTTTATATCATGAACCTTGCATAGTTATTGATTAAGATATAAAAAAATTAATTTTTAATTTCACATTGTTGTTATAATTCTAAACTTAGAGAAAGATTCTCATTTACCCATTAGTCTTGGCATTATTGATTTTAGATGTTAATCTAAAGTATAGTACCTATCAAATTGACATTTTAAATTATAATTTGTTCATTATTTGTATACATTAGTGATATTAATATAACATTTATAGTGTAGATAGAACAAAACCTTTAAAATTGTTAGGTAAAACATGAGCTTTTACATGCATAACTTTGAATAAACGAAACAAATATATGTAAAAATTATTTTTGTTAATAATATTTTTTGGATACACAAAACAAAGACTTTATATTTGTAATTTTCTAATTGATGGCATAAATGGGTAGATTGTGTGCAAATCATGTTATAACCTTGTTACCTAAAAGTTGTAAAAATATAATAAATTATCGAATAACTTTTGTGACATTTATTTGTTTTTAAATTGTTGAGTGGTACCAACTTGATCAAAGCATGGGGCAGTTTGACATGGCACAACATATTTCTATGCAATCAAGAAAAAAAGATAATATACATGATATGACATTGAAAGAAAAGATAAATAATAATTTACTAAATACATATGTAAAGTATATTAGCTTATGGAATAATAAGTAGCAAAATATTTTCTTAAGACAATACTCAAAACAAGATGCTGAATGTAAATTTAAAAAATGTGAAATGGTATCCTCTACATATTCAATGTTGGAACATAAAGAGAGTACATAGTCAAAGACTAAATAATAAGTTTCATTTTCTTTTACTATGTGCTTCATAATAAAGATAATTTTTATTATTGTTATATTTTATATAAATAAGGTAATGATGCTATAATTAGAGAAAGATAAAAAAATAGGATAATTATATTAATAATAATCTTGTAATTAAATAAATTATATTGTTGTAGTTGTGATAAACTTGGCCACATAATTGATTGATTTTGTGTTTTTCACAGCTTCCCTTCCCGTATGGTTAATGTTGCTTAAGTTACTTTGTAAGTTTGTCATACTTCTACTAAACCATCATTTATCCCTTATACATTATATATCTCTTTTGATGACTTTTGAAATGATGTGAGACACATCAAGTCTTTGATTCCACTTTATCAATTGCACACAGTGGTAATTTTTTTGTTGGCCTCTCTCATTCATCCTTTTTAGATCATTGGATTCTTGATACCTAGGCCACTGATCATATTTGTCCAAGTCCTTGACATTCTTGATATTCCTATTTGTATCTTACAAAGTGATAATGTAAAAGAATATTTGTCTAACTCCTTTCATAGTTTCATGGATTCTTATGGGATTCTTCATCAAACATTTTGTCCCTATACCCTTTAACAAAACAAAATTGTTGAACGTTACAAATGGATCTCTTTGAAACTACTTGCACACTAAGAACTTCATGCTCATGTTTTTCCATGTTTTTGGGGTGATGTCATCCTTACTGCTTGTTATGTTATTAACCAAATGTCTCCTATATTTTGAAAGGAAAATTTTCATACCAAGTCTTGTATCAACATCAATGTCTCCATCCATTACATCCTCAAATCTTTGGATCTACTTGTTTTATCTATAATGTTAATCTTGAGATAGATAAACTCTGTTCACTCTTATTAATGTGTCTTCTTAAATTATCTGTGATCTTGAAAAGGGTACAAGTTTTATTCATCCTCTCTTCATCATTATCTTATTTCTTCTGATGTTACCTTTTTCAAGTTTGACATATTCTTTAGTCCTATGTCTACATCAATGGAGTTTCTAACACAACCAGTTTATCCCTTCGAGATCTATCAATATTGGCAACCATCTTTGATACCACTGCCAACCAATGATTGCATTGCTACTAACTCACCTTCGAAGCCATTTCATTCATCTCTTTTGATCCTGCCTCCTTTTATTGATCTTCTCATACGTTTCGTAAAGGTATACATTCTACTCATAATTCTTCCCCCCACTATATCAATATTAATTACCTTTATTTATCTCTTTTTCATTACACTTGTCTCTTCTTTTTATCTTTTGTTTCTGTTCATAAGTCTATTGGTGAGATCTTTGTTCATTCTAATTCGGAACAAGTTATACTTAATGAGATGAGTATTTTTTGATATAATGGTACTTGAGAATCGGTCCCCATTCATCCTAGTAAGTTAGTTGTTGGTTGCAAATGGATATACATTGTCAAAGTTGGTCTTGATGGTAAGGTGGACCAACCCAAGGCTTGCCTAATAGTTAAAGGTTACATGCAGATCCTTGACTTAGATTTTGGTAACACCTTTTCTCCTATGACCAAGATGGCCTTTGTCAAGCCTTCTTATCTATTGTTCCATCATTAACCTTTCACCAACTTAATATTAAGAATTTCTTCCCATGGTTATCCTATTGAAAAATTTTATATGGATCAATCTCTTGGATTTGTTTCTTAAGAGGACTTTTTGAGACTTGTCTACCATCTTCAAAAATTGTTATATGGTCTCAAATAGTTTCTAAGAGGTTGGCTTTATCAATTTAGTATTGTGGTTTAGAAATTTAGCTTGACTTAGAGTAAAATCAATCACTCAATTTTCTTTTGTCATTCAATTATAGAATGCATTTACCTAAAAATGTATATAGATTACATTGCCATAACAAGTAGTAATTGCTATGACATTGCACAGGTAAAACATCTTTTGTCACCTTTTTCAAATAAAAGACCTTGATAAACTCTAAAAAATTTTCAGGATAAAGGTTGCATAATCCAAGAATGACATTATGATTTCTCAAAGGAAGTATGCAATGGAAATCTTATAAGAAACTAGATTAATAAGTTCCAAACATGTTGACACTATTATGGATCATAATATTAAACTTCTACAAGACAAAGAGAGCCACTTTCAGATCCAGAGAGATGTAGAAGACTAGTTGGCAAATTGAACTATCTCACTATCACTTGTCTAAACATTTCCTTTACAGTTAGTGTGGTAAGTTACTTTCTTAATTCTTTGTGTGAAGGATATTGAGATACAATAATCTCCATCCTTAAGTATGTTAAAGGAAATCCAAGAAAAAAATATCTCTTGTATAAAAATAAGGATCATACTTAAGTTAAAGGATATTTAGATGTAGATTGGGTAGGCTCTCCCATTTATAGGAAGTCCATCTTTGGTTATTGCATCTTTATTTATGGTAATTTAGTTTCTTAGAAAAGTAAGAAACAAAGCGATTTTGCAAGATCCAATGCAGAAACAAAGTATCGAGTCATGAATTTAGCTCTTTATGGGCTCATTTGGCTCAAATAGTTGCTTAAAGAGATGAGGTTTGTTGAGATTAGTCAAATGAAACTTATTTCTGATAAAATTATGCAACATTACATGTTACCTCAAATCTTGTATTTTATGAGAGGATCAAATATATTAAGATAGATTGTCATTTCATTAGAGATAAGATCTTATCTGAAAATATCATTACTAGCTTTATCAACTCCATTGATCAATTAGCAGATATTTTCACTAAATCTTTCAAACATTCTAGAGTTAGCTACATATGTAACAATTTTGATGCATATGATTTATATGCTCCAGTTTGAGGAAAATGTTGAATTTGATGTAAATAGGGTAATGATGTTGTAATAAGAGAAAGATAAAAATAGATAAGATAATTATAGTAATAGTAATGTAATTAGGAGGATTATATCATTGTAATTGTGGTGACTATATAACTGAATATTTCTATAATTAATTCTTACACCAATTATTTCTCTTATAAATACATGATTTGTTGTATGATTAGAACATACAAATTTATTTTATCTTCTCACTTTTCTCAACAATTATTATTGTCCTATAATTGTGTCATTGTGATTTTAGGTTAATCAAGTTGAGATAATATATTACTTAATCTTTAAGTAGTACAATGAAGGATACAATCATTTTCATTAATCCAGTGAGATTCCACACATAACATTTTAACATGTTACATCTAGTTTTATTTTTTTACCATTAAATGATGCAGAGCATCACTCACTAGGTAATTACATATGGTGCATTCTGATGAGTGACAACCAATGAACATATTTATAGTCACATCTAATACAATTATAGTCACATCTAAATATAAAAGTATATAATTTTTGGTACCCCGTTTTTTCTATTCACACCTTGTTTCCATTTTTTTAAAAAAAAAATATTTCAATTTTACATCTATGTAAATATGTAAAAATAGACTTTTAAAATTTTAATTTTGGAATATATTTTTTACATTTTGAAATGATTTTTTTAAAATACCTTTCAGAATTAAATATCCCAAACAGATTTTTAAAATACCTTTCAAATTTTAATTTCAGAATAAATTTTTTGCATTTCATAATTACAATTTTGGAATGTATTTTTTTGGATTCCAAAATTAAAGTTCTAGAATATATTTTTACCTTTTAAATTAAATGAAAAAATGTATTTCAAATTTAAAATACAAAAATACATTCTAAAATTAAAATTTTAAAATATAAAAAATATATTCTAATATTTTAATTCAAACTTCAAAAAAAAAAACATAAAAACAAGGACATATAGTTTCGAAGGATGTAAATCCATGTATTTTAAAGGGGAGGGGGGATGAGAAAGCGACTTCCAATATAGAATAGCGAAATATAATAACGGAGCAAAGGTTCAAACATGACGAAGAAACACGCGAATTATTTGTTTCATTTCCAATTGGGACTTTTCCATTTTCTGCAAAGTAAATGTGAATAAACTATCTTCGGGGAGTTTATTATTTTACCTTTTTGTTCAATACTTGATTTTGATTATATTAAATGCATATATGTTTAAATTTTTTTGCCCAATATTTTCTCCACCCAAATTGTAGTTCTAAAACAGGAGGATACAAAACAAAGAAATATTAGTAGACTTTATTGTCAATGCTATTCAGAATTAAGTGTATAAGAAACTGAAATTAAAAAAAAAAGATACAATAAAATAGAACTTCATCATCAATTTGATTAACCTTGATGAAAATTAAAGAATCCCCAAAGTCCTTTGCGTGTTATGACACTAATCAAATACATTTGCAAGCATGGTTCCAAACTGCAGATAGCATTTTCTGATGAAATTGTAATACACTAATACTATATTTATGAGTGTTTCTATCTGCATCATATCACAATTGCAGAGTAATTTAAACAAAGCTATTACACAAATTGTTTACCTCTCAACTTTTATGTTAGCTACGTTTGCACGAATACTAGTTCTGCTACAATCCGAATAGGTAAAGATGCAAGGGTTATATAATTACAATAGTGGAATTTGGTTACATTTTATGTATACAATTAACATTTAAAAGGGAGAAAAAATCTTGTCAAATGGTAGCAATCTGAAGGCAACGATTGCAATCGCAGCAACCGCATGTTTGCAAGTGTAGGAGCTACAAAGGAAAATGTATTGAATTACACATGCTCATTGAACAGAATCAGGATGCAGCAAAACACAGAAAATTGATTATACAAAAAGCCACATCACAAGACAGAAAAAAAAAAGGGAAAAAAATCAAACAGCATAGAACACAAAGGTCTACTTCAAATATCCTAAACCCTATACATGCTATGTGGTTTAAAGATACCAGAATCCTCCCCTTCACTTACCACACTGTTATCATGATCCTCAATTCAAATCACAATACCCTCTTTTAACTTCTTGGTTATCATTTAGTCATCTTTTACTTCACAAACTTCAGTCATCTATGGAAGCAGAATCAGGCTACGATCTCAAATAGTAATGTTGAGTTGAGCAAACAAATGATGGTTTTCATCCTCTACTACCATGAGAATCAAGCCCCTCCGTTCTGCCACGCACAATTCTATGAAAAACTTCCCTCACTTGGCGTTCCAAAGGGTCCAAACCATCTTTCAATGCTTCACAAACATGTGAAACATCTTGCACTCTCACCCTAACCTCCTCTCCTTTCTCCTCACTCAATGGAAACTGCACAGAATCAGCCAATTCATTGATCACCCTAGCGCACTTTTCAATCTGATGAATTTCCCTCAGCAATCCACAAGAGTTCTTCCTCTCCCGCTTCTTGGACACCTCCACAATCCTCTCATGGAGCAAGGTAATCGGAGCAGCCCACGTAAACTGCCGTGGAACAGAGAAATGGAGGTGCAAGCCACGGTCCTGACAGGGAATTGCAGCCACAAGGGCCCACATCACAAAAAGAAGAACACAACTCATTGTATAAATAGGCAATGCAAGGCCATTGGTGGAAACAAGATCATTGGCCTTAGGAGGGGCCAAGTTGTTCCCAATTGCTTGGAGCTGCCTAGCAGCAGACCAATTTCTTGACACACTCCAAGAAAGTGATCTAAATTGACTAAAGCTATTGCTTTGATGGTTAGTAGGGTGATGATTGTTTCTACCAAATGACCTGTTTCTATGTGCTAAAGTGGTATTAGAATCTTTGTCATCAAGCATGCCAATGGCCAAATCCACAAGTGCCTTCTTGGCACGGCGAAATTGGCCTTCACCAATGCTCCTCTTGTGATCCAAAGCACAAAGAACAATCTCCAAGAACTTCTGCCACTGCCTAATCTGTTCAATCCCATCACGGATGGCGTTGCACACGTCAAGTGCCTTCACACTCCGTTCAAAAAACTCACCCACCATGCGATCCAAAGGGGGTTTCAACACCTCTGCCTTGTGGTTGTGGAGAATCATCCTGAACTCCCCTTGGCAACAGAGGAACGAGTCAAGAAGCTTTCTAACCCATGAAAGTGAAAGCAATTCCTCATTCCCAACTGAGGATAGCTCCAGGAACCTTTCAGTGACCTTCTTCTGAAACGAATCAAGCTCTTGCTCCATACTTGAACCTTCCATTGAGTGAACCTGAACGCCACGAAGATTGAGAACAGAACCTTGGTATTCCGTTGTGGTGCGCATTCTCTCAAACAAAACCCTCTCAAAGACCCAGTTGTCAAAATCCAAATTTGGATAAAAAGAAAAGAAAGTATTAGTTTTTCTCTCCAATTTGAAAACTTTCGCCACTTCAATTCGAAAAAACAGCAAGATTTCACAGACCCGTTTCCCAGAATGTGGAATTGGGAAAACCCAGAAAAGAAACCCTAAATTGGGTTCGAACCCACGAAAAGAATAGGAGAGTGAATTGAAAACGTGGCAGAAAGTTGGAAACTTGAGAGAGAAGAGACAAAGGATTGAAGGAAGAAGAGAAGAAATGCGATGAGACATGGAACCCTGACGAGAAGGGGTTATATTGGGGATAATTGGACCGCGTTGTATGGTTGTTGAAAAATGAGAAAATTAAAATAAAATAAAAAATCTTAAAAGTTTATTTCCATAACTGAAAGTTACAAATCTGTTAACTTCAATACTCGGTGATTAGTGAAAATCAAGATTGTGTTACTTAAAAAAATAAAATAAAAAAAAAAGAAAAAAGAAAAAGGTTGTGTGAATGGCAAGCTTCGCCACTCACTTCACTTCACACGCTTCGGACACGGAAGCAAGAGAAAGGAATTAGATTAGGAGAATGCGTCATGCGTGGAAGGAAATTATAAAAAAAATTAATTAATTAATTGAAAAAAATTGAAGAGATATTATTTTGATCCTAATAAGGGATGCACAAGATCAACATCCTCCAAAGTGCGATAGCACCTTCCCCATACTTGATGTTTTTTTTTTGTTAGATTAAAAGTAAAGAAATAAAAACAAACAAGACAAATTTTAAAACTAAAGCATGTAAAAATAATAGAACTTTTTTTTTATTTTAATATAAGCATCATAGAAATTTTAATGAAAATAAAAATGATAGTATAATTAAATATTTTAGTTTGGAAACAAATATTATTATTATTTTGAAAATTAATTTAGAATGAAAAACATAATAAATGTTTTATATTAGTATAAATAAAGAGATAATTTAGAATAAAATTTTTGTTAAGATGACATTTATTTGAAAATAAAAAAGGCTTAAGAATACTTATTTTCTTTAAAAAAAGTTTCGGATAATATTCTTTTAGTTCATAAGTGCATGGTTCAAAGATCATATTTATTTTTTCAGTGAAATGAAAAAACAATTGATCTGACCCACACATCATCATCAGGTAAAAAGAACGAATTAAGAAGAAAAAGTTGACATGGCCACACACCATCATCAGGTAATGGTTACTTGGACAACAATCCAGTATTAATATGTTTATATTGAATAATTCATATTCTCAAATTATTTTGAGGAGGTATATATCTACAAGATAAAATATATTTAATTTTTTAAAATTTAATATAATTCAATTTTTATTTTATTTTTTTATTTATTTCAAATTGTAAAATTTTGATAAAAATAATATTTATTTATAATTGATAATAACATAATATTTAATTATATCGTATCACATCCTACTTTAAAATATTAGCATAAATTAAGAACATATATCTTAAATGTAATAGTTAATATTTTTATTCTTTAAAAATATAAAAAAAGTATAAATATAATATATTGTATGTATTATAATCATTTTTCTATATCTTAATATTAATATAAATTTAAATTATTTATAATAAAAATTAATTTTTATAAAATAAAAATTATATTAATAGAATCAATTTTTTTTCTAACTTATCTCATCCAATGTTAAGTAACATATTTGCAGTTTGTGCATTCAAAAATTTTAAAAATTTGGAGTTGAGCTGTGTAGATTAAAATGAACAAAAGAGTTAGTTTATTTTTTATTTTGAGTAAAAATATTAATTATATTAGAAAATATAATTTTTATTCCATAAAATTAATAAATATCTTATAATTAATCATAATATACTTTTATATATTAAAAATATTAATAGAAGATTTAATCTATTATTTATATTTAATTTTAATTTTTATATTTGTATAATAATTTTTATTTTTCATAATATTTTTTATTTTAATTTCTACCATTAATGATATTGTTTAAACAAACATATTATGTAATCCTTAGAGATTTCACTATATGTGTTTTAAATTTCAAAAATATTGGTGTTTATAATTTAATTTTTAAATATATTTTATTTTTTATAAAAATATGGGAATAAAATTAGAATAGTTAAAGATAAAATTATATAAACTGAAATTTTTAAAAAAATAAAATTGTGAAATTAAATGGACTTAAAAATCAAATTATACATTAATATTTCTAAACATTAAAAATAAAAAAAAATTAATAATACAAACTAAATTAAATTAATAATTTTATAAAATAAATATCAAAATCATAAAAAATTAATAGAATTTAAAATAAAAAGTTAATTAACCCTAATAAAAATGATGTATTGTTTTCTGTTTGTGATGAATATAGGATGTGAGTTTAGAACATTAGAAATGGAATTGTTGAGTAAAAGGAGATGAAATGTGAGGCGTTGATTTGAGAACAGAGAGAGTGTGGTTGTCTTAGGTACAGTGGGCAATGAGGGCAGTGTGTGTTAAGAAGGTAGGGAACTTGATATTCAAGTAGGGTGGGTCACGTGACTTGATCTTCAAGTGAGGGTAGGTCACGTGTCTGCGACTCAGTCTACGTTGGCGCGTGTGAATGGTGAAGGACTTGGTCCCTTCTTTGGTATAATAGAATAGATAATACTATTTTTCTGTGGGTTTCTAGAAACCCAAATGATTGTGACGTGTGATGCTCTTATTCCTCAAATCTCAATGACCCCATTGTGATGATGTGACACAACTCTTACACCTATTCAGATAATTAACCCATTCCATTGCCAACCATTTCCTTACACATTAAAACAGTTATCATATGCTTGCAAATGAAAAGTATAAAAAATTAATAGAGTAGATAAGAATATATATATATATATTATTGATATATATGATAATAATTTTTTAAGTCAAATATGTAATGTTAGGTATGTGATAATAATGGTAAATTTTTTAGTTTAATTTTAATATATTATTATTGTTTAATTTTTATATAATTAATTAATTAAAAATTATAATAAGTATAATTTTTAAAATAGTCAATAATTTTGATCGATATAATAATTTATAATTAAATATTAATTATATTTTGTTTTTATATTTCACATATATAATTTTGTAAATAAATAAATTTTAAATTAGTTTATTTCAAAACTTATTTATTTATTTTTGTCAAATTGTTTTACAATAAAAAATTATATTTCTAAACAAACTTATTTGAACATATAATAACCTAATAATTAAAATGTGATTATTAAATACAATCTTAAATATTGAATCTTTAATATCATAGTTAAAATTTGTTTGAGGAGTCATAATTTATTTTTATTATGAGTAATAATAAAATAATAATGTCCCAAAAAAGTAAAAATATGAATAAAAAGAAAAGATTAAATTTATTATGAATAAATAATAATTTTATAAATATAAATAATATTATAATAAGTACTGTTTTGAAAATAATTTTTTTAAAAATAATTGAATCATAAAATATTTTTTTTAAAAAAATTAGTTGAAAACTAATAAACTTAACCAAAAACTGATAAATCGATAAAATTAATAAAAAATTAATTTATATATAAAATAATATTATTTTAATATTTAAAATAAAATAAAATAAAATAATATTATATTTATTTAATTTTGTATGCATAATTTAAATTTAAAAGAATTAAAATATATAATTTAAATTTAAAAGAACTAAAAGACATCAATTGAGATGATAATAATGTTGCTTCTTGACTTCTTCATAAATGTTGAGAACCACAGTATTATGCATATCTCTCATTAGTGGTTCTTATATACATAACATTTGTAATATCGGATGAACAAATCATTAAATTTTTTTATTCATTTAATGCCTTTTATTTGCTATTTTTGTCTGATGAGAAAATATGTCTAATTCTCTAAGTTTCATCTATTTACTAATACTTCAAACACTGGATTAGTTTTGTTAGTATAATTCTCTTTAACAAAAATTAAACTATCAGTATAATCATTATGAGTTTACATTATAA
The DNA here is from genome assembly GCA_037954105.1 of Canavalia gladiata. NCBI lineage: Eukaryota > Viridiplantae > Streptophyta > Magnoliopsida > Fabales > Fabaceae > Canavalia > Canavalia gladiata. The sequence goes on along the minus strand of CM075665.1, from coordinate 11,620,142 downwards.
GTATAATATATTACTTTAATAATAAATTTATTAGTATTAATATTAATAAACATTATTTAATATATTAAAATATTAGTATAATGTATTATTTATTAATACAAAAACTTCAAATTTATTATAATAGTTTAATTTCTATTAAATAAAAATTATATTAATAACGATTATATTAATGTTTCAAAATCTTTGTTTGTTAATAAAGGGTATTCTTTTATAGTGAATCATCTATATATGAAACACATGTTAATTTGCTCTTGATTGAAAGTGAAATATCTATAAAAATGGATGGATGATATTGGACCAATGTTACTGGTGCAAACAATTAATAAAGGATCTCACTAATGTTTGGCACTATATGTGTGACTTTTATAATAAAAGAATAAAAGACTTTAGTCCTATTGAATGTTTCCGGAACATATATGGAGTTATATAGTTGGCAACTCTTCAACTTTGATGGACATGCCATGGCCAAGATTGTTTGTGGTTTTTCCAAGAGAATTTGTTAACCGAAAAATAAGTTAAAAAATGTTATAATAATTAGTTCATTTTAAAAACAAGTAAAAAAAAGAGTTATTATAATACCTTTTAACTATTTAAAATGATAATTTTAAAAACATATAAAATAATATATTAAAAATATTTTTCTTCAAAACTAAAAAGGATGTATCCTCAAATTTTTTAGGAAAATAATTTAGTACATTATTTTAAATATTTTTTATAGTGTTATTTGATTAAAATTTAAATTTTACCTTAATAACTTGTATATGGAAAACAAAAGTGCACACTGGTTATTAAAATAAAATTTTATTTAATTAAGTAATAAGATTAAAAATAATACAATTAACTTTTCTTTCTTTTGTTGTCAAAAGAAGAAAAAAAAAAGTCTTGTCCTTTCTGTACTCCTAAAATCTAAGAAAGGAGATACAATTTTTCCAAATAAAGCCGGCCTTTTCCTATGATCATCTCTTAATGTGTATTAATTAGCAGTGTCATTATATATATTTACTTATCTTGATAATTGACTTGATATGGTTAGGTAAAGATCAAGTGATAAATCGTTAGTTAAATCAGTTGAAACATGTATATGGTTAAAGATATAATAAATATAATAACACAAATATTATAGTTAACATATATTGTGGTGCAATGATTAATATTATTTGAGTTAATCTTATAGTTCAAACTGCATCAGTAGAATTTTATAATAATATTTTTGTAATGGTTCAATTGGCTATTTGAACTTATCTGATTGATCGAGCTGAACTGAACTTTATAACTACGAATATTCCAAGTTCAAACACACCTTGTACTTAATTAAACCATCTAATTACATATTAAGAAGGATAGATAATTCATCAACTATTATATACCCCAAGATAAGGAAATCAGAGACCACGGACATTTTATTTTTTATGATATATATATTAAATTTATATAATAATTAGGTTAATTCTTATCCATAAAATTTACGCAATTATATATATACATATATTATTTTTTGTAATATAAATTTTTTTCAATATATTGATAATATTAATTAAAACTTTCATTTATACTATACTATATTTCAACGAATAAATTTTTTATTATTTTATAATTATTTAAGATCCATTCGGATAATATAAAATTATGATATCAAATAAGTCCTTCAAATGATATTACAATGGCTATTTTATTAGATTATAAATCAAAATAAGAATTATTTATATATTTTCAATATTAAAATTTTAAAAATCTTAAATATAATAAATATGTTTATAATTTTTAGGTAAATAATTTATTTTGTTGTATTAATGATATTAAAATTTAAATTAAATTAATATGTATTTATAATAATTTTTCTTCTATTCACTAATTATGATTAAAATGATTAAATTTTTTTATGAAATTGGAGTATCCAACATTTTTCAACTTATGATAGTACAAACGTATAATTTATGAAATTACTGTTATTTTATTAATTAAATATACCAAAATAAAATAAGAATTTGATATTAATTTTATTATATATCTAAGTAAAGTATATTAAATAAGTATTATATTAATTAATACTTTTATTTTATATATTTGATATATATAATTAGTTTTTTACTTTATAAAAAATTATTGTACTTTTTATCCTTTTTATGGATTATTTTAAATATATACAAAAATATTAAAAGATAAATTGAAAATATTGAAGTATATAAAAGATAAAAAAATATATATAATGAAATAAATGAAAAATTAATAATTAATAAAATTAAAAAATTAAAACTAAAAATTAAGGAAAAAAAAAACGCTACCACCAAGCTTTTAACTTACAGTAATTGGCCGCTTATTTTGTGAAAAGATACCTAAAATATACGATAGAAATTTATGTAAAATGGAAAGACACATAGCCCCACAATTATTAGGTGGAGAAATAAATTATTGAAAAACAAATTTTAGAAGAGAATCTAAACCATTACTGTTAATCTAGTAGCGAAAGATTAAAACAGTTTATGTATGATTCTTAACTTAAATATCATTTTTATTATACATTAAAAAAAATCTAAAAGAGAATCTGAATGATTTATTTTTCTTTGCTTAACAACAAAATCTACATCGAGATTATTAAACAATTACACCTACACGTGTGCTGGATTGCTCTCAGTTATGAAAAGATACATCCGGTTATTATTATCTATGCAAATCCTTAAAATATATATTAACTGATTCACTCTTGGGCAGTTTGATTTTCACTATGGATTTTATAAGGATGTTTTAAGAATATTGGTCAAAAAATGAAATAAATAAAAATTTACTAAAAATTATAATAAAAATATATTAATAATATTAAATATTATATTTTCTATAATTTTTAATTTTTTAACTAATACTTAAAAAAATGTTTAACTTTCTCCATTCTATAACAGCATAAAATATGGATAAAATTTATGTAAGTACAACACTTCAAATATTTGTAATATAATTTATAATTAAAATTAAAAAATTTACTATAATAATTTTCGTATTAAAATATTAATTTAATATAACTATTAAAATTTCTATTTCATTAATTATAAGTAAAAACATATATTAATACAGATCTTATTAATTAGTATAGTTAGAATACTGATTAAGGAATTAAAAAAATTAAAATCCAAGAACGCAAAATCTCATGTCCCCAAAGTTAATAAAATCCTTTATTAAGAAAACCATTACCTAAGAAAAAAAAACTATTTTATATCCTCTCATGTTTTATATCTTAAAATCAATTTACTATTTTATATAAAAAATATTAATAATTAAAATAATTTATAAATGTAAAGACAAAATTTGAAATAATTCTAAATTTAAGATACCTTTTATTCTAAATTTTTAATTATTAATAAGAAAAGTATTAATATTTTTTATAAACTTAATAGATTTTTCGGGTATAGGTGACTTCATAGAGTATTATCCACTTGTTCTCTTCTTTTATTTATGGTTTAAAGGGAAAATAAATAAATAAATTGAGTTTGGCTCCCCAAGAATTTGTTTAATTTAATATCTACTTGAAAACTTGAGTTGCTTAATAACATGCATGATTACTGCGTATGTCATTAGATCGATATTGATCAGCCACCATCAAACATTATCCCTCAAATTAAGCACTAAAGCAGATGTGATGCAGATATGATCAACCATCAAACATTTTGGTATGAAACTAATTTTAAATCAATTATTTGATGGCTCGGAGTCAACTACATGATAGTGTCACCTTAGCCACACATGTAGTTTGGAGAATTGTATCTAAAAATCGTTATGCACATTTTTTATTTTTAATAAACAACTCAACTATGCTGAAGAATGGATAATTTTACGTTGTTTGTGTTTTAGGGTTCGTATGTTTCTTAATTTAAGAAAGAATTTTTTGATTAAAAAATATGATATAAAATTGAAATATTGCATAAATTTTGTAAAAAGAATAAAATACCAATTTCTCTAAAAAAATTCAAATAATTTATCAGAATATGTTGTTAATTAATTATAAAATGCCTCTACAATTATAAGTGAGTTTTCAAGAAATCAAAGGTCACTTCTTCTAGAACAGGATTTCTTTATTATAAATATTAAAACATTTAGATTCTTCTTGTTTTTCTTTAGGAATATTCCAGAATTGTATATGTAACTTATTACGTATGATTCTGTGCCTGCGGCACCATCATATTTGCTGAGAAAGAAAATTGTATCCATGTTGATATAAAATATGCCTTTTACTTTTATACAATTTATATTTTAATTTTTTCATTAAATTTGGCAATAGTTGCTTTAAGAGTTGGACTTGTTCCCCATCTTTAGAGGAGGAGGTCAAACTATTATTTCTTAGCTCAATCCAATTTCATCGCATGAAGAAATTTTGTGGAAATACGATTCTGTCATCATCCCAAGCAAATATTTTAGCTTTTCTCTTTAATGATGAAAAACCAAAGTAATCATTCTTTTGATTAAGGTTATAAAAACCATACCGTTGACTCAATTTGTCTTAAATTTTCGAAAGGGAAGTTTAAAATATTAAATTAGTTCATTTATACCTCTATTTATTTAGCTCAAGTTTGTATACAATTAAGATTTGGTTGAGACAAAATGTAGAATTAAATTCTACTTATTAGATTTAATGTTTGCTTGTTTCAGCGGCGACATTGCATATAACTCCGTTTGTACAACTACCGATGCAGATTATGGAGAGGCAAAACTTTTCTCCTTCCCCATAACTTTGTTGATAAGGGCATCCAATCAGGCCTTAAGATCATCTCATATAACTAAGATCACATTAACAGTTATTGTTAACACACTTATTAAAATAAGTAGAAATCACGTGAAGATGGCATTGCCTATTTAAGAACAGATGACAGATGTTAAGCATAAAAAGAGAAAACTAATGACCTCCCCCCCCCCCTTCTTTACAGAAAAAGTAGAGAATATAATTTTTCTAAGAATATATAGCACCGTTAAAAGATGCTCTAACATGTTTTAAGATAAACACAAAAAAATTGGCCAAAATAGATAAAACTTTTAAAGTAAAATGAATTGAACTTACATGAATAGTAATAAACTATACTATAATTATTGTGACCTTTTTATATTATGACGAAACTAACATGAAAGGAATTCCACGCCATGTTGTCTTTCTTATTAGACATTTTAAACTATTTCTTTTGCATTAAGAATCAGTGCTACGTATGGATTATAAAAAATAATTAATGGTAAGTTCCATGACAGATGTACAAGCACCTAAACAAGGAGGATCAAGGAAAAGGACAAAGCCCTGGTCCCTGAGGCCATTGAAGGATGAAACCCCCAACACCATCCTCAAGCTCAAATCTAAAATACTTAATTAAGTAGGTGTCAATTCAGATATTATCTTCATAACTTTTCATTTAATGCACTTTCTTTGCCCATAAGATAAGTGGGGGCGGTGCTGGATAAGGTGATGTTTGATTAGTCTGACGCAGAGTTTTTAATAGGTAGTTGGTTAGTTGCTTTCCCAAAAGAGGGTCTCAATAGTAGGACTAGGACCCTTATCTTGCTTGTTCCCTACACGGAACAACCAATACCTAGTCATCCCTATAGTCCCCCAACAAGAGAGCATGATCCAATTTTACTATCCTTATGGCGGCAAGCTCCTTGACCATGACCCTTTGAAAGATTCCAGGCGTTGAACCACTCGACATGGGACCACACAAGCATTAGTCAGAGCCTTTAATTTACACTGCAGGATCTTCAATTTTTAGCTTGGCTCCAGCATAATAATGGTCTTAAACAGAAAAAAAAAAATAATGAATAGCAAAAAGAGGAGCCTAAAATGTGGAATCTCACCGACCATGGCAACTCCATAATTTAAGCTTCCTTTTTCTTACGAATCTAAGCACGGGAGACAAGAAAGCTATATTGAGAGAGAGTGAGAGAGAGAGGGCCCCTCCATGAAACGCGGTAACAATATCAATATCATGATAAAAAGGTATGACAAGATGCTAAAGGTTTAACCAAGTACAAACATATAAGGAAAAGCCAGAAGAGCTTAGAATCTTAGGGCACCAAAAGTACATCTGCTCATTGAATGATATCATATGATCATGTTCATTGCTATAACACTATAATGGCCTTCGTTGTAAACCATAGAATTAGCCTTTATATTTCAATAATTAATATGTTAAAATGGAAACTTGAAATGAACATGACAAAATTGATACAGTGCAGAAAAATAATGCATTCCATAATCTGAACTCACGTTCTGAGGCTAGAAATGCATTATAACATGTTTGGCATATGAATTTCATCATACAATAAATTTCACCAATTTTCTTTTTCCTTTCAAAAATGAGAGGACTCAACCACAAAGTTACATTACATAATTGAAGCAACAAAAACATCTACAAAGATGGGAAGATTAGTGGACAGACACTAGCTTATCAATATCACTTGCAACATCGGCTATAAATATGCTACCCGAATCACACCATCCAGCCAAAATATCTTTGTCAGAGCACTGCGATGTAACATACAATAATATTAGAAGCTATATTGGTTAAGTAAAAGCCAATAAGTGTTTAAAAGTAAAATAGAGAAAGCTCCGGAAGAACAAAATAGAATCTGGCCCACATTATTTGTGTTTGGCTGAACCACAGAGGAGAAATTAGCAAAGGAAAAGGATAAGCAAAAACAGCCATATACTTGAGGTGCATTTGGATAAACAATCTAAATAAACGTTTATTCAATAAATTCTTATTATGAGAGCTAATGCCATAAATTTGACCAAACCTAGTAGATTAAACTAAAAAAAAACTTATTTTAATAAATTGCATCAAGAAGCTTATTGAAAGAAGCTAAAAAAAGTTTATTGGAGTCATAAGTTATTTTAATAAACTTCTCATAAACTCTTCCAAATGTCTCCATAATGATTATGCATGTTTAGATCACCATGGCTAATTTTTGCTCCTCTCTTGCAATTTATCTTCATCTTTACTCCTTTAGCACACTTCATTCTTTTTTAAATTCCCAAGGTTTGAGCCAAAGACTCAAAAAGCACAAGTCCCCTAACCTCAGATTCAGATCCACCCATAACACCATTTTCATCTCTTCGTAAAAATTTCAAAAGTCAAGAAAGAACCACAACCCTTGAAGGATTTCAATTTTGGAATGATTCAACAGAAGATGTCTCAATAAGAAACCCTCTTTACGGATATGGTATACCTGGAGCATTGATGTGGAAATCTTCGTTGCATACACATATTTTAACAAGTTTCGAGCTACTATTTGCAGTAGACATAACCTTGAATAGCTTATAGGATATAAGGCATGGGTTTACCACCAAGTGGTGAATGGTTGAGCTGTACCTATATTTGATTGTGCCTGTGTTACAACATGTAACATTTAATTTTTCTTGTTTCATATATATTATTGCCAAAGATCAACTCTCCTAAACCTTAAACCCTTAGGTGCAGACACAATTGGATATATGTCTTTAATACACCCACTGAATGTGGACAATGCATGGGCTCACTCTACTCTGAGTTGAATTTATTTCTTTTAAAAGAATGGCATTACTAATGAACAAATTCCTGAACGCTTAGTCACATAGGCTATGATATCATGTCAAAGAACAACTCTACTCGAAGCTTAAGCTGTTAGGTTAAGACACAAGATTGGTTTTACACAAGATTGGTTTTATACTTCAATGTTAGTATTATTTGAGTTGATTATATCTGATCTAAAACAATTACATGTGAGTAGTGATGGCCAACAACTAATATAGGTGATTTTGGAAGTTCATAAAATGTAAGCAACATGAAGCTGTAGAAATACACTCTTACCAGTGGATATACATGATAATACATATCATGAAGTAATTACACAATTAATTTTAAAAAAAAGTGGGAAGTGTAAATTTCAACATTCAAATGGAAAAGATAGTTTAAAAATAATTTCGAAAATATTATGGGAAATCAGATCCAAAAGCAACATCTATATTTCAGTTAGATACCACAGTGAAGTGAAACCTCTAGCACATATAAGAAAGGGTTATTGAAAACATGAGAAAAATGAGAGATTCATTTTCATAAATAAGAATAAAATCTCATCACTATGAATAGAGGAAAATGAAATTCTGGTAAGAAACCTAAAAACATTCTATCTGCATATGATCTCTAAATACCGTACCTTACTAAAGCCAAGCCAGTTTGAGTCTCCTCTAAATGAAAATGATTTGTTGCTCTCTTTCCATTGTCCACAAAAGACCTGCATTGGTTACTCCAAATTGAAGAGCATTATGAGCATCTACACGGATATGAAATACAAAATATAATCCAAAAAGGGTTTGGTTAAGGAATAAAAAAACCATGTTGCTCATCTTAACTACCTAAAGCAGAAAGTATTAAATGTGTTTTCAGAATTTTAAGGTATTAAATGCCACTTTTCAATTGGTAGTTTATGGTTTTTTTTCTTAACATGTTACCTAAATGGAACATTATTAACAGAACCCATTCATAAAATGCAAATTCAGTTTATAAAGAGTTGTAATATTATTTCTGCGCTTTGTGCTTCAATATATTTGCTACACGAGATGTATAACACTTCTGTTTTTCCATGGGAGAGCCATGTCTAAAGCCTCTAATAATAGTGAAGGTATCCGTGCGATAAGTCCATACCAAACCAGTTGCAGGACAGAATAATAAAGTTCACCAACAATTCACTTTCTTGCAAGTTATGATCACTAATTATAGAAAGCCAATCCTGAGTTCCAATACCAAGATAGTTTATCCAGTACTTCTACCATTTATGTCTTTGAATATAGAAGCCCTTCCCCAAACAGAGCCCATTATTATAGAAGGATTTGGCTAAAAGTAATATCCATTTTGATTAGATAATCAATCATTTTCTAACAACTTCAATAGTATTTTACATGTGCGTGTATTTTAGCACTTTACTGTTATGATATTTCATAGCATGCTTTCAGATTCTCACCTCCTAACTCCAATATCTGGATATTTACATGAAAACCCTTTAAGCTTGCAGAGAGTTACAGAAGTTCTACAAGGTTCTACAACATTCTAGCATATAAATTCTTCAAGTTCTAGAATTCTCTGGGCTACAAATGTAAACAATTAATCCTTATGGGGGTCTAAGCAAGTTACAGCGTGCATCTGCACCTATGCCTTATCTTAGCATAATATTTTTAAATTGTTTTTTAATAGTGCATGAAATCTAGTTTTTGTAACTGAGCATAATACTACAATGATAGAATAGATAAGTCATCTTACTTTCTAAATAGTTTTTCTAAATTAAAAAAAGCATATTTTACCCAAACGGTTGAAGAAAACTGCTTTTGGAAGTCCATTTCAGTAATTGTTAGCAAAGCACTTCTGTTCTTTTTTAAGCCAAACAAACCAAAATGTGATTCTTGCTATAAGTATTTCTTAAATATGACATCCAAACGCAAAATTACCTCCCCCCCGCCCCCACAAAAAAAAAATAGCATCACTAAAAAAAAGTATTTTAAATAAGCTAATCCAAACAAGCCCTTAGTATTCCAATTAGAAGATAAAAAAGTATGGAGTAGTTCACCCTTAGTCCAAATCTAGGCTATAGGAACATCTCTGCCCTCATATATAACCTTCATAGTTGACCTGTGGCATAAAACCAAATGTATACTTTGATATACTGGTCTCTAGTCTCAATCTACAGTCAATTACTCTTTCACATAATATTGTGGAGTGGCTCATGAGAAGAATCACTTTATTCGCACATCCTCCACTCATCCTTCATTTTCTTATGCCTTGCTATCTTGATTGACAATAGCAGCTATGCATTGGTTAAAAAAAGAGAAAATTACCTCATAATCAACCCCTTGAATATAGATATAGTCAGGGTCAAGTGTTGAGAAAGCCAGTCCTGTTATCTGCGATATTAAGGAGATCAACTACAGTCATCTATGGCAGTAATATTAGACAAGTAACACGAAAAAAATGAAATTGCTTTTCTGAATGAATAACACTGGAAATCAGCTTAAGTACAGCAGGGACTGAGGATAAAGTTAAAGCACTTCAAAGAAAGATAGATATATTTCATAGTTAAAAGGTCCATTCTACTGAAATATTTTGCAATGACAAGCCCCTCCCTCATGCTATACCAATATTCCATTCCCTAAATATTTCATTAATGATTAACAAGATGAACTTTAACACTATCTTCTGAAGATGTCAGGGCACACAATCACTTAAGATGCTAGTTTATATAGCAGACCATTTCATTAACAATTTACAAGATGCTAGTTTATATTTCAAAATACGCCCAAATCTGCATTGACTGGAAAACTGTCTTCTGTACACCTCATTTGCAAGCCAGAGAAAAGGTACATACAGAAGGTTAGATCAATAAAAGAAAAAATTAAAGCCTGATTGCTCTGAGAAAATTTTTTGGGTTTCATTTCCAATTTTTACATCTAAGTACAGAAATGAAACCTTGTTTTTACTTTATTTCTTGCTTTAAAAAAATTTCTATAGGAACCAATGAAAACAAGATTCTTGTTATCTTCCCTATTTCCAACACAAATCTTTAGAAGTGAAAAAATATATTGAAAACAATGGAGCATTTTTGTAATTCATAATAGAAAATGAAAACAGAAAATAGACCCTTGGTACTCCATTTCCTTTTCTAGTAGACTGAAGGAAATCTTGAACTCAAATGATGTAAAGTATAAGACACTGACTAACCAGAAATTATCATTGGATAACGTCGCCTATTTTAATTAATCTTTAATTGAAATCGATTACTGTTAGGATCCAACTGCAAGTATGGGACCTGAGTCCCACATTGGAAGTATGGAATTCTAATCTGGGATTTATAAAGCCTTGAGCTCTCCAACTACAATATCTAGCTTTTGTGGTATGGTTTTTCCAAGGTTCTTATCAATTGGTATTAGAATCTTCCACCATGTCTCTCAAATGCAAACAAGCGATGCAGATGGTAATGGCAGCATTGTAGTGTTGCCTGCAACTAGTCAAGGGATTAGTGCACTGCACAGTCAGCCCACGAGGATGTCAAGCCTCCAGAGCATGGTGAGAGGTTAATATCCAACAACAAGGTATGAGACTTGAGTTTCACATTAGAAGTAGGAGATTCTAGTATGGGATGACATCCTCCAGAGCATGGTGAGAGGTTAATATCCAACAACATGGTATGAGACTTGAGTTTCACATTAGAAGTAGGAGATTCTAGTATGGGATTTATAAGGCATTATACTCTCCAACTGTAACAGCTAACTTTTCTCATGTGGTTCTCCCAAAGTTCTTATAAACTATCCTTCCTTAAGTCAAAGAACATTTTTGAATGAACATTGTTCAATTAGAGAAATGAGAGCATAATTTGGTATAAACCATGTTGTTTCAACTACACCCAGGAAACTGAACATACAGTAATAAGAAAATAAATACATAGATCCTAATTACAAGAATTGCATGATTTGGTTAACTACTGTGTATCCAATGAACCTAGACATAAAGTACATGATAATACACATCTCCAACATGCATAAGGAATGAATGAATTTAAAGGTGCATCATTCCAGACATTTAGCTGACTTCAATGAGTAATATCTAAAATTAAGAGGATAATTCATCTTGGAAAAAAAGTTAATACCCAAATTAAAGAATCAGATTAGTTTAGTAAATCAAATAGCTGCATATACATTTAAAAAATATACAACCAGCAAAATAATGCATACTATATTACAACTTTAAGAGACATTCATGGAAACAGGTAAACAAAATCATTGAAATCAAGGCAGAGTGCATTATTAAACTGACCTCAAATTTTGAACAGTGCACCCATCTAGATAATGACGACCACCTATAACAAGATGTAATTCATGGGCTAACATTAACTAAACTAAAACAATATAAAAGTTGAAAAAAAAGAAAAAAAAACAGCTATCATTGGCATCTGTTGAAATTATGGTAATTTTGGTATAAAAGAAGGAAGAGAGATAACACAGAATAAAAGAATGAATACTGATTAAGATGTAGAGTGTTAACCCTTATTTACTAATCATAATCCTAATTAATTAAGAAAACAAATCATAATAAGATGAAGAAATATGATAACTAATCCTAAGAGATAATATTGCTGAACCAATTTTCTATTCATTGTCTCAAAATAAAACAACAGCTAACCTGCGAGGATCATAGATAGACACAGTACGATCTGCCCCACCAACAGCCACATTACCAGTGGAAGAACAGCAAACAGCATATAAGGTATCACCAGGGATGCCACAAATCCGATGTACACAACCACCATTTTCTTTCATTCTCAAGTCCCATATTGACAACTGCAATTATATTAATAGGCGACGCACTAAAATATATAGAAATATAAAGCATGAGACAACTTATTATAAACCATGAAGCACAAAATATTGACACAGATGCAGTTACAAGCATAGAGATACACCAAAAGAGAGTCTCGTAGCACAAGGCTCCCAGTAGCAAATAGGCTGTGTTCAAGATTAGAACCCTTGACCTCCAGGTCACAAGGAAATACCCTTACTGGTGTGCCAAGGCTCACCCTCTAACACTAAGACTAAATTCTAAAAAAATTGTAAAACATGAATATGTGTATATGAGTGTGTGCATGCAAAAATAAAATTAAAAGTTGAGTGAAATGAAATTAGTTCATGACAAAAACATCCATGCCTTATGTTATCCTTTTATTTTTCAAAAGTTAAAACAGATCCAATCTCTTTTTTTTGTTCAAGTTTCAAATGCTCACATCCTTGTCCTGTCCTTTGCATCATAGCCCCCAAACAAATGAAACATACACTTAAAGTGGTTGGAATATGTATATGTTATTATACAGAAAAACATCCTCTTTTATTGAGGGATTACAAAGGGTGAATGGTTAAAAAGGGGAAGTCACAAGCCTAAAATAAGGAAAAAAATTTTGGTCAGAAGATATTTTCCAATAATAAACTAATATAATTAATCCTATTTACAAAAACAGAATCTGGAAAGAATAATAATAAATCTATCCTATTTACAGCAACAAATCTGGAAAAGAATCAAGGGAATCAAATCAAATTTACTATCCTTTTTAATATCCTGTTGACACTTCCCCTCAAACTGGTTTGAAGATATCATTCATTGACAACTTGCTTATTATGCTATCAAAGGTCTTCTTGGGTAACCCTTTGGTTAGAACATCTACTAATTATTTTGTAGTTGGAACATATGAAATGCAAATTTGTCCTCTTTCAATCTTTTCTTTTATGAAGTGTTTGTCAACTTCTACATGTTTAGTTCTATCATGTAGTACTGGATTATGAGCAATGGAAACTGCAGATTTGTTGTCACAGTACAACCTTATTGGTAGTGAATTAGGAACCTTCAACTCATATAGGAGTTTCTCCACCCACGGTGCTTCACAAATTCCATGAGCCACTGCTTTAAATTTAGCTTCTACATAACTTCTTGCCACAACACTCTATTTTTTACTCCTCCAATTGACTAGATTTCCTCCAACAAAGGTGTAATAGCTAAATGTTGATCTTCTATCCATGATACTCCCAGCCCAATCTGCATTTGTGTAGGCTTCTACTTGAAGATGTCCGCAGTTTTTGTAGAGTAACCCCTTCCCATGTGACCCCTTCAAGTATCTGAGGATCCTAAACACAGCTTCCATATGTTCTAGGCTAGGTGCATGCATAAACTTGCTTACCATGCTCTCAAAAAAGGCTATGTCTGGAAATGTGTGAGCTAGATATATTAGCCTTCCCACTAGTCGTTGATATCTTTCTTTATCTGTTACACTTTCTGGTCCTGTTGGCTGTAATTTTATGTTGAGTTCCATGGATGTTTCAGCAGCTTTGCAACCAAGTAATCCAGTCTCCTTCAATAAATCTAAGGTGTACTTTCGTTGGTTCATAAAAATACCTGGTAAATTCAATTTCGAGGAAGTATTTTAATAGCCAAGTTCCTTGATTTCAAAAGTCTTGGCAAGTCTCTACTTCAAGTTTTTGAGCTCCATGCTATCATCACTTGTTAAGATAATGCCACCCACATATACAATCAAGATAGCGATTCTATTACCTACTGAATGTTTGTAGAAGAGTGAGTGGTCGGTCAGCTTGACTTTGGGTATAAGCAAGTCCTTTCATTACTGTTCCAAGTTGTTCAAACCATGCTCTAGGGGATTGCTTCAATCCATAGAGGACGTCTTTAGTCTACACACTTTATTCCTCCCAAGTTCTTCCCCAAATCCTGGGGGAAGACTCATAAACACCTCTTCCTCTAGTTCCCCATTTAGAAAAGCATTCTTTACATCTAGTTGATGTAAAGGCCAATTGTAATTGGTAGCAAGTGATAAGAGAATACACACAAAGTTGAGTTTAGCCATCGGAGCAAAGGTTTCTTAATAATCTACTCCATAGGTTTGAGTAAATCTCTTTGCTACCAACCTAGCCTTATACCTCTCTATGCTTCCATCAGTTTTGCACTTAACGGTAAAAACCCATTTACATCCCACCAATTTTTTATCATGTGGTAGGTCTACAATCTCTTAAATATCATTCTTCTTGAGTGCATTCATTTCTTCTAAGAGTGCTAATTTCCAGTTGGGAACATCTAATGCTTCCTCAATGTTTCTAGGCTCAAACAAGTTTGCAGTTTTGGTTGTAAAGGCTTGGTGATTCTTTGAGAGGTTTTGATAAGAGACATATTTGGAAATGGGATGATTGGTGCTAAGATGATGGACTGGTTTCTAGTCTGCTTAGGATATTTTCGAACATAAACCTAAAGCTCTTTCTCTAACTATGATATTTCTTTCCTTGTTTGGATTTCACCCATGCCTAGCACAAGTTCCCCAGGATTTGTTTATCCCTGTTCTTCTTGATTGGTTTCATTTGTTTGGTCAATGAAATCTGCATCCGCAATGTGTAAGATAGGAACGAGTAGAGATTCATCATTTTTACCTGTATCTAGTGCATGCAAAAAATTATCTGCACCAAAGTTCTCTCTGTGAAGAGAATTTTTTTGAAAAAAAGGTTGATGTAAAATTTTAAAGGCAATTCAGTGTGTGATCTACACGCTAGAAAAAGATTTTTGAAAGTATCCAAAGGTGTGTAATAATTTAACATGTGTGGGCATTCAATTTATTATAGAACTTCTATACACATGGGCTATTTTATGTCTAGAAACATCCTCAAAATAATATAGTCCATCCATCATCTTAGCACTACGAATCATCTTCCCCGATGTCTAGTCCTGAAAAGTACAATGGGTGTCAAAACTTTAAAGTGAAGTTGGAGTCCTTGCAGATTTTACTAACAAAGAGAAGATTACAAGAAAGTTTTGATACATGTAGGACATTTTTTAAGTCAATTTTTTGGACAAGTTAATCCTACCATTTTCCTACAATGGATGAAAAACCACCATCAGCAATTCTAATTTTTTCCCTTCCAGAACCAGGAGAGTAAGTTTTACATAAAGAAAGACTAGTCATGCGGTCAGATGCACTTGAATCAATGATCCATGTTGTACTCAGAATTGAAGTGCAATTAAGAGAAGAAGGGGCACTAAAATGACTTATTTGAGACAAAGAACCACTAGGAGTACCACATAAGAAGTAGACTTTAACCATTCAACTTATGAGCATTTGGAACAAAACGAGTTTTAGGGCTTGTTTTGCTTCCTTCGAGTTGCGTCGATTTTCCATGAACTTTCTAGCAAGATTCTCTCAAGTGTGACAAGCTTTGTTGTTGTGATCACACCAAAGGTTTGAAAAGTTCTTTTGATTTGTTGAACTCTTAAGTGCAGTAGCTTCCCTAAAAGTGCATTGGTCTCAAGAGAAGTTGATTCAACTTTTGTTTTACCCATCATCACAGCTCTGCAGGTTTCTTCTCTTCTAATTTCTGCAAAGACTTCACCAACTGAGGGTAGGTTTATTCTTCCAATAATTCTTCCACAAACCTCGTCTAGTCCCTCGTTGAGACCTATAAGAAATTGAAATATCTTATCTTCTTCCACTATTTGTTGGTGGTGTTTAGCATCCTCAATAGATTTCCACTTACAGTTGTTGAAGTGGTCAAGGTCATGCAATACCTACTTCAAGGTGTGGAAGTATTTTATCACGTTGTCACCCCCTTGCCAAATCTCTCTAGCCTATAGGATAAGTTCATAAATCTAGGATTTATTTCCAAGGTTAGAGTACATCTCTTTGAAACTATCCCATAATTCCTTGGCAATGGAATAATACGTATAGTTACTGCTAATATCTTCCTCCGTTGAGTTCACCAGTCACATTATTACCATAGAGTTTTCAGCATCCCACATTATCTTGTGGGTTAGTAACGTCAGGTTGGTTTTGCTTACCAGTGAGGTAGTCAACCTTTCCTCTACCACAGATGCATATCTGAACCGATTGGGACCACCAAAGATAATTTGACCCATTGAATAGAAATGTGTTGATCTAAACTTAATGTGAGTCGCCAATTAGCACTCATTGTTCAGATTTCTGTGGGATCAAATCTATGGGGCTAGGAGCGGCATTCTCCTTTTTCTAGTCACTGCCAACGATTGAGGAACTATCAACCATGGTTGTAAATCAGAGATACAGTGCACAAAGATCTAGTTCTAATAACAACTTAAAATATTTGGAATATGTATATTTTATTATACAGAAAGACATCATCTTTTATAGAGAAATTACAAAGGACGAATAATTAAAAAGGGGACGTCACTAGCCTAAAATAAAGGAAAGATTTTCTAGTCAAAAGATACTTTCCAATAATAAGCTAAAATAATTAATTCTATTTACAGAAATAGAATCAGGAAAGAATAATAATAAATTTGTCCTATTTACTGTATCAAATTTGGAAAGGAATCAAGGGAATCAAATCAAATTTACTATCCTTTTTAACATCCTGACACATACAAACACATGTCAATCCATCATGTCGAACATGTGTCTCTGAACACAACCAAAATGGTGTGTCCAAGCTTTATAATATTAAGGTCATGCTAAACAGCACCCTAGAAGCACTATTTAGGGTAGTAAATGTGGAAAAGGTTTATTGGAAATAATGTTGAAATGTATTAAAAATCACAATGGTTGTACATTTATAATATTATTTTAACAAAAACTTTCAATTTTTGACTCTTAACCAATGTCCTAATAGCCCTAGTTAACATTTCCTTATAATATATAGCAATAAAAACACAAAAAACTATTAGTCTAACAAATTTACCTGGCTTCCTTCAGTAATAGCTAAGATAGAACTTTGATTTCCATTGCCTACATTTTGCAAGAAGTTTAACGAAGTAGGGTACCAAAGCCTGCAAGATGACAAATTAACTAAGAAATTCGAACAAATAAAAAAATTGTTAGATGGCATCCCTTTTGCTTTTGGGGTATACTCGCATGCAAGGTTATCAAAATTGAGATTGCCATCTTGAAATAAATTGCTATTTTGTTTGAGAGCAAATTCTTTTCAACTTATCACTAAATCAGTTAGTTTACAAAGTCCCATAAACAAACTTAGAGTCATTATATTTGCTACAAGCTTGGTACCTATGACTTATATGCTCCAAGTCTCCAACTTGTGAAAGAGTATTGAAAATAGTTATAATCATTTGAGAAATTTGAGTCCTAGGAAATAGTTTAATTCTTTATTATTGTTCTTAATGTGAAATGCATTTATCATTTTATATATAAAAATATATCAAGGATGCTGAGAACACCTACTCAATCAATTCATAGAAACCTTCCCTAAATCTTTTTTGGTCTCATCTTAAGTCCATCTATGTCAAATGTTTTAAAGGTGCATGTTCAACACTACAATCACGTGGAAGGAATTTGAATAAGAATGGATGATGAAGAGATAATATACGTAGTTACTTAATTTTGTTTATAGAAAATTGAACTTAAAAGCTGGAAAAGAAAATCACTTACGGTCGTAATGTGCGAATGTGGATGTCTTGGTCATAAATATCAATGGTTTTGCAAAAGCTACGGGCAACAGCGGTCTGGATAAAGGCATCACTCAGCACAATTAGGGAAACCATATGTATGTATGAAATAGGCACGGACCAGAACTAAGGAGGCTATAATTTCTCCATTTTATTATGCTTTTAACATGACAATGAAGTCTCTTATGTTGAAACTACAAACCAACCAACTATTTTTTTGAGCAAGCTTGTCAAACTGAAGCTCTGCTCATTGCCATTGATTTTGTGATGACATAGGATCAAAAGTTAAATCGGATTTACAATAAGCTTGTTTAACATTATCAACAGTGAATAATCAACAGCAGATTTAAATCACATTAAAGCAAAAAATGATTCTAGGTTTCAATACAGTTTACTAACTTTAAAAGTTCCCCTTCATGAAAAACAATTTTGTTGATGGAATAACCATCATTAGTGGTACAGAAAGAGCTCACCATAGACCATTGGTTGGGGCAAAAGCAGAGTCCTGACCAACTTCCTTCCCCAATACCATTATCATGAGGCAATACTGAATATGTTAGCCTGTCAATATCTTCAGATTTGTGGAAGTACATCCAACTAAACTAAGTCAGTTGGTAACATTTAAAAATTGGATTCAAAATATAAGAGAAGGAAAATGCTAAACAGCCTAATTTTACAAAATAGGTCTGCTCTGGAGCTAAGGATATGAAACATGACCACTGGGTGAGTTGGGAGGCATGCTGTGGTCCTATGAAGGAAGGAGATTTGGATCTTGCCAAGTTGATTTCTATGAACATTTCTTTGGCAGGTAAATGACTATGGTGATTTCCTTTTGAAACTCATTTGATCATTCCCTTTGACATCAGATTATCTACAGTAAGCTGACTAAGGTTAAAATAGGTGGGATCATAATGCAGCAACCCAAGCATCTCATTCTAGTTCGTGGAAATCTGTCCCCCCATGGTTATATTGCATTTCAGCTTGTGCTTACCTTGAGGGTATTTAATGGTTTTCATGTCAAAGTTTGGGAGATTCCTCTTTTAGGTTGGCTTTTCAATGTTTTTATTTGGATGCCTTTAATAGAGTCAATGCCAATGACATGTTGCAGATTTGTAGGGCACATAGGGCTATTTCCCCTCAAAAGTGTGTTTGGTACAAACTCAGAATAAATTCCACACCAGTTCTTTCACTGTCATTGTTTATCACTTTCAAGAGTTGGATGTGCCCTAGGTCAGAAGGGTTTCTGTTAAAAATATGCCAGGGGACTGGGTAGCTTTGCTTCATTGATCTTGTTGTTCTCTTTGGATGTACTTTCACTTCTTAAGGGGGATCTCTTATCCTTTCTTCTCTTTGCATTCGTCTTCTATCTTAATGAAATTCTTCTCTTCTCCAAATGTAAATAAATAAATGAGTTGAGAAATATTTACTCTTGGATGGATGAGTGGTCCCTACCTAACACATTGTTCTATCTGACAACCAACCTTGAAGCAGGGTACATTCTGACTATATTTTGTAATTTTTTTTCTGGTTGTATAGCACTAGTTAAAGAACCCAGTCAGAAAAAATAAATACCAAAACTGCAATTTACACAATAGGCTGCCAAAGGGTAAAGTCAAAGACAAATAAATAAGTTAAATCAATTATTTCTTATAAGAAAAAACTAACTTCTTACAAAAAAACACAAGATTCCATGTAGCATGAACTATATTCCACTACAAAAAAATGAAAAATTACTAGTTGCCATTAGTGAACAATCAAATACTATAGTCTTAATGGGGAAAAAAAACTATTCCTTACTTCTTGAATTGGCAACACAGAAATATAGCTTTGTGAAAAACAAAAGGGAAACAGAAAAATGTGCATAAATTGGGGGACTTAAAAGAATTCAAAATTGAAGGCCAGTACATTTTCTTCTTCACAAAAACATTCAAGTTAAATTTAATTCATAACATAAGGTAAAAAGGAAAAAGAAAAATATACCTTTACCAGATCCATCTAGTTTAGACACAATGAGATGACCATATGGATCCACACTTCCCAACACTAAGTAGCCATGGCCTGAAAATCATAGCAAGTTAAAATATATACTTACCATATCCGAGCAAATTAAGAAGCAGAATCGTTTTATTATAACATGGCAAAAAACAAAACTTGAAAGGAACAGTCATGATGCAAAATCACATACTCTGCACATCAGCAAGAACAATACTCTGAATTTCTGCACGATGAGGACAGCGGTTGACTAATGAAGAGGCAATAAGCTACAAGAGACCATAATACGCAAACTTCAAGATTACTAAATAACTGGAAAAATAAGAAACTAAACACAGTAAGTCGGCAACGCATGCCAAAATTCTCATGCAACACATAGCAAAACAAAAGAAAAGATCAAGCAAGTATATCTTCTTTACAAAACACAAGACTACAAACCTCAGTGTGTTCAGGAATCAAGAGGCTATCTTTTCCTGTGCTAACAAAAGATGTTCCCAGCTTAACCTAAACAGTAAATGTAAATTATAATTAAGAAAAACAATCATTTGTAGAACTAAAAGAATTTAAAAATCAAAACAAACCAGCATAGTGATATTCTACTAGTTCACAAACAAAAAAACAATTTTACTATAACAATATTCTTCAACCCGAGTCTCCAGTATAGCATCAACACCAAATCACCAATTTGGATGCATTTCAAGCATTTATTTATTAATAATTTCAACGCCATTTTCCTACATGAAATTCTCCCATTTCAATCGGAAGTTCAGAAGTAGGTAGGTAATGCCTCATACATTTTATGACATTAACTGAAGAAAAAAAGAAAGGTGTGGGTGTGCTGAAATTCTAGAATTGGAACTTGATTTTCGAGTACACGAAATGAAGTAGTATACCTGAAGCTTATAAACGTGAGGACCCGAGGCTATGTAGATAAAACAAGAGCTTGCATCCTCGCTAACCTGATAGGTTAAACAAATATTGATAAGAAATTATATTATTTATTTTTAAGAACAAAACGATAATTTTCATCCTTTGAAATTAACGTAACCGAATAGAAATTTGTTGTAACGGTATTGAATAGATAGATAGATAGATACATGGAGAGCAAGGCGCGTGCATTGAAGGCTTCCAGGGGATGGGTCTTCAATTAGAGTGGAAGGAACCACTGCTTTCTTCAGACACTTGGCCTCCAACATCTCTTTGTTTTTTGGGTGCTGTGTGGCACTTCTCTCCAAGTCTAAGAGGGTCAGAACAAAGGTCCACTGTTACCGAGATAAATCTTTGGGTGGGAACTTGAGAAGAAGGAGAATGGTGAGTGATGAGTAAAGAGAACGGCCTTACTTTCTGCGGCTTTTTTTTTTTTTTACACCCCTTAATTTTTTTTAAAATTTTTATTATAAAATTATCCTTAACACCCCTCCCTTACCCATTAATTTTTCCGCAAAAAAAAAATCTATCTTCCGCATTTTACTATTCTTCTGCAACGAAGAACACTGTCTGCTTCACTTCTGCACTCAAGTCAAACGAAACAACCCAAGCTCAAAGCTTCCATATTCAGCACCTCTGAATCCTAAACTCGTTTGTTATTATCCATTGGATAGGGTAAATGTAGGTTTTAGGCTACTGCGATGGTTGAATCCTAAGGTAGAAGACGACCCCATGCATTCCGCAAACTCGTTTACGGAATACAACTGATGCATTTCGTAAACTAGTTTGCGGAATGCAACTGATTTACGGAAGGTATTTAACATTCCGCAAATTAAGTTGCGGAACGTAAACTGCAGCTCGATATTAGCTCACATTCGTCTTCTCTGACGCTTCTCCGGCACTTCTCCGACGGTTTTCAGCTCACTTCCTCGTCCAACAAAGAACAGCAGCTCAACTTATACTCAATTAACAAATTTTCGTTGGAATTTCATCAATTCAACAAGCGTAATGAAGAGGAAAGTGAAACTGAAAAACGAAGAAGAAGGGGAGGCTGATAACATATAGTCTCAGGGACAATTTGGACTTTTCACCAGAAGGGGATGCAAAAAGAAATTCACGGGGGTGCAAAAAGCAATGTCCTAAAGAAAAATGCTACATGAGAGGTTTTTCATTCTACTTTGGGCCTCCTACCTTTTGGGTTTCGGTCTTCTATCTCGGTTTTTTTAAATAAAATTTACTTGAAAAAGAAATTAACCTTGAGATGAACAAATGAAAAATGAGAAAGCGTGTTACTTTTTTTTTCAAATATATGGAGTCAAAAGCTTTAAAAGGAAGAAGTGAATGGTGATATAAGGTTTT
Organism: Canavalia gladiata; assembly: GCA_037954105.1. Lineage (NCBI taxonomy): Eukaryota > Viridiplantae > Streptophyta > Magnoliopsida > Fabales > Fabaceae > Canavalia > Canavalia gladiata. The sequence continues at coordinate 11,597,904 of CM075665.1, read as the reverse complement.
CTTTTTTAATTATTTAATTTTAAGATTAAATTTTAATACTTTGATTGTTAACTTTATTTAGTATTTTTTATTTTGTTTTTTAAAGATTTCTATTAGAATTAAGATGGTTACTATTCTAAAATTTTGGTAATATTACAAAAATATTAGATTTAATGAATCGTCTATAAAGCTGGCAAAATTTTTATAAAGTTCTTTATCAACATTTTAATACAATCATATCAAACAAAACATTTGATATATAAGCTTCTTTTAAAAAAAAAAAAAACTCAAAAGAACATTCTATTATGAAGAGATAATTGTAGAGGAACGTTTCATGAGTGATACACAAAAATCTTTTCTTGAAATAAATAAGGATCAAGGCAACTTTTTAAAGTACTTTTTTAACCAAATATTTAAATTATTCAATTTAAACATACACAATCTGAACATATAAAGGAAAACAAGTCATGTGTAACATCATATTCAAAGTACAACGATCAAGAAGATAGAAACACGTATAAATAGAAGATTTAACAAGTTTAACAACATAGAGAAGTAAGCACAAAGTAAACAAACTTTTTCTTTATTCTCTTGCTATCATTCTTAGATTTCATATATTGTAAATAGTCTAAATTTACCTATTTATTTTATATATCTTGAGAGTATGTTAACTTGAAGAGATTTGTATAAGAAAATTGGGTTTTTAAGTTTAAAGAATTTAAAAATTTATTGAGTAAACTTTTTTTTGTATTATTTTATTTTTAATGAAACTCTTAAGAGAAAATCAAGAATTGGAAAATGAACCAATATAAAATTCTAACATTGATTTTTTTTTCTTTTTATTTTATCACTTTGTCATTTTTATTACTTGTTTACAATGTAATTTATTTTTATTTTCTACAAATTTTTAAAGTTTCAAAAAGGTAAAAAATTTCAATTCATATCTTTTTTTGGATTCCTCCTTGTCCCTTTTCACTTTTTTTAATTATAAAATATATTTTGATATTTTTTTAATATTTTTTTAGAAGCTATAAATAATAGCTAATAAAAAGAAAAAAAAAACCTTAAACAAATTATATCACATAATTGCATTTTTTAAGTTTAAATAAGTGGACCGTTGATCTTTTAGACTATATAAGCTTGATTTAAAATATTAATTTTTTTATATTAGGTAGTTTTCTAAAAAATGATTATGTTGAATAGATTTGACATACTTCATGAAATTGATTAGAATGTAAAAGATTGCATATACTAAAATTGATTATAAGTTAAAACCTTTATTTTTATTTTGTTATAATCATTTTATTATAAATACCATTTGTTATCTTTATCAAGATTTTACAAAAAGTAGTTTTTTATGTAATTCAAACAAAAAAAAATGTAAATATCCAATATGATAAAATTTTAATTATATATATAAATATTTAAAGGACAAAATCAATGCAACTTTGTGTTTTGACTGAAAAAAAATAATTTACTAAATGAAGGATTCTTCTTCATAATCGCTTTCTTTCGGCGAACGTTTGTACACATCAAAAAATCTTTATACAAAGTATAATATTTATTATTTATCCAACTCATTACATTACGTGTCCATGTTTATTTTATAAAATGGATCTTCTTCTATGCATTTTTTCTTTAGTCTCTTGTTACAACCCGTCCTTCCTTCCTCTTTTTATTATAAATATTAAATCTAATTACTGAAAGGTTAAATGATTAATAGAATGGTCGAAAACGGATAGAGAATAAAAAATGGACAAGAGATGATCTAAACTCAATTAATAGAAATCAAATAAATAGGATAAAAATGATATTACTTATAATTATTTGAATTATTCAAAATAATATTGTTAAATTATATATTATTCAACATGACAAAAAGTTTTTTATACCCTATAACATATTAATATATTTAATTATTTGAATTATTTTGATTGCTTTAAGTATCTGGACTCTACAATAATTTAGCATTTCTTTTTCATAATAACCAATGCAAAAGGAACCATTTTTCTCGTTAAAATAACATGTTAATATTTCATTATTTGAATTATTTTGATTGCTTTAAGTATATGGACTCTACAATAATTTAGCATTTCTTTTTCATAATAACCAATGCAAAAGGAACCATTTTTCTCATTAACATAACATGTTTAAATACTTTGTTGTCTTTAACTAATTTATCTTTAATATAATTATAATTATAATAACAAACATAATTAAACAAAAAAAGATACATGAATAATAAAATAAAAATCTAATTCATTAACTAATATGAGAAGTCATCATATAACAAAACAACACAATCACGAAATCTATGAGCACGATGCTTAAATTAATGTGGATACAGGTTAAAACAATTTCAAATTATTTTATTGTAATGAAATAATTTAAAAAATAAATATTCAAATGAGATAATTTTAAAATAAATTTTTAAAATATATTTCATTTTATAATATATTACACAAAATATATTTTATTATACATTAAAGTATGTATTACAAGACGATATAATTTTTTTTATAATTAAAAAGTGTAAACACATTTAATAAAGAAATAAAACACATTATTAACTATATCACATCTCCAACTAAATGTATAAAATTATGTATTACTTATTTAAAAGGTAAGAGAATCTTTACTCCCGTACATTAACATAACTTATGTTTTACAAAATTGGTTAGAAGGTTAGAGAACTTTTACCTCCACCGGTAAAATACATAAATTTATATATCTTTCATGTAATACACAAACTTTTGTGTTACACATTTAAAAATATTACAGGTAGCGGTTGAAATTACTATTAAATGACATGTTGGTCCAAATGTAATTCCTACATATTTTGTTTCATTTTTTTTCAAATATTTTCTTTAATTTTGATTTATTTATCCTTTAAAGCTGCTACTGTTATTTTGCTACTCAGAATAGCACACTTAGTTTTATTCAAACAGACTTAAAAGGAAAGTAACAAAAATTTAATAAAAAATTAAATTTAAATTTTTTACAATTAAACATTAAGACAAAAATGTTAAAAATTTTAATGTCAAGATAAATTTTTTTAGAAATTTTAGTGTTAAGATAGAAATATTAGAATTTAGTTAATATTAAAAATTTGTTTACTTATGATATGTATTTCTAATATATATACTAATAAAATTTTAACTAGCAATTTCTTATTAGTGTGTATTTAATAGTAAATATATATCAATTTATATTAAAGCGGTAAAAAAATTAATTTTTCAATGTAAATAGTTAATGTAAAATTATTTCTTATAGCACTAATAAATAAAAATTATACCATAGCTATTCACATTAAAGAATTATTTTTTAAAAATATTTTATATTACAAAATATAATATTTAAAAAAATTAAAGTAAACGGTAAATTGCTGATATATCATATTATTTATATATATATATATATATATATATATATATATAAAAGAGGAAGGGGAGGTTTACAAGGTAATTGGAAAAATTATAAGGGAAAGGGGTGATTCAGAAAGAATATAGGCAAATAGAAATTGAAGGAGGCAGAGAGTAAAAAAAAAAAAGGGCGCAACGTGAATTAGAAAGAAAAGCTGAGGGTACGTGTGTTCGTGGATGAAGCCATTGTCGAAAGTTTGTCAAAAGAAATTAAAGAAAAATTACATCGGTCTTCAAATTTCAGGAACTGGACCTATCTCAAAAGATCCTTATAAAATGTCTCTGTTAGAACTTGTAGAATTGAAGAAAGAACTAGAGGAGCTAATGGAAAAGTAATGGATTCGTTCTAGCGTATCTTCGTGGGGCGCTCATATGCTGTTGGTGAAGAAGAAAGATGGTAGTATGAGATTGTGTGTAGACTATCAACAACTTAAAAGGTAACTATCAAGAATAAGTATATATTACCTTGGATAGATAACCTAATGTATCAATTAAGAGAAGCAGTAGTGTTTTTTAAGATAGATTTGAGGTCAAGATATCATCAAATAAGAATTAAACCGGAGGATATTCCTAAAACTGCTTTTAGAACACGTTATGGACACTATGGGTATTTGGTCATGCCTTTTGATGTGACCAATGCATCCGTAGTGTTAATGGATTACATGAATCGAATATTTCATCATTACTTGGATAAGTTTGTGATCATCTTTATAGATGATATCTTAATTTATTCTAAGAGTCATGAAGAACATAAAGAGCATTTGCATAAGGTATTACAAGTGTTGAAAGATAAGAAACTATATGCAAGGGCGGATAAGTGCGAGTTTTGGTTGGAGAAGGTGAAATTTTTTGGACATGTGATCACCAAGGAAGGAATTTCGGTAGACCCGGGAAAAGTTGAGACCGTACTTCAATGGGAGCGACCGAGATCAGTCACTGAGATAAGAAGTTTTCCTTGGTTTAGCTAGATACTATAGAAGATTTATAGAAGGATTTTCGTGTATAGCTTGGCCACTCACTCGATTGACACGGAAAGGACAACCATTTGTGTGGACTGCCAATTGTGAATCAAGTTTTCAAGAATTAAAGAATCAACTCACTTCTTCCCCTATTCTTATTCTACCCAATTCGGAGTAAGATTTCAAATTATATTGTGATGCATCAAAACAAGGTTTAGGTTGCATACTGATGCAACAAAGACAAGTGGTAGCTTATGCTTCAAGGCAACTGCGACCACATGAGGAGAATTATCCCACACACAACTTAGAATTGGCTGCAATAGTCTTTGCCTTAAAGATTTGGAGACATTTCCTATATGGTGCAAGGTACAAGATATTTAGTGATCATAAAAGTTTGAAATATCTTTTTGATCAGAAAGAATTGAATATGAGGCAGAGAAGATGGTTGGAATTTTTGAAAGATTACGATTTTCAAATTTTATATCATCCAGGAAGTTAACGTGGTAGTCTATGCTTTAAGTCGCAAATCACTTCACATTGCCACGATAATGATCAAGGAGATGGAACTCATCGAACAATTTCGAGATCTGAACCTAGCAACCACATTTCAACCAACTGGTATCACACTTGGAAAATTGACTATTACCAATGATTTCTTGAGAGTGATTCAAGAGGAACAATCCAAGGATCAAGATCATCAAAATCAATTCAACTCGTCCCACAAAGAAGAAGATTTTCAAAATGCAAAATGATGGGATTGTTCGATTTAGAGGTAGAATTTGTATTCCGAAAAATGAAAAATTGAGCAAGACAATTCTTGAGGAAACTCACAAAAGAAAATTAAGCATTAACCCAGGTGCGACTAAGATGTATCCAGATCTGAAGAAACTTTTATGGTGGCCTGGAATGAATAAAGAAATAGCTGAGTATGTATCAACTTGTCTCATATGACAAAAGGTAAAGATTGAAAATCAAAAACCATCCGGAGAATTACAATCCTTGGAAATTCCTGAATAGAAATAGGATAGTATATCCATGGACTTTGTGACTCTATTACCTCGCATACTTCAAAAACATGATTCAATATGGGTAATTGTAGATAGACTTACAAAATCTGCCCATTTTCTAGCCATCAACATTAAAAGTTCATTAGAAAAATTAGCGCAGATGTATGTTAAGCAAATAGTTCGTCTGCATGGAGTACCTTCCTCCATTGTGTCTGATAGAGATCCAAGATTTACCTCACGATTCTAGGATAGCTTACATCAAGCATGCAAATCTCAACTTCGACTTAATTCTGCATATCATCCTCAGACTAATGGACAGACAGAAAGAACAATCTAGACTCTGGAAAATTTGTTGAAAGCTTGTGTGATGGAATATAAAGGGAATTGGGATCAATTCTTACCACTAGTAGAATTCACCTGTAATAATAGTTTTCACTCAAGTATAGGAATGACTCCATATAAAGTTCTGTATGGAAGAAAATGTAGGGCACCATTGTGTTGGTATGAGATAGGAGAAAATTTAATATTAGGACCTGGAAGAAAATGTCCACACCATCTTGATGTGGACATCAAGATGATTCGGGAGAAGATGAAGGTATCACAAGACAGACAGAAAAGTTATTTTGATAAGCGATGAAAACCTATTGAATTTCAAGAAGGTGATCACATATTTTTGAGAGTTACACCACTAATTGAGGTTGGTAGAGTAATGAAATCTCGAAAACTTGGTCCTAGATATATCGATCCATACCAAATTTTAAAGAGAATTGGTACAGTAGCCTACCAAATAGCCTTATCCCCTTTTCTGTCAAATCTTCAAGATGTTTTCCATGTGTTCCAACTTAGAAAATATATCCTCGATCTTTCACACATCATAGAAATTGATACTATACAGTTAAAAGAGAATCTCATTTACAAAGCATTAGCAATGTGGATCCTAAAAGAAGATACTAAACAGTTGCGGAGAAGAGCATTGAAGTTGGTGAAAGTTATGTGTAATAAAGAAGGAGATACAACTTGGGAGATTGAAGACATGAGAAGATTATATCCATACTTATTCCACTAAGAAAATTTCGAGGACGAAATTTTATTTTTGGGAAGAAGAAATATAACATTTTAAAAAAAAATTTAAAGTAAGCGGCAAGCGACCACCGCTTGCCGACATATCATATTATATATATATATATATATATATATATATATATAAGGGAGGGGGAGGTTCAAAAGGCAACTGGAAAAGTTATAAGAGGAGGGGATGATTCAGATAGAATATAGGCAAATTGAAATTGAAGGGGCAGAGAGAGTAAAAAAAAAAAAGAAGGGGCGCGAGGAGAATTAGAAAGAAAAGCTGAGAATACGTGCATTCGCGGACGAAGCCACCGTTGAGAAAAAAAAAAAAGAAGGGGCGCGAGGAGAATTAGAAAGAAAAGCTGAGAATACGTGCATTCGCGGACGAAGCCACCGTTGAGAATTTGTCGGAAGAAATTAAAGAAAAATTACATCGGTTTTCAAATTCTAAATAAGGGAATGAGACTCAAGTAGAGTATAGAAGTAGTTCCAGAGTTCTTTCCTCTAGAATGAAAATTATTAAATGTATGATAAATTTAGGAGTTAAATTTAGTTATATTTAGATTTAATTTTGGTTGAAAATTTAATTGTTTTAGGGGTAATTCTAAGATCCCCTTGTTGTAGAATATGATTTTATCGAGTATATGGTAGTTTAAATTTATTTGTCATTATATTTAAATTTGAAATATTATATGATTATAAATTGATGACTGAATTAGTTAGTAATTATATTAATTTAGGTAAGGAAGTGTGATATAATAATTTCAGGTGCCCAAAAATATATATGTATTTATTTATGAATTACATTAGTAAATTTTGTAGAAAATATAATTAAACGTAGAAAATTATACATGTATAGTGTTGAACAAACCAAATAATTGATTGAGAATCTTGAAGCCCTACCCCTTGAGAAGAAGGCGATGCCTTTAAGTGAAGTAGATTTAGAAATTAGAATAATCAGGTGCTATGTATCATTTGAATAAAATTGTTTTGTGAATTAAAATGGGGATAATCTGCCAGCTATTCTGTGAAGGGAGCTGAAAAATATAAGGGTCGGTTCACATGAAAGTAGACTAAAGTTCATGATAGTAGGAACTTCCAAGCCTAGGGGTACGTGAGTTGAGTTTGAGCCTATCAATGGTCTGGGGTTGCTCCTCGTAGCCGGGACTGCTCTGGTCGCACTTAGCCGCCTCGACAAGACCCTAATGACTATCATTACCGATCGAACAATTTCGGAATATTGTAGAATGCGAATGATAATGATTTTAGTGTTGCTAAAGCCATACTAGAAATTGAATTCCGATACCCCTATTATTTTGATAAAGTTATAAAGATGTTTGGATCCACATGCATGTGCATCTGGTAGAGATGACCAACTCTAAATTAATGGAAATTATTATGTCACATGGCGTAATGATCTCTGCTCATTCTTCAGCCTTACTTCGTAGGATTGTAGAACCTTAGAGTAATGCAATAAATACTAGATTACCCACATGCATAAATAGTACCCACATGCATAAATTGCTTATGTATTTGATGTATGTACATTACAATATTTCTTGACCATTTCTACTTGTATTGTACCCACATGCATAAATTGCTTATGTATTTGATATATGTACATTACAATATTTCTTGACCACTTCTACTTGTATGAAACGTTTCACTTTCTTATCTCCTTATTCCTACGCAATGGATCGGCATCATCTCGATATAAAAATTGAAGTCGACAAGGAAAATGAAGAATGAATTCGACACCCACCCATGGGTTAAATACCCACCCAGTATTGGAGGTCACTATAGGAGTACATTCTAGGATAGAGCAACTATTTGGAATCTTCTCCGTTACATCCTCCACCACGAATTTCAATAATTATGAATATACCGTCAACATATAATTCCGCCACCTTCATGTACATGAATATTCCTTCCTATCATACCACCTGAATATTCCTTCCTATCATACCACCTTCATGTACATGAATATTCCTTCCTATCATACCACCTTCATCTGCGTTGTCAAGGAATATTTCTCTCTATCATAAACCACCTCATATGAGTATTTCAGAAATCCATCATATCAATACAGTGAAAAGTGCTCTCTCACTACCGAGAGCACGCAATATCAATACAGTGAAAAGTGATCTCTCACTACCGAGAGCACGCAATATCAATACAGTGAAAAATAATCTCTCACTACCGGTAGCAAGTTTGAAACACTGGTAGATAGTATTCCTATGTGATTTCTTTCTTGTATAATCCCTTATTTTAATACCTTATTATACCATAATTTTACAATTCTTTAATTTATTTATATTTTAGTAATATGTAAAAACTTGTATAAATTATAGGTAAAGAATATATTTATACACTGATATGGTAAATTAAACTTGTATAAACTGCTTTATTCAATAAATAAATTAAACCTAAATATAATTCTAAAATATCATAAATAATTATAATATAGAAGGTTGTGACAAAAAATTCATATATATATATATATATATTAAAAATATACTAGTTAAAATTATATAAATATATATTTATTACACTATTACTCGTACAAATTACATATAAGTAAATTTTTACTAGATGTATATTAACTAAACTAACAAATTTCTAACAATTCTATCCAAACATTTCCTTATAAATTACAAAATTTTAAATTTTTACTGATCTTGTTACCGTTTTTAAATTTGCTCAAATAAAATCCAACGTGATCCCCAAACAGGAAAGCTTAAAAAAATATATAAACCAAAACCAATTTTTTTTGTAAAATAATAAAAGAATAAAGCATGAAGACCCACATTTGGATCTCCGAGCCATTTTATACAACAATCGTATCATTAAAAATGTTACACAAGAATTTATATATATTATATGTAAAATGCCTAAAGCTATCCGTGTTATAGTATCAAAACACAGATTCTATGATCTTAACTACATGTGTAACACTATTTTTCAATCCCAACTACGAGCTTATTTTGAAACTAAACCATTTAGAATTATTTTCTAAACTATCGCATTGAGGCAGAAAAGCCAACAATCTGAAGGTCGTGCGTGCAGCGATTTCCAGAACACTCCACATCAAAATTAAGAAATTTCATTTCCAAGGGAGATGGATGTAAAGTGCAATCTGACAATACATTCAACATCTTAGAAAGATGAAAAACATTTACAACTCTTATTTTGGTAATATGCATGATAATAAGTAAAAGAATATTTTAAGAGGGCATTAAAGTATTTCAAAATTAAAGAGTTATTTAATGCCAATAGTAAGCTCCGTCGTTGCTTCGCATAATCACTCAGACACAACAAAATGCAGGAAAATACAAACCACTTGCCAAAGAACTGAGATTTGCCCATAGAAGCCATCTTAGGCAGAACACAATAATCTGACACTATCAACTTCAGAGCTTTGCCCGTAATGCCAAAATGCTTCCCATATATAGCCGAGTAAAGGGTTTGCTGGGTCAGTAGTTAATGCCCAGGATTAGTTCCATCTGCAATCAAAACTATCTTCTAACGCTGCATAATCTAGTATCAACAGTTTAAGTAAAACAGTGTAAGAAAAGATGCAAAAAATAGAAACATAACCTGAAAATAAGCAGGGAATCAACTTGTACTGCTCGAAATAAAATGCAGGGCCCTCAGATCTCATAGCTAATATAATGAAATCTCTGCAGCTTTAGACACTGGTTTCATTTACAGCTTTCTTGCACCATCTAAATATATATATATATATACACATGCAAACACACACACACAGATAGAGAGAGAGGGAGGAGAGAGAGAGAGAGAGCCAGAGGCAATGGTGCAGAACCGGCTACAAACAAAACCAGGTAGCCACTCAATAGACTATTTATCCATCATAGGGCAAAAACAGATAGCAGAATTGGAGATTATGATTAAAAGATAACAGATTTAAATCAAAAACCAATTAAACAAAGTCAAAACAGGAATCACCAGGGTATAATCCCAATAATGAAACTGTGAGGAAGCTTTTTGACCAACTATAAGTAAAATTTGATTTCACATTCAAACTCTAAAAGCAAGATATAGTAGAACCAAAAGTAAAAGAGAAAGAATCCAAAGCCCTCAGATCTCATAGCTTAATACGAAATCATCTGAAGCTTTTATCACTGGTCTCATTCACAACGTTCTTGCACCTTTCCATGATTCATCATCATCATCATCATCCAGAAAAAGCATTTAGTTATGAACCGAGCGAAACACACACACACACACAAAGAGAGAGAGAGAGAGAGGGAGAGAAGAGAGGAGAGATGCAGATTAGTTATGACCAGAACAGTGAAGCTGCTCAACAGTCTACTTGCACATCATTGGGCAAGAAAGCAGGAAATTTGCTTCAAATAGAATATGGATGCTTATTTTCAGAGTATAAATTTTCTTTCAGCAGTGATCATGAGAAATCATTTTACAGTTGTAAACAATGGTTAGTTCATAAAGGAGCAGGAGGTCCTCAATAAAAAAGAAAAACAAATGAACGAGAGCATCACATCACATAAAGGGCCTAATAAATCATCATCACACATGTCAAAAGAATGCAATACGCCAAAGGTTAATTCAGATGTTAATTAAGACAGGTCAAAATAATAAAAAAACAACACAAAAAAGACAATAACAAAAAAACCATGAGAGGGTGAGATGCGATTATGTACAATGAGAACAAATGAATATACCAATCAGCCCTGTTTCGAGGAGTCGCATAGGTCTTGTGGGGCGTCAGATATAGCTTTCTAGGCTCGCATTTCCATCAGTAGTGCAGTTAAAACTGCTCAGAGCCCAGTGCATGTATCATCATTCACTAAACTCTTAAAACAATCACCAAAGCCAAAACTAAACAGAGAACATAGAAGCAAAAGATGAAGACTAAAACAAATTTGCAATACAGAATCTAAAGATCACAAAACACAGACAAACACAAATGAAATATGGAAAGCAGAAAGCCATGGTGCAAACTCTAAATACTCAGTAGTCTCAAACTGTGACAGTCTATAATATGGTTCCTTAAACTAAAAATCAAATCTTTTAAAAACTTTAACAGGGAAAAAGGTGCAATTTTAACTATTCATTATTCAAATAACAGACAATTTAATTGTTGTCATATAATCTTGTTTCTCAGATGAGGGATGTTACAAAAAATACACAAATTCATACACTACATTGCTCTTTTAACCTAAATTACTACACAACTCCACAGAATAAGAGAAAGCACTCAAAGCCCTCAGATCTCATAGCTTAATTCAAAATCATGTACGGCTCTTGTCACTGGTTTTCATTCAAAACCTTCGTGCACCTTCCAAACAAGAGTGAATAGCTCGCATTGGTCTGATCCTAACACACGCACGCGTACGCACACACACACAGAAGAAGAGATAGATAGATGGATAGAGAGAGGGAGAGAGAGAGAGAGAGAGAGAGAGAGGGAGATGCAGATCAGGATATGAACGAAACCGTGAAGCCGCTCAATAGTCTATTTGTACATCATTGGGCAAAAACTGCATAGAAGAGCATAACAACAGCAACAAAAATACATGTAAGGCAACAAGGGGAAAATGAAACTTGCTTAGAGCATCACAGCGAAAAAAAGGGCTTAACATTTCAGATATCACACATTTTCCAAAACACAACAAAGAAAGATGCAAAATACACCAAAAAATAATGAAGACATTGAAGATGATGCAAAATGCAAAGAGGCGAAAAGAAGAAGAAAAGGTACACAGACAATCAACAAGAAAAAAAATTGAAAAAAGAAACTGGGAATGAGAAATTAAAGTGAAAATTTTGGGAATCTGGATGCAGCACGTAGAGCAGAAACCGCATTAGGGTTTGAGATGAGGCGGTTAGATACGAGATTATATAAGGAGAAGCACTGACTTTACCAATCTGTCCCTCTCTTCTCCTCCCGTGGGCTTTTTATCTTTGGGCCAGTACAATCGTTCTCTTCTGTTTTACTAAACGCCTGTTAGGAACAACCCATCAACATAATAATAATAATAATAATAATAATAATAATAATAATAATAATAATAATAATAATAATAATAATAATAATAATAATAATAATAATAATAATAATAATAATAATAATAATAATAATAATAATAATAATAATAATAATAATAATAATAATAATAATAATAATAATAATAATAATAATAATAATAATAATAATAATAATAATAATAATAATAATAATAATAATAATAATAATAATAATAATAATAATAATAATAATAATAATAATAATAATAATAATAATAATAATAATAATAATAATAATAATAATAATAATAATAATAATAATAATAATAATAATAATAATAATAATAATAATAATAATAATAATAATAATAATAATAATAATAATAATAATAATAATAATAATAATAATAATAATAATAATAATAATAATAATAATAATAATAATAATAATAATAATAATAATAATAATAATAATAATAATAATAATAATAATAATAATAATAATAATAATAATAATAATAATAATAATAATAATAATAATAATAATAATAATAATAATAATAATAATAATAATAATAATAATAATAATAATAATAATAATAATAATAATAATAATAATAATAATAATAATAATAATAATAATAATAATAATAATAATAATAATAATAATAATAATAATAATAATAATAATAATAATAATAATAATAATAATAATAATAATAATAATAATAATAATAATAATAATAATAATAATAATAATAATAATAATAATAATAATAATAATAATAATAATAATAATAATAATAATAATAATAATAATAATAATAATAATAATAATAATAATAATAATAATAATAATAATAATAATAATAATAATAATAATAATAATAATAATAATAATAATAATAATAATAATAATAATAATAATAATAATAATAATAATAATAATAATAATAATAATAATAATAATAATAATAATAATAATAATAATAATAATAATAATAATAATAATAATAATAATAATAATAATAATAATAATAATAATAATAATAATAATAATAATAATAATAATAATAATAATAATAATAATAATAATAATAATAATAATAATAATAATAATAATAATAATAATAATAATAATAATAATAATAATAATAATAATAATAATAATAATAATAATAATAATAATAATAATAATAATAATAATAATAATAATAATAATAATAATAATAATAATAATAATAATAATAATAATAATAATAATAATAATAATAATAATAATAATAATAATAATAATAATAATAATAATAATAATAATAATAATAATAATAATAATAATAATAATAATAATAATAATAATAATAATAATAATAATAATAATAATAATAATAATAATAATAGTAATAATAATAATAATATATTGAGAACATATTTTAAATTTCTGTGTAATTATATAATTATTTTTTTATTTGAACTTTTACAAATTAGTTTTCTTATTTACTAAGAGCATGTTTGGTGTGAATTATAAATGGTGATTATAATATATTTCTATGAAGAAATTGTTTATAATCCTTTTCTCTCTTGCTTTATAGTAGTGGTGAAAATCATATTATAATTTTAAATTGTTTTTATTTATTGAAAATGTTAAATAAATAAAATTTAGAGATTATAATTAAAATTTAACAAAATATTTTTTAATTTTTTTAGTTTCATATTAAATAATTGATTATCATATAAATATAGAATAAATTACACAAATTACTTCTAAAGTTTGCCTAAATGACACATAATCCAAACTATATAATATTAAAGTAATTTTCTCCTCATGTTGATATGGCCATATATCATTCCCACAATTTCTTCTGATTTTGATTTGGTCATGCGTCACACTCCCATAAATTTAGGAGTTTATTTCCATTTCTTTAATTGTAAATTTAAATTTATACATTAACGTTAATCGGAATTTTCAATAGTAGAATTCAAATTCCTTTTAATTAAAAATCATCAATATAGTTTCTACGTTAATTTTTATAGCTAGATAGTATGTCACCCATGCATTACATGATCAAATTTATTTATATATTTTTGCTTTGCACAGAGTTATTATATTAAAAACAATAAAAATATTTACAAAATTATCAAAATTTATTAATGCAAAAATTTGATTCATACAAATTTAAAATTTCAATGGGATATGCTTAGGTTGATTAAGTACATTGCACTTGGGACTTGGAAAGAGTTCCAACAAGATTTGTACCAGACAAAGCTTACATATAATTTGTTTAAATGTTTTAATTGTATAGCAAAATTTTTACGACCATTTTTAAAGGTTTTGGAATTTGTTTTATAATATAAAAAGTGAGAATCTAAAATCTTTATATAACATTATTTTAATATTTAATCATTTATCATTAAACCAATTTTAATAGTTTAAGGTTTAGAAATTTAATTTTAATATATATTTAATACAAACTTTTTAACTTTTTACATTATCAATCAATTAAAAATTATAGTATATCCTATAAAATGAAATTTTTTAATATTATAATAATTTATTATTGAATAATAATTTTTTTTACAAGCAGTGTATTTTAATTAATTTTAATATTTTAAGTATTTCTTTTATATTCTTGGACTTAATTTTTTAAATTTTTTTATCATTAAGTAAAATATTAAACATATAAATATATAAATAAAAATATTATAATTGAATTATTTTTTTAAAAATAGATAGATGATGCATTATATGAAATCTACTGGTAAAAGTCTTATTTATCCACTACTATTATATTATTGATTTTATGCTATATAAGATGTATATTTTTAATCATCTTAATTCTTACTGTCATGATTATTTTTATTTTTATCTGTCTTGATTATGTTAATATTTTAATTTTTTATATTTAACATGATAACATGATTAGATAGCGTGCATATAAACTTATAAAAAAAATAAAATCAATTTCAATAATATAAATTAAAATTTTAAAATAGAATTATAATGACTATTGAAGGAAAAATAATGGCTAAGAAGTAACATAGAACATGTCGAAAAAAATAATGACTAAGAAGTACCATAGAACATGTGGCGTGCAAAAAAATTAAATTTATATCTTAACATTTTAATTACTAATTTATTGGCATATATTATGTGCACAATAATATATAAAAATGAAATTTATCTCAATTAATTTGATTTTTTAATAGTCATAATTAATTTTCTTAACGACTTAATTTTTACGATATCAATTGACTAGATCTTTATTAACTTTATTCATATTAATGTCTTGATTTCTAAGATATAATATTAAAATTTTAATTATACAAATATTTTTTATATTAATTATTTAATTATTATAATAGTGATTTAAAAATACATATTTTTTTATAAAAATTATTTATATAATTTTTTATTTACAAAATAAAAAATGATTAAAAAAATATATATGATAACTATTTGTTAAGGGAAGAATCTTGTTCTATATAATAATATCATTTTATATTATATAACATTGTAAAATTTATAATTTGATTTGATTTAAGATAAAATATTATTCATTTATTATTTTATTTATTTCATGAATTAAAAAGAAAAAAAAATAATTAAAAATATAAAAAATTACATGAAAAAATCCGTATATTAATAAAACACAAAATGTGATCTATATAAAAAAATTATATAAGTTGATATCTAAAAAAATAATAATAACGGAATTATCATATGAAAATAATTATTATACGCATCAAAACTTATTTTAAAAATATACGAGGTGAAAGAAAATACAAAACAGTCACGAACATGATTTGTGTTACAAGGTATATATAGGAAGGATTCGCTATAGTTAATTTTGCATCATAATAAAATTTCATTCTTTCCATTTATTATCAGTAATAGCAAAAGCTATCTATTATGTATTTTAGTGATTTAATAATTAAGATTAGTTTTCGTGATTCTAAATTTTTAATTTTTAAATAAATTTTAATAATAAAATATATTTTAAAAAATATTTTTAATTAAATTTTAATATATTTTTTAAAATAATTATAACTTAATTAAAAAAACTTCTTAATTATTTTAAATTTTAAAATATTTTATTTATAATTTTATTAGATTACAACACCATTATAATTATCATTAAAACTATTACTGCTTCCACTCTCATCTCATCATTATCATTTTAAATAATATTATAATCTTCATCATATTATATCTATTATTATTATTATCATTATATTATTATTTATTTTAAAATTTAATTATTTGTTAAAATAATTTATTTATTTTTTAAAATAAATTTAAAATAAAATAAATAATATTTTTTATATATAAAAATTATATTTAATTTATAATATTATATAAAATAAATACTAAATAATATAAAAAATATTATAAAAATAATATATAAAATTATTTATCTTATATATTAATTATCAAATAATATATAAAATATAATAATTATATAATATTTTTTACAATATAATCATTATTACTATTATAACTATAACTATTATCATCATAATAATAATATATTTTATATTTTATTATTTTAAAAAAAATTATTTTTTTTATTTACCTAATTTTTATATATTAATAATAAAATTAATAATATTATTTAATATATAAATGATATTAAATTTATAATATTTTCATATTATATAAATATTTATACTATATATTATAATATATATTATTTTATATAAATATTAAATAATATAAATTTTATTATAATAATAACAATACATAAAATTATTTTTATATATTAATTAAAAAATAATATAAAATTAAAATTTGTATAATTATATAATATTATTTATATTATAATGACTATATTATTATCATCATATTACAAACATTATTATTACTATTATCATAATAATAATAATATAATTTTTAATATTTTTTATTTATTTATTTTTAATAAATTTATAATAAAAATAATAGAATAAAATAATTTATTTACTTTCTAATAATTTTTAAAAATTAAAATCTAAAATTTAAAATTTAAAGTTTTTGAAGTTTTTAAAACTAAAAAATCAAAAACCACTCAAACTTTAAAAAATGTAAAAATTATACATTAATGTTAGTAAAAAAAAAACAAATAGTATACAATAAACATTCATTTTTAAATTTTGATGAAAAAATTAAAATTTTTATATCATTTCACAATCTAAAAGATATAAAAGTTACACAGTAAAGATAAAAAATTTTACATGCTAATTATAACAAAAAATAAAAATATATTCAAAGAAATTTAAAAATAGGTAGAACCATATCTTAAAGAAAGAAGAGAAATAAAATAAAAAAATAACACCATCTTCTAAAAATCATTTAATAACAATAAAGATATAATATTGAAAAAGAGACAAAAACAATAAAAAAAATTAGGAAAATTTCAAAAATAAAAATATACTAAAAAAAATGAGTAAAAAACTATAAACCAAACACTTTACTTCAATGATTTTTAAGAAAAAAGATTGTAATTTTTTAAAACTCCGTATTTAAACAGTTGATATATGTAAAAATTGTAAAACAATAACATAAAACAAATGCTTTAAATAATAGAATTTTTAAAATGTATTCAAACAAATTAATAAAAGATAGAAACTCAACTTAGAGAAAGAAAAAATAAAAAATAAAAAATCATCTTCCAAAAATTAAACATAATAAAAAGATAATATTGAAAATAAAAAAACAATAAAAAATTTATGACAATATAAAAATAAAAATGAACTGAGAAAAATGAAAAAAATAAAATAAAACTTTGAACCAAATAATTTACTACATTAATTTTTAAGGAAACCATTATCTTTTTTTATTCTATAAAACTAATTTATATATTTTACCTCACTTCAAAAGTTGAAATATATAAAAATTGCAAAATAATATCATAAAACAAATTTTATATGTCAATTATATAAACGAATTTTAAAAATATATTCAAACAAATTAAAAAAAAATAAAACTTGTCTTAGTGAAAAAATAAAATATAAAATATAAAACATTTTTTTATATTTAAATGAACAATATGTATAAATATTTTAGATTAAATATATTTTTACTCTCTTTAAAATATTTAAATTTTAATTTTGATTTTTTAATTTTAAAATTTTTATTTAAATCTTTTATTTTTTAAAATATCATGATTATAATCTCTTATATTAAATTAAATTATATTAAATTAAGTTAGATTAATTGTTATTAAAATAAATTTTGATATTTTATAAAATATCTTGATTATAATTTATTTTAATTTAATATAATTTAAATTAATATAAAAAATATAATCAAAATATTTAAAAAATAAAGTATTAGCTAAAGATTTTAAATTATTTGAGAAATCAAACTAAAACTTGAATATTTAAAAAAAAGTCGAAACATGTTTAACCCAAATATTTTTAACAGTTATAGTGATAAAATTGATGATTTTTTTTTTCCAAGGAATGTAAGAAAGCAAATTCATATCGATGATAAATTTGCTCTAGGCCTTCCAACCACACGAATGGCTTCCTTGCAGTCTAATAGGCATCGAATCCTGCGATGTTCCTCTTCCCAGGTTAATCTGAGTCCTTAAAGAATTGCTTTGAATTCAACATGAGTGTTGTTGGATAATCCTATATGTCCCACTGCCCCTTGTAACCAACCATGCTCCATCTAATGTTCTAATGATTACTCCACAGTAACGATGATGGATCCTAGAGGTTATGGTCTCCAACATACTAGAGTGAGTGTTCTGTGAGAAGTAATCAGATTATGCTTATACATTCGGGAAATGTCATCCCAGAGGCCTGTGATTTTGCATATTGTCTGGGGGAGATTCCTAGTAATGTTCTCGATGCTATGGATGTTTCGACCACACCATAGGACCCAAGTTTCTACCATGTATAAAGATCCAAATTCGGAAATTTCTATGTGGACCAAGATGAGTTGCAATGTTCCTGTATGAAATTGGTGTTAAAGTGTAAGCTTAGATATTCCCATACCTGGTGGGCATGACTACAATCACGAAGAGCGAGAAGAATAAATTCATATATATTCAAGCAACATGAGCATGTTCTATCTTGGGATATATGATGTAATCTTCGAAGGTGATGAGTGGGGAAAGCATCATGGAATTTCAACCAATAGAAGTGCTTGACTTTTTTATATAGTGTTTTCAGCTTCCATATCCAACCCCATGTGTTAATATTAGTACGGTCATGGGGTGTGATCAACCAGTTATAGGATTTGCGAACAACATACTAACCATTAAGATTGAAGTTACATAATGTCCAAATTTTTTTTGTCTCATTATGGAGAAAAGGTGTCAAGCTTTGAAGAGCTTGGTTTAAGTTTGGTGGGAGTTCCGTAAAAAAGGTTATTTATCTTCCAAAAATGGCCATCCTTGACATCTTGTACCTTAAGCTGAGAATCATGGATGTGGACATAAGGTACCATCGAAGCTAGTACTCCCAGTGTAGACCACTTTGTATTCTAGAATGAGGAAGCTCCATGCATGTTTTATCATGTTCTAAGATGATGATCTAGGCTTGTTATTCTGCAGCAGAAGGTTGTCATCTCTTCCATACTTTTCCTGCATTCTTTTAACCTAAAGTTTGTCCGTGTTCTGAAGCAGATGCCACACTAATTTACCCAATAGTACAGTGTTCAAAGGGCATGCTTGTCATAATCCCAGGTCTCCCACCTTTTTTATCTTGGGTTACAATGTGCCATTTTGCTAAGTGGATTCCTTGTCTTCTGTGGTTTCCCCATATGAATCAACGTAAAGTTTCATCAATTTTAGTAGAAAATTGATGATTGTAGCCAAACATTTTGCATAATGTAAATGGGCATGGTGGATAGGACATATTTGACCAGTGTAACATAGCCAGCTTTGTTCAAGTGTTGTGATTTCCAGGCTGCTAATATTTTCTGTAATTTATCCAAAATAGAGTAGAATTTCTCCTTTGATGTTCGTCCCTAGATTATCGAGAAACCAATATACTCTCCCTCCCTGTTTTTGTGTCGGATAGAAGAGATATTGGTGATCTCGTTTGCTTGTCTCTAGGCACTTCCTTTGAGAAAAACATCTTGGACTTTGGAAGATTGATACTTAAACCCGACGCTTTACAGAATTCAACCATTGTCTCCTATAGTAAGTGGATTTGAGATGTTTTTGCTTTATAAAATAAAAGCAAGTCATTTATATATATATATATATATATATATATATATATATATATATATATATATATATATATATATATATGTTTTTAATTGTTATAGTGATAAGATTTGACAATTCGACCAGCATTATCTATCAAGAGCATGTAATTGATAAGTAATTAGGAGAGAAATTATAAGACCATTTCTAATGGAGTTGTAAAATTTTTTAAATATAATAAAATATTTAAATATATTTTTTAAAGTTGTTTATATAAATAACATTTATTATGTATAAACTATTCTACTAGAGAAGTAACTTAAAAAGTCTTAACCAATTTTTTTAAGATGTTTTAAAGGAACTAGTAATTTATGTTGAAAATTAAATATGGTACCAGAATTTATCCTAATTATCTGATGACACACCCGCGGATGTAGTTTTACGCTGGATTCTAGTTGTCCAATATCAGTGTGAGAAAGTATATTACAAGTTCCAGATCAAATAAAAGATTAACTATGCATATATAATTTAAGGGCAGCCCTTATCTTAGATGTTAGCTTTTGGGTTAAATTAACTAAAATCTTCTGTATATGCATATTTTGTTAAATTAATTATAACCGTGGGATTGATATTAAATGGTTTAAATTTTAAGTTAATATTTTTAATAATATATACACTAATCATAACTATTCACTTTTTTTTTACATGATATATTTTGTATTATTGTTACACTAATATAAATTTATTCTTTTGATATTTAATTATATAAATTTATATTTTTTAAATAAATATTTAATGAAAATTTGTTATACAATATAAGGATTCATTATTTATATAAATATTTTAAAAAATATGAAATATTAAGTGATTTATCCTATAAAATGAAAGAATATAAGATAATTTTTTGTTATTATTGTTATATTTGGTGCTTATTAATAGTGAAAGATTTAATTCTTTTAAAATAAAAAAATATGTAAAGTGAACAAATAAATATCAATCTATTAATACTTTTAATTAAAATATTTAATAATTATAATGTTTTTTAAATAAATAATAAATAACTCTTTATTATTTTCTATTTTATATCTTTTTATTTTAGAAAAATCAAATATAATAATAAAAGATGAAAAATGTAATGAATTAGTTTAGAAATGGTAACGTAATCTTCCTGAAAAGCATGCGCAACACTCATGATTGTTAAAATTCAACTAAGCCCTACCTTAGTCCTCCCAATTTACTCCTACTCGGTGTTGAACTCTGATTGCATTTTCTTCATATAAAAGTGAATGAAATCATGTGTGTGAGGTGAAATGTAGCAAATTAGTATGATACATGTAAATCTTGCTTTTGCTTTTCATGTTAGTGCCCCACCAACACTCACCATTGAAAATTCTTTCATTGTTCTCGGTATTTATGCTGCGCATGGCACTTCCAAGAACCACATGTTAGTTGACAATAATCTTGTAAAATCTATTCTACGCCATTCACCTTTTTTATGGTAGTTGGATAAAAGAAACCTAACCTTGTAATATTTGCGATAATTTTTATGATTTTATTAGAGGAAAAATGTGCTTTAATAATGTGACAATGCAAATATTTAAAAACATTTATTTACTTATTTTATTATATTTTTATTCAAAATATCATTTGATGTATATGGGAATGTTAAAAATAATTTTATGATCATATAAATTTAAATAATAAAATTTTAATTTTAAATAAAAATTTATTGATAAGAGAGATACATTTATGATTTAATAAAATAAAATTTAAAAATAAATAAATAAAAGCATAATTTTACTTGCATTCCAATAAATCTAATCAATAATATGAGCATATGTTTAAAAAAATTTAACATTTACTTTTATAAATATAATTAAAATTTTTACTTAGTTAAGATTTATAATTGATTTTAAGAAGGTTAATAAAAATTTATTTTTAATTTCTAATTATATTTAGAAAAATAAATATAGAAGTAGATGGAATGATCTCTGGAGAATTAAAACTATGATTCTCTCGTTTTAAGAAAAAATTATTTAGAGCTATATTTAGAATATAAATGTTAGTTGAACAAATTTTTTCATGTTACAACTATTTTAAAATTAAAAAGATAAAATTTTTAATTTTTAAATTTATTAATTATGTTCTTACGTGATGAGATCAAGTGTAAAAATAAAAAATTTGATGTGAAGAATAATCTATTGTTACTTAAAAAAAGATGGAAAACAATCATAAAAGAGTGGCATGTTCCATTCTATTATTATAGAAAGCTCCGGAACAAGCTAAACCACCTCATTCAAGGATCAAAGAATATAGAGGAATATCATATAAAGATGGAGATTGTCATAATTAGAACCGACATTATATAGTAAAGAGAATTAGTCATGGATATTTTTGGCATAAACTTAATCATGACATAGTTGATGTTTTAAACATGTATTATTATGTAAAGTATCAAGAAATGATACATCAAATCATCATAATAGAATGTCAAATTACAAGTAGAAATAATGTAAGAAGAGTTTCAACTTAAGTTTTTTTAACTTATGAAAGAACCATTCAAAGAAGGATATCATCTTATATTCACATTCTTAAGAGACTTATTTAGATAAAAAGAAGTGAAAATGTTAAAAAAAAGTGAGATTGAAAGAAAAAGATAGAAAAAGTGAAAGAAAGAGAAAAAATTGCTGGTGACAAGAAAGAGCAATATTAAGTAAGCTCTATTTTTTTAATTAAACTTTATTTTTTTAACAAAACTTCCTTATACTTATATAATGTGAGACTTTGCTGTCCCTCTTGTAGAAGGATGAAGATGTCTTTCTAAAAAATGTGCCACCAAACTTACCACTAGTTAGAGGATTAAAGCATTAAGTTAATTTGATATATGGAACATCATTATCAAACCAACCTACAAATAGTATTAGCTTCTAAAGAAATTAAGAAGATTCAAATCAAATTTTAAGAGTTGAAGAATAAGAAATATGTGATAGAAAGTTTTAGTCATTATATTACTTTAATATACATTAATTTAAATTTATGTAATGAAGTATAATTTTTTTAAAAAATTTTATTAAATTTTATAAACATGATCTATATTATAATATTTATAAATTTAATAATTAGATTAATGAGATTCAATCGTCAAAAAATATATTAATAAAATAATTTATAACATACTTACTTTTAAAATAAGTTGATCATATATATATATATATATGAAGGAAGAGAAAGAAAAAATAATAGTAATTTGTTTTAAAGTTATTTTATTTAATATTTTTTAAATAAATAATTTAATTATTAAATTAATAAATTTTATTATATCAATCATGTTTATAAAATTATATAAAAATTTTAAAAAAATTAATATTTTATTATAACATATAATATAATTATTTTAATATATATTAATTTAAATTTATTTAATAAAATATCAAATATCTTTTAAATTTAATAAAATTTTATAAATATAATTTACACAATAAAATTTATTAATTTAACAATAAAATTGATAAAATTTAACTATTTAAAAAAAATATTTAATAAAATTAATATAATATAAATTATTACTAAAATAAATACATCCTTTTAGATATATATATATATATATATATATATATAAATCATTTATTTATTTACATCTAGATTTTTTTATATTTTAAGAATTTATTGATCACTGTAAATAATTTTATCAGTTTAATAAAAACTGTTAGAAAACATCACAAACCATAAAAAATTCAAATAAAATCAGATATAATCACTAAATTGGGATAATTACACTTTTCCTATCTCCGTTCCTTCGACAGAAAAATCTGCATCGGGCTCAACACTTCATCAATTTGCAAAGATTCTATGGGTTTAATCTGAATCAATTTTCCTTTAGTAAAAGTGTGTTTTGTTTGTTTATATATTTACCTGTTTTAACTAATTATTTTACTAAGCACTAATTGTAGTACCAAGAAAGGATATATTATTAAAATAAAAAAGTAATTGATCTGCGTTTTCCACTGTTACACGCGAAACACTTTTAAAGTTTCAACGGCTTTAAGTGCAAACCATGTGTCCAAGCACCATATCAATAACAACAATGCCATTATTTAAACATTATAAAATTAGTATCATAGGTGATATCACACTTATATGTGATTTTTTATATATAGATATCTTAAAAATATACTTCAAAATTAAAAGAGACAAATTTTTTGTTACCTTAGTTGAAACATTTTTCTTATAAAAAAAATGTTCTACGAACAATAAAGTATTACAATAAAAAATTGTATTTGATTTCCTGATATATTTCTAAAATATGTATATAAAAAATAAAAAATAAAAAATAATTATATACAATATCAAACATATAATATCAATTTTTATACATTAAAACAGTTAAGAAAATATTTATAAAATAAAAACTCAACTCCATTTTTGAAAAAATGAAAAAATAAAATATTTTATTAAAATTATAATTATAAAATATTTTAATTTTCATTTACTAAAAATAAAAAATTAAAATATCTCTTATTTATAATTTGTAGAATATAAATTAAATAAAGTAAAATTTTTCAAAAACTAAATTATTTTTAATTTTTTTTAAAGGATAAGAGTGTCCCAATATTATTTTTTTAGGTTACAAATTGAGTATTGAGCTGATATTCATATGATGTACTTGCATTGACAATAGCAGAGAGACAGAGAGAAAGAGAGAAGGAAAATGGGTGTCTATGCTTTTATCTCCTTGAGTCCTCCTCTACCTTTAACCCATTACCCTCTTTTTAAACCACATACTTCTGACAACTCTTCATCTTTTATGACATCAAGCTATTGGGAAATGACCTTTCTTCAGCTTCTTGAAGGTTCCATAACCATGAGAGACACCAAAACCTTCTTTACTCAAATCAAGTGCAAGAAGCAGCATCAACAGGGTCTGGCACAAGAGTAATATATGGTTAGAAGCAGTGCTCACTTCTCGTAAGTCTGTCAGGGGTTGAACTTAACCCCATGGATCAACAACACTTTGATCTATCTGCAAATTTACCAATATATTTTGTCCATATTATATCATATCATATTGTACTTATTAGACCACTGACTGTAATAATTAAATTAAATATATTAAGTGTTTAGCTATAGCTTCTTCTTTTTTTGTGTCAATAATTAGTTGTGTATGCGTTTTTTATATATTTGTTTCTTTGGATTTATCCCTGAAATTTGACTAGCCTGTTAATTATGGGAATGATTAATCTTTTCTAGAACATTCTTTTCAGACGCTTAATGCAAAATCCTGCTCTCAAATTGATGTTCTTTGTTGCTTGTTCTTCCTTTTATCTTATTTTAATCACCATTATTGGACAATCTTGTGGAGAATCGCTCTTTTCTCGGAAGGTTTGCGGATTTTTTCATCTCCTCTCTTCTATGCATAAAAGAGCCTTAATTAACTTGAATTTGTTAATTATGAAATGTTAGCAACTTATTTTTTTAATAACGGGTTATTTTTTAAAATATTAAAATATTTATCTTGAAATTAATCTTTTTTAAAATTTAATTAATTATAAAAAGTATTAAAAGATGTAGTTAAAAGAATATATTTCCAATATTTAACTTGGTGTTTTTTAATATGTGCTTAATAGTAAACTTTAATAAAAGTTATGTTTTTAGAATTGTATTAGAAGAAGTAATCCAATTAAAATGATAAAGTGAAATTGATTAAAGGGTAGATGATTATCTTGAGGAAAATCATTTTCACATGGAACCAATTGAAGTGGATATCTTATGTATAAGATTCTGAGTAGTTCACTTTGTCTTTTATCTGGCCATGTGCCATGCGTGAACCTCTAGCTATTTGTATGGATTAGCAATATGTTGGGAAAATCTCGACAACTTTATGGTCTCGTGACTGAAAGCTATTCCAAGCTCCCAACCATTAGATATCTATGAAGTAAAGTAATTATGACCAATTGGCCCAATTCTATGTAGTCCACAAATAACTTGACAAATTTTTGCAATAACTATAACTTTTACTTCTTTCTTTTTTCATGTGCCTAGCAACTTCTGCTTCCCTATTTTTTTCAAAAGTGTAAACATATTTTTTAAACCTATTAAGGTCAATTGATCACGTTACTTTGAAAAAAATATATATTAAAAGATATGTTTAAATTTTTTATCAGGAATTAAAAATAACTTTTAAAAGACGAAAAAAAGTATATCATATAATTACTTTTTTTTTAACTCAAACAAACAAGTCTTAAGAGAATTTGCTCTTTGGCTTGATTTTTTTTTATAAAAAATAACCGAGTTCAAATTTAACGTAATAAATTAAAAGTAAAATTATTTATTTTATAATTTTATAATTTTATAATTTTATAATCTTTAGCCTCAACCTCCATAAGAATTTCCCAACTCAGCTTGCCACCAGCCTGGCATAGTTGATTCCACACAACTCTGACCAATACAGCGCAAGCAAAGACCCGTTTTATTTTTTACCTAGTCTAGGACCGGTTGCTTAATTACCAATGCCATTAATTATATTAGTACATATCAATAGCAATTCATGCTTAAATACATTCTAAATTTAACAAATTTTTTATTTAAAAAAATTATAAAAAACGATCTATTATAAATAAAATATAGATTGATGTAATATAATTTTAGTATGTATAAAAATTATTTCGTTAATTAAAGATGATCAATAGATTAATTTCTGTTGCTCAATTGTTCATAATTATGATTGAAAAATATTATTTGTATTATAATATATATTATAAAAAATATAAAATATAATAGAAGAAATAATAAAAAATTTAAAATAATGATATTTTATTTAACTTAAAAATATTATATAAATTATAGCAGAAATAACATATCTCATTTTAATAAATAATGACCCATTTCTTTCGCCACCCTAGCTACTCTACACCCAAAGCTACCATAGATCCAAGCTAAAACCATTTACAAGTGGTGAATAATAAATTACCCATTCCTAACTCATTTGATTCCTAGAATTTGTAATTTGAGGCAAAACTTGAGAGAGAGAACTAAGCGTAATTTTATAAAAGGATTTATAAAATTTGGATTTGACCTACTTTTTAAAAATGAATTATCCTAACCAGTTTTTTAAAGATACTGTTTAAAAAATTAAAAATAATTTTTTGTTGAAATATATTAAAAATTATAGAGGAAGGTACATTAATAATTTTTAACAAAATATTTCAATTTCTTAAAAATACTAGTTAGCATTTTTCAATAAAGTTTGAGTTTAGTTTATTTATTTAATATAGACATTTTTTTACAGTCAACTTTACCTTGTTAAAAGTTTGACTTATTCTAAAAATTATTTTAAAACCAGAATTTGTAATAAGTCTTCATTGTGATGATAATTTTTTTAATAAATATATGATTTAAAAATATTATACCTGGAAAGATTTTTGAAACTTTTAAAGCCTAATCTTTTAACTAGATCAATTTTTAAAAGAACTTTAAGTTAGGACTAATCTAAATCTAACTTATTTTTTTTCCTATTCATACATAAATATATAACAATTTAGAAATAATTTATTTTTTCCTGTTTTTTCATAAGCTTATAAAATACTTTTTAATCATTTCTAAAGTAAAAAAAATATATGTCAATTATATGAGTTTTCATTAAAATATTAAATCCAAGTTGTCAATAAAGAATAACTACGTACATAGTAATTTACTTTCATACCCTTTTGTTCTTATAAAAGGATTAGAATGGGATAAGGAACTCTATTGATTAAATAGAGGTGAGTCACCAGCATTATGAGATCTGAGGTCCAATGATTATTTGAAGTAGAGGATAGTCACTAGATTTTTTTTAAAGCCCTTCTTCGGTGGGACTTTTAGTTGCTAGTTTTAAAATTTTAAAAAATTAAATTCTTTTAATTTTAATTTTTAAAAATTATAATAAAATTAGATAAATAAAAATATTAATAAAAAATTTAATAGTTTTTATTATGATGATAGTTATATTATGATGATGAGAGTAATAATAACAAAAATAATAATAATAATAATAATGGTAATGATAATTGTAATGAAATGATAATAATAACTATAATGATAATATAATTTTATATATTAAAAATAAAAATATTTAAAAAAAATAAAAAAATAATTTAAAAATTAAATTAAAATTATTTTAAAAATATATTAAAAATAAATTTAAATATTTTTTTAATGTATGCCTACAACAGTTTTATTTTAAGAGTTTAGTTTTTTGTTAATTTTTTTTTATAAAAAATGATAGGATAAGTCATGCTTAAAAATAATGGATATTTTATTACTTTGTTTGATTTTAACTCTTTTAAAAAGTTTATGAAAAAAAATATATACATACGTTCTATGCATAATATTGTTATTATTTTTTTTAAAATTTTTTTTACAAAAACTAACAAAATGGTAATAAAGTATTTATTTGGAGGGATTTATGAGTTGAGAAAAAATATAATCGATGTAAATACTTTATTTGCAACAATGTCATCGCCAATTTTTTATGGTAAGAAGTATGTGTTATAAGTTGTAAAGATGTCTAATCACCTTGAAGCATTAGATCTTCGAAAGACCGTATAAAAAGATTATGTAGCTTCTTCATTATTAGAGGATCCTACGATGACATAACTAAAAAATACAAAGAAAAGAAGATAAAACAAATCAAGATTAAAACTTACCTTTTTTTTCTGTTGTTTCAAAAATTATATTTACAATTATAAATTTGAAGTTTGCAAAGCAAATCTGAGACTATCTCAAAACAAAGTATGAAGACATTAAACAAATCAAAGGTGTGCAAACATTCAACTTGGTCACAGAGTTCAAGATACAAAGAATGAAGAAGACACAAACAATCAAAAGTTATGTAAATAGACTGCTATACATTGTAAATAAGGTGCAACTTCTAGACAAGGATTTTCCCAATGGAAGAATAGTGCAAAAAATACTAGTCCTTCTACCTGAAAAATATCAATCCAAGATATCAAAATTATAGGAGTCAAAAAACCTATCAACTATCATCTTAGATGAATTGGTAAACGCTTTACAAGCACACACAAAAAAAAAAAAAAAGAAGAATGACGAGACAAAAAAAGGAAGTACAATGTGCTTTTCATGTAAAAGCAAAAAATTCAAAAGGCTTCAACAAACCACAAGGTGAGACTTTTGCATCTTGTCCACTTTGTAAAAAAAAAAACTACCCTTCAAGTAAATGTTGGTGGAGGCTTAATGTTAAGTGCAAAAAATGTGACAACATGGGACGAAATGAGAAAATATGCATGTCTAAGTTAGAGGAGGAAATGGTGTCTGCAAAACAACAAAATAATGAGCTAGTTTTTGCTGCAACATGTTTTTCTACCAGCAACAGTTCTAGTTATTTGTGGTTGATAGATATTAGCTACATAAGCCATATGACTAATACAAAGCTCTTTGAAAATCTTAACAAAACCATCATTTTCAAAGTAAAATTTGAAAATAGGGAGATTTCATCTTGGTCAAAGGAAAAGGGACAATTGTTCTTGTATGTGCCTAACATTAATAAAAATTTGCTTAATGTTGCGCAACTAATTGAGAAAGGTTTCAAAGTCATATTTAAAGATAATTGATACTTGATCAAAGATGTAAAAAATAGTCAAGTATTTATGGTGAAATTGAAAGCTAAAATTTATGCTCTAAATCTCATGAAGGACAAACGATGGAGTTGGGGAAAGCCAATAAAGCAGAGGGTTGAATGAAATTTTCCAATATTGTGATGATGATAATAATATAAATAATGTTTCAGTTTGAGATATGAAACCTTTATTTAAAATCTATAAAAGAAGTAATATGGTTGTTCAAGAATCAATAGATTTCAAAGAAGTTAAAAAGCATGACAACTATATTGAAGTCATGCACAAAGAGTTTAAAATAATTGAAAAAAATGATACATAAAAGTTAGTGGATAAATCTTAACACAAGAAAATTATTGGAGTTAATTGAGTTTATCAAACCAAACTGAATCCAAAAATGATTCAACAAATAAATTCAAGACTAGATTGGTGGTAAAGGGATATGTTCAAGTGTTCGGAGTAGATTTTTTAGAAACATTTGCTCCAATTCTACATTTAGATATAATCAAAATACTACTTGCTTTAACTAAGTATAAAGGAGGGAAAGTTTACCATTTAAATGTAAAAACTATGTTTTTAAATAATTATTTATAAGAAGAGATATTTGTGGAGCAGTCATTCAAAGTCAAAAGATAGGAGGAAAAGGTCTTATAAGCTAAACAAGTTTGTGTATGATTTAAAAAAGGTTCATAAACTTGATACAATAATATTCAAGGATGTTTGTGATGTGGTTTGGTTTGATTTTAGACAAAAAAAAATCCAAACTAATTATAAAAACATTTGCATTGATTTAATTTTTATTTTTTTTACTTTATTTTAAAAAATCTAACAATAAAAATAAATTAATAAAAAGGATAAAGTAACAAATTTTTAAATATAAAAATAATAGTATTTATATTTAAATATACTTCAACATAAAAAATAATTAAAAAATATAATTAATAATAAAAATATCAACAAAATATATAAATTTTATGATTTAATTTGATTTAATTTTAGAAAGGAAAAACGTAAATCTAATCAAACCATACAAAATTTTGTAATTTTTAAAAATTTTAACTTTTTTAATTTAATTAAGCAATTTAGATAATATTATTTCAGTTCATAAACATTCCTAATCATATTTGATTAAAAAACACGTTATGAGTTTGTGTAAGAAATTTTTTTGAATATTTTCCTACAATAATTTTACTTTAAGAGTTTTTTTATTTTTTAAAATGCTACTATTTATCAAAATAGAATGTCATTAGTCAACCTTAAAAATAAGAAATATTTTATTATTATTTTGTTTACTTTTAATTCTATTAAAAAATATATAAATAATAAATATGTATATTTTTATATAATTTTTTTAGAGTAAGAATTAATTTATAAATAAAAACTATTTCACACTTATTTACACTTAAATTTAATAATCAATAATTATTCTATTTTTATAATAAAAATAAGAGATGATCGTACAATCATAAATAGGATAAAAATAATTATGATATTTTTTGTGTATGACAATCATTTCATATATTATTATTATTTTTAAAAATTAATAAATTTTAAAATTAAAAATGAGAAATCACAACCACCTGTAATTTTTAATTAACTTTTGCATCGATCAATATAATAATTTATTTGGATAAAAAAAACAAAAAAAACATGCAAATGTTTTTTATGTTTATTTATGTATAAAAATAGAAAAAAAATATTTTTTATAGACTTCATTAAATTTTTAATTTCTCTCAAAATAATAGAAAAAATGAAAATAAAACTTTTTTAAATTTTAAATTGTTAAAATTATTATATATTTTTAAAAATATTAAAAAATAAATATTATATTAATAAAAAATTATGATAAAAAATTATTTTTAAAAAAATTATATAAAATAAAATTTATATTATTAATATATATTTTTTTATTCTCTTTTTTATCCGTCCAAAAAAATTTTTCTTTCATCTCTTACTTTTATTCATCTAAATTACTTATTTCTTTCTTTCTATTTTTTTTTTTCACTTTCTTTATTTTTCCTTCTTCCACACGTAACATAAAGGAAAGCCGTGTTCAACAAATTCGCCTACGTAACAAAATTGTGAGTGTGGGGCTTCCATTTATGGTGGCCTGAAGTTGGCTCCATGGCCAGAGTCCCAACCTTAGCATAAATTTCGGCTCCTTTTTGTGGAATTTCTGTCCTGTATACATACCTTTTTCAGTCCCCACCTACAACAAACAAGTTTCAGGATTTCTTACGTTCATTAACTTCTTACTTTTAACCAACAAAGCTCCGTATAGTTTGTAAATAAATGTATCCTTTAAGTATACTCATACCCATTTGAATTTTCATTATATATATGAAAAATATTTTGTTAGAAGGGACAAAACTCATTTTGGTGATTATTATACCTTCAAGAGAATAGTCTCACCTATCAGCTGTAAATTATTCTTGGTACATGAAAAGAATTCTTACTTTGATAAACATATGTTAGATTCGGTTTGATTCTTCCTTTGGTAAGAATATGATCTTGATAAAATGTTGTAAATAATTATATAATCAAAGTTTTTTAATTTCTTATGTATCAAAAATCTTTTATTTACTTCTATACATACCTTTTTAGAAATAAAATAATACATAATACTTCTCTACTCCTCTTTGTTATCTTTCAAGTCCCGTTATATGTTATGAAATGACACAAATAACAAACAAACAAATATATATATATATATATATATATATATATATATATATATATATATTTTGTTTGTTTGTTATTTGTGTCATTTCATAACACATTATCCACATAGTCAAATTTTTAACGATATAACAAATTCTCTCACATTTTTAATTTTTAAATGTAAGTATCTTCCAGGTACATATGATGGGTCTTATTTAGATGGAGGTTAAATTCCATTAATAGTAATATATTTTTACTTTATTATTAACATAATGTGTCATTTATTAGTTAAATCTTACAATATATTACCAACGAGTAAATTTAGATTTATTGTCGAAATCTTAGATTCACCAAGGTTCACCATTCAATTGATGTTTAGTGCGTTAATTTTGTGTTCTACAATAGATTCAACAAATTTTCCAATGAATTTAGTGTCCATTCGAGATCTTATGAGTATTCAGCACTTGCTTTTACCTAGATCTATTATTCATATTTTAGCTAAATATAAAGTGGTATTTGTATATTAATTATAAAGATGAAATTGTTAGATGATCCATCAACGATATTTGTCGACTAATAAACTTGAAAGGCAGCCTTGCAGCGACAATATACCCTGAAGGAAAAGATGTTAAACAGATATAATGAGGAGCTAGAGCTTCCAATTTTGAGTTAATTAAGAAGATTAAGAGTATATTTGAGTTAGGTCTTGAAAAGAAAGGAATCAGGATTTCAATTCTGTATGCAACGGAGATAATGAGGTTGTCTTTTGTCATAGATCTGACCAAATTGAGTGAAATAAGGTTGTCTTTTGTCATAAATTTGGGCAAATTGAAAGAAATTTTTAACTTTGTGTTTCGATGAGAAAAGTAAATTTTTAAAAATTTTAAATTTTAAATATTAAAATAATTTATTTAGATATTTTTATCTTTTAAAAGAAATTTTAATTTTTAAATATTTTAATAAATTAAAATAAAATCATTTAAAATTTTTCAAGCTATCCTAACTGATTTTTATGAATATTAGCTTTATCAATTTTTACTTTGTTACTGTTTTTTTATTATATATATTTTACTAGGTTGTTATTATGTTTAAATATATTGTACAATATTTTAAAAAATATGTATATTTATATTTTTTAGATAAATAATAAAAGTAGGAGAAAAATTAAGAAAATTTATAAATATTTAAAAGTAAAATTTTTATATAACAAAAATTAAATTATTTAATTTAAAATATAAAAATTTAAAATCTATCATTCAAAGAATTATAAATAAAAATTAATTTTTTTAAAAATGTTTTTAAAATAAAAACATTTAAATTAAAATTTTAAATTTTTTTAAATATTAAAATTTTTCATTCAAATAAAAGGTAAAAGAAATAAATAAAAAAAGGAATAGAAATTTTATAAATAATCGATTGTAAATTTTTTTTAAAGTTCAATAATTTAATTATGATTAAATTGTAATTAGTATTAATTAAATATTATTTTTAAAATATTTATAATATATAATATAAAATATAATATTATAATTTTATAATTTAAAGTATATATACAAAATTGTATAAACTATAATATTATTTTATATAAATTATTTTTGAAAATGATTGAATTTTGACTAATTTTAGCAATAGGATATGAATATCTGATTTAAATAATGTAAAAGGGTTGGGAATTTTCATAAAGAGATTGAAGCTTGAGAATGATGACGTGATGCGTGTACATGCCCAAATATTGACCTCAGAAGTTCAACTCCAAGTAATCTAATCCTTTTATGCTAATCCCTTGGAAGACTCGTCAGTTGAGCACTAATATAATTGAAAAGATGCGAATATTCTCCCAACTTCAACTGCAGGGGGAAATAAGACACTGTTTGGAGCCCTCATACCACGATTTCTATTTTATTTTCTACATCAACATACCAACACATCTATGAAAACTTCTCGGTAAAATCTAAAAAGAACTTTACAAATGCTATCATTAGACACTTTTTATAAGACCAAATAAATTCTTCCACATGTCCCTAATTATTCAATTAAAGAGTTAGAATTTCCCTCTCTTTTGGTTCCGACAATACCTGTGTACAGAATTTTAAAATTATATCAGCTGTGTTTAGATGATCTGTAAAATAAGAAAAAAAATAGCAAAAAAAGAAATTATCTTTTTTATTTTAAATGGATGAAAAAAATAGAAAAAATATATTAATAGTATAAATTAAAAATAACTTAATTTAAAAAAAATAATTTATATTATATTATTTATATTTAATTTTTTATAAACTTTATAATTAAAACACTAGAATAAAAAAAAAACTTCCCACCTCAATTCTCTCCCTATGTGGGGATTAAAAATAGTGGAATCCGTGAAGATTAATTTTTTTCTTTTATAAAAGACAAAGTAATTCAAATAAAAGATTAGTGAAGACCCTTCTACAACCAACTTGAGTTTTATAATATTCTTTTGTTGTAGTTTATTAAAAGTTAACATTGTAAAAATTGTATATTAACAACTGATTTCTTTGGAATTTAGAAAGTGGTTGCTCGGAGGGATCGCAAATAGATAAAATCCAAGATTCTTTTACTGCAATACTACAATAAATAAATTACACCCGTAACTCCACAATTGGAACGCTAAGTAATGAACTAGATTAGTATAAAATATTTACTCCACAATTGGAATATTCTTGTTGTAGATTAACAATGTAAAGATTATTTATTAACAATTGATTTCTTTGAAATTTAGAAACTGTCACTCAGAGGGATCACAATTAGATAAAATCCAAGATCCTCTTCCCATAACACTACAGTTCGAAAGATAAGCAATGAAATTAGGTTTATATAAAACATTTACTTTGTTAGGTTAAAAAATGTATAGGCATCACCTGCAATATCCATCATGAATTTGTAATTACTGACAAAAATTATATTCATGAGTTAAAATATTTAAGTATCATACATACTAATGTTTTTTTCGGTTCAGAAGAGCCTACCATTTGTTTGAGAGTTTATTGCAGACTAAAAGAGAGAAGAAAAGGAAGAAAAAGGGGAAAAAGAAATTACATAGAGCACAGGTTGTTCTGTACTTTTTACAGTTAAAACTATGAACTCTACGATGGTTCGAAACAGCTTCTTCACCATCCTGTGAATACATAAATGTAGATTGAATCCTATGTTTTGTACCATATCTCTCTCTGTCACTATTCACATGCCAGTTTTGTGTCAAAGCTAGTCAAGCAAATGGCAAAAGCCTGAAATGCAGATAGGGGATACCTATAGTCCATGGTGAACATGTCCTTGCCAACCTTGCCAAACTGAAGAATAATCTTGTCATGATCAGATTGTGCTGGCTGAGCAGCCGGTGTTGGAGCACCGGCTGCAGGAGCACCGGCTGCAGGCTGCGTAGGCTGAGATTGCGATGATGTTGCGGCAATCAGCTGAAAATTCTTGACGGAGGCAACAGTCACCCTCCCTCGGAAGTTGAGGCACCAACATTGCAGCTGCTCATGCCACCTTGGTGCTTTGTTCTTGAGAACTAGAGGTCTGTCCTTTCCCTCCTCATCTTCATTGCCGGTCACAACTATGTCTGAGAATCTGGCGCTACTAAACTCGGTTGAGTTGATAGATCTTGAGTAGGATATGCTCCGGAAGGACTCTTCAAGGGCACGGGGAAGGAGCTCTGGCTGGCCTGGAACATTGCCTCCAGGCTCAAGGGATGATGTAGGGATTGAGTGCATGGTGCAGTTCATCCTGCGTGGACCCCTAGTCCCTAGAACATTCAGCTCATAGGTGATCTGGGCAATATTGTAGCTGCCACTAGGGACCTTTGGAGAAACCTTTTTTGAATTGAACCTGCGGCTTCGGCCTGGAGGAGACAACTGAGAATTGTTGTAAGGAGGCTGGGTATCGTAAATTATAAATTTGGTGCCCAGAAAATTTGACCTGAAATGAGGGCAAATTGACACATTATAATACCAGAAAAATACAGAAACATTGCTTTCTTGTGGATTATTCTGGGAAGATGACAGCATTAAAAACTATGCACCAAAACACTATAGTAGATATCAGACCAACTTTCTACCTATTGTTGGACCCACATTTACGATTTGGGATCTTGGAGGAGACAAACATGCCATAATTGGATAAATTAAAATACATTCCAAAATACCAAGTAGTCATTCCTGAGCCACGTAATATGGAAGCAATGAGTGGACTTTCAATGCTAGATAACTGAAATATCTATGGAAAACGGAAAGTGTTGATCTAAATTCAACCATCGTTAAGACCAAGGTTCATGTCAGATTCCACAAGAATTAAATTTTCAGAAAAGTACGTTGAATTAGGTAATACTTCTCGGCATCATAAATGGAAATTAGTCAAGAATCATCACACAAAATGCATGCTGCATGAAAGTAGAATCTGAAAAAAGATACCTCAGTTTTCCAATGTAAGTGCTACTAGATCTCGATATGTTATCTGCATCCATTGATATAATGTACTCTGTGCATGTTGTCCTTCTGGTGCGTTTAGCAGAGAGAAGAAACTTTCCATTCTCAACAAGCAATGCTGCAGGAACAAGTATGAATTTAAAACATGTCCCAAAGACAATGACAAGTCCATAAAATTTCTTAATGCATCTTTATAGGCTATAGAAGTATAGTAGCAGAAACAAAATTGTCATTTCAAAACATGGAACTACTTGCCTTTTGAGTAGTCAGCATAGCAAACAAGTAAATCAATACACTAAAATTTAGAAAACAATTAGTTTATTTCTTTTGTAGTTATGAAATAAAAAAGGACAATGAACTATTTGCTCATGATGCCTGGTTTCCAGCTAAGCTCGGCTGCACAAAACAAACTCAAGAATAACAGCACTAAATCCTTTCTAAATCATCCAGTATGCACCTAATCAGCACATAGACACTATGATCTTAATGTAGATGAAAGGATGATAAAACAGCTTGTAAACTAACTAAACAGGAAGTTTGAAAGTAGCATCAACCCCCAATCCCATAGCTTGATATATAACCAGAAGTTATAATTGCTAACATAAATAAAGGAAAACAATAATCCATAAATAGCCTGTAGCAAAGAACTTCCACAAACAATTACCATTATGGCATGGAAATTGTAGTTTGTCATGGCACAAGATCATATATTTTGGTAGATTTTCATTCACAGAAAGTTATATTATTAACCTAATAATCCAGTGATCTTATACTTTAGAATGATGTCACCAAAGTTTGTATCATGTGCCAACCCCGGATATAAAACATGATTTGGTCGGTTCACACACATGAACAAGAATGAAGTTTTCCAGCATAAGATTATACTACGGAGCTCTCCATTTCTCAAAAGGAAATGAAGGTCATATGCTATTATGTAAAATGACAAAATCAAGGGAACTAAAAAATTTACAAATTTAATAATAAATCAGATTAGGTTATTGTGGAATTACATAAATCAGATCATACATTAAATGCCACAAGCTAATAAATTACATAATATATACTTCAAACCAATCACAAAAAAGAAAGACCCAACAAACTCAATATTGGATATCAAAAGAAAAAGACTAAGCTTACCAGGACTAAGACAAAGGAATAGGTGGTAAGTCAGATTTGATTTGTCTCTCTTGATGAAACACTGGATGGTTCCAT
This sequence comes from Canavalia gladiata, assembly GCA_037954105.1. NCBI lineage: Eukaryota > Viridiplantae > Streptophyta > Magnoliopsida > Fabales > Fabaceae > Canavalia > Canavalia gladiata. The sequence goes on along the minus strand of CM075665.1, from coordinate 11,559,396 downwards.
CCCTTGAACCAGGCTGTAAAACAAAGAGTCAACCAAAAACCAAAAAAGCAAAAAATGGCCCATGTATAAAATTCATTTCATGCTTGAACACAGGATAGAAGTTAACAAAAATCTGACCTGCTTCAAGGACACTGGGAAAGTAATCTTCCCACAGAACTCAGGACTGGTAACAATTTCTTTGCACATTTCTCTCCAGGATTTGCACACAGCAGCACATGCAACCACATGCTTACGAGCAGGCCAAGTGCTCTCACTTTCTTCCAATCTTTTAATAACATCTCGAAGAAGCTCAGGTGGAAGACTAGCCCACCGGCTATTCTGAACTACTGGTGTGCATTCATGCAACTCATGGACCGAACTATTTGACCTATCCTTGTGGTGCCCAGGAAGCCTTACCTCAAAACTTCGCCTTGATAAGCTTCCAAATCCTTCCCTTACATCACGAACAATACTCCGGAAGGACATTTGCTACAATATACTAACAGCCCAAGAATTTTATGGGATCAACACACTTAATGGATAAATTTCCACTAATCCACTCCAGTTACAACATGTCACAGTTTGCATGTATTAGGAGCATGAAGAGCTGCAAATCAACAAAATTTTAATTTAAATTCAGCTTCAATGGTTGGTTATGAAGAAATTAAAGAAAAAGAACATGAATAGGGAAAAGCTAAAAGAGAGAATCTCATAAAAGAAAGCCTCGCATGAACCTAAATGCTAAAGGGAACTAAAACTGTCAGACTTTTTGGACAGAAACATAATTGAGAGTTTTAAACATTATCTTCAACAGTTGAACCCCCTAAATCTATCTTCTTAAAAGAGAAACCAACCTCAAATAAGAATCTTACAAAAATTTTATGCTTGTATCAACCAACCAACCTTTCCACCACAAAGAGCAAAAAAATAATAAAAAATAAAAAGTCAAAAGTGCAAAGTAAAGCATCAGTAGTGATTACTTAAGAAGCGTAACACATCTATTTTAAATTAAAACAGATAAAGAAATTGCCATGCACCTCTAATAATGTCTCTCACACGCACAGAAGCACACACCCACACCCACACAAGCAGAAAACAAGAAATTAAATGTAGCAGTTGACATAACAAACCTCAAATACCGAATTTTAGGAAGAAATTAGGCTCCTTGCCCACCCTAAACACAAGAGATCCATAAAAGAATTCAGAACCCTACACTAAAACCCTCAAATTATAAGAACAAGCTGAAAAAGAAAACCCAAACTCCTGAAACAAGAAAACATTTTTTTTAACAAAAAAAACACTTTTTTTTTCCTTATCAAATACCCAAAATTGACGGTCATAACACCAAAAATTGCAGTCTGCAGTAAATAAAAAATAAAAAAAAAAGGCTTAAACCAAATTAAACGCAAATTAAAATTCCACCAAACCCCAACTTAGAAAGATAGAAGCAAAGAGAACCCAGAAGAGCAAACTTTAGAAACTGTTAAATAGACCAAAAAGAATTCCGGGCCTTAAAGTTTCCAACCTCCGATCACAGTTGGGAAGAAGAAATGGAATAAAAGAAGCAGAAAAACAAAGAAATTTTTTTAAAATGAGAGAGAGAGAGAGAGAGAGGGAGGGAGGAAGAGAGGGAGGAAATTTAGCCTTAAAAGATTGAAATTTACTTGAAAGAACCCAAGAAGCATTGAAGAAAGGGAAGGAAGATGAGAGAAGAATAATAAACTCACCATGAGGTTCCAAGAAGCAATGTTTGTTTCTCTCTATGTTTTCTCTTTCCTTTTCCGTGTCTGTGACACAAAACTCTGACTCTGAATCACACCCACTCAATGCATTTATTAAATCCCACCAAGAAAGAAACTACTGCTACCATTATAATAATAATAACATAACCAGAAAAGCTGCTTAATAATAATAAACTTCAATAAAATAATAAATAAATAAATTAAAGTTAAAGACCTACTCGGAGCAAACGGTGTTTCCTGCGGTAGTGAAGTTACGCTTTCACCCTTCGCAGTTGACTTATGATCAAAGATTGAAAAATGGGGTTCGACTCCAAGTCCGAAAGTGGAGGTGGGATACACCGCGGACCGGTGCACGGAATTTTAAGATAAGGATGCGACCAAAACCAGGATGGAAAATTTTTTAATGCAGTTTAATAAGTTAATTAAAATCCAAGTTTTATTATGATAATTAATGTTAATATTTAATGTTAATTTTATTTATAAATTTCATTTTTATTAAAAAGTACTTTCTTTCATTTTTTAATTTTTTTAAAAATTAATTAAATAATTAAACTTTTTATATCTATCTAGTTATTTTAATTATAATACATAAAAGTAGATAAAATTAATGTATAAAATAAAAAATAAATAATTCTTTTTAAAACTTGATAATAAATAAAAAATAGAGGTAGTAATATAAAAATATTTATAATGTTATATTTAAATTTTATTTTTTAAATAAAAAGTTAAGTATAATATTATTAAATATTTTTATTTTTATCTTAATAATTGATATGATAAAAATTAATAATAATTATTAATATTTATTATTAATAAATTATAATTTTAAAAATATTTGTAATATTTATCTATTTGTCCTTATTTTTATTAATATTTTATATAAATTATTAATAATAAATAAATAAAAATATTATAAAAGATTTATAAATAGGGATAGAAGTGAATAAAATCGTCCGACAGGATCTACGGCTCGGCTCGTTTAATAATTAGATAAACTTAGATTTATTAAAAAAAATTTTTAGATAAACAAATGAGGTCAAACTTATAAAAAAATATATTTAACCTATTCAAGCTTATTTATATTTATACATTATATATTTATATTTATTTTAATATATTATATTTATATAATATTTATTTTATATTTTATTTATATAATATTAATATATATATATATATATGTTTTAGGTTTATTTAATAGTTTTTTATCTTATAGATTTTAAATTTACAAGTCTTTTTAATAATTATTTATATAAATTTTAAGTTTATTTATTAATTTTTTTTATTACGCAAACTTTTAAACATGCTTGCCGGCCTGATAGACTTTAGATCAGATCAGACTTTAATAGAAAAAAAAAAATTTAACAAGTAACAACTTCAAATTCAGGATTCAAAATTTTAAACTAAACAAACTTAAACACTTGAAATCTAACTCTATTCAACCTATTTTCATTCCTATTTATAAATATTTTAAAAAATTAATAAATAACACCTATTTTGATTTGTTCACGGCACATATACCAAATAATTTATTTTTTTCAACTTTAACAGGAAGTCAGACATGATAATACGCTTAAGTTATATTAATTAAAGGTGAGCTGGATTAATAAAATTGAAGCAACAAATATGTTGGTGTTTAATATTTTTTTTTATAATAAGTAAAGGATGAGGTTTTATAATTTTATGAAAAATTACTATAATGTTCAACTTTTAATTATTATTAGATAAACTTTGTTGATTTACTTTTAATTTAGTTCATAAGTATAAAATAATTATTAAAAAATAAATCTTAACAGTTGTTAATTTGATTCACTGTATATTAAAAATAGATTAAACTAATAATAATATTTCAATAATTTTAAATTTTAAATATTATAATTAAGGATAGAAATAGATTAAATTAAATTTTTAATTTTTTTAAAAATTTTGAAAAATGAACGTATTATCTTGTTAAAGATTTTTTCTAAGACTAATTTAAAATCTATAAAACCAACAAACCTGTTTAAAGACCTATATATTTATAAGATAAAAAAAACTAGTAAATAGACTTATAATATATATATATATATAAATGTTATGTAAATAAAATATATTAAAATAAATATAAATATATAATATAAATAAATTTTAAATAAGTTAGATAGATTTTTTTATAAGTTTAAGTTTGAATTGTTTATTAAAAAAAAATTTAACAAATCTGTCTATTTATTAAATAAATCGAATTAAAATAGGTTTTGAACAAACTGGTTGTATGTCTCTTGTGACGGTCTTATTTATTTTCATCCTTCGTTATAGTTTTTTACTTTTAGTTTTTAAATTAATTTTTAAAATAAAATTTATTTCATAAAAATATATTTAAATTTTATAAAACAATTTTAATTTAATTTTTAAAATTAAAAAATAAATTAAAAATATTTTTATTTTCAATTCTACCCACTTACATTATTATTATTATTATTATTATTATTATTATTAATCATCATCATTTTATTATAATGGTAACTATCATCACATCAGTAATAATATTATTAATAATAATTTTTAATTTTATTATTTTTAAATTAATTCTTTATTATTTGGAAATAATTTATTTGTTAATTTTAATTAATTATTTTTATAGATTCATAATTAAGCAAATAATATTATTTAATATATAAATTAAATTTATTATATAAAATTATAATAGAATTTTATATTAATTATTTATAATATAATATTATCATGCATATATATTTAATATAAAATAAATATTAAATAATATAAATAATATGTATTATATTAATAGTATAAAAATTATTTACATTATATATTTATTATTAAAAAATTATATTTTTATATTATAACAAATATTATCACCATAATAATAATAATTTACTTTTATTATTTTTAAATATTAATAAAATTTAAAATTTTAATTAGTAAGTTTTATTTATTTATATTTCTAATTTTATAATAAAATAAATAATACTATTTTAATAAATTAAATTTATAATATTATAATATAATTTTTATTATATAATTATTTATAATATAATATTATAATATATATTATATTATATAAAAGAAATATTAAATAATAAAAAATATTATAATAACAACATATAAAATTATTTATTTTACTTATTAATTATTAAATAATATATAATATATATTATTGAAAAATTATATTTTTATATTATAAAAAATATTATCACCATAATAATAATAATAATTTACTTTTATTATTTTTAAATTTTAATAAAATTTAATTTTTTAATTATTAAGTTTTATTTATTTATATTTCTAAATTATAATAAAATAAATAATATTATTTTATATATAAATTAAATGTATAATATTATAATATAACTGTTATTATATAATTACTTATAATATAACATTATAATATATATTATATTATATAAAATAAATATTAAATAATAAAAAATATTTAATAAAAACATATAAAATTATTTATTTTACTTATTAATTATTAAATAATATATAAATATTATAAGTATATAATATATTTTGTATTATAATTATTATCATTATAACTGTCATATCACAATTATAATACTACTAATATTACAAATTTAATTTTTTAAATTAGTATAAATAAATTAATTTAGTTTTATAATATATTTTTTAAATTATAAACTAAATTTGATGTTATTTTAAAATTAAAAATTAAAACTTATTTTAATTTTAATTAAAAAATAAAAAATAAAAATTCACCTAACAAGATCTTAAATAATAATTTTAAAATATTTATTTATCAATATTTTAAAATTAAATTGATCATTGAATTAGTTAAAACACTCATTCAAAATTTAATAGTTTAACCATGATGAAATTGATATTAATTAAATATCATTTCTATATTATTTATAATATTTATTATAATATATTAATATTATAATTTTACATGATTAAAAATTAAAAAATATATATTTTAATTTTTTAAATTTAAAATATACATAAAATGTAATAATTTTATTTAAATGTTTTTAAATATTAAAATAATATTATTTTATATTTAAAATAATTTTTTATCGGTTCTATTGATTCATTTTTTATTTACCCTTTTATTTATACCAATTTTATTGCTTTACTACTGATTTTTGCTAAAAGAAATTTGTAATTCAATTATGTTTTGTTTGAATCACGTAGGAAATAGGAAAAAAAGAATAGAAAAAAAAGAGAAAGGAAACAAAGAAAAAAGAGTGAGTTGTTTAAATGAACAGAAATAAGAGGACAAAAAAATGGAAAAAAAATTTTTGTTTGGATGAGTGAAAAAAAAAAGAGAAAAAAATATATTAATGGTATAAATTTTATTTTATATAAAATTTTAAAACATTTTATATTTTTTTATAAATATAATTTATTAAATTTTTATTTTTTTAAAATATAAATAATAATTTTAATAATTTAAAATAAATAAAAACAAAAACTAAAAAACTCTCCTCCCCACTTTTCACCACCGAAGATGGGGAATAAAAAATTATGGACCCTGCACATAAAAAAGTTTTTCCTCCATTAAAGACAAAACATACCGAATAAGTAAAAATCACTCATTTATTTTTTTTCCTTCCTTCCCTTGTTTACCCATCCAAACAGAGCATTAATCTCAAGTGAAAATCATGGTTCAAGGGGTGGGTATCCGACAAGTCTGAACAAGTTCGTGCTTATGGTGGAAAATGCTCATCCATCGAAAATCGATGTAAACTGAAATGCAATTTGATCTCATTCATGTGTGCAGTCAGTTTAATCGGGCATGGATATAAGTGATATTCAACTTCTTCCTGTGGTTAACGTTGGTTCAAGGGAAGAGGTCGATTGTGTTATGGTAAAACTTATCGTTTCGAGTTTCCACGACTGCACTAATGGAGGAAGGAAATGTTCTATTCAAAATGGTGTTGTTGAGGAGAATAACTTACAAGAACAGGGACGGAAACAACCACATAAGCCGATAGTGGCAGCCATGGAATTCGACAATGGCAACCATGGATTTCGGCGAGTCAAAAATCAAGAGACGAGAACAAGTACAGAAACAAACTAATGTTGATTTGAAAAGTCAAAGATCTTGACAAAATTAGTGATAGCATGTGAGAAGTGGTTATAAGTCATTGCGTAATAAATGCAAGGCTTGACTTAATTAGTGATAGCATGTGAGAAGTGGTTATAAGTCATTGCGTAATAAATGCAAGGCTTGACTTAATTAGTGATAGCATGTGAGAAGTGGTTATAAGTCATTGCGTAATAAATGCAAGGCTTGACTTAATTAGTGATAGCATGTGAAAAGTGGTTATAAGTCATTGCGTAATAAATGCAAGGCTTGACTTAATTAGTGATAGCATGTGAGAAGTTGCTATATATAGTCATAGGAAGTTATGTATCACACCATTGTGAAAGAGAGATTTTTCTAAGAGAGAAAAATTTAGGATTCTTGGGTGTAATTGGGTTGTGGGTAGTGTGAGGTTGTGAGTGTTTTTGTAAACACAGTGTACAATTTTCTGCTATCAAATTATCTGCAGCAGTCCGGAGACGTAGGCAGTATTGGCCGAACTCCGTTATCAATTTGTGTGTGCAAATATTCTGCATTCTATTTTCTTCTTACTTCCACAAATCTGACGCTACAGAAGAATTTGGAGAAATTTTTCTTAACAACTGGTATCAGAGCGGGTTTGAAATTCTACAATTTTTTTTAAAAAATTGTTAGAAACGAAACGATCCAAAGAAGAAGTCAGATTTGAGTGGGAGTGATGGCTGTAGATGAAGGAAAGGTGAAAATTGAAAAGTTCGATGGTGCGGACTTTGGTTTCTGGAAAATGCAGATCGAAGATTATCTGTACCAGAAAAATATGTATCAACCTCTCACAGGTACAAAGCCAACTGAAATGAAGGACGAGGATTGGGTTCTTCTTGACAGGCAAGCCCTTGGAGTCATCCGTCTGACGTTGTCACGTAATGTTGCTTTTAACATTGCAAAAGAAAAGACCACAGCAGATCTTATGGCGGCTCTTTCCAGAATGTATGAAAAGCCGTCAGCCGCAAATAAAGTTCACTTGATGAGGCGGTTGTTTAACTCTCGGATGACAGAAGGTGCATCAGTAGCACAACATCTCAATGAACTCAGCTTAATCACAACCCAGTTGAGTTCTGTTGGAATCGAATTTGATGATGAGGTACGAGCATTAATAATTTTGTCTTCCTTACCAGAAAGTTGGAATGCCATTGTCACGGCTGTGAGTGGCTCAACGGGAAGCCAAAAATTGAAATGTGATGATGTTCGTGATCTAGTTCTCAACGAAGAGATCCGACGGAAGGAGTCGGGTGAATCTTCATCATCTTCGATATTGCAAACAGAGTCAAGAGGAAGAAGCTCAACTAAAGGAAATGGACGTGGCAAATCAAAGGACAGGAGGTCCAAATCCAAAAATCGTCACTTTCAATCTAAGAAGAATATCGAGTGTTGGAATTGCGGGAAGTCTGGGCACTACAAAAATCAGTGCAAGAGTGCACGAAAGCATCAGGAGACCAAGGACGAGGCAAATGTTACTTCCACCCCTGAAGGAGATGATGCATTGATATGTTCTTTAGAAAGCAAGGAGGAGTCTTGGGTGTTAGATTCTGGAGCATCTTTTCATGCCACTTCACAAAGGGAATTCTTCGAGAACTATGTTCCCGGAAACCTTGGTAAAGTTTACCTTGGTAACAACCAATCATGTGAGATAGTTGGCAAAGGTGTAGTGAAGGTTAAGTTGAACGGGTCTGTATGGGAATTGAAAAATGTCAGACATATTCCCGACCTGACAAAGAACTTAATATCAATAAGCCAGTTGAGCAGTGATGGCTACACAACTGTCTTCCATGGAGACGATTGGAAGATTTCAAAGGGTGCGATGACAATTGCTCGGGGTAAAAAGAGTGGCACTCTTTACAAAACAGCAGGAGCATGTCATTTGATTGCAGTTGCAGCAAATGAAAATTCCAATCTATGGCACCAGAGGCTAGGCCATATGAGTGAGAAAGGGATGAAAATCATGCACTCAAACGGCAAGCTACCAAGTCTTCAGTCAGTAGAAATTGACATGTGTGAAGACTGTATACTTGGAAAGCAGAAACGAGTCAGCTTTCAGAAAGCTGGAAGACCCCCAAAGAAGGAGAAACTTGAGCTAGTTCACTCAGATGTTTGGGGTCCAACTACCGTCCCATCACTTGGTGGGAAACATTACTTCGTGACTTTTATTGATGATCACTCTAGGAAGGTATGGGTATACTTTCTGAAACATAAGTCCGATGTATTTGAGGCTTTCAAGATATGGAAAGCTATGGTAGAAAATGAAACAGGGTTGAAGATTAAAAAGCTCAGAACCGACAATGGTGGTGAATATGAAGACACCAAATTCAAGAAATTCTGCTATGAGCACGGGATCAGAATGGAGAGGACCGTGCCTCGTACGCCTCAACACAATGGTGTAGCTGAGCGTATGAATCGAACGTTGACTGAAAGAGCCAGAAGCTTGCGTGTGCAGTCAGGCTTACCGAAGCAGTTCTGGGCAGAAGCAGTCAACACAGCAGCTTACTTGATCAACCGAAGTCCATCGGTACCATTGGGGCACAAAATACCAAAAGAGGTATGGAGCGGAAAAGAGATAAAACTCTCACATCTTAGAGTTTTCGGCTGTGTAGCATATGTGCACATCAGTGATCAAGGTAGAAATAAACTCGATCCCAAATCGAAGAAGTGCACTTTCATCGGTTATGGTGAAGATGAATTTGGCTATCGTCTTTGGGATGATGAAAACAGAAAGATGATCCGCAGCAGAGATGTAATCTTCAATGAAAGAGTGATGTATAAAGACAAGCTTAACACAAGCGCCAACAATTCAGAGCAGATTAAGCCAACATATGTAGAAGTTGAAGATATCCCAGAAAGTCCCATAGTTGCGAATCCTCGGTCAGAGAATTCAACTGAAGAAAGCAGTGAACAACAGTTTGACACATCAGAGCCTCCTACTCCAACTCCCGTGTTGAGAAGGTCTTCTCGACCTCATGTGCCCAACAGGAGATACATGAACTACATGTTGTTGACTGATGGAGGAGAGCCTGAAGATTACATAGAAGCATGTCAGACCACAGATGCAAACAAGTGGAAACTTGCTATGATAGAAGAGATGAATTCTTTGATCTCCAATCAGACATGGGAATTAGCTGAATTACCCATGGGAAAGAGGGCACTTCACAACAAATGGGTGTATCGGGTGAAGGAGGACTATGATGGCTCAAAGAGATACAAAGCCCGACTAGTTGTCAAAGGATTTCAGCAAAAGGAAGGAGTTGATTACACTGAAATCTTTGCTCCAGTTGTGAAGCTCAATACTATCAGGTCTGTCTTAAGTATTGTTGCCAGTGAAGAGCTCTATCTTGAGCAATTGGACGTGAAGACGGCGTTTCTTCATGGAGATTTAGAGGAAGAGATTTACATGCACCAACCTGAAGGATTCTCAGAAAAAGGAAAGGATAATATGGTGTGCAGATTAAAGAAGAGCTTGTACGGCCTGAAACAAGCTCCAAGACAGTGGTATAGAAAGTTTGAAAGCTTCATGCACAAGGAGGACTTCCAGAAGTGCAATGCTGACCACTGTTGTTTCTTCAAGAGATATAAGTCCTGTTATATCATATTGCTACTTTATGTCGATGATATGTTAGTAGCAGGTTCAGATATGAACGAGATTAAAAATCTCAAGATGCAGTTGTCAAAAGAATTTGACATGAAGGACTTGGGTATAGCAAAGAAGATTCTTGGAATGCAAATCACGAGAGATAAGAAAAGAGAAATTTTGCAGTTATCTCAGGCAGAGTACATCAACCGTATCTTGCAAAGATTCAATATGGACAAGGCCAAACCAGTTAGCACACCTTTGGCTAGTCATTTTCGCTTATCTAAGGATCAGTCCCCTCAGACGGAGGAAGAAAAAGACTTTATGGCTAAGATTCCATATGCTTCAGCCATAGGAAGTTTGATGTATGCAATGGTCTGTACTCGACCAGACATTGGCCATGCAGTGGGAGTTTTAAGCAGGTTTATGGCAAATCCAGGAAAAGCTCATTGGGAAGCAGTCAAATGGATTTTAAGGTATCTACGAGGCACCATAAAAAGGTGTCTGTACTTTGGCAAAGGAGAATTAAAAGTACAAGGCTATGTAGATGCAGACTTCGGAGGTGAAGTTGATCACCGAAGAAGTACCACCGGTTATATTTTTACTGTTGGCACTACAGCTGTCAGTTGGATGTCACGGATACAGAAGATCGTTACATTATCCACTACAGAGGCTGAGTATGTAGCAGTAACAGAGGCTAGTAAAGAGTTGATATGGCTTCAAGGATTGTTAACAGAGATGGGATTCATCCAAGAGAAGAGTGTTTTACACAGTGATAGTCAGAGTGCAATACATCTGGCAAAGAATTCAGCATTTCACTCTAGAACTAAGCACATTGATATACGTTATCACTTCATCAGATCTCTGCTTGAGGATGAGGTGCTGACATTGGAAAAGATTACAGGAAGCAAGAACCCAGCAGACATGCTAACAAAGGTGGTGACCATTGACAAACTGAAGTTGTGTTCAACTTCAGTCGGCCTGCTAGAATAACAGACCAAAGAAGACTGCTGTAGTGATCAAAGTGTGAAGACAGATTGAAATCAGTCTTCAAGTGGGAGATTGTTGATTTGAAAAGTCAAAGATCTTGACAAAATTAGTGATAGCATGTGAGAAGTGGTTATAAGTCATTGCGTAATAAATGCAAGGCTTGACTTAATTAGTGATAGCATGTGAGAAGTGGTTATAAGTCATTGCGTAATAAATGCAAGGCTTGACTTAATTAGTGATAGCATGTGAGAAGTGGTTATAAGTCATTGCGTAATAAATGCAAGGCTTGACTTAATTAGTGATAGCATGTGAAAAGTGGTTATAAGTCATTGCGTAATAAATGCAAGGCTTGACTTAATTAGTGATAGCATGTGAGAAGTTGCTATATATAGTCATAGGAAGTTATGTATCACACCATTGTGAAAGAGAGATTTTTCTAAGAGAGAAAAATTTAGGATTCTTGGGTGTAATTGGGTTGTGGGTAGTGTGAGGTTGTGAGTGTTTTTGTAAACACAGTGTACAATTTTCTGCTATCAAATTATCTGCAGCAGTCCGGAGACGTAGGCAGTATTGGCCGAACTCCGTTATCAATTTGTGTGTGCAAATATTCTGCATTCTATTTTCTTCTTACTTCCACAAATCTGACGCTACAGAAGAATTTGGAGAAATTTTTCTTAACAACTAAGACACTAAGATAAGTAAACTCAGATGAAGTATGAAAGATCAGATAGGAAGGGGATGAGGGTCATGAAATTCGGCAACAATAGTCATGATTTTGGTGATCATAAGACAAGCTTTTTCCGGACATCGACGGAAAATAAAATTTCTCAACCACAAAAAAAATCATAAAGAGCTAATGAAACTTATCTGATTTCTTTTATATTCGATTGATCTCACCTGCCTTACGTAGGTCATCTTCGGGTAGCATAGATCGAGGATGGGGTCTATTCGATCCAATTTTCATAACCATGTTTATCATTAAATAAACATGGCTTAGCTTTATTGAAAATATTTAAAGTAATAATTAAAGTAAAATAAAGGATTGTAAAAATTTTATAATTTAATATATTTTATATAAAAAAATTTATTTTTATAACTATAAATATTAAATGTTTATTTATTTTAAAATAAAAAAAATTAGTTTTAATGAAATTAATTTAAAATTATTAATATTTTTAAGATATGTGTATAATTAATTTAAATTATATATTTTTATTAAAATATATTTTATATTATAAAATATAAAAATTAATTTTACAAAATAAACTTAACTAAATATAAAAATAATATAATATATAACAACTATGATGTATGAATACTAATATTTTGTTTGTATGACATAGAAAATAAAAAAATGAAGAAAGATATGAAATAAAATGATAAAAAGATGAAAAAGTGAGTTGTTTAAATAAATAAATAAAATCATTATTAGTATAAATTTTATTTTATATAAATTTAAAAAAGTAAAATTAAAATTTAAAAATTTAATTTTTAATTATATTTTTATTAACAAATTTAATAATATTTATTTATTAAAAAATATACAATAATTTAACAATTTAAAATAAAAAAAATTCTCTTCTACTTTCTTATCTAAAGATTAAATTTGACACAGAATCTATAAAAAATATTTTGTCATAGACAAATAAACAATAAAAAATATTTTCATATCTTTTTATTTTTTTTTTTATTTTTTTCATTCATACCTCTCCAACCAAATAAATCATGATAAATATATAAAAATAATGCATTGTTTAAAATTATATGAATAACTTTCTTCTTTTTTATTCCATTTTTTTCTTCACTTGATTTGAGATTAATTTATTTATTTTATTTATCTTGTATATTTTATTTAATTATTTGTTTTCTCATATTAATTATGTATGCACTAAATGAATAATAATCATAATATAATTCAAATCTTGTTTGCATACCAGCGTTACAATTTTGTAAGCAAACTACCAAAATTATAGCTTGATTTCACACTTATAATTTCTCTTGTTTCACTATTTAATGATCAAATTTATTATTTTCTTCGTTATAGTTATTTTTTAACACATATTTATAAAATTTAAATGAAAGTATTTAGATAAATTAAGACTTAAATGCAAACATACTTTATGTATATATAATTTATAAAGTTATGATTTTTTTATATTTAAATTAAATAAAAAAAGTTACAAGAACCTTAAATAAAAATGATAAAATTAATTTCTCTCTTTTTCCTTATCTTTTCATATATTCGTAATCATAAAAATAATGTAAAATCGTTTAAAAAAATTAGTGTATTTTTTTAAGGTGAAAAGATAATCAATTTATAACTATTAATTTTTAATTTAATATATCTATAAAATATTAAAATTAGCTTATAAAATTTAAAATATTAATTAATAATAAAAAGTTACCACTCTTCTGTATTAAGTCATTAAAAAAAAGTTTACAAAATGATAAAAATAGTGAAAATATCATACATCACAATTTAGTGCACTAAATTTTTTTAAAAGTGATAAATTCCATCATCAATAACATTATCCCTTAAAATATATTATTATATATATAATATTATAACTGAAACATGAAGGGAATTAAAGTCCTAAAGCAACAAATATATCCCTTATATTACTGCCCTATATCTTAATCCTAAATTTTCTCATGGCCATTACATTCTCATGATTAACCTTATGCTGTTATATATCAACCTCTTAACAATATTGTTATTCTCTGGGTAAACATTTTATCATACTAGGCAACTTATGGTACACATGTCTTCCTATGTTCAGCTTTTTTTCTCATCCTTCCTGATAGTATAAGTTAGATAAGTCTTAATTTGAATGTCAGAATTACTTTAGAAGTTAAAATTCAGGTTTTTTTTATCACTCCATTATTTACATATTTTATTTGCTCTGTGTTTAACCTACTTGAATTCTTAGCATACTTAATTTGATATGTTAGACAAAGGTTTGTAATATTGGACTTTGGACATTGGTACTAGTTAATTATTTATTTAAACTTTTTTAGTGATCACCATTAAGCGTTTAGATTAGTTAGCCGAGTTAATTCAACTTAATTAATAACCTCAAGTTCAAATTTTAAGTATGTAGTTAGGGTAAATATTTGAAAGAAGGAACTTTTGTTGTTCATAATAGTTCTACTCAATTCAAGCAAAATTATCTCTTCACACTTGTGTTCTCATAAACCAAAAAATAAAACCTCTTTCTCACCTTGTCTTGGTTTGTAGGGCATATTTAAAGTTGTAAATGGGTTATTAAGGTGATTTGATTAGTCTCTTTGGAAAGTTAAGAAGAAGATTTCTTACTTTCATACAAAAATTATCACCGATATTCATTCTTTTAGTGGGTCAAATGTCACAATGAAAATGAACCAAGAAGTATTTCTTGATTGTATTACCAAAAAGTTACAAAAAACTAAATAAGAGTCATTAAATGGATGGATTGAATAAATTTTTATTAGAATTATAATGGATGAGTGATATTTCATAAGTGACTAGATAGGGGTAAGTTTACCTTATTAACAAGTAAGATAAGGGTATCATTCCACGAGAACTATATACAATAAATATTAGGTACTTGATTATTGTTGGTGGTTTATGCATTTGATTTGGCTTGTGAAATTAGTATTTCAAAGAAAAATGAAGTAACCTAAAGTTAAGGCTTCTTTCTTTTGGGATTGGAACGTTGGAGAAATTAAAATTTTGACCTAATTATCAAAATATTCATTGTGCTCTTGTTTTAATTCAAAATTTGGCTTGTGTTATCTGGTTTAATAGTTGATTATCTATTATAATTTTATTATATAAATTGATGTTCTAAATATTTATTTATTTATTGAGTTTGCTAACTTTTTTTATCAGTTTTATTTTCTAATTTATATCCGAAGAAACTGTAACTTTTTGTGACTTTATGTTATGAATTTTTAAAAATTCAATTTAAAATTTTTGTTGACACTTTTAAATTATCATGTTCTTTAATATCCAACATTCCAACTTAATGCTTGTTGTTCTTTCCATAGTTGAATTATGTGGAATCTATTCATTGATCTGTTCTTCCATTTTAATCATTCCAACATTGTTTATTTAAAGGCAAAGAAACTTATTTATTATGCATGAATATAGGACAAGACGTTCTCTAAAACATCACATTCATCAAACCATAATAACCATCAAGGTTCCTGCGTATCTAATATAATCAGAATGTTTTCAATCAGTTAGTGGATCCTGATGCCTAGTTCAAATTAAACTTGATCCCCGGCACCATTAACATCATAAACTTCAGTTTTATTGTGTGAAATGACTTCACATGTGATTTCAATCAACCTTTCTTGACCCATATTTTTTGCACTTTTTTTTTCTTCTTTTTATGTTTTTTTAAAATTTTGTTATATTTTATTTTTTATATACATTTTGTAAACCAGTTTATAATATATATATATACGTACACATTTTATTAGCTAGTGTATAGAATATATTTAAATTATTTTAAATTTTATTTTTTCATATTTATGCATATATATATATATATATATATATATATATATATCTTTTGTAAATTAATTTACAGATTAATAAAAGTAGAATTATTTTTTTTATCTTTTTGGGATTTATTGGTGCGAAAAGCGATTTATGAGAGTGTAAAAAGCTACTCACACTACTTCTGTTGGGTAAGATTGAAACTTGCTAGAATATAAAAAAAAAAATAATTTATTTGACAAGTAATGCAACCCAAATGGCTCATATGTGTTGACCTAAGAAAACCGGTTCATATGTCTTAATATATTCATGAAATTGGAGAAAAAGGTTCCACGAAAAATGATATTGCGTTGAGAAATGGATTATTAGAATTGTGAGGGATTAATTTTGAAATTAACTTTAAAACAATTTAAAACTAAAATTTTAAATACCCACTTACTATTAATGTAGAAAATGCTGTCATATATCAAGTGGTAATATAGCTAAATAAGATGATCACTTATACCCATTTTAACTCAAAGATAGTGGAGCACATACCTTATTTATATTTTGTTTGCTATTACTAATAATATGATTGTTAATAAAGTGGTTATTAGCAATCTTCAAATTTCCCCGCCTATGTACCATCCTTCGACTTATTTTCTTCTCAATTCTAAGTAGTTCTTCTCATGGTTTTCTCAATCTTTATGTGTTTTTTCTTGGATTTTTAAGCTCTATTTATGTTCTCAAGTTATTTATAAATGATATTATTATATTAATATTTGTTCCCTTTATCCAACTTTTCTGTTATTTTTGCTTTAGTTATATTGTAAAAAATTCATACTATATTCACAATTTTAATATATGCATTTATATTGAAAATGGTAGTTGAATAGATTAAGATCACGTTGGGTAGGAATATAATTTTAGTTAAAGATATTATATAGATAATTTATAACTTAGAATGGAGCCTTAAAGAAGTATAATTGGGAATTTGGAAAGGCAATTAGCATTTCTTTCCAATGTTTATGTTAAATGATATTAGTTGATGTTTGTTGCTGAGTAAGGGAATGAGTAATATTTGTATCGATTTAAATCATATCTTATCCTTATGTTTGATTAAATATTTTTGTCCCCAATTGTGTTTGTTAGTAAAATTGTACTTTAGTTAAGTAGTGAGATAAAGATTGGAAAAGAAATACTTAGAGAGAAATTACTTTGTTAGACCAACATTCATACATATTAAGAGACAAAAGTCAGGATAGTGAATGAGACTAAACATTTCACTCGAAATATATTGAAATATCTTTGACTGAGAATATTAACCTTGCATAACCATTACATATAAGTTCAACATATATTTACTAATATAAAAATTAAAATTTCAATTTCAAATAATACAAAACTTAAACCTTTAAAGATATTAATTTTTCCACCGCTATAATTTAGGCCAGCATTACGTTTTTGAAAGCTTAACAACATAAAAAAATGTTCACAAGGTAAATCAATTTATAAAAAACTCATTTTTCCAACCAACTACAATTTCACAGTACTGTGTTCTTATCCATCAAATCAATTCTTGAAGGATGTTCTTATTCCAAATTATAAGAAACAGTTGATTATTTCGGATATCTCCTATAAAAAATTTTATTTTCAATTTTTTAACAAAGGAATAGCATTTAACTAGGAGAATCGCATTACAAAGAAAATAATATTTTTGTGTTCTTTTTATTTGTTTAGAAAGAAACGATATACAAATGTTAAGAAACATAATTAATGTTTTAATTTTTTAAAAAATTTATTTTTTAATTTATTCTTTATATATAATGTTTACTTTTATTTTTATTTATTTATTATAATTAATAGATATAATTTTTTAATATAATTTTGTACATGTTTTTTATAGATATAAAAATAATTAATTTCTTAAAAACTAAAATAAACAAATGAAAATAAATGGAAGGAGAATATGTTATTTCCTCATTGTAGCCATTTAATGAAAAATGTTAAATGTTACGAGAAGATTTTCAAGAAACACACACGGAGGCATTATTTTGTGTGCAATTATTTATTGCTGTCCAGATTTATTTTTTTCTTATTTTATAGATAATTTTTTATTATAAATAATAAAGTAAAATATTATATAAAATATTGTTATTATAAAAATCTTAAAAAATATAAATAAAATAAATTTAGTATAATTGTAATCATAAATTTTAATTATTAAATATCATAAAAATTGTAATTATAAAATATTATAAAAGTTATACAAAATTAAAAAATATTAAAATCTGAATAATAATCATATATTATTAATTTTATATCATTTATTAGATAATTATTATAAGCATACTATTTATTATGTATTAATTCATATAAAATAGATATTAATACGTCTTTAAATATAGGAGACAGTAAAATTTGCCTTCTTCTTTGGTAAAATAGTGTTCGTAACAAATAGCTCTGCTGGCCATTTAAAAGGGGTATTTATATCCACCTAAGTTAAAGATACCAAAGAATCTACCAAAAATTATTGAAATAAAATTAGTCAATAATAGTGAATCGTGACATTATTGCTTTATTCATGTTTAATATTTAATTTCCTGATGGCCTACCCATCAGTAATAGCAAATGAATACAAATTCAAAAGATCATTTTACAAAGTTATTTTATCAGAAAGTTAACTTTTATATTTTTAATTTAAAATTATTGAATAATTTACCACATATAATATATATCCCTGAAAATATAAATAAAGGCGTACACAACTTACGGATAATCATGATTATCAAAAATATAGTTTTATGGATAAATTTTTTTAGATCATCAGTATACACAAAATTTACTGATGACAGTAAAAATGATAATGGCAATTGAAGAATTGACAATTCAAGTTAGTTACTTTATAATTTTATAAATTATTATTGAGTTATAATTTTAATTTTAAAGAAATTTTTAAATATCGTTATTAGATATATTGGAATCAATTAATCAATTCAACTAAGTAGAAGCAGTGCTATTTATAATCGATTCTTTAATTGATTAACGAGTTCTTTAATTTTTTAAAAGCATGTTTTAATCAAATTAATCGATTAAGTAAGCACCAAACAATTGAATTGAGCCACTTAAAGACTCATATTTAATTTCTAACATCTTTAATTAATTAAGGATTCATATAATCTGTTAAATGACCATCAATTACTTTTTAAAAAATTAACTAACTTAATCTATTAAAATCTATAATAATCAATTGATTAAGATAACCTCTCATGTGTGTGAAAACATCAATCTATAACCTCATTATAAGTCCTGTTATCATGTTTTAATTATCAAAACTAATTTCCAAAATATAAATAAACTTAGTTAAGCTTAGTCTGTTCATCTTTTAAGAACTAAATACATAAACAATCGTTTTCTTAAACTAATCATTCAAAGATACAAAGTAAAAGTAAAATTTAAAATTAAATCAACTACTTTATTTTCATAAAATAAAAATAAATCTTTTAATAACGATTTTAATTTTTATCATATCGTTTATGTTAATATAATATAATTTTTACAAAATATCTATTAAAAAAATTATTGGTCAAAAAATATTTTATAATAATTTAAATAGTATAATATATTTTTATTAATTTAATATAATTATCATAAAATATCTATAAAAAAATCTATTTTATTAATGTTAAAACAAATTGCAATATGTATAATGCATCTAAATAATCTCATTTTTCAGGAGCTAATTAAGGAAAGCGAAAGCTTTATATATTTAGTTTGATTTGTCTTTTTTTTTTCTTTTTTGTGAGCTTATTATATAGTATAGATCAAGTCCCATAGCAATCAATCACCAACTTTCTTAGATGAATTATACATTTCTTTCTCCATTCCCGTAATGCACCAGCCTTCTTTTTGAGGGGGTGGTTTCGTCTATGTAATAATTTGATTACAATTTTGAATCCGTGATATACTTTTTCTTTTTCTTTTTTAATTTTTATAAAAATAAGTAAACAAAATTTCAATTGTCTATTTTTTATTGGTTATAATTCTGATAAAATTTACTCTTAAAATTAATTTTTATTATCATTTTTATAACATATCCTACATTTAAAGATGTTTCGTTATATATCGTTAAAAGATAATTAATATAGTAAATCATTAGATATATGTTAAGTGAAAATAAAACTCATTTTAAAAAAAATTTTAAAAATTAAAATTAAAGTTAAATTTAACTATATTTATATATTTATATTAATTAAAAATATATTGAAACCTATCTTCTATAATGTATATCCTACCTTTGAACATTAACTTTTGGATACAAATTGAAACTACTAAATTTTGTCACGTGACTTGTCTGAAACATTAATCTTTATCTTCTTCGAGAAAAAAAGTAGCTCATTTACAATTGGTGAAGCTTTTATGGATTCTGCTCTTGCTTTTACATAGCAGTGAAGCTTCTAGTTCCAGGATTGGAAGATCACCTTTTAATAACAACTTAATCTTACTATTCTCCAATAAAATATGAAATCTAGCTAACTCTTAAAGCCTTGGTGTCACCCCAATCTACTTTATTATTTTATACTTTTGCATTTTTGTCTAAATCAAAATGAGATCTAACAATAAGAACACAGGGTAAGATATACAATTTCTGATCAGGTGTAGTTTTTAAAAAATTTATAATTAAGGAATTATATATATATATATATATATATAAGAATTTACATCCTATATCATTAATTTAAAGATTAGATTATTTAAAATTAAAAAATCAAATTACTTATATATAAGTAATTCAATATAAACTATGGTTGGGAAAAACCATTATTATTATAAATTAGATGACATGATTGAGTTACATATTAAAAATAACTTATTTATTAAATTTTATTTTAAAAAATTCAATAATTTATATTTAGATGTAGTTAATACAATTCTATGTATCTCAATTATGTTTTATAAATTAAAATTTTTTGATACTTTTATATACAAAATAATATTATATATTCAATCACATTTCTAATCAAATAGTTAAAAAATAAAATTTAACTGTTTACCTCAGTAACTAGATATAAATTATTGTTAAACGTGGAAAGTTTTTCGCTAAAATAGGTTTAAAATTTTCAAGCATGAAGACTACACTATAAACAAATTAATGCAAGGGAACATATGAGTACAGTCTCATTATCAACTTCTCTTAGTCATTAACCGCTCTGCTAAGTGTCCATTCTTATAGCTTCCACGTGGAACACACTCTCTTTATGAATATTTTAAATAAAAATTAGTGCAAGAACTTTTCG
Organism: Canavalia gladiata; assembly: GCA_037954105.1. NCBI lineage: Eukaryota > Viridiplantae > Streptophyta > Magnoliopsida > Fabales > Fabaceae > Canavalia > Canavalia gladiata. Next base: position 11,538,278 of record CM075665.1, on the reverse strand, counting down.
GAACGACTTGATCGTAATCATCTTACTAAGTAAACAACTTTCAGTGTAGTCCACGGCAAAACCTCTCAATGTCAGTCTCGAACGAAGGAAGATAAATGTACTTGTAATAATATTTCAACATTTAAATTGCTAAATATTTTAGTAAAGTAAAAGTATAAGAAAATGCATGAATCACTTATTTGTGGGATGTTTCATGCCTTTATATATAAAATTCGAATGCAAGTAAATCATCGTTAAAATTAAAGAATGTCTTAATATGATAATAAAATTTTTAAATATTAATTATTTTAAAATTGTAACATAGAAGATGTAAATTTTGAATAATAATTTATTATGTGAAAAGTGCACATAAATTAACAAAATTTATATTAAAATTTAAAATATTTAAAATAAAAATTAATAAAAAATTATATATCTTTTAAATTTATTATTTAAAATATAATTTTTTTATCTAAATATATAAATTTTTTTATCCATACTCTACTTCTATCATAATCCTTAGATGGAATTATGAATAATAAAAATATATATAGATGAATTAGAATTTTTTTTATAAAAAAATACATATAATTAATTTTTTTATTATAAATATTAAATTTATTAAATTTTATACAAAATATTTCAGCATATTTGTTAAAAAAATTTAAATTCACTAAACACATATATTCTAAAACTCATAATAATAACTTCAAATTATGAAATTACAGAAAAAATATTAATTACTCATTCACCTGTTTTTATAGACATAAAAGTTTCTTACATATATACACTATGCTTTACACCTAAATACATATGTGCATCGTCCAATTTAGATATAATTACTTATTCAACACATTTTTATAAATAAATTTTTTTTCTTAGACATATGCATTGTGGCTTACATTTAGATATAGGAAACCGTTAAACTTTTTTTATTTTAAATTAACAGTCATCCAATTTAGATGTAATTATTCAATCAACATGTTTTTATAAATAAAAAAAATTCTTTTATATATACACTGTGCCTTACAACTAAATATATTTAGATGTAAGCAGTTCAATTTTTATTTAAGTTGTCAACCATCCAATTTAAATATAAATAAATATACGTATATTATTGAAGTATAGAAAAGTTTTAATTCTTTTATAAAATTAAAATAAGTAATTATAAAAGTAAAAATTAAAATTAAAATTTTTATAAAAATTATCAATTATAAATATAAAAATTCTAGCAACAGAGAGATCTGAATATATTATCATAAAATACTATATTTCAAAATTACTTTTTTAATATATATTATTTATTTTATTTTATTTTATTAAAAATATTAAATTATTTGATAAAAAATTAAAATTATAAAATATTATTTTAAAAAAATTATTTAAAATTTATTTATATAAAGGTTAAAAAAATATTTTAATTAAAAAATAAATTTTATTTAATTAAATTTTAATATTTTTAAAAAATATAATACATTTGTTATGTTTTAATTTATTATTTAACTATATTTTTATTTATTATTTTTCATTTATCAATTAATTCAATAGTTAATTTTATCAAATATTTTTTTATTTAATCGATAATTTTTAAGCTTAGATGTTCCAATTAGTTTATCCATCAATTTATTAAATATATTCTAAATAATTTGGATCTAGAATAATATTTTATTAATAATAAAATAAAAAATTATATATTTTTTCATATATATATATATATATATATATATATATATATATTATGTGTTCAGCGTAAGAATAAACAAGATGGACGGGGCATAGGAAAGCATCATCACCCCATGCATGAAAGAGATGAGTTAGAAACTGTATCAAATTTTTTTTATATTTATTATAAATTATTTATATTATTTATAAAATATATTTTTTTATTTCTTCTTATCATATCATCTATGTTATTATTTCTCCTTTTTATCTGTCTATCTAATCTTTTATATAATTTGTTGTGAAAATACATTGACAACTACCACTCCTCTAATTTCTTTTTAGTTAAATATGCATAAAAACTGACCATTAAATTTTTCTATCTATCATAATCTTTATTTTTCCACTTATAAACGACACTTCACTCTATTATAAATAAACAAAGCTTATATTTATGTCTGAAATGTACTAAATTGGTATTTAAAGTGTTAAATTAGAAACCTCAATGTACTTAACAACATCCAAGTGGCATCTAATCATATTCTAATAATTTTCTTTAAGTAAAATAAATTGGTATTCTTAAAGGTTATCATTGTATTAAAAGAATAACTTGTAATAGTCTTTACCCAGTTCCACGTGTGCCGTTATCATATTTTTTCCTTAAAATATATACAATATCAAAATTGTGTTAAATAGGTGCTTAGGTAATGTAGATTATTACAAGATCCATAGATGCAGACATATTACTTAACAGAGGATTAGTGGAATAAGAATAGTGGCTCATCAAAATTTTATTTGGTATAATCAACCTTTATAGTCAATAACGACGAACACAACAGGATGCGCCGGCCTCCATACACTTTCGGAGAAAATAAACATAAAGTAAAACTATTAGTTCAGACCAAAAATAAAAAATTACTCTCTACATCTCTTATTAAGTATCTTTTAAAATGTTTTATTATTTGAAAACTTAAAAATTATTAATTATTTTTTCAATAATTTTTCCATTTATTAGTTTATATCTTGTGTAAATGTTTTAATAGATTCATAATACATTGTAAGTTTTTAATAAGAATATTTTTGTTGAATAAGTTATTTTATTATTGTAATTTAAGTAATTAATAAATTTTTAAAAAGTATGTGTTACCTTGAAAGACAAGTAATATGAGACAAGAGTATGGCTTAAATATTTTGATATGCTCCAATTTTGTCATTGAATTATATTTTAAGCTTATTTAAAATGAATGTGATATATATTAGCATGTATTGATTTGAATAAAATAGATTTAAGTTAATTTATATATGGATACAAATTAGATATAATGTTATAAGTTTTTTTTTAAACAGATAAACTAACAATTAAAGTAATATTAATTATACTTTTTCAATTATAACTTTGTGTCAGTCTAATAATTAACAAAATAGAAAATAAAAATAAGTGTAAAATTTATAAAAATAATTAAAATAAGAAATAAATAATCATTTTTAAATAATCAATATTAATTAATTTTTTAATATAGATTTTTGTTTTTATCTAAATGGTTACGTAAAAATAAATGGAAGAAGTAACACCGAATAGTTTTCTTATTTAACTTTGAAATTTTTGCTATCGTAATAAACAAATATTTATAAAATTCAAAATTGAAATTTAGTTTTATTTAAAATTTATTCACAGAAAACATGTTTATATACATATATGTATATGGAAAAAGATATTAGTTTCTTTTTAAAAATTATTATATATATATATATTAAGTTTATACAATTTAAAAATTATTATATATACTTTATCATATAAAAATAATTTAATGTATAATATATTTTAACCATTAAAAAATGTTTGAAATTTTTAATTTTTCTAAAATTTGATATCCATGATTATCATATTAAATTTATATTTTATATAATCGTTTGAAATAATTCATTTAAATTATTCTGAACTAATTTATTTATTTTCACACATATATATAAATTTATTATGATTTATTTTTCAAATAAAATTACTCAATCCAATTTTAAAAAAATCTTCGAATTAATTCTTTATTTTAGAATAAGATTAATATAATTAAAACAATAAAATTAAAAAATTAATATAACTAATAAGATATAATTTAATTTTTTGAAATTTAAATTTACACTAATAGATCTTAAAAGTAATAAAAACTAAGTTAAAGATCACTTGAACTGATTTAATTTGCTTCAAATTTGGAACGACAAAAGGATGAGATAGGTATTTGCTAAGAATTTGGAACCACAATAGGGTTAGGTAGGTTTGCAGTGGATTTATGACATGATACCATTATCAATGTTGTGGCGATTGTTTCTTTTTGATATAATTATTAAGTAATTTGAGTTTGACTTAAATGCATCCACTGTATTGCAGTTTTTTAAATTTTATGCAGAAAATAATAAAAATATATTTTTCATTATCTTCTGTAAAAAAATTTCAAATTAAAATGAAAATTGAAAATTAAAATAAAAAAATAAAATTAAGATAAAAAAACAAAGAAATTAATCAAGTTCTATTCTTTCCTAAAACGACAAAATCTAGGCCTAATAGTTTAGGAAAAACTAAGAAATTATATGTGTATTGTACATTTGCACATAATATATACAATGATAAGTAAGAAAAATGAATATAAAATATAAAGTTAATGGATGTGTTAGAAACAAATATAAAAAAATATATTATATAAATTATTGTATGAATTTATTGTAATATAACCCCTAAGTTAACTGCCTAATGTCATAATTATAGTTGAATAGTAACCGACTTTTTAGATTCTATTAGGCCCAATGTGCAGCACTTGGCCCATATCATAAATTTCTCACCTCAGGCCATAGTTTTGCACCCCACAAGCCCAAAATGAGGCGGTTCATGCTTTTAAAATTTCAACTTTGTCTGAATTATTCATTCTTGGCCATTAATTTTAAATCTAGAAGGTCGCCATCAACTTAAATTGGTTATAGCAAAAGCAATCCTAATTACATATTTCAATGTTACTCAAGAAATTTTTAAATCTAAGGTACTCGGACCAACCAAACAATCATAGACAAAACAAACCTCAAATTATTGATTAATTGATTAATTTTGAGCATTATAATTAATTTATTGATTATAAATTAACTATAATGATAGAGACCTGACTTGAAGGCTTGGATTTCTTGAAAATTGAAGGAAAACCATGGAGTTTGTAACACTTATCCTTCATGTGTTATTGTTGATAGGGAGAATTAGATTCATCAAATGAATACGAGCTGAACATGAATTTGAGAAAAAGAATCATTAAGAACCCATGAAGAAGCACTTCATTTAGCATGTAATTGGTTCAGTTTAAGGTCACAACTCACAAGTCTATGTAAGAATAATAAGGGTAAATTTACTATATTAGACCATATTCCCCCAATTCTTAGGGGATGATCTTCAATTTCGTGAAGTATTGGTTTATGGTAAGAGCACCTTGAGAGAGACTCACGAGATCATTCAATTAATTTATACTAAAATAGAAGTTAAAATTATTTTATAAATATTATAGGTACTTATGTATATTTATCAATTAAAACTAATTTACAATTCTAGTTCAATTTATCTATCCTCAAAATAAATTGTAAGGAACCAAAAATTTATATCATAATTTATTGGATGCCACCGTAAGAATAAACGAAAAATTTATGAAAATAAAAATAAAAATCATGTTTCTACTCTTAAATCTTAGAGGAATTGATATTATGGGAGACATTCGTTGTTCCCCATATTTACCTTCTATTCAAGGATCACCGATTAAGGATGATCGATTAGGGATGGAAGTGAATAAGACTGTTCGATGGCAGGGGTTTATGATTTAACTTGTTTAAAGCCTATATAAGTTTGTTTAATAAATAGATAGACCCAGACTTATTAAAAAGCCTATTTAGATAAACAAGTCCTAGGCTTATAAAAAAACTTATTTAACCGGTTCAGGGACCTATTTATATATTATATATTATATATTTATATTTATATAATATTTATTTTATATTTTATTTACATAATCTTAATATATATATTTTTAGGCCTATTTAATAACCTTTTTATCTTATAGAATTTAAATTTGAAAGATTTTTTTAATTAATTATTTATATAGGCTTTAAGTTTATTTATTGATTTTTTTTGTAATGTAGGCTTTTAAACAGGCTTACAGGCCCTGTAGGCTTTAAATCAGGCCAGGCCACAGAAAAAAAAAACTTTAATAGATAATAGGCTTAGACCTCAAAATTTTTAAATAGGCCAGACTTGAACACTCAATGCCTAACTCGACTCGGCCTACTTCCATCCCTGCTGCCGATGTGGTTTGATTTAATTTTTAGAAAAATTCTTGTGAGCACCAATTTTTGTCCGGGGAAAAATCTTCCTTAATTAATTAATTTATACCCCTAAAAAAAAATAAAAAAGAAAGAAAAAAAAGAAAAAAACAACAAAGCTCAAATTGTTAAAAGGAAAGAAAAGGAGATGCAAAATTAAGTAAACAAATGAATAGATAGTAAACAAATAAAGCTAAAAAAATAATAAAATTCAGTTAGGTTAGTTGGGAGTTAGTTAAAGAGTTAGTTAGGCTAGGGTTAGGAGTTAACTTCCATTAGGTTAATATCACCATGGTTAAGCTAGGGGTATAAAAGGGATTTTAGAAAAGGAAGAAACGGTTACGACTTTTGGCAAAAAAAAACTAAAGACAAGTCTGGGTGAATATTCTGGGTTTCTCTGGGAGCTTTCTTGGTGAGCTTTAGCTATTGAAAATTGCTGGAAATTTTGGAGGCTGGAGGGGAATTCCTTTTGGAGAGATCTTCTTGGAGCTACTCTGGATTCCGCTCTGTTCGCTTAGTTTCTCGGCGAAATCTCCTCAGTTTACTATTGGAAAAGGAACCTTCACTCTTTTCTCGGATTTTTTTTCTGCGTAAATTCGGTTCAATCTTCTTTGAGCTTGCAAAGGAAGATTTGGCGTTTGCTCGCCACCTATCTCCAACTCTTCTTCAAGTTTAGTGGTGGAATCACAACAGAGTCCTCTGTTTGTTAGCCTTTACGTTGCCAGGTATGTGCATGTTCAGTATCGTGCTCATGTAACTGCATAATTTTGGTTGTCTGTCAATTCCGGAATGCTCCAGACTTGAAGAACTGAACCTGGAGAATAGTCAAAATTAATGATGCTTGAGTATTCTGTCCTAGGTTGCAATTCAGAATTATTGTGTAAGTTGCATGAGTTTGTTTAATGCTTTATAAGGTTAAGGTTCTTAAGGAATCTATGAGGACTGAGCTCTGCGTTCGACTATTATGATCTCAACTCGTTTGAGAGGTTCTAGTTTAGAAACATATAAAAAAAGATCCTTATCACTACTAATCTTGAGATAAATCGGCTTGCAAACTATTAATTGATCAAGCACAAGGATATACTTCAACTTAGGAAGCAAGAATTTGTAATTCGCAGTTATGTAAATAAATTTCAGGCTAAGTACTAGCTAGTTCATTAGAATTTGATTATGATAGTAATCCTGTTGGATCAAATGCTTAATGAGTAATGATCTTAGTTGTAATCTCTTTTGAGAATAAGATCAAATACTACTAGGCTGCAATCGGCCTATGGTTTGATTGTTCTTTGCAGTAGCATCTGAATCAGTTAGTAGAACGCCTCAGCCTCAGCATAGAAAGAGATCTTCAACGTAGGTGACATTGGAATAAAATCAGGGATATAGGATAGAGGTCATCCATGGATCAGCTATAGTAGGCAGACTTCATGATCCTTCTTGATGCAGTTGGAAACCAACCAGTAAGCGTCTGTATTAGAGTGCTTGATTATCTCAAACAGACCTAAAGCCTGGAAGTAGTAGTCTAACAGCAAGTGCCATGAGGGTGGGGGATAGTTGAAGCACTCAGCTGGTCAGGTTAGACATCCTACAAATCAGTATTAATATACTGGTCATGAAAACACTGCAGAAACCCAATGGGGTTCTGTTGAGCAGTTGAATGTCATGCTACTCATAACTCTTTCCTTTAATTTGTAAAATTCTGCTCAGATTAGTACTTAATCTACAAGTGACAGAAGGTACAGGTTAAGGACGTTCATAGATTTCACACCTTTGACACCTTAGTTTGCTTACACATGTCTTGATTTGATTTAGGGAAATACAAAAGCCAAGACTAGAGACTCTTGATTCAGTGAAGGTTTCTCAGGCCTGATGCTGAGTTGTGCAAATGTACAGAGGCCTGATATCCTGTTAGCCTTTTTAGACTCTGCACTATTTTGGGGAAGACTTTAGGCCAGATCAAGGTCGATAGACCCTGGTAAACTAGTCAGCCTATGTCATGACAATGGCAGTGGCAGGAGCCATACACTGGGGTCTGCAGTAGATACCAAAGGTCTTGTTAATAGGATTGACCTTAGAGACTTGATCTCATTATAGCACTTCGTCACGAACAGATAATTCCAGATCACTTTAACAAAATCTAGGATTGCTTCCAGGACTAGAGACCAGGCTTGCTGTTCCTGTCACTAAGGTGATGAGACTTAAGTAAGTGGAAGTCAATTGTAATCAAGCCAATCTTATCCAGTTTAGCAGTTTGGACCCTATTCCTTTTTAAGTTCTAGGATCGGTTTGCATAGGTTCAGGTTTGGTCCCCCAGTTTTTCTTCTTATTTCAGGTTCAGGTTTGATAATCATAAGATGTAATTCATCATCCATCCTTGGTCAAATAAAGATTAGGTCAGCCCACAGAAGCCTGACTTTAACAACTGAAGCTGATAGCACTGAGTTGGTACCTAAACCTGGGATTAGAGGTCCAGTTTGGTCTCAGATTCCCCAAGCTGGTTTCAGTCCTGATCAGAGGAGTTGATTGATGGAATTTTGAGCCTAGTGGGCAACAAACCATGTTTTAATCTATGTTGAGTCTTAGATTTGTTGCACATATTTTGTTCTTGGGAAATACATAACCAAGTTAGGAGCAGCTCATTCATTTGAGCTTTAGGCTATGTTTGATGTAGAACCTAAAGTAAAACAGGAACTGATCTAAGAGGAAGTTCTGGCCGAGATAAAGCATAGCTGCAGTAGTGACATTTGGCCTAGTGGTGGGCATGGATGCTATCCTTGCACAAACACATTACACCAGCCCCTAACCCTCATCCCTCTGTACAACCAGAGTTGGCTAGCCAAAATTGGTATAACAGCAAGTCCCATAAGAGGCCATGCAGGTAGTGTCCTTTGGTTAACAAAATAGGTCATGGGTTAGCAATAGTCACAGATTTGGGGGCATTATGGGCAATGGCTTTAATATTGCAGATAATAATCTAACTCCTCAGGACCTCCTTGTCCATTAAGGTTCAGGCTTGGTAATTTGGCCTCAATGCTTTTGAACCCCGGATAGCTGTTGTATTGCTTGGTTTGGTCTAGGGGAAATGTAGTGAATTAAGGTTAGTACTGAACTTACAATTGCCTTATGTCCTGTTAGCCTCTTGACTGGGCATTGCAGTGGAAGATTCCAGGCCAAGCCCAACTTATTAACAGGAATCCGCATGATCAATTAGCTCAAATAGCAGGTCAGATCTAGATCAATATAGGAATATTGAACCCAGTCATAGCCTTGTCAAGGTCCCCTATACTTTTTTTCCTAGAAGCTGTCATACCTTATGATTGGTCTTAGCAGCCATAAAGTAAGTCTAAAAATTCGTTCCTGGTCTCTCTGCATAATAAGTGGTAGTGAGGTGTTGAGCTTGAAATTCTGCTTTTGGATTTGAAGGAGTCCAGGGGAACTTAATACCATGATCATTTTTTGCACTGGATGTCTAATAAGCCCAGTTTTTGGGACTCATTTAATGGTTCTGAAGGCATATGTAGTGATGCGGAATTGTAGGGATTTCCATCCCCTGAGTGGGGACTGTAGGCGAATGTCATGATTTAATTTAGCCATAAACTTGTGAGAACCTCATGCTCCATAGGTGTAGAATTCTAAGAGACCTGAAATTAGGTCACAGTGCAACAAAGCAAACCTGATTTTTTTTAGTCAATCAAAGCTTACATTTATAGGTCTCAGTTTATCAAGATTTTAGGCTTTAATTCTGATAGGACTGTTCCAAATCACACTGGCCATTGCAGGAAACAGATCGTGCTTAGGCTAGCCATAGAGACTGGTTCACTGCAACCTGCCCTTGATTGAGAAACTGGTTCACCACAACCAGCCTTTGATTGACTAAACCATTAGGTACATAAAAAGGAATTTCTATAAAGCATATCTTGGCTAAAAGTTAAATTGGTTCTGTCAAATTGGCAGGCTAAAAGACTGCCACAGATGGTTTGATTTAATACATATAGCCTTGAAACTAGGGGCCTGGTTTGGTTTCAGGTCTTCAAAGCTGATTTTCTTTCCTTAAGTCCGGGTGAACCATTTTTCTTTCCTTAACCAGTTTCCTTTGACTAAGAACTACTGCGTCAGATTCCTAACCATTCATGGTAAGGTTCTCACGCCACCTATACAGATTAAAGACTAGCTGGCTCACAGAATGGAGTTCCGTTGTCATATATTCAGAGCCTAGGAAAGCCTGTAATTAGGTTGGACACACAAGCCTGCATCTGACCTTCAAATAGATAGTAACCTGTGGCCAAACCTGCATGTATTTTTACAAATTTAGAAATCCAAATCCAAGCTTAAGTACAGTAGGTTGCTAAGGTTCTGGCCTTGAGTCATCTTTAACCAATGAAGTTCCAGGATTTACACCATAGGGCTAAAAAGGAGTAGAATAGGAGAAGGTACATCAGCACTCCTAATTGGACTCTAGGCTAGACAATTTACACCATAAACTTGTCATTAACAGGGGTTATCAGCTAGGCCCTCATGTTTGGCATACTGTTCTAGATTGCACAGTTTGCCAATATTAAGATTTAGTATCCAGACATGACATAGGCCTTCCCTGCTTGCCCCTCTAATCAGATTAGTATCATTGCCCATATCCCCAATAATCTATGAACTTCAGCAGAGATTAGCATTCAGCCTGTACATTCTCTAAGGGATTCTCAGCGATAACAGTAGTTATAGGAATTTTGTAGATTGTTTTGTAGATCATACTTTAGGTACCCAGATCACTAATGTATGTTCTGGTTTGGCCTTAGGAAATACAGAAAGCAAATCTAGGATAGACTCATGACTCTGCACCCTGCATTAGAAATTGAAGAAGTAAATAAAGATTTGAGTTAGAAACTTGTGACAGTTCAGAGCTCGCCATTTCACTATGGCTGTTTGTTGAAGATTAAATCAATTCTGCAAAAAACAGAATTAAGTCTTAGATACCTGAATATTAATATGGTATAATACTACACCTAGCCTTAGCATTCTGGCTGAATCATTAAGTGACAAGTTTAAGAAGGTAGGAAGTTATAGCGGGATATTTGAAATTTGCTCTGGTTGTTCTTTTAGGCTGAGGTTATTCAGATTTCAGATGATCATAACAGAAACCAAGATAACATATAGATAAATCATCAGTATGATAGTCCAAGAACTGGACTTAAGAATCAGTAGCTAAAAAAGGTTGTTAATTAGTAACTAAAAAAGGCTGTTAATACAAATTCTAGGAGAGATAACCAGGGACTGCAGTTATACATAACCCAGATCACTTCACAATATCCATTCTGGCTCTAAGGTCTGTATCTCAGGCACATAATCTGAACCAGAAAGCACTTTAGGCTTGGCTGTAACAGAAAGTAGAACCTGAGAGGGGCAGGAACTGATGGATTTAGGAGTCAGGAGTGGTTACTAAATCACTTTTGATCATCCTTATATACTTAGGATCGACTAAAAGAATGGCAACGGGTTTAAACATCACGTTGCAGGTACAATGGCATCCGGGATAAAACTTGAAAGGCTAAGAAGAACCACGGATCCTATACAAACAAATAATGGAGAATGTATTATCGTTATACTTTGTCTTTCTCATTTCAATTTTCTAATCCAAGTTCTGATTTTACTAAGCCTTTTTCAAACCTTTTTTTTAATTCATTCTTTAAATAAAAATTCCTGGCTTTGGATTTTTTTTTTTCGAAGTTCATGTAAACGGGTTCTAACGCGAACGAGTAGCGTTCTTTACCGTGTCATGTTTTAATTTGTGTGGGATCCAAATACGGCTTACGACGATTTAGGATCTCGCAAGCATGAATTTCTGAAAACCATCACTTTCAATAAAATCTTATTAAAGACGTCTGTTTTTAATTTTTCGAAATTCATGTAAACGGGTTCTAACGCGAACGAGTAGCATTCTCTACCGTGTCGTATTTTAATTCGTGTGGGATCCAAATACGGCTTACGACGATTTAGGATCTCGCAAGCATGAATTTATGAAAACCATCATTTTCAATAAATTCCTATTAAAGTGTCTGTTTTTTTTTTATCTAAAATCACCCCGTATACTTTTAGAGGTCGAGTCTTTTAACCAGAAGTACGTAGCCTTGAGTTTCCCATTGCACCCGGGAATACGTAGGAGCAGGATCAAGTCCTGTCAGGCTATTTTTCATGAACCTATTTATTTTTTATTCTATTTTAAAGGGGATCAAATAGTTTTCAAAATATTACACACTCAGTTTAAGGGTACCGTTCCTTGGAACGGGCGAGTAGGGTGCCTAATACCTTCCTTACTCGTAACCGACTCCCGAACCTAGATTTTCTTCCTCAAGTTAGGGTTTTTCCAAATGTTTTCCCTTAAAAATAAAATTTGGTGGCGGCTCCACAATCAAATTAAAATTCTTTTCAAAATTTAGCGAGTTCATCGTCTCGTCGTAATTACGGTTATGACAATTCTTTAAATCAATTATAAAAATATTTATTTTAATTCGATGAAATATATTAAAAAATTAAATTAAATTAAATCTATCTTTTATGATTTGGTTTAATTTTTTATTTTGTTTTTAAAAATTTAATAATAAAGATAAATAAAAGATATAAAATAACATTTAATTTTTTTTAAACCAACATTGATTAAATAGGTATAAGATATCTTATTTAAAAAATAATTTAAAATATAACAACTAATAATAAAAAATGCTCACAAAATATATAAATTTAAGATATTATACTTAAATTTAGTTATATTTTGATAATTTTATTTCAACATATAAATAGAATAAAATACATTATACAAAATATATAATAAATATTGATAAAATTTCAGATTTTTTTTTTAAAAATGTCAACTTAAGGGATAAAAATTTAGTAATATAAAATTAAAAATATATAAAATTATATATATTTTTTGTTTGATTAGATTTATAGTTCGATTTTTAAAGAAGAAGCACAAACTAAATCGGATTGAAAAAAATTAATTTTATTTATTTTTAATTTGATTATCTCTCCTCCTACTTCTATTGTTCTTAAGAATATTTAAATAATTTCGCTATTAGTACAAATTTAACTACATTTCAATTTAATTTGAAATCGAAGGAGAATTTATTCTTACATCTAAAAGTAGATATTTTTTTATCTTGTTAATTTACTGAATTTGGTCATTTTTAGCAATAAAATTAGTTTTAGGGAAAATTAATTAATATACCATAAAATGGAGTCATAATTTTTCATGAAAAGTTAGCTCCTTTTTCTATTTTGTTAAATAAACTAATACAAATATGAAATAAATTTTAATTATAAAATTATGTTAACTGTAATTTAAGACTTTTCTAAATGTTACACTAGCCATTATGAACTTTGTTTTAGTCTTCGAGAGTTTGCAAAAATAGTGATTAAATGATACTCTTAATTGTAAAATTCTAGAGAAGCTCCCTTTGTTCAAATAATATTTAAATTTATTGAGAATTTTCATAAAGATGGTAATACTAGAGTTAGACGGTGTAATTTACGGATATTTAACACTGTAATTTATGATAGTATTTAATATTTAAAATAAATCTATATATATATATATATCATGTTTTCAATTCTTTAGTTAATAAATATTACCATTTCAATAAAAATTATTCATAAAACAAAATTATGCATTCATTTAAAATATTATTCTTTCTTTATTTAATAAACTTCCATTTGTTTATTAATAACAAATAAAATGTTGCATTTTAATTTTTTTTAAAAATATAATTTAAAACTTGAAATAACTAATTTAATCCAAACCGTTAAAATCATATTGTATTTTGGTAATAATTTTAAATTGGTCTAATTTATTATCTTCATTTATAAGTTAATTTTTTTTAATAAAATTTTTAAATGATTGTAAACACTCAATTATGTCCGAGGCTCCCAATCATTAAAATTAACCAAAAGTTAATTTAATTAAAAATTTGAAAAGATGTAAAACTGAAAAACAGAAAGAACAAAGAGCAGAAAATACAGAAAACAGAAAGCAAAAAAAAATAAAATAAAAAAATAAATAATAATAAAAAGAAAATTAAAGAATAAGTAAAAATGATAAATAGAAAAAATAAAACTAAAAAAAAAAAAAAGGTAAAAAAAATGAAAATTGAAAAAAAGAAAAAGCTGAAAAATCAAAATAGGGAACAAAATTTTGAAATGAAAGGGGTTGGCTTTTGGCTCTCAGAGAGGGGGTGGCTTTTGGCCCTGGGAAATGACTTGACCCTTGCTAAGAGAGAGGAAGCTGGCTTTTGGCTCTTTGAAAGAGCTTCACCCTTGCCAAGAAGGGATGTGTCTATATATACCTACAAACAAGAAAGGAAAAGGGGCTTTTTCTCATTTTTTTGGAAATTCTTGGGAGGAGGAGAACTTGGAGTCTTAGAAGAGGAATTTTCAGAACCTTTGAAGGGAGGACCTAAGAGACTCTATGATATTCAATTCAGCCCTTGGCCTCCATAGAATCAGCTCTTCATCACCTTCCAATGGAGGTTAGGTCCGAATTTTATCCATCTTAAGTTTCTTGCTTCTTCTCGGATTTCCGAGTTCATTTTCGTGTCTGTTTTCGTTTTAATTTTTGATCGGTCAAACGATCTCCGATTTTGGTGCTTTTTGTTGCGTTCTCTTCGTCTTTCTCTCTAGTTTCTGGAATGGTATTATTTGTCTAATTTGAATCTTAAATGAAGTTTTTATGGCCGAATTACTGAGGTATGTTTGTCCTGGTACGAAAATGAATCTAGCTTGTTTGATTTGTGCATATCTTGCTCATTTCTGATTGGATTGATGTCAAACTTGTTTTGTTTGATTCCTATGATCCATATATTTCAATTGATTGGTTTTTATTTTTCAGATCTACCAAAAATATTTTCTAAAAATTCTGAGATTTGAATTCAAATTTTGGCGCCGAAAACTTGTGTGTTCTTGAGGTTCATTTTCGTGTTTTTTTTTTCGTTTTAATTTTTGATCGGTCAAACGATCTCCGATTTTGGTGCTTTTTGTTGCGTTCTCTTTGTCTTTCTCTCTAGTTTCTGGAATGGTATTATTTGTCTAATTTGGATCTTAAATGAAGTTTTTATGGCCGAATTACTGAGGTATGTTTGTCCTGGTGCGAAAATGAATCTAGCTTGTTTGATTTGTGCATATCTTGCTCATTTCTGATTGGATTGATGTCAAACTTGTTTTGTTTGATTCCTATGATCCATATATTTCAATTGATCGGTTTTTATTTTTCAGATCTACCAAAAATACTTTCTAAAAATTCTGAGATTTGAATTCAAATTTTGGCGCCAAAAACTTGTGTGTTCTTGAGGTTCATTTTCGTGTCTGTTTTTCGTTTTAATTTTTGATCAGTCAAACGATCTCCGATTTTGGTGTTTTTTGTTGCGTTCTCTTCGTCTTTATCTCTAGTTTCTGGAATGGTATTATTTGTCTAATTTGGATCTTAAATGAAGTTTTTATGGCCGAATTACTGAGGTATGTTTGTCCTGGTGCGAAAATGAACCTATGTTGTTTGGTTTGTGCATAACTTGCTCATTTCTTGTCTTTTTTTTTTGTCAAATTTGTTTTGTTTGATTCCTATGATTTATATCTTTCAATGTTTTGGTTTTAATTTTTTAGATCTCTGGAAAAATATTTTTTTGAAAAATTTTGAGATTTGAATTTAAATTTTGGCGCCAAAATCTCTTGTGTCTTTGAAGTTCTTTAGTAGATCTTGTTCTTTTAACCTTGTTTAGGTATTATTTTTCATGTGTTGATCCTTCTATATGTATTTCCTTCTGATTTGTTTGTGTTTGTATGTCCTCCTTTGAAAAATTCCTAAGAGTGCATGACCATATACATGAATCCTATATGCTAAGTCTAGCTTAAGTCATGCATGATTAAGTCATTGAACCTAAAGAGTTAAGTATTTGCTTGAATCAAAATAAAAAGAACTTAATTCTTACCTGTGGACCTTATGACCTAAGCTGGATTGGAGACAAATAAACAAGGAACATCAATGGAGGTTCAATCCAACCTTTTATTCCGCTTAATTTTCTTACTTCTTCTCGGATTTTCGAGTTCATATTCGTCTTTGTTTTTTTTAAATTTTTCGAAATTCATGCAAACGGGTTCTAACACGAACGAGTAGCGTTCTCTACCGTGTCGTGTTTTAATTCGTGTGGGATCCAAATACGGCTTACGACGATTTAGGATCTCGCAAGCATGAATTTCTGAAAACCATCACTTTCAATAAATTCCTATTCAAGTGTCTTTTTTTTTTTTTTTTTTTTATCTAAAATCACCCTATATTCTTTTAGAGATCAAGTCTCTTAACCAGAACTACGTAAGCCTTGAGTTTCCCATTGCACCAGGGAATACGTAGGAGCAGGATCAAGTCTTGTCAGGTTATTTTCTATAAACCTATTTATTTTCTATTCTATTTTAAGGGATCAAACAGTTTTCAAAATATCACACACTCAGTTTAAGGGTACCGTTCTTTGGAACGGGCGAGTAGGGTGCGTAATACCTTCCTTATTCGTAACCGACTCCCGAACTTCGAATCTCATTCTTGAGTTAGGGTTTTTCCAATTCTTTTCCCTTAAAACAAAAATTTGGTGGCGGCTCCACAATCAAATTAATTCATTTCAAAATTTAGCGAGTCCGTCGTCTCGTCGTAATTACGGTTATGACAGATGGCGACTCCACTGGGGAACCTAGAGAGTCAAGCCCATTTTATTTGAGTGTGCATTATAATGGATCCCTTCACTGTTTATGTGCATGATTTAATTATTGCATGTTATTTATTTGTTGATTTATTCTTGTTTTTTTTTGTTTGTTTATTCTTTGTAGAAACCTTAGGGTAGACGAACATTAAATTACTATATATATCTGTACAATTTCCCCAATTGCAGGTATCTCAATTGCTTGTGTGCCCTCATACATTGCATACGCATTTATCATGAGTGGGGCCCTATACCCGGGTCTGAGCGAAACTCAGGAATAGAGGGGTCTAGTGGTGCCACCAGGGATGCACGTCCCGGTAGGCTATCACGAAAACCCCAGCTAGAGTGCGTCTTTTTCCAGTGTCTTGAAACCAGTAGCGTTCTCTACGGTTGCAGTCAACACTATGGAATTGTAACTTGGCTCTAGTGACCTTTATACCCCAGGATTATGACCTACCTTTGGCGAGATACATAAATTAGACATCCTAGATCCATAGGACAGGGAACCTTGGATTAGGACACGTAAAGGGTACACACTCCTATTGTAATGTTGGCATATACTAATTCATGCATATATTGCTTGTATACAATTATTCCGAATAAGGGAGCATAGTGAAAAGAGAAGCGGGAGAAAGCAATAAAAGATTTTGAAAAAAAAAACATATTTATTTTGGAAAAAAATACAAAATATTAAGATTTGAAATTCATTTAGATTAGAAAAAAAAACCAAAGAAAATTGAAAACTAAAAAAGGAAGAAAATAAACAGATTTGACAAATGAAATCAAAAAATTAAAGAAAATTCAAAAAAATAATCGCTTATACTAATAAGTGAAACTGGGGCAAATTTTTGCCTAAACCAATTCAAACTAAGATTTTTGAAAATAAACATATACAAACCCAAAAGCAGAGGAGAGTTAGAAAATTCGAAAAAAGAAATAGAAAATTAAATTACTAAAATAAACAGATTATGGAAAATAAAAAAAAGGGAAGGAAATTTGAAAAAAATCAATCAAAAAATGCTTTTATGTTTGAAAGGAAACTTAGGGAAATTTTAGCAAAACCAAAATGTGATTTTTTTTAGCAAAACAAAAAAATAATACCAAAACTATTAAAAATCCAAAAAGAAGCCAAAATAAATAAAAGCAACAGATCATCAACTTTCAAACCTCTAATTATTTGTGCATCCAACATTGCATTCATCTATTTGCTAAATAAGTTTATCATCGATTTTGAAAATTATCCCCACCTCCCTCATTTTAATATGCACTGAAGCATTAACATTTTTATCATTCATTGATTTTGGCATTCACATGGTTTCTCAAAAATTAATTTTTAATTTAACAGAAAGATTAAAAATTGAAGACAAGACAACTTTCTCAGCATCCTTATAGAACCCGTTCCAAATCAAGAATCATGGATGAGTTGGAGAGACAAAACGAGGAACTGAAAAATGAGGTCAAATCTCTAAAGGAACAGATGGCCAAGTTAATGGAGGCCATCCAATCATCCAAACAAAAAGAGGCAAGGGAATCTCTACCAGGAGAACTAAACGACCCATCATATCTTCCTGGGTTCACTCCACAAAACCCTTCAACATTAACCATGCCTCCACCAACCGAAGGGGTTTATTATGGGTTTCCTCATACACTACCCCAAACACAAGCTCAAACACAAACCCAAACACATAACCTACCGCCAAACACCATTCCACAAGCATACCAAACGGCTGTTGGGGGAACGAATCCTATGTTCACCCAAGGGCCTCACCATATGTACATACCATTTTCTCAAGCTCACCATATGCTAGAGGAACATCCAATCCATCCTTCAAATGAGGATACTGAAAAGTGGAGAATCCTAGAAGATAGAATCCGGGCGATCGAGGGAAGCGCTTATGAAGCCAAAAATGCAGCTGATCTGTGCCTGGTTCCAGACGTGGTCATCCCTCCAAAATTTAAGGTTCCTGAATTCGAGAAATATCAAGGAACCAGCTGTCCAAAGAAACACCTGACTATGTACTGCAGGAAGATGTCTGCATGTACCTACGATGAGAAGCTACTCATCCATTTCTTTCAAGACAGCTTAACAGGGGCCGCTGCAAACTGGTACACTCAACTGGAGCGGACACGCATTTGTTCATGGAGAGACCTTGCCGAGGCTTTCACAAAGCAGTATCAGTACAATACAGAGATGGCCCCTGATCGGACTCAGCTCCAGAATATGGCCAAGAAAGAAGAAGAAACCTTCAAGCAATACGCTCAAAGATGGAGGGAGTTAGCTGCTCAGGTACAACCTCCTTTATCCGAAAAAGAGATGGTCAGCATGTTCGTGGACACACTCCAAAATCATTTCTATGACAAGATGATTGGAAGTGTGACTTCTAGCTTCTCTGATGTCGTCATCATTGGAGAAAGGATTGAAGGTGGCATGCACCGTGGAAAGATCATGCAAAAGTCTGCAGGCGTAGTCAGCATTTCCAGTGGATCTGGGAAGAAAACAGGCGAGACCTGCAACATGGCTTCAGGTCAAGGCCAATATACTCCACAGATGGCGCCTTATGGTCCAGTTGGCTTTCGACCACCACCATACACACCATATACACCATACACACCTTACATACCATATCCATACATCGCTACCACCTACCAAACACCATACCCTCCTACTTACAATTACCCGACACAAGTCCGGCCACCAACACCATACACGGCCCAAACACAAGCCATAAGCCAGAATCCTAACCAAAGCCAGAAAAAGGAGAAGAAGCCGGTCCAATTTGACCCTATTCCAATCTCCTATACTGATTTGCTACCTCGGCTGATTCAAAGCTCCCTGGTTGCGCCTTATCCTCTAAAGCCTCAAGAGCCACCATATCCTAATTGGTACAATCCTAACGCCAGATGCGATTACCATGCAGGATTTATTGGTCATTCTACTGAGGATTGCCTAGCTTTGAAACGAAAAGTACAAAGCTTAATCGATGCAAAGTGGCTGGATTTTGGGAGGCTTGCTCCTAATACAGAAAACAATCCGTCGCCAAATCACGAGAGCTCATCGACCAGCTGAAAAGATGGGAGAAGCACGACAAGTTGCATTGTACAAATCAAGCTATCGAGGATACTCATTCAAAATTGTCGTACTTTTCAAAGTTAATCTTTTGTAAATAAATCTCAATAAATAATGCAAAAGTTACATTTTTCATATTACTTGAGCACGTGCTTTACATTTTGACTTTACTTAAAATTTATCATCCTTTTCATCACTCAACCTATTTTCTATTCCTACACCAAAACAATAAATACCAATTGGTGAGAATGTCAGTGCTGTAATAAATAATCTTGAATGTCGAATTAATCGAGGTAAAAGAGAAAAGCCCAATGAGGAAGTAGGATAAACAACCAGGGATTCTACATCACCATTCAAAATAAAAATATCCCGCTGGAACCAAGTTTAAATCCAGGCAAAATCAGGGATGCAAGAAAAGATCCGCTGAATTGGAAGCCCAAAATGATCCCGGTAAGATCGATATTCAACTACACAAAATTCAAGAGAAAGGAGAAGACCCGCTGGATTAAAGTAAAAAATAATCCAGGCGAAATCAAGGTCGAAACATAAAATTCATGAAGAAGAGAAGCCTGCTGGATTAAAAGCAAAAAATAATCCAGGCAAAAGTAGGGTTAAAGTTCAAAATAATGAATCGACAAAGTCACGATCAGAAAAGGTCTTTCCGGTTTCCAACAACAATTCAGGCAAAAATCAGGATCATATAAGAGCCCGCTAGGTCGATAATCATCAAAGAAGACCTAGGCAAAAGTTAGGGCACAATCAAGCAAAAGGTCCGCTAGGTCGACAATCATTAAAGAATACCTAGGCAAAAGTTAGGGCACAATCAAGCAAAAAGCCCGCTAGGTCGAAAACCCGTAAGGGCGACCTAGGCAAAAGTTAGGGCGCAATCAAGCAGAAGGCCCGCTAGGTCGAAAACTTGTAAGGGCGGCCTAGACAAAAGTCAGGGCAAAACAAAAGACCTGCTGGGTTGAAAACTCAAAAGAACAACCCAGGCAAAAATTAAGGTCAATCCAGGAATCCCAAAACAACATGACATTTCTGCACCTCATATCTTCCTAAAACTAGGGCAAAATTTTGCCATTTATCAAAGTTTGGCTAATTTTACAATCAAGATTATGAAAAGCAGCATTAGCATTTTTCATCAAAAGGTGCCATTTGGGCAATCGAACCCACCCTTTTTATCATCCTTTTCCTTTCAAGTACACCACCTTAAAACATACAATCTCAAAATTCTCCATCTCCTTCTTTCGATCATCCAGCATCACTTTGCACACCTCAAAATGCACGTGCCACAAGGAAACATGAAAAATGTAAAAAAAATTAAAAAGGGATTAATTTTGAAAAGTCATGACAAGTCGGATGAATCCTCAACCGTTGCAACACAATATGATTGTTTCCCAAAGATTCATTTTCCTACCAGCCACAACGTCATCAAGACGTAAGGAGTGTATCTTATTCAATAATACTGACCACTGTTGGGCCTCAAAGATCCTGACAAAAGCAAATTTACAGAATTGACCAAGAAAACTTCGTAGTTGAGTCAATCCAACTCGTCCTGACTCTTGATTCTTTTCACACCTACTATGGAGTTGTCGAGGAAGGATGTGTTAAAAAAAAAAATCAAAAAATCAAGAGAAACAAGAACATTTTCATTTCATAGTTTGCATTTATCCCACAGCATCTGTTTCACCAAATAATTATTTCAAAGCATCAAAATAAGAACCCCACATCATTTCTGCATCCTTTCTATTCAAATATCACAAACATCGCATCTTTAGTCATTCAAACATCGCAATAAGCATTTTGTCATTCAAGCATTTCATAACTCATCTTTCAAAAAACTAATTAAGACCTGGGTAAAATTGCCTAAGTTGATCATAATTAAAAGACTTCCAAACTGGGGTAAATACTTGCCCACGCAAAAATTCAATTTGAGGTCATCCTCGAATTCGGAGTCAAGCTCAAAGTGGGGCAAGCGCCTGCCCATTAAAATTTAATTTGAGGCCATCCTCAAATTCTAAACCAAGAACAAAATTGGGGCAAACATTTGCCCAGAAAATTCAAGTTGAGGCAATCCTCGATTCGTCAATGTTAGAAAAATCAAACTGGGGCAAATGTTTGCCCACACAATTCAATTTGAGGTCACTCTCAAAATCAAGTTCAAACAGGGGCAAACGCTTGCCCACAAAAGTTCAAATTAAGGTCATCCTCAGATTCTGGATCGAGTCCAAACCGGGGCAAACATTTGCCTAAGAAAGATTTAAATCCAAGAACAAACCGAGGCAAACATTTGCCCAAAAAAAAAAAAAAAGAAAAAGAAAAAAAACCCAAGTTGAGACAATCCTCAATTCCTCAACTCCTATCAAGTTCAATAGGGCAAAGTGGCCCAGAAAATTCAAGTCAAGCTCATCATCAATCTCATCGAGGCCTAAACGGGGGCAAAATGTTTGCCCAAACTTCACTCAAACCAAGGCATTCCTCAATTATCTAAACTGGGGCAAAATCGGGTTGCCCAAGTTTCTTCAAAAAGTAATTATCAAGTGCCTAAAAAACCTTCAAGTTCAAGGTAGAATAAGTAGTTTATTTTAATTCAAGAAAAAGAAATTTCAAAATAAATTTGTCCGATGGCAACTGACGAAGAAGTCTATAATCTCTTTTCACGCGCCACCTCAAGGCACATCAAGTTTGTGTTCCACCCTGTCAACAACGGGACCTCTACATGATTCCTTCCTGTCTTAACAGGATCACTTCTCTCCTGTCAACAACAGGACTTCAAGCATGTCTATTTTTCTGTCACCTGTCAAGCAGGTTTGCATTTATCCTGGCAACAGCAGGATGTCATCATTTGCATCTTCCCGGCAACAGCGGGACTTCATTTGCATTCTCCTGTCAACAACAAGACTTCAAACATGTCTTTTTTTCTGTCACCTGTCAAGCAGGTTTGCATTTATCCTGGCAACAGCAGGATGTCATCATTTGCATCTTCCCGGCAACAGTGGGACTTCATTTGCATTCTCCTGTCAACAACAGGACTTCAAGCATGTCTATTTTTCTGTCACCCGTCAAGCAGGTTTGCATTTATCCTGGCAACAGCAGGATGTCATCATTTGCATCTTCCCGGCAACAGCGGGACTTCATTTGCATTCTCCTGTCAACAACAGGACTTCAAGCATGTCTATTTTTCTGTCACCTGTCAAGCAGGTTTGCATTTATCCTGGCAACAGCAGGATGTCATCATTTGCATCTTCCCGGAAACAGCGGGACTTCATTTGCATTCTCCTGTCAACAACAGGAGTTCAAGCATGTCTATTTTTCTGTCACCTGTCAAGCAGGTTTGCATTTATCCTGGCAACAGCAGGATGTCATCATTTGCATCTTCCCGGCAACAGCGGGACTTCATTTGCATTCTCCTGTCAACAACAGGACTTCAAGCATGTCTATTTTTCTGTCACCTGTCAAACAGGTTTGCATTTATCCTGGCAACAGCAAGATGTCATCATTTGCATCTTCCCGGCAACAGCGGGACTTCATTTGCATTCTCCTGTCAACAACAGGACTTCAAGCATGTCTATTTTTCTGTCACCTGTCAATCAGGTTTGCATTTATCCTAGCAACAGCAGGATGTCATCATTTGCATCTTCCCGGCAACAGCGGGACTTCATTTGCCTTCTCCTGTCAACAACAGGACTTCAAGCATGTCGATTTTTCTGTCACCTGTCAAGCAGGTTTGCATTTATCCTGGCAATAGCAGGATGTCATCATTTGCATCTTCCCGGCAACAGCGGGACTTCATTTGCATTCTCCTGTCAACAACAGGACATCAAGCATGTTTAATTTCTTGCGGCAACAGCAGGACCTCATTTGCATTTATCCCGGCAACAGCGGGATACCAAGCATGTTTAATTTCTTGCATTTTCCCGTCAACAACGGGATATCAAGCATGTTTAATTTTCCTGCATTTTTTCCGGCAACAGCGGGACCCCCTTTCTACATTCCTTCCCGTCAACAACGGGATGCCCTCATATTTACTTTCTGCATCCTGGCCTATTTAGGCCCTCCTCAAGTTTGCTTTTCTGCACCTTGGCCTATGTTGTCAGGCCTCATCAAGTTTACTTTTCTACATCCTTGGCCTATGTTGTCAGGCCTCCTCAGGTTTACTTTTCTGCTTTTGGGCCTACGATGTCAGGCCTCGCCAAGTTCGTTTTTCCACAGCTGGGCCTATGATGTCAGGCCTCCAACTCAGATAAATACCTCGGCCTATGCTGTCAGGCCACCTTGTACATATCTTACATTTTAGTTCTTGCATGCTTTCCTGTCTTAAAACAGGTCGTTTTCACTCTACTGAGCCCGTCGTAACGGGCCATTTCTCTTCTGCTTTTCCTGTTTTAACAGGCCATTTTCATTTCATTTTGCTTGTCCTAACAAGCCATTCCATTGAATTCCACGCCAGTCCTAACAGACATTTATTCATTCCACTTAGCTTAGTCAAGCTATACAGCTAAGCCTCGCATATTTAAACCCTATCGATACATGAAGTCGATAAGGTCATTCAATCATCATTCTCCAGGCATCCATGAGGTTCAATTTCAAGCTCAAGGCTCCTTCTGTTTGCCGGACTCCTTCCAGGCCTGCCTCGGACATAATGTGTTCACATCTTTACTCATTTCCTATTACGATAATTCAGAGAATCATTTCTCACATTATCTGGTAGGAAAATGAGTAAAGAGGGGCAAACTGTAAACACTCAATTATGTCCGAGGCCCCCAATCATTAAAATTAACCAAAAGTTAATTTAATTAAAAATTTGAAAAGATGTAAAACTGAAAAACAGAAAGAACAAAGAGCAGAAAATACAGAAAACAGAAAGCAAAAAAAAATAAAATAAAAAAATAAATAATAATAAAAAGAAAATTAAAGAATAAGTAAAAATGATAAATAGAAACAATAAAACTAAAAAAAAAACAAAAAAAAAGGTAAAAAAAATGAAAATTGAAAAAAAGAAAAAGCTGAAAAATCAAAATAGGGAACAAAATTTTGAAATGAAAGGGGTTGGCTTTTGGCTCTCAGAGTGGGGGTGGCTTTTGGCCCTGAGAAAGGACTTGACCCTTGCTAAGAGAGAGGAAGCTGACTTTTGGCTCTTTGAAAGAGCCTCACCCTTGCCAAGAAGGGATGTGTCTATATATACCTACAAACAAGAAAGGAAAAGGGGCTTTTTCTCATTTTTTTGGAAATTCTTGGGAGGAGGAGAACTTGGAGTCTTAGAAGAGGAATTTTCAGAACCTTTGAAGGGAGGACCTAAGAGACTCTCTGATATTCAATTCAGCCCTTGGACTCCATAGAATCAGCTCTTCATCACCTTCCAATGGAGGTTAGGTCCGAATTTTATCCATCTTAAGTTTCTTGCTTCTTCTCGGATTTCCGAGTTCATTTTCGTGTCTGTTTTCGTTTTAATTTTTGATCGGTCAAACGATCTTCGATTTTGGTGCTTTTTGTTGCATTCTCTTCGTCTTTCTCTCTAGTTTCTGGAATGGTATTATTTGTCTAATTTGGATCTTAAATGAAGTTTTTATGGCCGCATTACTGAGGTATGTTTGTCCTGGTGCGAAAATGAATCTAGCTTGTTTGATTTGTGCATATCTTGCTCATTTCTGATTGGATTGATGTCAAACTTGTTTTGTTTGATTCCTATGATCCATATATTTCAATTGATTGGTTTTTATTTTTCAGATCTACCAAAAATATTTTCTAAAAATTCTGAGATTTGAATTCAACTTTTGGCGCCGAAAACTTGTGTGTTCTTGAGGTTCATTTTCGTGTTTTTTTTTCGTTTTAATTTTTGATCGGTCAAACGATCTCCGATTTTGGTGCTTTTTGTTTCGTTCTCTTTGTATTTCTCTCTAGTTTCTGGAATGGTATTATTTGTCTAATTTGGATCTTAAATGAAGTTTTTATGGCCGAATTACTGAGGTATGTTTGTCCTGGTGCGAAAATGAATCTAGCTTGTTTGATTTGTGCATATCTTGCTCATTTCTGATTGGATTGATGTCAAACTTGTTTTGTTTGATTCCTATAATCCATATATTTCAATTGATCGGTTTTTATTTTTCAGATCTACCAAAAATACTTTCTAAAAATCTGAGATTTGAATTCAAATTTTGGCGCCAAAAACTTGTGTTCTTGAGGTTCATTTTCGTGTCTGTTTTTTGTTTTAATTTTTGATCAGTCAAACGATCTCCGATTTTGGTTCTTTTTGTTGCGTTCTCTTCGTCTATCTCTCTAGTTTCTGGAATGGTATTATTTGTCTAATTTGGATCTTAAATGAAGTTTTTATGGCCGAATTACTGAGGTATGTTTGTCCTGGTGCGAAAATGAACCTATGTTGTTTGGTTTGTGCATAACTTGCTCATTTCTTGTCTTTTTTTTTGTCAAATTTGTTTTGTTTGATTCCTATGATTTATATCTTTCAATGTTTTGGTTTTAATTTTTTAGATCTCTGGAAAAATATTTTTTTGAAAAATTTTGAGATTTGAATTTAAATTTTGGCGCCAAAATCTCTTGTGTCTTTGAAGTTCTTTAGTAGATCTTGTTCTTTTAACCTTGTTTAGGTATTATTTTTCATGTGTTGATCCTTCTATATGTATTTCCTTCTGATTTGTTTGTGTTTGTATGTCCTCCTTTGAAAAATTCCTAAGAGTGCATGACCATATACATGCATCCTATATGCTAAGTCTAGCTTAAGTCATGCATGATTAAGTCATTGAACCTAAAGAGTTAAGTATTTGCTTGAATCAAAATAAAAAGAACTTAATTCTTACCTGTGGACCTTATGACCTAAGCTGGATTGGAGACAAATAAACAAGGAACATCAATGGAGGTTCAATCCAACCTTTTATTCCGCTTAATTTTCTTACTTCTTCTCGGATTTTCGAGTTCATATTCGTCTTTGTTTTTTTTAAATTTTTCGAAATTCATGCAAACGGGTTCTAACACGAACGAGTAGCGTTCTCTACCGTGTCGTGTTTTAATTCGTGTAGGATCCAAATACGGCTTACGACGATTTAGGATCTCGCAAGCATGAATTTCTGAAAACCATCACTTTCAATAAATTCCTATTCAAGTGTCTTTTTTTTTTTATCTAAAATCACCCTATATTCTTTTAGAGATCAAGTCTCTTAACCAGAACTACGTAAGCCTTGAGTTTCCCATTGCACCAGGGAATACGTAGGAGCAGGATCAAGTCCTGTCAGGTTATTTTCTATAAACCTATTTATTTTCTATTCTATTTTAAGGGATCAAACAGTTTTCAAAATATCACACACTCAGTTTAAGGGTACCGTTCTTTGGAACGGGCGAGTAGGGTGCCTAATACCTTCCTTACTCGTAACCGACTCCCGAACTTCGAATCTCATTCTTGAGTTAGGGTTTTTCCAATTCTTTTCCCTTAAAACAAAAATTTGGTGGCGGCTCCACAATCAAATTAATTCATTTCAAAATTTAGCGAGTCCGTCGTCTCGTCGTAATTACGGTTATGACAATGATAAATACTAACAATTTTAATCTTTATCAAATTTTTTAACAAATATTTATTTATAAGAAATTATTCATAAAAAATACTTCAATAATATTTTAAATAATATAATTATTAAAATATAATATATTTTATATAAATTTATAAAACCATTACAAAATATTTGTTAATAAAATTTATGTTTTAATAATAAAAATATTAAATTATTAAAAAATTAAAAATCATTACAAATCTTCTATTTTGTCCTTGTTGTATTTTAGTGACTTTATTAATGATATTATTTTAATATAATATGTTATTTTTTATTTATTATAATATTTTTTATCTTGATTTTTTCATTAAAATAATTGTTATTTTTTTCATTCTTTTAGATAGTTTATTACATCAAAGTTAATCCAAAACAAATGATACACACTTTTAATGTTATTTTTTAATGTATATTAAGGATATTTTACAACTGAAAATTGAAAATTAATCATTTTAAAATGTAAGATAATTAAAGTAAATTTTTTTTATAAAAATTTTCGATAGTCATAATAAAAAAAAAACCTTATCAACATATTAAAAAATATAAATAAATTATGCTAGGCTTTATTAATCTCTAGCACTGTTATTTAAAATAAGCTAACTTAAACAACTGTATGTTGATCTATTTATTCTCTTATCTCTATGAAATTTTTAAATTTGAATCCTTTAAAATAAAATTTAAAAATAACACATACACATAAATTATGTTACAATTATATAAATTTTAAATCTTTTTATACATGTATTATATTTTCATATAATTTTAATTTTTAATATTTTAATAAATATTTATAAATACATTTGATCTAAATTTGACTTAAAAGCATTTAATACCTTATTTTAAATGTTCATTGAGAATTTTTAATAACATAAACTATATATTTAAAATATTTGTATGAAATTTATTTTTCTTATTGTTTTGTTATGCAAAATTAACTAAATACTTTTTAGACTTTTTTATTCCAAAACTATTGTTGTTATTGAAATCTAAAGCGTGGTCAATTTTTTTTCTAGTAATATCCATAATTAGTCATTATCTAGACTAAACAATTATATTTATTTCTTACTATACTACTAAAAATTTGTTATTTTATATGGATTACAATTACAACTGAAAATCTAAAAAAAAAACCTATTTCTTGCAAATTTAATTTTTAAGAATTTTTAAATTTTTTATAAGCAAACAATTGTTCGTAGATCATTTTAAGAAAACAACTATTATGGAAGAAAATGACATAATTCATTAACCGTTATACAATTTTATTAGTTTTTCCTTATTCATTTAAGTTATATATCGTATTTGTGCAGAATTTTAGGTATTTTACTCTATTTTTATCTTGAGTTATATTTTAATATTATCTTCTTATTTTTTTTTCTCATTTTAGAATATTACTTTAGTATATTTTTTTGGAGACTTAAGAGAATTGGTAAAACAATATAGATTATCGTGTTGATTTGGGATATTCAATATCCGTCACACCCTCATTGATAGAAATACAACAGTTTTAGGAATTTTTACACTTATGCTGAATTAGTTTAAGTTGTAAAATGGATTTTGCTTTAACCTATTGTTATAGCTTGTAATATGAAGTTTTCTAAACTCTTGACTGGTGTAAGTTATGTGTTGCCAAATTAAGTTGTATTGCTTAAATCTTTATTTCATAACAAGTTGCAAATGGTTTTAACTTATTTTAGTTAAATTATTTTATAACAAGGTTTAAAACAGGCTTTTAATTTTTTATTTATATAATTTAAAAGAAAAATATAATTTATCTAACTTCTAAATTATTATGGATAAGGCAATTTCATAATAATGGCGTTTTGTTAAGTATATCTATAAAATTTATTAAAATTTTTTCTAATATGATTTGGAGGTTGGAAAAATAGTATTTTGATTGCATAATTATAATGTTGATATAAATTTATCATACTCTAAACTTTGAGTGCAATGGTACTTTTTTTTGTGTGAGTTATGTTTTACATTAGTTAGTTTAATTAAGGAAGAGAAATATCCTCTTTATAAATAATGATTTAATTTTTGCATAAATAGATTTATCTAAAAAGAATGTCTATATTACTAGAGAGTGTGTATAACTGAGTTATGAGTTATTAGATAGTATGTTGTAATCAAATACTTTTTAGTGGAGCTAATTTTATCCTTTTTAGGAACTATGGAAATAGATTGAAGTGACCAAATCATGTTAAATTTATGTTTTTTTTGTACTTTATTTATTTTACTATTATATGTCTTTGATGGATACCTTCCTTATCCAACAATTGGTATAGAGTTTTGGTTCAAAAGGAAAGAAAGTTATGATTGAAAGAAGAAAAGTAGGAGACATACTTTTGTCATCAAATATTCCACATTATCAACAATTTGGGGGCACTTTTTTCTTTTATTATTTTATGGATTTATTTTGGCAACTACTCTATACCATGGTTAGTGCGATAAAATTTGAGATATTGCTCTTTGAGGGAAAGAAAAATTTTACTATGTGACAATGTATAATAAAATATCTTTTAATGTAATAAGGTTTGGATGTAACTCTACAAGAAGAAAGACTAGAAAGGATGACGAATAATGAGTGAAAGACTATTCAAAAGAAAGATACAAGTATTATTCGGTTGGTATTTGCTCCTACAATCAAGTACATTGTGTTGAACGAGACAAAATCAAAGGGGATATGGAAAATGTTGGAAGAGTTCTATACATAAAATTCATTAACCAATCTCTTGTACTTGAAGATAAATTTGCACACATTGAGAATGGAAGAAGGAGGTAATCTACCTGACCATATTAATGAGCTTAATTGCCTAATTTGTCAACGATCAAATATAGAAGAAAAGATAAGTGATGAAGAGAAAAAAATTACTTTATTATCTTCTTTACCTCAATTATATAGATCATTTGTGAGATTCTTATTAATTAGGAAGAATACAATCAAGTTAGATGATGTAACTACCATCCTTTGGGATGATCAGAAAATGAAAAAAGACAATCATCTTAATGATGAGAAGATTTTATTGTGGAGAACTTACAGAAAGAAAGAAATAATTCTTGTTGAAGAGGTGGACAATAAAGAAAGTTTGCAGAAAGAAATCTCAACGAGATGAAATGTTACTATTGTGAAGAAAAATAACATATAAAGTCTCAATGTCCAATGTTGAGAGAAGATTTGAAGAATTAAAAACAATTCAATGGAAATATCCACGTAACTGAATCCTCAGATGATGGAGAATTGTATCATGTAGAAAGTGTAAATGATGATTTTATTAAAAATGTTCTAAATGAATGTTAGATTCTGTTGCTAATATGCATGTGTGCAATGATCAAGTCATGTTTACTACTTTATAGAAATATGAAGATTTTTGGGCTATATTAATGTGGGAACAAAATTGAAGATGAATGTTGAGGATATTGAAAAAGTTTGCTTCAAAATCCATAATAGTAAAATTCAAACTATTTCCAATGTGAAGTGTGTATGTAGTGTGAATGTCAACAATATTTCATTAGGTGAAATGATGTTACATTGGTACAAATGTGTGAGAATTGAAAAGATATGCAAAGTGTACATGAGACATCGCTTGATTGTACATGGAAGGAAAGAAAAGTAGAACTTTTGCTGTTTAGATGGTCACTTCGTTCTTAAGGATAATGAAGTTATAATGAAGAAGAAGATTGAGAAACGAATCCAATTTTCAGAAAAAACTAAGGTATTTGGAAGCTTGACTCAAAGAAAGATTTGTTATGTATATAAGTGAAGTCCTACATTTGTTAGTTTAACTAAGGAGGGAGATGTTTTCCTTATAAATAAAGGTTTAACTTTTGAATAAAGGAATTTACCCAAAAAGAAAGTCTATACAATAAAGAGAGTGTAATTGGGTTATTGGATGGTATGTTGTAATCAAATATTTTTTAGGGAAGTTATTTTTATCCATTTTAGGAATTGTTGAAGTAAGTTAAAGTAACCGAATCACGTTAAATTTGTATTTTTTTTATACTTTATTTATTTTGTTATTATGTACCTTTAGTGGATATCTTTTATTGCCTAATAGTCCCTGAAATATTTTTTCTATATGTCTTTTCTTAGTTATCCTATTGATGCGATAAGTTTCTTCCTTATTTAATATTAGATATTTATCTTTAGCATTGTTTATTCCTATATTGATGCACTTCATAATAAAGTCCATTAGTTCAAATTTTGATGGTATAAATTATTATTTTGTTTTATACATTGGTTCATTTTTATTTCTTATACTTTTGTATTTTTTTTTTGTTAATTATGTTAAAATTTTGTTTTAAAAGGATAATGTTATCATTTGAAGTAGGACGGGTGAGGCTGCCTTTTATGATGATTCACCAATATCAATTAATTTTATGATATTGCATCCTATGTTAATTTGAAGAAAGTTTTTTTAAGAGCACAATAAATACATGCTATAATTGTTCTGCTTACTTTTTATTTATTTATTTTTTTTACATTTTTATATTTCTTCAAGTATTATTTACTTTATTGATTTAACTTTTTATATGTTTGTGAAGGATATATTGACATGTTATTTAGATTGAATATCATGAATTGTATTATAAAATAAAATATATAATTATTAAATAAAATTACAAAATATATATATATATTTATATAAATAAATATTTAAATTAGAGAAATAATATTTTAAAACTAAATAAGTGAATAATTTATTGTATAAATTTGATATATTGTAAATAAATTTAAAATTAATCTAAATCCAACAATAAAAGATCAAATTAAAATCATAAACATAGATTTAATTCCTAAAAAATTTATTAAGATGATAAAGTTCATAATCTAATGCATGTCGTTGTCATTCATCATGTTTAAAATTAATATTATTGAATTTATCCTTAACATCCTCTATCAAATGCTCTTCTTTTTACTTTTCATTTACAATTATCTTTTCATTTTTACTTTCACATGATAAATATTTTCTTATTATTCTTGGTATTTAATTTTATTGAACCTATAAAAGAAAAAGTAATTAATAAATAAGATAACACATTATTGATAAATAATACTAAATGTTATTTTTTAAATAAATAATTTTTTTTTTCTTTTCTTATATCTCATTCTTCATAAATAACTCATGTATATCCATCTATGAGGTCTCAAATTGGTGAGTAAGGATCTTTTTTATTTGCAGTCCACTTATTATCCGATATAATGTTGGATAAACAAATAAGATTATAAATGTTCCTTTTCTCCTATCTTATTTTAAGTTGAAACTTATACTTAACAAAAGGTAAGATAATTTAATTTTTATTGTTCTAAATAGTTTCTTCTCTTAATATGAATTTAATCAAATATACTTTGATTATTTTATCATAATAAAACCTAATAAAATAAGAAAAATTAACAATTCAATGAAGTTATTACAATCTAAATACTATCTATGAAATTTAAAAGTTATGTAATACCAATCCATAAAAAATATATTTAATTTGAATTAAGATAGTAGGAAGCTCATGGAGAGGGTTATGTAATTGCAAATTCTAACATATATCAATTATCTTCCATCCTTTTTATATCTTGACTCGATTGTTCAAGTTGATAACTATTTGTTCTTTATTTATATTCATGATCTCATAAATATATGACATGATAGGTCTTGAGTCTTTATCTATAAGCCTTAAAATCTTCATAAGTAGAGTCATGCATTTTAAATAATATTGGATGATTTCCAAAATCTAGCATCACATAACATTATGTTCTTAATTTATTTAGCATCATTTTTACTAGCATGATTACTAATACCTTACTCATTTCAAGTGAACATAAATCAAAGATCATTCTTTTGTTACATTATACAATGTAGAATGGAAAAAAAAATAGTAAACCCTATGACTATTAGTCTAACTAAGTCCTTTCCTTTAGAGTACATTCTAAATAAGTTTAGGACTCATGTGTATCTATAGATAAATATACTAATATTTTTTGTGCATCAGTAATGGTATAAAATATCAAAAGTTTTTTAATATCTTCAAGGATCAAGTCAAGATAGTGAGTTGAAAATGGAGACTCAAATATTTTGGTTATTTTCTCCTCTAGCATCTTTCATGTCACAAGATTAGAAGTTTCATTTGTCACAACTTGCCCTGCATTATCCTTCTTAATTTATTTTATCATCGAATCCAATAGCTGAAATGTTTTTGTAGCATCCTTAATCATATCACTAGTTTTAATAGATTTTAAGAAATAGAGGCACTTGGACTACTAACTAAAAAATTGGCGAGAGATCTTTCTTTTCCATCAATTCAACCATCACATATCAAAGTGCATTCTTAATTTTTCCATTTCACCTTATACTTCTCCAAACTTTCTTATGTGTTATTAAATTGCTTTTTCAAGTAAGATACATTCACCTCATGATAAGTTGGATGTTTTAGACCCCTTGAATAATCACCAACAAATTTAAGTATTTGGGCAAAATAAGAAATTTCTTACCAAATTGAACAGTAAAACATTATTATAGATGCATTTGCAAATGTGTTGTACCACCAAACTTCTCAAAATATCATTCATTATTTTTTACTTTATAATCATTGAAGTTTTTCCTTTCTAACATTTTAGATACCATCCATTTCTTTAAACATTTTTGGCTAATAGTCTTTTTAGTCTTTTACCTATCTTTTAATATATTCATTGGTATCATTTTGACATTTTTTGGAATAGACAGATAGATAATAATATTATCTTTTATTCCAATAAAATGATACTTCATCCCTGTAATATCATCCTAATAAGTATATGAGTAGTACTTGTATTAACACAACTTATACGGCGAAATAAATTCACAATAATGCTATGTAATATCAATTTTCTTTTTCTTTGTTTAACTTATGTTTTATCTTACTAAAATTATAAATAATAATAAAAAAATATCAAAAATAAGAACAAAATCGCGCGTTATCATCATCGTATAACAAATAAAAAGGTAGCTAATATTGAATAACGCAACAACACAACACTTAATCATTTAGAGTAGAACATTATCATCATTGTTGTTAATTCAAAGATGGAATAAAAAAAAAGAAAAAAACTGAACAAATAATAAAATTTTGATGAATACCTTCCTTCAAATAAAAAAGAATGAAGAATTGATTACAAATACAGATTTTGAAATCCTTCTTTATTCAAACTAAGAGAGAGGTGAGTAATGATGACCTACAGACATAGATGTTCAAAAAAAGTTAAAGTCAAAGTCAAGTAGAAATTTAACTCTCCAAACGATTTGTATCATTAGACTTTTCCGTCGCACTGTATCACAAATCATATCTAACAATTCTTCCGACATTGATAAAACCAATAGCGAAGAGAAATAATGCATAATATTCAAGCCTAACTATAGCAATATAAATCTTAATTTTGTCAGTAAAATGTAGCCCATTATCTTGAACTTGTAAATTATGTTCTTGAAAGTTAATTTTGGAATCTTTGATGAGAATATGGTGGCAAGTAGTTTTGCATATATTTATTTGATGAAGTATTCAATGGCTACTACTAAGCATTTTAGCTGTTCGAGAGCTAAGGATCCCTTTACTATCCAAAAAGTTACTTAATTTTTTAGGGGGCTTTTATGTAAGGTGCATGTTATTACCATTTTCTGGAGGTTTGCACATTCCTTTTGACATCTTAATATATTACTGATTAAAAGTATTATATTTGTAAGAAGTTAAATCCTCTTTCATAAACAGAGAGGTCTCGTAAATGAGAAGAAGAGATTATGAATATGTGTGAGGTGAGTGATCTAATATGTATGTAAGAGAAAAATATAAAAAGAAATAGAAATAAAAGAAAATGGAAAGGAGATAATGAAGAAGATTATTGACCTATCCGTAACGTTTTCCTTTACCATGAAATTTCCTTTGCGATGATATCCATAACTATCTTTGCAATTTTCTACTCACATATTATATTTTTTGAAAAAAAAAATATATTTTATGAAAGACGTTAAGATCCTATATTATAGAAACCTTAAACGGTAAACTTCACCTTTAATTTAATAATTCTTCAAGTTTTCCTTAGATTTTAGATGAAATTTTCTTGGTGAGATATTTTTTTATTGAATTTTTTTAATATACTACATTATCTACCTGCATCACTAGGCTAGTCTTTTGATGGTTTTTTCGATCCATTATTATTGATGTTTATTATGATTATTTTTACGATTTGGTTATGTTTCTTTTTTATTTTTTTACTTTTAGTAGTTAAGCATTTGTAATGTGAATTTCTATTTTATGCGGTTAAATATTGATATTTGTTTAGCTTTTGTTAAGAGATGATAAGTTTCTTCCATTGTTTTTGAATTAATAAATAAGTTTAATTTCCATCTACTAATAATATACAAAGTTTTATATTTTCAATTAATTAAAATTTATTATAAATATAATTTTTAAAATAATTATTAAAAAATAATTTATTTTTATTATATAATAATAAATAATTAAATAATAATATAAAAATTTATATAATAATATATTTAATTTTTTAATAAATATAAAATTTTTAAATGACAATAAACACTTCTAAAAGACAACTTAAAATAATTAAATACAACAGAAAAATAAAACATAAATATAATTTTGATATAATATTAGTATAAATATTTTATATTATTAATTAATTAAAAATATTATAAATCTAATGTTTAAAATTAATATAACTTTTTTTCGACAATATCGCAATTTAATTAAACTCAAAAGATTACACGTAGTAAGATATTTACCAATATTCTCAAAGAAAAGTAAAAAATAAAAATAAAAACAAAAGTAAAGCTGAAGAAAAGTTAAGAAGATTATGCACATTATAATATAAAGATGCATAAAAGAAAAAGAAAGGACATTGGACATGGGAGGTCATCTTTTGCTGTTATTAAGTCCAATCAATCACTGCTGTATAATGCACTCCAATTTGGTTTCCTCTTTTGTTTGTCCAGCTTCTAGTTTTTCTTCTTTTCCACTCTCCTTGTTCTTCCCCCACAGCACGCTATAGAGTCCAACCACTAGTAAAATAGTGCCACCAACACTGCATAATTAATGGAAACCAATGAATTACTTGTTATTTTTATAATCATTTATTACTAAATAAAATCAAATTTTCTTTTCTTTCGACTTGATTAATGTCATTGAAAAATAAGTGATTTGCATTGGCCATCTAGAAGCCTTGCACTGTCATTTGTTACTATTCATAGAGAAGTGGGGGTATAAGATTAATTTTGACTATATGTAAAAATTAATTTTATATTTTTATTATAGCTTTTTGTTATTGATGTTTTTGAATAATTTATTAAATAGTACTATTTTTAATTATGCAGAAAAATTAAGAAATATAATCAGTATCCTATTTTTTTTAAAAATTATTACTTGAATTTTTAATATAGACCTTATCTCATTAATCATTTAATAAAACCCATATTAATTATTACAAGTAAAATTATAAAATTCATTAATTGTTCATAAATCTTATAATATAATAACAAATACACAAAACAAAAATATTAAAATATCAAACATAAAAAAAAACAAAAGGAATAGTAGATATAGTGAATATTTTAAAAATATAAAAAGTACTTAACATTTTTTTTATCTAAGAAATAGGAGAATCAATATATTGTATGAAAATTTAGAAATATTTTTATATTAAATTAATAGTTAAATAATTTATTTTACATTTTTATGGTTGCTTGAAAATTGGAAAGGGTAGAATGTGAACCTTCCCAAGTAAAGTGTTTCTTTCCACAAAAGTGCTGAGAATATTGCTGTGATTATGAGAGCTAAAGGAGTGAACATTGCCGTGAAAACTGGGCCTTTAGTCTCAATTGTGCATACTTGCAGCCAATAGCATATGCCTGTTACAATTACACCCTGCCAGCAGCAATAAACTGTTAGTGATGGAAAAGATGAAATGCCAACAGAAAAAGGAAAAAAAAAAGAAGAAGAAAAGTTTAACTTTTCTGTTTGAAAAGGTCTAAGAACAAGATATATTGATTTCAATATTATTTTTTATTGGATAAGTTTTTTTTTGTTTGTTAATTTTACTGAATGATTTAGGCTATTCTATATTAACGAGATCAACATGTAATTTCATTTAATAATAAAAATATTCTAAAAGGAGTGTCAAAAGGTTTATAATTAGCATTTCTCTCTCATTAGGTTTGAGAGCTCTTTAACAAGAGAAATTATTCAAATCTTTTGAAATAGAGAATATGCTTTTAAAAGTTATGTATGGTGTTTAAATAATTGATTGGAAAATTAAATTGAAATTGCAATGAAATATATATATAAATAAAAGTATGATGTTAAAATAGTTGATGGATAAAATATACTTCAGTACATATATAATGAAAAACAAAAGAGAGAAACATTTCTGAGTCCGAATCTTACTTTTCAAAATTCATTTAACAATTTAGAAGATTGAACGACAGTGATGAGACAACATATGTGAAAAGATGTTGCATAAAGTTAATTAAAAGTTATGGAAGACAATTATATAAGATAGAAGAAAGGAGAGAATGAGTTTAAATTATTAATGGGTAAGAAACAAGGAAAATATTGAACTTAGATCATAATCACCTTATCATAAATACATGTTAAACTAAGATTGGTTCTATCTATATCGAAAAAAACAAGAAGAATTGATTCAAACTTTCATGGTGAGGAAGAATTGGTTTTAACTTGTGTGCCAAAACAAGAATTGATTGTAATTGAAGTATGGTCCCTTTGGATCTTATACGTCAACGGTGTTCTCATATGATGTGACCGTGGCATCAATTTGGGTCATAATGACTATAAGATGATTAAAATGGTTGGTTGAATAAGACATTCCCTTATCCCCTAAAAGAGAAATGCAACCACATTTGGACAAGAAAGACTTCCACTACGCTCTATTTCAAAAAGATAGAGCACTTGTAAATTCGTTGGGAGGAATCACTGTACAAGTCCAATGTTTCATGATTACCATAGTCTATGCAAAAAAAATAAAAAATAAAAAAATCAATGCTAATTTCTTGGTTCCTTATCAAGATTGCAAACAACCTGGTAAATTTATATAATGAAAGTTGGAATTTAGTTTGAAAATATTTTTTTTATAGAAAATAATAAAAAAAAATATAAAAAATATTTTCAGAAATTAAATGCTATCTAAACTTTTTTTTATCGTATATAAAAGAGTACAATTTTTGTTTCCTTTAGGATATTAAACTTTCGTTGACCAAGTATTAAAATTTGCATTGTGATTTTTCTGAATCTTTTGTTTACATCTATGTAAAATAAAATTTGCACAATTGATAAAAGAAAAAAATTTAGCTTTTTTAGACTTTTTGGTTACATCACTTATCATATCAATTAATCATTTTTCTTATATTTCTTTTTTCATAAGATGTGCAAGAACCACTTAAAGGTATGAATTTGTAAAAAGAAAGAATAAGATACAAACATCCAACTCTTTCTGTATGTGTGTAAATAAGGGTACAAAGGTAGTTAATGGTGAAATATAATATTTTAAAACTTTTGGACCTTTACCTATTCACTAATCACTGGATTTTTAGATTTCTTAATGTTTTAGTAGTTGTAATATTTAATAAATCTTACTATTTAAGATTGCAGTTGCAGTAGAAGCTATGCATGTAAACATAGGATTATATAAAAACATACACAGTAAGCCACAGAAAGAAGGTGAATATCCCATCCAAGCCTCCATGCTGAAGGATTATTCCTCTCTACTGCAACAGCCACAACAGCAGATTGCATGAAGCTAAAGAGGCATTGTAGAGTAGTGAGGCGAAATTTTGCTGGGTATTGCCTTACAACAAATCCCTGAAAAAAGTATATATATTAGTGAAAAATTTAGAGAAAGCCTAATGCTTATGATAAATAAATAAATAAATATATATATATATATTCAATTCTTTAAAAAATTTAAAATTTTTATTTTAGTCTTCCATTTTTAAAATGATTAGTTTTGTTTTTTATTTTTTAAAATAAACTACTTTTAATTTCGAATCATCATTAAATACTCATATATATATATATATATATATATATATCATGTGTTTAATATTGATTATTTTAAAAAATAAGAAGTCAATTTTTTTTTTAAAAAAGAGAAATTAAAATTACAATTTAAAAATTTTAAAAAACTAAAAATATATATTATTTAAAATATAAATAAATTACAAAAGAGATAGAAAAAGAAAAGAGAAAATAAGGGTAAAATGATGAGATGAAGAAAAATAAAAAAAATGTATGTAAAATCATCTCATACATGTTATACTTTATCAGAACATGAGGGACAGAGCAATGAGATAGGTACCTGCAAGATAAGCCACAAGGACCATGAAGTGTTTGCTGAGAGCATGAGAAGAGAGCCTCTAATATTATCACCTTTGGAGTGAACAACTGTGAATGAGTGAGAACTATGGTTCTGATTTTCTGGATACCATTTCATAAAACCAAGAGGAGGTCCTTTGACTAAAGCAAATACAATTGCCCCAGAAAGGCTTAGAACAGATCCCAAAATCTTGGCCACCCCATGCATATGTTTTATGGAAATCATTTCCACCCTGAAATTTCCAAATCCATTTTCACAAAATCAAAACTAAATATTTCTTTAACTAACTCTTCACCTTGCTTCACATAAATGGTATGTTTATTTCTCATTTTACCTTATTAAAAGAGCCATGATAAAAGTAATGGCAGGGACAGTGTTTGTGGTGGCTGCAGCAAATGTTGCAGAGGTATAGTTGATTGCAACATAGTAAAGGTTTGAACTTGCTGTTAACCTACACATCAAGACACACACACAAAAACATGTTAGGATATTATGTCACTATCAATTAGTATAATTTGAGTTTTAACTTAAAATCTTTGTATTGTCAATGTTAAACAATAAATGGGGTCAAGAAAGAGACATATATATGTATATATATCCATACCCAACAAGGGAAACTAGAAACAATTTGCACAATAAGTTGCTTGACAATGGAGCTGCTTGCTTGCTGCAAAATTTAAGTTCAAAATTAACAAACAAATAACTAAATTTGTTAAGGGTAGAAAAAGAACAATTGAGATGAGTGAGAACCTATCAAAGAAAGCAAAAGGAGATAAGGCAACAGAAGCAAAAGCTTGGCGATAAACAACAAACACATAAGGACTCATTCCTCTAGAAATTGCAGCCTTGGACAACAAAGCCATTCCTGCATACACAAACTGAATAAACAGCATTGCAACATAAGGTTTATTTTTCTCCACAATCTTCACACAGCTTAATAAACTCTTCATTTTTGTGTGTGATACCAAATAACTCTGAATGGCCTCCAAACAAGGGAACTTGTTCAATATATAGAGTTTTTTCAAGTGTATTGGCTTTATGCTTTTCTTTATTGCCACTGCGCTTTTATATATTTGGACACACGAATTAGGCCCATTGAATGGAAAAGTTAAATCACTAGGCACGAGTATATATCTCATTTTCAGCAGAAGAGGAAAATATAATAGTAGGGGCTAACTGGCGCATGCTAAGGTTATTGTACCTTTTTCAAAGGTATAAAGTGTGTGATGTTATGTTTAACCATATAGCAGATTTAAGAGTAAGGGTCTTTTTGAAAGCACTAAAACACTTTGTGCAATGAACCAATTAATCATTCAGTGTTACAAGTACTCTGATCATAACTTCATTTTTTTTCATTAACATGGCCCTCAAACCCATGTTACTAATTTGAGCTTGATGTGTGAACAAACCCACAATGTTTTGTAATCAAATTAAAGCTAGTCAAGAAGAATGAGAAATGATAAGGAGAAAATAGTTATTGTTAAGGAGGCTTTATTGTCAGGAATAAAGAGTTCCAAAAGTTGGTTGAAATTGTTAATGGATTTTATTTTAGTAAAGTTGGTTGTTACGTAACTTTAGGGTTTAAATATAAAATTTTAGTCAAATTAAAGTTGTAGTAGTCCTTATAAAAATTTTATTTTATTTAGTTTTTAAAATTATAAAAAGTATGTGCTTTTAATCTTTAATAGGGACCTAACTATAACCGTATTATTTTTTTTTAAACATACAGATAATAAATAAATAAAATTTTCATGACATTTTATGATGCGTTTAGGTGGAAACAGTTTAATTAAATATTTATTTGATAAAATTTTATCACAAGGGATCGGATCATATTACTTTTGATTATATTCTAAAATTTAACAATTCTTTTAATGCGTCCAATGAATCACAACAATAATATATATAATAAGTTTTTACTAAAATGATATGATTTAATACATTAATAATATTAAATCATATAATTTCTAATAAAAATATTATTGTATGTCTTAGATACGTATTAAAATTAAAAAAATATATGTTTAAATACCATATAAGAGTTAAGTTATTCTCATAAAACCAAATAAATTACTTATATATAATTTTTTCTGAATATCCCTAAAACCAAGATACTAAATAATTCGAAAGCTTAATATTAATAAATTATCAATTTAAAAATTATTATAACATCAATCAAATGGATTTCAAATATAATTTTTAAAATATTTATTAAAAGTTACTTATTTTTATTTATATAATAATTTATAATTAAATAAGTTTTAATCAATATATTTTAATAAAATTTATATTTTGAAAGCAAAAACCTATTTAAGTCTAAATTTAATAAATAACCAATGTTGATAAGAAAATAAAGAATAAAATATTTTATTAAAAGGAAATATCTATTATATTAAATTAAAAAATTTAATATATATTTTAAATAATTAAAGGTATTTAATAAATCATATACTTAATATCTCTTAACTAATATCCTTGAACGAATCGTTAGAAGATCCCCGATGAATAAATTTTACAATTTTTGTATCATAATGATCTTGAACAATATAGGTCTGTTAAAGCTTTTCAAAAAGTAATTATAAGAATGTAAAAAACTAGTGACATTTTCATAAATAATACTCAACTTATTCTTTTATATCTGTCATAATTTAACAAAAAAACTACTTTTATTTATTATTTATAAGTTTCAAATAAATTATCTTAATTTTCTATACCATATCTTATACTTTATAATGATACTGATTAACGAAAGGAATTAATTAATTAACATTTACAACCTTTACAAACAATAAATTAATAAATAAATAAATAACCTTGTTATATTTAAACATTTATAATAAATTTTGATTATAATTATTTTATGATTTAGTTTTACACTTGCCTTATTTCTTTTCTCTCGTTAACATATTTCCATTTCTTTATTTCTTATATCATTTATTATATATGTTAATTTTTATCATTTAAATTATATATATATATATATATATATATATTATTACTTTTTTTTTTCATTTAGGATCGATGTACACATGCACTTCGAAGAGTGTCAAAGTTATATATAATTTTTCATTGATTTTCCCGCTACAACTTTTCAAATCATATTTGTTAATTTTAAATAATTTAGTTTAAATTATGCATAATTTTATTTCTTCATTATTTTTAGCAAATTAAGTAATATTTTTAAAATTTGATAAATTTATATTTTTATTAATCTTCTTCTATTTAAATTTTTCATTATTAATTTTTATTTATTTTTAAAAATATTTATAACAAAATTAAAATATCAAATAATTTTAAAAGTTTAAAATAAAAATTTGTAAAAATATAATAAAATTTGAAATATTATATAAAATATCATATCAAAGTATTAAAAGAAAATATTTGGAGATTTTCATATTTATTTTGAGTCAAATTTAATATTTGGTTAATAAATTTAATCAATTTAAAATTTGAATTAATCGACTTGATTTAGTTGATAAATTTTAAGTATCACATAATTTAGTCGATTCAATTAATATTTTTAAAATTTAACAGTTTTAGATAAAAATTGAAAAAATATATCAAATTTTTAAAACTTTAAAAATAAAAAACTTAATTTAATTTAAAAATAAAAACTAAAATTATATCTTATTCAAAATAGAAAAATAAAAATATAATTAGTTATCATTTTTACGAAAGACAAGTTTTTACTATGATGATATTCTACTGTTAATTGCAGATGACTGGGGTATAAGGAAGTTAAGTGGGACGATTCATATCCAAACGGAGTAAAGTTTGGTCAAACCTTTTTTTTAACGTACAACAACGACAATATAGTTTAAATTTAAAGCTTCGTGTAAATTACCTTAACTTCTATTATTAAGGTTTAGTTATTTTTCTCATGATTGTAACGAAATGATATTGCTCCACATTGTTGAGAAGGTTAAATTAAATTATGTTCATAAAAATATTTAAAAGGCATTTCCTTTATACTTCATATGATTTTAGTTTTTAATAATATTTTGAAATAAATTAACTTTTTTAATTATTATAATTAGGTCTCGACATTTTTTCTTTTGACATCTAATTCTTAAAATTTCAATACTTTTATTCAAAATATCATCAATTGATACATTTTAATTTTTTTATTTTAAATTTATTGATCGAAATATCAAATTTAGCTCTAATTGAAAAAACTGCAAAACTGCCTTTTTTTTAAATCCTAATCCTATCTTTTACTACAATTTTCTCTCAAATTTTATTATATTTTTACTACTTTTTCCTTCTAAAATTTTAAAATTATTTTATATCCCAAACCCAACTATTTGAATAAAATATTTTTTAAAAAATATAATTAATGAGAGGATTGATTTTGAAAATATAAATATTTTATTTTCTTGCGAAAGATTTAAGTGATTAAAATTGTGTTTAATCTATATTAAAAAGATTGAAAATATAATTCAATTTAACAAAAAAAGGAAAATAGTATTAAAAAATATCTTTTTATTAATTTTTTAACAGTTATTTTGTCACA
Source organism: Canavalia gladiata (assembly GCA_037954105.1). Taxonomy (NCBI): domain Eukaryota; kingdom Viridiplantae; phylum Streptophyta; class Magnoliopsida; order Fabales; family Fabaceae; genus Canavalia; species Canavalia gladiata. The sequence goes on along the minus strand of CM075665.1, from coordinate 11,494,078 downwards.
ATTATATAAATTATCAAAAATATATTAAATTGAAATTTTTTTATTTAATTCTAAAAATTATACCATTTAAATTATTATTAAAATATATTTTAATAAATAAATTTTGATAAAGATATATTTATTAAAAAATTTAATAAAAATAAAAATCATCACTATTTATTTTTAAAATTGTAATTAAGAAAAACTGTTTTTTTAATATTTCTACCATTATTTTTCTACAACTATCATCTTTTCATTTATGGTTAAATTTAAAAATTTGTAATATTTATATAACGTCCAAATTTATATCTACATCATTTTAAACACCAACAAACACATCATTCAAAATGATTTTGGTTTTAGTGCTAAGCATACATGTTTTAAGAAAGATAAGATAATATAATAAAAATATAATATTAATAAAAAATATATCATATTTTATGCAACGTTAATTCTTTTTTATATGTATAATATATCATACCGTTAATCGATTAATCATTCTTAAAATTTAACTAATTATTTTAATAATTGATTAATCATAGAAATAATTGACTAATTATATAGATGATACATTATCTACATATAATCAATTAATCATATAATTAATTAATTAATTATATTTTATTAATTGATTAATAATTATATTTTTTATTCATCATCTATATTAAATAATTAATTATATTTTTTATATAATCATTAATCCATCATGAAAAGATATTTTTTAATATAAGAGGTGAAGACAGTGTGTGTACGTGAAAAAAAATCTTTTTCAGTTTTGATGTAAAATGGTGAATTTAGTTTCCTCTGCTGATCCGCATGGCATGCCAGCAAAGGTTGCATTATAGTTCTTGGGAAGGACAATAGGACACTTCAATCCCATCAATTTTGGCACTATTTGGAACCACCATGTTGTTGACTAGATATGCACTATAACTCTTTCCTTTTCTGATTTCTCTAATATTTTTTAGAATCAAATCTTCATACTCATAAATTACAAAATTAATTATTAAAATTAGAATAATATATATATATATATATAAGAATCGATAAAAAAATTAATTTAATAAAGATAAGAATTGATATCAAACAGTTCTTTTTCAATTTTAAAAATTATTTTTTAAAATAAATAAAGGTTATATATATATAATATTTACATAATAAAATATAAGTTTAATTATGATATATTATTAAAGTAATTTTTTAATCAATTATAAATTATCATGAATATAATTTTTTAAACATATTATAAAATTAATATTTGAAATTATGTAACTGAATGATAATACAAAAATATTTAATTATTTTTATAAATTATTACTTATCTTATATTTTTATATTAATGTTATATTAATATATTATATGATATTAAAATAATATATTTAATTTTATTGATCCGACCTCAACTCAACCAATTTATATATAGTTCAATTAATAAATTATAAATCAACGTTTTTATCAATTCAATAACTTACCTATTTTGAAAGTATTGATAGATATGTATAATAAATTAGAGAGTTAAAATATACTCTGTTTAATATTTCAACTGAGAAATTGTTTAATATTTTGAAAACATTAAGGAAAAATATGCATTAAAGAGTGTTGGATAGAAGAGAGATTCACGTGGAACATCACAGAATCTGATTCTTTCAAAATGCAAACAATGATTTTGAGTTAACATATTTTATGGTTTATGGGATCAGTGCTGTTCTACCTTTTGTTAACAGACCTCGTGTATCTGATACACACGCCAAAAAGAGGAGCGGAAATGATTAGAGAAATTTGTGAACTAGGTCCACAATGTAAAAATGTAGAATTATGAATTATTTAATTAAAATTTGATAATTTAGATTTTTAATTAATTATTAAATAGTTCAAGTAACATTATTTTGAATAAAATTAATTTTAATATTAATTATTAAAATATTAAGAGTTAATTTTAATTAAAATAATTTTATTTTCAATTTCTATTAACAGCCATAAAAACAGTATATATGTGGTTCAAATTTTTTTCGTTTTTTTAATTAATTAAATATTTAAATTGAATACTATATAATTTTACTTGATTATAGTTCACTAATTTTTTTTCATAAAATTATTGTTTTAGGTTTCAAATTTTTAATATGCTGGATTATTTACTTTTTGAGTAGTAAATGTTAAGTTGTTTATAGCGTTATGTTTGTTAACATTTTTACAAAATAAGATTATAATTTTTCCAAAGGTATATATTATTTATAGAATGTTATTGGCAATAACTACACTCGCTGCTAGTGTTGAAAGAACTTTTTTAAGATAATACTACCATAAAGGATATGAATTAATTAATGAGGATAGATAATTTGTATAGAATAATTATCATCTATTAAATATGAGATATTAGAATTACTTAATTATAAAACTTTGGTAATAAGTTTATAACTTAGAAAAGCTAGAAAAATAATATAAAAATTAGTAATTTACTTTACACTATACCTCTTTCATAATTTCGTCTAAGGCTCCAAAATTTTTGGGCACAGCCTTGTTTATGAGTTGGATAATTCGACTTGATCTGAAGTAGATTAAATAATTGATTTGGATTGTTTGGTAAAATAAATTTTAAAAATATTAAACTCAATCAAATTTTAAGTCACTACAAAAAAAATTATCATTCAATAATATTTTAACATTTGATTATAACATTTTTTTAGTATAAGTTTTTTATAATTAATAAAAATTAAAATATTAATATAAACATAAAGAATTTATATATTTAGTAAAATATATTATATTAATAAATTATTTTATTAATAAAAAAATTAATACATATTATTAATATATTAGTAAACTACATTATTTATCAGTCTAAACATTTAAATTTATACTAATAATTTAATTTTTATTAAATAAATCTGTATTAACAATGATTATATTATTATTATTAAATTTATACACACCCATATATATATATTCGTGCATATAAGTAATAAATAATTTGAATATGATTATTTTTTTAGTTTTAGAGTTAAATAATTTTGAATTTAATTTTTTTTTTTGCTTTTTAAAATTCAAATACATGTTCCAACCTATTCTTAATCAAGTTAATTTAGGTTGCAAGATCAAAATTAATTATAAACTCAATCTAAGTCAAAATGTTTTTAAATTGAATATATCACAATAATTAAACTTAATATAATCTCTGATTTTATTTTCTTCTTTAAAAGAGATTCAAATGATAAAAAAATTTCTTAAAATTGAAAAATTCATTTCTCCTCAAATTCCTCCATCCAAGGGGTTGCAACGGAGAATCTTTAAAGGAAAATGTTAATCTACTCACATTTATAAAGAATTCTTGATGTGGTCTCCAGTTTCACAAAACAAATTTAGATACATGACTCCAACAAAGCTCTCCTTTCACTAACTTCTTTCAAAGTACATGTTACACAATTTTTTTACAACGATATCATATAATTCAAATGGCTTATATATCTATCAACATGTATTGGTTGGAATAAAAAGAGTTCAAATTATTTAAAATGTAATCTTGTGTTGGACTTCAAGATTTAATATGTAGAGGGGACCCTCCATTAAATATTTAACCGTATCCAGAGAAATTAATATAATTTATTAAGAGAGAAGATATTCTACAAAAATGACTTATATCTCTAGTTTCTTTTGTCTTTAATTACATTCTTTCTATAGAAGTTTATATATACTCCATAAATATAAAATTTATATTATGATTTTGGTAATTTTAAGATATACAAATGTTTAGAACCTTGTCATCAAAACATGAAAGCAGGATACTTTTGTTTGAGTGGTGGAAATGGAAACCCATCGATCTAACAGTGGTGCACGATTTGTCTAGAATTTGATTTGATTGGGAACGAGATTTACTATCTCTCTAGAATTTGATTTGACTGGGAACGAGATTTACTATCTCTCTCTCGAGGTTTCTCGCTGTAGTGGTTGATGCATATATAGCATTCTGATGGCAAACATTTGGCCCTAATAAAATAAGTACTATTAACATTATCATCCTAAGTACAGTTTCATTATCACTATGTATGATTTGTTTTGCTTTTATACATACATACAAAAACAAATATATATATATATATATATATAATCTCTTATTTTATATTTTATTTTAATTTTTATCATCCTTTTCATGAATTTGATTCTCATTTTATAGAAGTTATTAATTTTACTCTTTATAATTAAAATTTCTTTAATTTTAATCACATACAATTAGTATATATAGTTTAACTTTTAAATTATTTAATTCACTCATTTAAATGTTTTAAGGATTGTTTGGTTGAAAAATATTAATTTATATATTTTGACTTTAAACATATTAATTTTATTTATATTTTTTTCATATATTAATATTCATATTTTTTAATAATGATTAAAATATACTAAATTAATATTAAAATAGGTATATTAAAAGTTTTTTATAATTAAAAATATATACAAATTAAAAAAATTACTTTTTAATGATAATTTTAAATAATAGATAATGATAATTTTAATTTTTATTATATTTTTATTATAAATTTTTATTTATCATAAATTATTCATCAAAAGATATTTTAACAACAATTTAAATGATATAATCATCAGAAGTTAATATATTTTACATATATTTATATAACCGTCATAAAATATTTATCGAAAAAATTTATTTTTTAAATAATAATATAATTTTTAAAAACTAAATTGTATATTTATTTAAATAATATTATTATTTAATAGAAATTTTTAAAAGTAGAAAAGTTTTGATAAAATAAAAGTTTAAAATCGTAATTTTTTTAAGAGACTAAAACGAAAAATATGAATAAACATGCAATATATAGTAACTAAATAAACCACAAATTAATCTTCAACTTTTACTTACCTACTTTTATAAGTTTTTGCAGTATGAAAAATAGTACATAATTAGTTCCCACCTTAGCAAATTCAACAAATTAATTAGTCCTTGACCTGAAACTAATTTGATTAAAATTTTAAATTTGTAGAAACTAACATGATAAACTTTTAAATGTATTGAAGACTAATATATTATTTTTTATATTTCAGACTAATGTAATAAATTAATATCAAATTATGTATATTAAATTCCTGATGAAATAAATGTTTACTTGTAACAAGATAAGGAAGAGCCCATTTCTTGTCACTGAAACTTAGGAAGACAAAATAGTATTGAAATAGTACTAGCTGTTTCACATCATCCATGTATATATTATAAAGTAATTAAATATATAAAATTAATTAACCTTTATAATATAATTATACTTATTTCTTCATATTTAGTGGTGAGGAAGCTTAGACCGTATTGTGAAAAAAACCCATGCCTGAGAAGTGGGGTCCACCACCAACCTCAACACCTAATTCATTCAACCATCTCTTAAGTCTTAAGACAATTCCCGCACTGAAGGGAGGTACTTACATGAAAGGAACCTTGTCTGGCAAAAGAGGAACTATTTTTCTTGTGCTTAAATTATGAGTTATGGTGACAGCAAAAAAAACCACCATAAACGCACACTATGTCTTCTTCATTATGTCTATCTCAAATAAAATTTCCCTTCCATGTCCATTCTTTGCCACCATCACATTTTAAACATGTGTGCTTCAATAATGTTTGGATAATGTCCTTACTTCCAACCACCTGTTATCTCATATTCCATCACTTCAATTATGATGTTTAATGGATAGTAAACAAATTATATAACATGTTTTCATTTGTTTCTTTATTTTTTATTTCTTTTATTAGAAATGGATTTTATTACATGAATGTGGTTTAGTGTAAAGTGATAGGTAATTGAAATGGCTTCCCTCAAACTCAATGTCAAGTTCACTAGCTAGGAAATTTGGTATCACTTGGGATAAAACTTAAATTGAATATCATACATTTATTTTATTTTAATTTTTTTAATTAAAATTAAAGATTTATACTGATAATTGATAAGTATTTAAAGTTATCATCAATTATTAAATTAAATTTTTAATAATTTTGATTAGATAAGAGAACAAAATACATTCATATTATTAAATCTAAGTTTTCTATTTAATATCAGTGATAATATGCATGTAATGACAAATTGGATTCTCTTTCCACCAAAAATTTTAATCATAGTAATAAATTTTAATAAATGGTCAATCTAATTCTTAGGTTGACAAACTTAACTGTAAATTGATCAATCTAGTTTAAAGATTTGTCAATCACTGATGAGAAATTTGTTTTAATTTAATAAAATTTTCATTATAATTAGTCAATAATAATATGGAATGGTCCAAAATGACTAGTCAGTTAGTAGTATGATATTAGAGATTTTTATTTCTAACTGTCACAAAAAAAAAAGAGAATTTACTTTTAGCAATTGTGTCAAGTAGCCACCAAATATCTGGACACTGTTGAAAAGTCTAGTTTCCATTTTTCAATAGTATTGGTCGCCAAATATTTAGCTAACGATACCAATTGAGATTCTCAGTTGCTGAATCCTTTTTTCTTATCTATTATTTGGGTTATTATGGTGTTATTATTACTTGGTCTAGCTCTAATATGGTTACTATTTGACTCTTTTTCTTAGTGCTATATACATTGATGCCGATGTCACTTTTTGGTATAATTCGAGTCACAAGGAATGTGCTTTGAGCGATGATTGAAGCAATACCAACTTTATATATAGCGGCGTAAACTATTTTGTATTTAACCCTTAGAAAGTTTCTTTGCAAATATCCAACGGGAGAAAATAAAACTTCAAAATAAAAGGCATTTATTTATAATATTGAAATTCAAACCAAGCAATTATGTTTGTTTCTTAAGTTGCATTATGAGTGTGAGATTAATTTCTTTGAATTTGAAATTTCATGATTAGGCTACCCCCTCCAAAAAATTACATGTAGGTTGATATAAAATTTACCTCGTAAGATGTAAAACTGTTGATATAAATATATATTCATAAAATGATGCAAGATACAAACTATATGGTATATTATATAAGGTTTGTTTTTAAAAATTAATTTATTAATATAATAACTTTAATTTTTTAAATTTTTTATTTCAATTATAGATAAAGAGAATAAAAATAAAATAAAATTTTAGAAATATTAATAAGAAACATATACATAAAATATTTTAAGATAATATTCAAAAAGTAAATACATTATAATAACATAATTAATAAAAAAACTCAAATTCCAAAATTTTCATTATAATATTTATCATTGAACCAATTACAAAACTCTGCTAATCACAAAGAGGTATGGGTGAAGATGATATTTATTAATGTTGTTACTTCATAAATCATTGCATTTGATTCTATAACAAGTTGATCACCTCCAACAACTTTAGTTGGTCTTTCCCAAAGATTAAACCCATACACAAGTTCAACCTTCTCCACATGTTTCCACCTCACATAATTGTTGGAACAAATTAATGATCCTAAAATAGTAAGCTCCATTGAGATTATCACCTTAGATGCAACCCTATCCTCCTTGCTTGCCATCTCTATCCATAAATTTAGCTATTTTTTTCTCTTCTAATACGAGTCAATATATTTCTCAGCCTAAATGTTGTTGAGATTGAGACAACCTCTACTAAAAAATTTTCTGCAATTATTGTCAATTAAATTTAGCTACATAATTTAAATCAATATGAATTAAATAAATTATTTAAAATTAACTTACAATGTGTTCATTGAAAAGATATTTCATCCTCTTATGAGTTTTTCAGAACACCTCGTTAATATATACTTTTTTATTCATATATCTCACCTATAAAATAATTTTTTTATAAAATATTTAAAAGAAATCTATATGCAATATACAAAGTGTGTAATCTACTACCTTATCTATAATAAGAGAAATCCCTTCTCCCATGCCCAAATCTTCTTGCCTACTATGATCAACTCTTGAATTTGTCTTACTCCCAATGTTGTTGTAGATGCACACAAGCGAATCACCAATCCATAATGGTTGTTTCCTACTTTTGTTCACAACCCACGTCAGGTTAGAGATGCTATCGATCTTATAGTGGTAAAAAAAATAGCTCAAACTTGTACATCTTATACCAAGAAATATGGTGTCACAAAAATAAAAAATTAAAAGATATATATATATATATATATATATATGTAAATAAAAAATAAATATTTAATTTATTAAACTTGATTGAAAAACCCCCAAACCATTTATTCACGATCTTTTAAAAATGAAATCCTATCTCGAGTATTCATTTTGAAATTAAGATTGAATAACTTTTGCCACAGTTAACGAAGTGATCCTATAAGACATAAACCTAAATAATATAACAAGTTAATAAATTAAAATTTTTAAATAAGTAAAATAATAAGAAGTTAATAAAATAACTTTCCACCAATAAGATAAATAATAAATTGTCCATTAATAGTAGCATGGACGTCCAAGTTCATCTCATGATTTATACACACCATTGGCAACTTTGATGGGATGATGTCAAAGTTAACTCCATCATTGACATGTCCTCCCAATGGTTGTGGCTGAGGCATAGATACCGATACTTGTGTAGATGTAGAGGAATTATCCATAAACCTATTTAAAATATAATCTTATCTAAAATCCTAATAATCATAACCTTAAGGATAAATTAATTAAACCATAAATTTTGAAGTATAAAATAATATTCATAACCTAATTAAAACATAGGTTAAACTATGCAGAAATTCTGAAGCCTAAATTAAATTTTAACAATTATAATCTAATTAACCCTAAATTCTTAAAAAACCATGAACTATTCTATTATAATAAAATCTTAATTCCAATACACTTATAATTAGAATGTTTTAAAATAATCTTAATCGTTCTAATTAAACAATATTCATAATATATATATATATATATATATATATATATATATAACTATTTAAGATAAAAATTTTGATAACTTATTACTAGGTAGATTGCTACAATATTTCGAAAACTCTAACTTTAAATATTTCTTATATGAGACAGAGAAAATATGTTTGCACGCTAGTACGAACAACAATGGTTGTCGACATTGGTTGTATACTGATACTGATTAGATGTCAATAATTTGGCACATTTTTTTTTTTATGTGGGGCATACATTTTTTGACGATTTTTTTTCTTTTTGATTTTTGTTGTTGCAATACCGACAGTAGTATAGCCATCACCAAGTTTCGTAGGTATTAGCGAGTTTTTGTTTTATAGTATATCCTAATATTTTTTAAATAATATTCAATGATGCTTAAAGATATTAAAAAAATACAAAAATATAGATGTAATTTTTTTATGTAAAGCCCTATTAAAGATATTTTCATATAAATTTTTAAATGATTTTTAGTTGTGTTACGAATAAAAATAATAAGATTGAAGAAAATATTATTGTACAGATTAAGTACTTATAAGATTGAAAAATATTTTAAAAACAAATAAAACAGAAAAATATATTTTGTTGGCTGTTAATAAAATATAAACTAAAAAATTAAGTTTATGGAAGTAGAAAAACATTAATAAATTTTAATGACATAAGGAAGATTAAGAGGAAGGGTAATTCAATCGTATGTAACAACAGAAACAAATACATTAAAAAAGAAAGAAAATAAATGGCATGAGAAAAGGGAAAAGAAGGTGAGAGACTCAATCAAAATAAAATATAACATCCTTGACAATATTTCTTTGATAATGGGTATTCATAAAAGTTCTCTTACTTTGACGGGAAGAAATATTCATACGATCTATCGCTATTTCAAAAATAGATTTTTTGTATAAGTTATTTTAATTTTTTTATATGAATTATTTTAAATTTTTTATATGAATTATTTAAATGGTATAAAAATAAAAGTTTAAACAAAATTAAATTTTTTATGTAGGTTAGAAGTTATAAACCAATATAATAAGTATATTTTTTATCGATTTTTATTTTAACCGATATAAAAAAATTATTTTGTATATTGGTTAATGTTTAAATTGATGTAGAAAATTTTACTTTTTATATCGGTTAATATATAAATCGATGTAGAAAGTGAGATATTTTACATCAATTAATGTCTGAACTGATGTAGAAATTCACTTTCTACATCAATTAAAGTATGAATCAATGTGAAAGTCACTTTTTACATCAGTTAAAATTTAAATTGATGTGAAAATATTTTTTAATGTTCAATTTGTTTGGATAAACTATCACATAATTTAATCACAATACTAGCATTTACAAGCAGATGATGCATATAGACAATACAACTAGAATCCATTTATTAAACTAAATATGTCATTATACATTAACAAATCTAAATACATTGAATATTTTACAAAGAAAATAACTTAAAGTTACATAAAATCAACTCAAAATGGCTATCTCTATCATATATTCCTCCCAACGTCTTGTAACATCATCAATGTCTTGTTCAATTAAAGGAATGAGATTTTGAAATATTTACAAAATGTTGGAACGAAATTAGAGAAAATACCATGTTATGAATTAAAATAAACTTACCAAATTGTGACAATTGCAATTACCTCGATCCAAGAATCAACTATAGAAGCTGAGACAATGCCAAACATATGTCTCATGGCATAACATTCATACTTAGTTCCTCCATCTTGTCTTTGACACTTCAAAAAAAAAAAATCAAATATAATTAGAGATGATAAAATGATAAAAAATATATTCATATCTATATTAAGTAATTAAACCATCTTTTTGTTTATTTATTTATTTTTAAAATAACTCTAAATAGTTGAAAAGACCAAGTTTCTTACGGCCTTTTCCTCCGTCGTTATCACCATTGATGACTTGCAATTGTGACGTTTACAAAGACGCTAGTTGTAATTAAGTAAAATTAATTATTATTTAAATTGATTTGAGCTTTATACTATTATTAAAATTAATTTTTTTTTCTTGGAAAAGGAAAATATTAATTTTTTAGTTTTGGAACAAACAAAGTCTTTCACGTGTCTTCATATATAACAAAGAATTGAATAATTTTTAATAAACTACTTACACATGGTATTATCCATAATTTTTTTTTAATATTTGTTGAATGTATTTCTTTTAATAGAAGATGACAATTCATTAGTCTATAATAAAATAAGAACCAAACTAATACTTGAGAATAAAAAAATGAATATGAATACAAATAGGATACAAAACATACACATCGATAATGTCTCATATGTCTTTCTTCGGTTTCTTTTAAGAAAAGCATAAAAAGACAACTACATTATGCTTTGGACAAATAATGATTAATTTCCAATGGATCCTACAAAATTTGGATGAAAATGAACCAAACCAAAAGTTTAATTTAAGATGTTAAATAAAACTTTTAAGTATTGACTTATAATTGAAAATAAGGATCTAAGTAACATTTTTGTCAGTTTCCAATCTACCCTAAATGTAACCATGTATGTCAGGTGTCTTGTTCCTAGATTTATGGATATGAATAGGAATAAAGAATCCATACAAGTCTAAGTTTCCTCTGTGTACGCATGCAATATAGGTACCTACTATTGTAATTAAATTTTAATTGTTAAAATTTGATCTTAATTAATTAAAGTAAGGTTTAAAAATTTACTTACATTAATCATAATTGTAGAACTAATACACATAGAAGATTGTTACCCACAATTAACTCCAAGATATCCTTCCTAATAATATAAATAGGGAGAATAATGAACTTCCTGATGATATTAGTAGGTTCCATAGTAAATTGCAAAAGTTGGTTGCCCATGTTAGCAATAATACCAAAAAGACGTTAAGTAGATCAATTTCAGGTTTCTTTTATTGGGATGGAAGATATTTTTTAGCACCAACAGTAATCTCCTCCCTAAGATCTTTCCTATGAACCTAAAATGAATTTAAAAAATATTTGGAAATATATATATATATATATATATATATATATATATATATATAGATTAGCAACGTAAAAATAATTTTAAAAATTATTTAATACCTTAGGTTAAGTTTGCAGCATAAATCTTCTTAACCATAAAATAAAATGATTAGGGACTTTTCCCATTTTATGAACATCTTTAGTAGGCACAGGAAGCATTTTCATCTTGAACCGGTTCAACCATCACCCTAACATTGTCATCATCAATTTCCTTATGATGGATGGTTGAATCCAAGTTATAGACTTTCCTAATAGTTACCAAGCGAAGTGGACCATCAACATATAACTCATAATCTTCCTCTCCTCTTGCTACATATTTCCTAATTAGAGCACAACTCCTCTTTGTGCTCATGCATTTAGGAGAAGAGGAAGGGCTCTGCTGTGCATGTGTTTAGGAAAGTCCCAATGATGCAAGCTTCTACCTGAACTCCTGTCTTAGCTTTTCTCGAAGTTGTTCCAAAGTTATTTCCTCATGGCCTCCAACTCATTCCTTAGCATGAGTCCTTTTGAGTCACGTGTACTGGAAGACAATCAATTTCCCAAATCTTTTTGACTCCAAAGTAAGATGTGGAAGCCATAATAGGATTTTTATCTTTGGAACTTGATAGGTGCATCGACCTAGCTACCACTATATCCCCAGTGTTTTACATGGTATTTTTATCATCTTAAGACTTTACATAAAATAAAAAATGATGGATATCATATCCGCTCCAACATATGACATCAAAATTTGGGCCATTTTCTAGCCACTCCAATGTATGAAAGGCATTATTCGAAGATTAAGAATGTTTGTTATGCTTATTCAACAACTATTCCTAGTTCATTTGAAAATTTCAAATTTGTTTCCCTTATAATGGTTTTGTGAGTAGGTAAGTAAGGTTGAACCTCATCCGTATTATTCAAAATATACAAATATGCTTAAATGATTTCTATCCGACCTATGCTTTTCACAGTTATGCCCCGTGTACTTTTTTACCTCCATGTTTTCCCTTGTGACGAGACTTAGGAAGTCCTACGGGTTCCACCTCTGATAAATACTCTGTACAAAACTCAATAGCATATTCTGCAATGTATATTTCAATCATAGATGCCTTAGAAAGGTGTGAATTCTTCACATACCCTCTTAATATTTTTCTATATTGTTCAATTGGATACATCCACCGTAGATAAATTGGACCACATAACTTGATCTCCCTCACTATATGAATAACTAAGTGAATCATAATGTTAAAAAATGTTGGAGGAAAGTACATCTCCAATTGGCACAATACAGTAAAAACTTCATTTTCCAACTTATCTAATTTTAGAGGGTCAATGACTTTGCTACATATGGCATTGAAAAATAAGCATAACCTAATTATGGTGTGTCTAACTTTTTTAGGCAAAATGTCACCAATAACCATTGAGAGTAACAATTGCATCATCACATGGTAATAATGAAATTTTAACTCAACTAACTTTATATATTTCATGGAGACAAGCCTTTTGAAATTTGAAGAATAATCTTGTGGCACTTTAACCCTCATGTAGGCACTCACATAAATTTATTTTCTCTTTCTTTTGACAATGTATGACATGTTGGAGGAAAATATGTCCGCTTACCTCCAGATTGTGGTGCTAACTACTATCGTATACCCATCTGAACCAAATCTAGTCGAGAATTCACACCATACTTTGTCTTGCCCTTTATATCGAGTGTTCCGATAACACTACCAGACACATATTTTTTTTTTACATGCATCACATCATCACATCAAATTCTTTGAAATATGTTGTATAATTATGCTATTTATCATATGAGTAATCAACAATAATTGGTAATTAAGTGAAAGTAACCTATCTCTTAAGTATTATGATATAAAACACTATTCTTAATTGTTTTAAGTCTTATGGTATAAAACATTAGGTCATGATCTATGAAATATTTCTAACTCTAGAATCACACCCTTATGAACATCTTTCAGAGAATTTTAACTAAATGACCCAAATATGCCAAGACCCTATACATAACCCCTTAAAATATCATCTTGGCTCCTGAAAATTGTTTAAAACATTGGATACTATAATTTTCTAAAACTAGGTATTTTTAAGGTTTTAAAATGTTCATACAATATTACTATTGAGGTATGAACAAAAGAATTCAAAAAAAAGAAGGAGAGATTGAATAAGATAGAGAAAATGGAAGGGGATAGGTTGATGTTTTGATCGTGACAATGAAGGTTATATGTTACATGAAAGAAGAGAGGGGCTGACCAAGAGAGGGACACTGTTGTTTGTGAGAGTTCGGGAGTTTAGAATGAGATATGTGGTTTCCCATAATGGGAATGACTAGTGTTATGTTCTAGGGACTGCGTAAGCTTCTTAAATTTATTGAGTTGGAGACCTTGAAGATGAAGACTGATCTTGGTGATTTAAAAAGAAGTATGTTGGAGGTTGACTTCACTTAGCCTTTAAGGAAAGAACTAAGCAAATGAAAGTAGTAAAGAAATAAAATGAAGATAGATAAGTAAAACAAATGTATAGGAAATAATTAAGACATATTTGGAATTCCCCAACACAATAAGAAGAATGCTTATTTAAATGGGAAGGAGGGTCATATTGACAAAGTACCTATGTTATTGTCATATGGGAAGAAGTCCACAGCTACTACAGTCATCATATAATTATATTTTAATCAAGGCATAAATTAAATGTAGGATATGAGTTCATACCTTAGTAACCATATTCATTCCCAAGTCCTTGATTAAGTGACCATGAGTTCATACCTTACATTACAACCTGAAATCTTCTAATTTAAATCTTTTTTTAGAGTTTGACTAACAAACTCATCTTAAAAATTTAGAGCCTTCCAAACCCATCTAAGGAAGATTCTCATTATGACCTTAATAGACTTAGTTATGGATTCCTTATGAATTAAAAATATTCTCTTGGCAATTTATCTAGAAAGGTTGAATCTAAGTTCATACTCCGTTGAGTCTAGAATTTTTATTATCCATGATAATTTTTATCATAATTAACTTAAGTTTCTTATTAAAATAGTTATACTTGGCCAAATTTTAATCATAATTAACTTAGTTATAGGTTTATTTTTACTTGTTATGATTTCTTTTATGTTCAAACTTTAAGTGACTTCTTCTTAGATTTAACTTAGGTCTCAATACTTTCATTAGATATCTAGTTTCCATTATCTTAGCATGATTTTAAGGTTCGAGCCTTAACGCTCTAGTTTCCATTATCTTAGCATGATTTTAAGGTTCGAGCCTTAACGCTCAAGACTTAAGGTTCTTCTTAGATCCTCAAATAGTCCCTTATGTTTAAGAATAGGTCATAAAGGTGCAAGTTTTAAGGTTCAAGGCTAGAGGTTTAAGATCTTGAACTTAGTCCTCATGATTTCAGCTATTTTAGTTTTAATCCACCTGTACTGTATTTTAAATAGCCAACCAACATTATTCCATCGAGGAGAATGGTCATAAGAAGAAATATTCAACAAGGATTCACAAAATATAAGACCAATTAGAGAATAATAAAATAAAAGAGTTGAAAAATCAATATAAAGAAAGTAAAGAGAAAATAGAGTCCTTACTTGTTTAGATCTTCTTCATGAACTTGGTTGAATGAGAATGATGAAATGGATTGTTCCAAGGTGCTAACAGTCTCGAATTCTGTTGATTAAAAGGAAAAAAATATAAGAAGAAAACCTCAACTTTTTTTGTTGATTATTCTTATTACTAGCATAAATAAATTAGAATGCAACAAACAAAATAAAAGGATATAACATTAATATGTTCTAAATTAGTAACTCTATATATGTTGACATCTTTGGGTCTACAAATGTGATAAAATTTGTTCTAAGTAGAATAATTAAATAATAGTATTAAATCTATCTGGCTTCAATTTTTTTATTATTTGAAAGTAAGATAATTTTATTTTATATTATCTTCTAACTAGGCTTCATACTATCTCCAATAAAGCAACCATGGGTGGTTTTGATCATGCTACCTTTATTCTTCTAACAGGTCCTAACATGATAATAATTTTTTAATACATAAGCTAATCCAAAGCTTTCAAAAGTTCATCATGATAATGAGCTTATGATAGCTTAATTTGAAACTTACAATATTTTATAAGAAATTCTATAAAGGTCAAGAACATAGTTAATTGTAATAAGGAAATACTAATTGAGGAAGTATCAGATAAGATTGAGAAGAATCTAATCCTTCTTAGTGCCATTGCTATAAATGACAAGCTCCAAGATGGGGTGAGTTAGAATAGAAATACATGTTTTACTTATAAAGAATTATTCATTGGAACAATACTGGAACTGATGCCTCTCATATTGTTTTCTAGTTTCTTGATTGCATTAACAAGCTTTCCCAAGCAAGAAATAAAATTTGGGTCTTGACTAGGGATAAATGCAAACTGCACTTGATATTGGGTATTATATTTTGATTATTCATTTTTTACTATTGCTTCACCATATGAATTACTTTTGAAGTTACGTGACATAAGTATTCAATTACCATTTTTCTTGTAGTTTGCTAAGACAACGAATGAAGATGATGATAATTCATTTGGGTAGTCCAAAAATTCAAGCACTAGAGAAAGATAGGGCAAGATGGCAGTTCCTAAGGTAAAATAATGGAATTTAGCCCTTAAATTGATTTGAGTTCAGAATTATATATTGTAATCGAGGAAGCTTTAATGGTACATTTGAGAGGATTTATTTAGCTTTAAAAGAGAAGAGTTTCTAGGCCGAAAATTTTATCCAATTAACTTTTTATGGGAACCAAATGTGGTATCATCCAATACTATAACATTTACATAACAATTTGGTATTACTTAAGTTACCTACAAGTTCACATGTACTTCTAATTTAATTATTGTTTAATATTTATAGTTTTCTGCAAACTTAAGGGAAGATAAGAAATATTTTTAATTGATCATCTTGATGCAACACCTATAACTACTGCCCAGACAAGTCATTTATATTCTGTTTTAACAAAGGACATTTTATTATTGAAGGCATAAATTTTGGTGCTGCTATGTACATAGAATGCAACTGAAAGACTTGTTCATAATTTAGTGCATTGGGAAATAGTAAAACATGAATAAAGAAGATAGCAAGATGTTCCTAAATTTGTTTATAATCTTGGTGGAAAAATGGGATGGGTTTGGTCCTTAGTAAATATGGTGATTTAGACTTATTTTAAATGAAAACAGAATAAAGCATAATTATCACACCATAAAAAATAGAATTGTTCATTGAAAATGAGAACCATAGGACCAACATGATGTGTAACCTAATGAAGTATTTTAGAGATCCTTTATCCATTCTAAGGGAAAGAATAATTACTTGAGAATCAAAACAAAGTAGGAACTCAAAATTATTAATTAAATATGACACCAAGATTATGCATTAGTGTGTTAACCTAGGACCAATTATTGCATCAGGATGAAGTATTATCATTGACTTCAATTTCCCTATAATGCAACCTGCTTCCTTCAATGGATTTTCCATGTTTCCATATTAAATGTAATGTGAAGAACTGAGAAGACCTTATCCCATTGAAATAACAATAACACACTGTCGCAACCGTAATTCCGACGAGACGACGAACTTACTAAAATTGGTTTATGACTTTTATTGGATAATGTGGAGTCGCCACCAAATTTTGTTTAAGGGAAAATACTTGGGAAAACCCTAACTTGAGGAAGAGATTCGAAGTTCGGGAGTCGGTTACGAATAGGGAAGGTGTTAGGCACCCTATTTGCCCGTTCCGAAGAACGGTACCCTTAAATCGAGTGTGTGATTTTTGAAAATCGTTGGATCCTTTTTATTAGAGTGAAAATAAATAACTTGATGGAGGTTAGCCTGACAGGACTTGATCCTGCTCCTATGTATTCCTCGGTGCAATGAGAAACTTAAGACTTACGTAGTTCTAGTTTTGAAGGCTCGACCTTCAGAGAAACTTGAAGAAGGAGTACTTGAAAATAAATGGTGCTCGAAGGCTTGACCTCTGGAACCGCTTGAAAGGAAATTTGGAAATGGCTAAAGTATTACGAAAATATTTTAAGGAGAATCCTTAGTCCACATATGCACAGGATCCAAGACAACTATGGCTGCACTGGGATCCATACGAATTCCTAAACCCCGAACAGCAGAAAAAGCTATCAGTTTGTGCTTAGGGTTCGTCGCGTGAGACTTAGAGATTCTAAAGTGGAGTTTTTGTTGAAATTATTTACAAGAGGATTCTTAGTCCACATATGCAGAGGGTCCAAGACAACTAGACTGCACTTGGGGCCCATATGAATTCCTAAACACTGAACAACAGAAAAAGCTACCAGTTCGTGCTTAGGGCCCATTGCGTGAGACCTAGAACCAAGAAATTTTCTTGAAGTTTATTTTAAAAGGGGTTCTTAGTCCACATATGCACAGGGTCCAAGACAACTACGGCTGCACTTGGAACCCATATGAATTCCTAAATATCGAACAACAGAAAAAGCTACTAGTTCGTGCTTAGGGTCCATTGCGTGAGACCTAGAACCAAAGAATTTTTCTAGAGGTTATTTGAAAGGGATTCTTAGTCCACATATGCACAGGGCCCAAGACAACTACGGCTGCACTTGGGACCTATACGAATTCCTAGACATCGAACAGAAAAAAAAGCTACTAGTTTGTGCCTAGGGTTCATTGCGTGAGACCTAGAACCAAAGAATTTTCCTTGAAAATGACGAGCTTAAGTAAAAAGGATTGGCTGATTTAAGCTAAAGAAATGAACTTGATTTTGAAAAACATTTGATTGGAATAGACTTGATTTGAAATGAAAAGAATTAGACTTGATATGGATTTGAAAGAGGTAGATGAATTAGTCATAAGAGGGTTGATTGGAAATTTTGGAAATTAATTGGAATTTTGGGAAATTGAGGGGCTTAGTTGCAAATTTGAAGAATTTTGAGGGTCTAATTGTAATTTTGGCGATTTCTGGGGCTGAAGTGAAATTATGGGAACTTGAGAGGCCTAACTGTAATTATTGAAAGCATAGGGGTCCGACTGTAATTTTGGGAAACCTGGGGGCCTCATTGTAATTACTGGAAATCTAGGAGCTAAATCTCAAATAAGGGGAAACGTAAGGGCTAAGTTATAAATTGGAGGAGTCTAGGGTCTTAATTGCAGAAAAAAAAGGGCAAGAGGGCTTTAATGGAAATTCTGATATTGCTTGCATCCCTGCCGCAATATTCACATGTGCATGCATGACCTTTCCTTTTTGTCCTTGTTAGTATTTGGAAGGCGGCCCATATTGATCTTGCAAGGAGGGGTTAGCAGAGACCTATGGCCTTCGGTTTTAGTGGCTCGTCTCGAGTAAGTCAAAGTAGCATTGGGATAGGATTGAGCCGTTTTTTATTTTTTAGATGCAAATTCATTGGTGGCCCCACATCTCTTTGTTCTGTATTTTTCACTGCATGGATCATGTTCGACGCCAAGAACCCGTGTGCATGTAGTAAAATCTCCTTCTCATGCAAGGTAGCGGGAATTCAGCTTGCAAGAGTTCACATTTGGGTTCACGGTAACTATTGAGTGGAGAAGGTCAACACTATTATTGGTGGGTGTCTTTGTGAATCTGTAACTAAATTATCCTGAAATGCATTTGCATCCACACTTGCTTTTGGATGAATTGAATTTCTAGACATAATGATCTGAATAAAATGGTTAAAAAACCAGTAATTAACCTCTGGTGGCGCTCGGAGAGGCATGGAAAACCATGAGAATTGGTTAAAAGGAAATCGGTATGTATTATAGCTGCTCTAACAGACTCCCCAAACCAACGTCCTAGAGAAATTGTAGAAGGAAGAGTACTCAGAATATCAAGTGCAACTGACAGTTGGCTATGATGCTCACATAGCAGACGAAACGAATTCCAAGTTTCCCAGGAGTCAACCAAAGTAACTGATTTTGCATCCATAGAGTCATCATCACGCTTCACTAATGGAATCCTAAGCCACAACTACATATTACTTAGGCCCTGTAAGATTTGATTTACATATCTAGCATAATTAGCACAAGAAGTTCCCTTGGGAGCAGGAAGCAGGCAGGCCTGTAAAGAGAGATGAGAAGCCCAAGCGTCATAACCGTAATTACGACGAGACGACGAACTCGCTAAATTTTGAAAATGAATTTTATGGATTGTGGAGCCGCCACCAAATTTTATTTTTAAAGGGAAAACATTTGGAAAAACCCTAACTTGAGGAAGAAAATCTAGGTTTGGGAGTCGGTTACGAGTAAGGAAGGTATTAGGCACCCTACTCGTCCGTTCCAAGGAACGGTACCCTTAAACTGAGTGTGTGATATTTTGAAAACTATTTGATCCCCTTTAAAATAAAATAGAAAATAAATAGGTTCATGAAAAATAGCCTGACAGGACTTGATCCTGCTCCTACGTATTCCCGGGTGCAATGGGAAACTCAAGGCTACGTAGTTCTGGTTAAGAGACTTGATCTCTTGAAGATTAGGAAAAGAACGAAGGATTAGCGTGGTTGCAAAATTCAAACCGTCATAAGCCGTGTTTGAATTTGCACGAATTAGAACACGTAACAGTAGAGAACGCTACTTGCCCGTATTAGAATCCGTTGCACAATCTGAGGAAAATTAAAAAAAAAAACAGACGTTTTTGGAAGAAGGAAGAATTTTAGAAAAACAGATGTGCTTGCATAATCCAAATCGTCGTAAGCCGTATTTGAATTAGCACGGATTAAAACACGTAACAGTAGAGAACGCTACTTGCCCGTATTAGAACCCGTTTGCACAATCTGGAGAAAATTAAAAACAGACGTTTTTGAAAAAGGAAGATTTTTAGAAAAACAGATGTGCTTGCATAATCCAAATCTTCGTAAGCCGTATTTGAAATAGCACGAATTAAAACACGTAACAGTAGAGAACGCTACTTGCCCGTATTAGAATCCGTTTGCACAATCTGAGGAAGATAATAAAAAACATATGTTTGAAAAAGGGAAGAATTTTAGAAAAATACAGACGTGCTTGCATAATCCAAATCGTTGTAAGCTGTATTCGAATTAGCACGAATTAAAACACGTAACAGTAGAGAACGCTACTTGCCCGTATTAGAATCCGTTTGCACAATCTGAGGAAGATAAAAAATAGATGTTTGAAAAAAAGGAAGAATTTTAGAAAAAAACAAACATGCTTGCATAATCCAAATCGTCGTAAGCCGTATTTGAATTAGCACGGATTAAAACACGTAACGGTAGAGAACACTACTCGTTCGCGTTAGAACCCGTTTTCATGAATTTCAGAAAATTTTAAAAAAACAAAGACGAATATAAACTCGAAAATCCGAGAAGAAGTAAGAAAATTAAGCGGAATAAAAGGTTGGACTGAACCTCCATTGATGTTCCTTGTTCAATTGTCTCCAATCCAGCTTAGGTCATAAGGTCCAGAGGTAAGAATTAAGTTTTTTAATCTTGATTCAAGCAAACACTTAACTCTTTAGGTTCAATGACTTAATCATGCATGACTTAAGCTAGACTTAGCATATAGGATGCATGCATATGGTCATGCACTCTTAGGAATTTTTTCAAAGGAGGACATACAAACACAAAAAAATAAGAAGGAAATACATATAGAAGGATCAACACATGAAAAATAATACCTAAACAAGGTTAAAAGAACAAGATCTACAAAAGAACTTCAAAGACACAAGAGATTTTGGTGCCCAAATTTGAATTCAAATCTCAAAATTTTTCAAAATTACTTTTCCAGAGATATAAAAAAATATAACTGATAAATTGAAATATATGAATCATAGGAATCAAACAAAACAAGTTTGATAAAAATCAGACCAGAAATGAGCAAGTTATGCACAAACCAAACAACATAGGTTCATTTGCACACTAAGACAAACATGTTTCAGTAATTCGGCCATAAAAACTTCATTTCTGATACAAATTAGACAAATAATACTATTTCAGAAACTAGAAAGAAAGACAAAGAGAACGCAACAAAAATCACAAAAATCTGAGATGTTTTGACTGACCAAAAATGAAAACGAAAAACAGAGACGAAGATGAACTCGAACATTTGGCGCCAAAATTTGAATGCAAACCTCAGAATTTTTCGAAAATATTTTTTGGTAGATATAAAAAATTAAAACCAGAAAATTGAAAGATATAGATCATAGGAATCAAACAAAATAAATTTGACAAAAATCAGACCAGAAATGAGCAAGGTATACACAAATCAAACAAGTTTGGTTCATTTGCGCATCAGGATGAACATCCTTCAGTAATCAGGTCATAGAGACTTCATTTCAGATCCAAATTAGACAACAAATATCATTCCAGAAACTAGAGAGAAAGGCAGAGATAACACAAATAAAATCACCAAAATCAGAGATTGGTTGACCGATCAAAAATGAAAACGAAAAATAGAGACGAAGATGAACTCGAAAATTTGGCGCCAAAATTTGAATGCAAACCTCAGAATTTTTCGAAAATATTTGTTGGTAGATCTAAAAACTTAAAACCAAAACATTGAAATATATAGATCATAGGAATCAAACAAAACAAATTTGACAAAAATCAGACCAGAAATGAGCAAGGTATGCACAAAAGAAACAAGTTAGGTTCATTTGCGCATCAGGATGAACATCCTTCAGTAATCAGGTCATAGAGACTTCATTTCAGATCCAATTTAGACAAACAATATCATTCCAGAAACTAGAGAGAAAGACAAAGAGAACGCAGCAAAAATCACTGAAATCGGAGATCAGTTGACTGATCAAAAATGAAAATGAAGACAGAGACGAAGATGAACTCGGAAATCCGAGAAGATGCAAGAAAATTAAACGAAATAGAAGCAAGATCTAACCTCCATTGATGTTATTCAATGCCACTTGATAGCATCTTGGAAGGTGATGAATAACTGGTTCCATGGAGACCAATAAGGTGCTCAATTAGATGTAGAATTCAAGAGTCTCTTTGGTGCTCCTCCTAGAAAAAAATCTAAAAGCCTCTCCTTCAATGACTCAAAGTGCTCCTCTCTCCCTCCTTAGAAATTTTGAATATTTTTTATAAAATCAAGAGTCCCCCTTAAACTAAATGAAAGTCCCTATTTATAGATAAAATTTCAAAAAAGGAAAGGGAAAAAAGAAAGGGAAAAATTTTCTAGAAGTAAAGAAGCTTCCCCCTTTTGTTTTCTAATTTTTCTCTTTTTTGTTTTCTTTTCATTATTTTCTTTATTTATATTTTTTTTCTTTTTCTATTCTTATTTTGTTATTTTTTCCTTTTTCTCTAACTAATTCTTAACCATCATTAACTAATCCAACTAACTTTCTAACTAAATTCTTAACTAAAAAATTATTTTTCTTTCTTTTTCTTCTGCTTTTCTTTCTTTTTTCTCTAACTAATTCTTAACCATCATTAACTAATCCAACTAACTTTCTAACTAAATTCTTAACCAAAAAATTATTTTTCTTTCTTTTTCTTTTTCTCTTTTTTTTTCTTTTTTCTCTAACTAATTTTTAACCATCATTAACTAATCCAACTAACTTCCTAACTAAATTCTTAACTAAAAATTTTTTTTCTTTCTTTTTATATTCTTTTTTTTCTTATTTTTTTATTTTAGACTAAAAAACAAAATGATTTATTTTGGGTTTTAAATTTATCCTCGGACATAATTCAGTGTTCACAGTTTGCCCCTCTTTACTCATTTTCTTACCAGATAATATAAGAAACAAGTTTCTAGATTATCACGATAGGAAATGAGTAAAGAAGTGAACAAATTATGTCCAAGGTAAAAGATAAAAATTGGCATGGGTGCGAGCCTTATTGGGAGGTCTTGAACATGTCCGGGAATTGAATGATGCTTCCGAGGTACCAGAAAAGTTTCGGGCGTGACCGAAAACTTAGGAATGCCTGCCCTAACAAATTGGAGGATGGTAGTTCAAATGTGGAAATTTTGCATAAGTTTTGCAAACCTTATGTAATGAGTTGGCGGGCTTAAATATGCAGGGCTTGATACGGTATGCCAAAATGCAGAAAATTAAAATGCAGTGCCTGATATGATAGGCTGGACAGAAATTAAAACATGCGGAACCTTATGTGATATGCCAGAATGTAGGAAATTAAAATGCAGTGCATGATGTGATAGACTGCACAGGAATTTAAACATGAAGGGCCTGATGTGATAGGCCAGAATGCACGAAACTAAAATGCAGCGCCTGATGTGATAGGCTTTGAGCAGAAATTTAAACATGAGGGGCCTGATGTGATAGGCCAAAATGCAGGAAACTAAAATGCAGCGCCTGATGTGATAGGCTTTGAACAGGAACTTAAACATGAAGGGCCAGATGTGATAGGCCAAAATGCGGGAAACTAAAATGCAGCGCCTGATCTGATAGGCTTTGAGCAGAAATTTAAACATGAGGGGCCTGATGTGATAGGCCAAAATGCAGGAAACTAAAATTCAGCGCTTGATGTGATAGGCTTTGAGCAGAAATTTAAACATGAGGGGCCTGATGTTATAGGCCAAAATGCAGGAAACTAAAATGCAGCGCCTGATGTGATAGGCTTTGAACAGAAATTTAAACATGAGGGGCCTGATGTGATAGGCCAGAATGCAGAAAATAAAATGCAGCGCCTGATGTGATAGGCTGAAGAGAAATTTAAACATGAGGGGCCTGATGTGATAGGCCAAAATGCAGGAAAGTAAAATGCAGCGCCTGATGTGATAGGCCAAAATGTAGGAAATTAAAATGCAGCGCCTAATGTGATAGGCTTTGAGCAGTAATTTAAACATGAGGGGCCTGATGTGATAGGCCAAAATGCAGAAAATTAAAATGCAGCGCCTGATGTGATAGGCTTTGAGCAAAAATTTAAACATAAGGGGCCTGATGTGATAGGCCAGAATGCAGAAAGTAAAATGCAGTGCCTGATGTGATAGGCTTTGAGAAGAAATTTAAACATGAGGGGCCTGATGTGATAGGCTAGAATGCAGAAGGTAAAATGCAGCGCCTGATGTGATAGGCTTTGAGCAAAAATTTAAACATGAGGGGCCTGATGTGATAGGCAAAAATGCTGGAAATTAAAATGCAGTGCCTGATGTGGTAGGCTTTGAGCAAAAATTTAAACATGAGGGGCCTAATGTGATAGGCCATAATGCAGAAAGTAAAATGCAGCGCCTGATGTGATAGGCTTTGAGCAAAATTTTAAACATGAGGGGCCTGATGTGATAGGCAAAAATGCAGGAAATTAAAATGCAGCGCTTGATGTGATAGGCTTTGAGCAAAAATTTAAACATGAGGGGCCTGATGTGATAGTCCAAAATGCAGAAAGTAAAATGCAGCGCCTGATGTGATAGGCTTTGAGCAGAAATTTAAACATGAGGGGCCTGATGTGATAGGCCACAATGCAGGAAATTAAAATGCAGCGCCTGATGTGATACGCTTTGAGCAAAATTTTAAACATGAGGGGCCTGATGTTATAGGCCAGAATGCAGAAAGTAAAATGCAGCGCCTGATGTGATAGGCTGAACAGAAATTTAAACATGAGGGGCCTGATGTGATAGGCCAGAATGCAGGAAACTAAAATGCAGCGCCTGATGTGATAGGCTTTGAGCAGAAATTTAAACATGAGGGGCCTGATGTGATAGGCTAAAATGCAGAAAATAAAATGCAGTGCCTGATGTGATAGGCTGAACAGAAATTTAAACATGAGGGGCCTGATGTGATAGGCCAGAATGCAGGAAACTAAAATGCAGCGCCTGATGTGATAGGCTTTGAGCAGAAATTTAAAAATGAGGGGCCTGATGTGATAGGCTAGAATGTAGATAGGAAAATGCAGCGCCTGATGTGATAGGCTTTGAGCAGAAATTTAAACATGAGGTGCCTGATGTGATAGGCCAGAATGCAGAAAATAAAATGCAGCGACTGATGTGATAGGCTGAAGAGAAATTTAAACATGAGAGGCCTGATGTGATACGCCAAAATGCAGGAAAGTAAAATGCAGCGCCTGATGTGATAGGCCAAAATGTAGGAAAGTAAAATGCAGCGCCTGATGTGATAGGCTTTGAGCAGAAATTTAAACATGAGGGGCCTGATGTGATAGGCCAAAATGCAGAAAATTAAAATGCAGCGCCTACTGTGATAGGCTTTGAGCAAAAATTTAAACATGAGGGGCCTGATGTGATAGGCCAGAATGCAGAAAGTAAAATGCAGTGCCTGATGTGATAGGCTTTGAGAAGAAATTTAAACATGAGGGGCCTGATGTGATAGGCTAGAATGCAGAAAGTAAAATGCAGCGCCTGATATGATAGGGTTTGAGCAAAAATTTAAACATGAGGGGCCTGATGTGATAGGCCAAAATGCAGGAAATTAAAATGCAGTGCCTGATGTGATAGGCTTTGAGCAAAAATTTAAACATGAGGGGCCTAATGTGATAGGCCAGAATGCAGAAAGTAAAATGGAGCGCCTGATGTGATAGGCTTTGAGCAAAAATTTAAACATGAGGGGCCTGATGTGATTGGCCAAAATGCAGGAAATTAAAATGCAGCGCCTGATGTGATAGGCTTTGAGCAAAAATTTAAACATGAGGGGCCTGATGTGATAGTCCAAAATGCAGAAAGTAAAATGCAGCGCCTGATGTGATAGGCTTTGAGAAGAAATTTAAACATGAGGGGCCTGATGTGATAGGCCAAAATGCAGGAAATTAAAATGCAGTGCCTGATGTGATAGGCTTTGAGGAAAATTTTAAACATGAAGGGCCTGATGTGATAGGCCAGAATGCAGAAAGTAAAATGCAGCGCCTGATGTGATAGGCTGAAGGAAATTTAAACATGAGGGGCCTGATGTGATAGGCCAGAATGCAGGAAACTAAAATGCAGCGCCTGATGTCATAGGCTTTGAGCAGAAATTTAAACATGAGGGGCCTGATGTGATAGGCTAGAATGCAGAAAATAAAATGCAGCGCCTGATGTGATAGGCTTTGAGCAGAAATTTAAACATGAGGGGCCTGATGTGATAGGCTAGAATGCAGAAAGTAAAATGCAGTGCTTGATGTGATAGGCTTTGAGCAGAAATTTAAACATGAGGGGCCTGATGTGATAGGCCAAAATGCAGGAAATGAAAATGCAGCGCCTGATGTGATAGGCTTTGAGCAAAAATTTAAACATGAGGGGCCTTGTGTGATAGGCCTGAATGCAGAAAGTAAAATGCAGTGCCTGATGGGATAGGCTGAACACAAATTTAAACATGAGGGGCCTGATGTGATAGGGTAGAATGCAGAAAAGAAAATGCAGCGCCTGATGTGATAGGCTGAACAGAAATTTAAACATGAGGGGCCTGATGTGATAGGCCAGAATGCAGGAAACTAAAATGCAGCGCCTGATGTGATAGGCTTTGAGCAGAAATTTAAACATGAGGGGCCTGATGTGATAGGTTAGAATGCAGACAGTAAAATGCAGCGCCTGATGTGATAGGCTTTGAGCAGAAATTTAAACATGAGGGGCCTGATGTGATAGGCCAGAATGCAGAAAGTAAAATGCAGCGCCTGATGTGATAGGCTTTGAGCAAAAATTTAAACATGAGGGCCTGATGTGATAGGCCAAAATGCAGGAAATTAAAATGCAGCGCCTGATGTGATAGGCTTTGAGAAAAAATTTAAACATGAGGGGCCTGACGTGATAGGCCAAAATGCAGAAAGTAAAATGCAGTGCCTGATGTGATAGGCTTTGAGCAGAAATTTAAACATCAGGGGCCTGATGTGATAGGCCAAAATGCAGGAAATGAAAATGCAGCGCCTGATGTGATAGGCTTTGAGTAGAAATTTAAACATGAGGGGCCTTTTGTGATAGGCCTGAATGCAGAAAGTAAAATGCAGTGCCTGATGTGATAGGCTGAACACAAATTTAAACATGAGGGGCCTGATGTGATAGGCTAGAATGCAGAAATTAAAATGCAGCGCCTAATGTGATAGGCTTTGAGCAAAAATTTAAACATGAGGGGCCTGATGTGATAGGGCAGAATGCAGAAAGTAAAATGCAGCGCCTGATGTGATAGACTGAACAGAAATTTAAACATGAGGGGCCTGATGTGATAGGCCAGAATGCAGGAAACAAAAATGCAGCGCCTGATGTGATAGGCTTTGAGCAGAAATTTAAACATGAGGGGCGTGATGTGATAGGCTAGAATGCAGAAAGTAAAATGTAGCGCCTGATGTGATAGGCTTTGAGCAGAAATTTAAACATGAGGGGCCTCATGTGATAGGCCAAAATGCAGGAAATTAAAATGCAGCGCCTGATGTGATAGGCTTTGAGAAAAAAATGTAAACATGAGGGGCCTGATGTGATAGGCCAGAATGCAGAAAGTAAAATGCAGCGCCTGATGTGATAGACTGAACAGAAATTTAAACATGAGGGGCTTGATGTGATAGGCCAGAATGCAGGAAACAAAAATGCAGCGCCTGATGTGATAGGCTTTGAGCAGAAATTTAAACATGAGGGGCGTGATGTGATAGGCTAGAATGCAGAAAGTAAAATGTAGCGCCTGATGTGATAGGCTTTGAGCAGAAATTTAAACATGAGGGGCCTGATGTGATAGGCCAAAATGCAGGAAATTAAAATGCAGCGCCTGATGTGATAGGCTTTGAGCAAAAATTTAAACATGAGGGGCCTGATGTGATAGGCCAGAATGCAGAAAGTAAAATGCAGCGCCTGATGTGATAGGCTGAACAGAAATTTAAACATGAGGGGCCTGATGTGATAGGCCAGAATGCAGGAAACAAAAATGCAGCGCCTGATGTGATAGGCTTTGAGCAGAAATTTAAACATGAGGGGCGTGATGTGATAGGCTAGAATGCAGAAAGTAAAATGTAGCGCCTGATGTGATAGGCTTTGAGAAGAAATTTAAACATGAGGGGCCCGATGTGATAGGCCAAAATGCAGGAAATTAAAATGCAGCGCCTGATGTGATAGGCTTTGAGCAAAAATTTAAACATGAGGGGCCTTATGTGATAGGCCTGAATGAAGAAAGTAAAATGTCGTGCCTGATGTGATAGGCTGAACACAAATTTAAACATGAGGGGCCTGATGTGATAGGCTAGAATGCAGAAAATAAGATGCAGCACCTGATGTGATAGGCTGAACAGAAATTTAAACTTGAGGGGCCTGATGTGATAGGCTAGAATGCAGGAAACTAAAATGCAGCGCCTGATGTGATAGGCTAGAATGCAGAAAGTAAAATGCAGCGCCTGATGTGATAGGCTTTGAGCAGAAATTTAAACATGAGGGCCTGATGTGATAGGCCAGAATGCAGAAAGTAAAATGCAGCGCCTGATGTGATAGGCTTTGAGCAAAAATTTAAACATGAGGGGCCTGATGTGATAGGCCAAAATGCAGAAAGTAAAATGCAGTGCCTGATGTGATAGGCTTTGAGCAGAAATTTAAACATCAGGGGCCTGATGTGATAGGCCAAAATGCAGGAAATGAAAATGTAGCGCCTGATGTGATAGGCTTTGAGCAAAAATTTAAACATGAGGGGCCTTTTGTGATAGGCCTGAATGCAGAAAGTAAAATGCAGTGCCTGATGTGATAGGCTGAACACAAATTTAAACATGAGGGGCCTGATGTGATAGGCTAGAATGCAGAAATTAAAATGCAGCGCCTAATGTGATAGGCTTTGAGCAAAAATTTAAACATGAGGGGCCTGATGTGATAGGCCAGAATGCAGAAAGTAAAATGCAGCGCCTGATGTGATAGACTGAACAGAAATTTAAACATGAGGGGCCTGATGTGATAGGCCAGAATGCAGGAAACAAAAATGCAGCGCCTGATGTGATAGGCTTTGAGCAGAAATTTAAACATGAGGGGCGTGATGTGATAGGCTAGAATGTAGAAAGTAAAATGTAGCGCCTGATGTGATAGGCTTTGAGCAGAAATTTAAACATGAGGGGCCTGATGTGATAGGCCAAAATGCAGGAAATTAAAATGCAGCGCCTGATGTGATAGGCTTTGAGCAAAAATGTAAACATGAGGGGCCTGATGTGATAGGCCAGAATGCAGAAAGTAAAATGCAGCGCCTGATGTGATAGACTGAACAGAAATTTAAACATGAGGGGCTTGATGTGATAGGCCAGAATGCAGGAAACAAAAATGCAGCGCCTGATGTGATAGGCTTTGAGCAGAAATTTAAACATGAGGGGCGTGATGTGATAGGCTAGAATGCAGAAAGTAAAATGTAGCGCCTGATGTGATAGGCTTTGAGCAGAAATTTAAACATGAGGGGCCTGATCTGATAGGCCAAAATGCAGGAAATTAAAATGCAGCGCCTGATGTGATAGGCTTTGAGCAAAAATTTAAACATGAGGGGCCTGATGTGATAGGCCAGAATGCAGAAAGTAAAATGCAGCGCCTGATGTGATAGGCTGAACAGAAATTTAAACATGAGGGGCCTGATGTGATAGGCCAGAATGCAGGAAACAAAAATGCAGCGCCTGATGTGATAGGCTTTGAGCAGAAATTTAAACATGAGGGACGTGATGTGATAGGCTAGAATGCAGAAAGTAAAATGTAGCGCCTGATGTGATAGGCTTTGAGAAGAAATTTAAACATGAGGGGCCCGATGTGATAGGCCAAAATGCAGGAAATTAAAATGCAGCGCCTGATGTGATAGGCTTTGAGCAAAAATTTAAACATGAGGGGCCTTATGTGATAGGCCTGAATGAAGAAAGTAAAATATCGTGCCTGATGTGATAGGCTGAACACAAATTTAAACATGAGGGGCCTGATGTGATAGGCTAGAATGCAGAAAATAAGATGCAGCACCTGATGTGATAGGCTGAACAGAAATTTAAACTTGAGGGGCCTGATGTGATAGGCTAGAATGTAGGAAACTAAAATGCAGCGCCTGATGTCATAGGCTTTGAGCAGAAATTTAAACATGAGGGGCCTGATGTGATAGGCTAGAATGCAGAAAATAAAATGCAGCGCCTGATGTGATAGGCTTTGAGCAGAAATTTAAACATGAGGGGCCTGATGTGATAGGCTAGAATGCAGAAAGTAAAATGCAGCGCTTGATGTGATAGGCTTTGAGCAGAAATTTAAACATGAGGGGCCTGATGTGATAGGCCAAAATGCAGGAAATGAAAATGCAGCGCCTGATGTGATAGGCTTTGAGCAAAAATTTAAACATGAGGGGCCTTGTGTGATAGGCCTGAATGCAGAAAGTAAAATGCAGTGCCTGATGGGATAGGCTGAACACAAATTTAAACATGAGGGGCCTGATGTGATAGGGTAGAATGCAGAAAAGAAAATGCAGCGCCTGATGTGATAGGCTGAACAGAAATTTAAACATGAGGGGCCTGATGTGATAGGCCAGAATGCAGGAAACTAAAATGCAGCGCCTGATGTGATAGGCTTTGAGCAGAAATTTAAACATGAGGGGCCTGATGTGATAGGTTAGAATGCAGACAGTAAAATGCAGCGCCTGATGTGATAGGCTTTGAGCAGAAATTTAAACATGAGGGGCCTGATGTGATAGGCCAGAATGCAGAAAGTAAAATGCAGCGCCTGATGTGATAGGCTTTGAGCAAAAATTTAAACATGAGGGCCTGATGTGATAGGCCAAAATGCAGGAAATTAAAATGCAGCGCCTGATGTGATAGGCTTTGAGAAAAAATTTAAACATGAGGGGCCTGACGTGATAGGCCAAAATGCAGAAAGTAAAATGCAGTGCCTGAAGTGATAGGCTTTGAGCAGAAATTTAAACATCAGGGGCCTGATGTGATAGGCCAAAATGCAGGAAATGAAAATGCAGCGCCTGATGTGATAGGCTTTGAGCAGAAATTTAAACATGAGGGGCCTTTTGTGATAGGCCTGAATGCAGAAAGTAAAATGCAGTGCCTGATGTGATAGGCTGAACACAAATTTAAACATGAGGGGCCTGATGTGATAGGCTAGAATGCAGAAATTAAAATGCAGCGCCTAATGTGATAGGCTTTGAGCAAAAATTTAAACATGAGGGGCCTGATGTGATAGGGCAGAATGCAGAAAGTAAAATGCAGCGCCTGATGTGATAGACTGAACAGAAATTTAAACATGAGGGGCCTGATGTGATAGGCCAGAATGCAGGAAACAAAAATGCAGCGCCTGATGTGATAGGCTTTGAGCAGAAATTTAAACATGAGGGGCGTGATGTGATAGGCTAGAATGCAGAAAGTAAAATGTAGCGCCTGATGTGATAGGCTTTGAGCAGAAATTTAAACATGAGGGGCCTGATGTGATAGGCCAAAATGCAGGAAATTAAAATGCAGCGCCTGATGTGATAGGCTTTGAGAAAAAAATGTAAACATGAGGGGCCTGATGTGATAGGCCAGAATGCAGAAAGTAAAATGCAGCGCCTGATGTGATAGACTGAACAGAAATTTAAACATGAGGGGCTTGATGTGATAGGCCAGAATGCAGGAAACAAAAATGCAGCGCCTGATGTGATAGGCTTTGAGCAGAAATTTAAACATGAGGGGCGTGATGTGATAGGCTAGAATGCAGAAAGTAAAATGTAGCGCCTGATGTGATAGGCTTTGAGCAGAAATTTAAACATGAGGGGCCTGATGTGATAGGCCAAAATGCAGGAAATTAAAATGCAGCGCCTGATGTGATAGGCTTTGAGCAAAAATTTAAACATGAGGGGCTTGATGTGATAGGCCAGAATGCAGAAAGTAAAATGCAGCGCCTGATGTGATAGGCTGAACAGAAATTTAAACATGAGGGGCCTGATGTGATAGGCCAGAATGCAGGAAACAAAAATGCAGCGCCTGATGTGATAGGCTTTGAGCAGCAATTTAAACATGAGGGGCGTGATGTGATAGGCTAGAATGCAGAAAGTAAAATGTAGCGCCTGATGTGATAGGCTTTGAGAAGAAATTTAAACATTAGGGGCCCGATGTGATAGGCCAAAATGCAGGAAATTAAAATGCAGCGCCTGATGTGATAGGCTTTGAGCAAAAATTTAAACATGAGGGGCCTTATGTGATAGGCCTGAATGAAGAAAGTAAAATGTCGTGCCTGATGTGATAGGCTGAACACAAATTTAAACATGAGGGGCCTGATGTGATAGGCTAGAATGCAGAAAATAAGATGCAGCACCTGATGTGATAGGCTGAACAGAAATTTAAACTTGAGGGGCCTGATGTGATAGGCTAGAATGCAGGAAACTAAAATGCAGCGCCTGATGTGATAGGCTAGAATGCAGAAAGTAAAATGCAGCGCCTGATGTGATAGGCTTTGAGCAGAAATTTAAACATGAGGGCCTGATGTGATAGGCCAGAATGCAGAAAGTAAAATGCAGCGCCTGATGTGATAGGCTTTGAGCAAAAATTTAAACATGAGGGGCCTGATGTGATAGGCCAAAATGCAGAAAGTAAAATGCAGTGCCTGATGTGATAGGCTTTGAGCAGAAATTTAAACATCAGGGGCCTGATGTGATAGGCCAAAATGCAGGAAATGAAAATGCAGCGCCTGATGTGATAGGCTTTGAGCAAAAATTTAAACATGAGGGGCCTTTTGTGATAGGCCTGAATGCAGAAAGTAAAATGCAGTGCCTGATGTGATAGGCTGAACACAAATTTAAACATGAGGGGCCTGATGTGATAGGCTAGAATGCAGAAATTAAAATGCAGCGCCTAATGTGATAGGCTTTGAGCAAAAATTTAAACATGAGGGGCCTGATGTGATAGGCCAGAATGCAGAAAGTAAAATGCAGCGCCTGATGTGAGAGACTGAACAGAAATTTAAACATGAGGGGCCTCATGTGATAGGCCAGAATGCAGGAAACAAAAATGCAGCGCCTGATGTGATAGGCTTTGAGCAGAAATTTAAACATGAGGGGCGTGATGTGATAGGCTAGAATGCAGAAAGTAAAATGTAGCGCCTGATGTGATAGGCTTTGAGCAGAAATTTAAACATGAGGGGCCTGATGTGATAGGCCAAAATGCAGGAAATTAAAATGCAGCGCCTGATGTGATAGGCTTTGAGCAAAAATGTAAACATGAGGGGCCTGATGTGATAGGCCAGAATGCAGAAAGTAAAATGCAGCGCCTGATGTGATAGACTGAACAGAAATTTAAACATGAGGGGCTTGATGTGATAGGCCAGAATGCAGGAAACAAAAATGCAGCGCCTGATGTGATAGGCTTTGAGCAGAAATTTAAACATGAGGGGCGTGATGTGATAGGCTAGAATGCAGAAAGTAAAATGTAGCGCCTGATGTGATAGGCTTTGAGCAGAAATTTAAACATGAGGGGCCTGATCTGATAGGCCAAAATGCAGGAAATTAAAATGCAGCGCCTGATGTGATAGGCTTTGAGCAAAAATTTAAACATGAGGGGCCTGATGTGATAGGCCAGAATGCAGAAAGTAAAATGCAGCGCCTGATGTGATAGGCTGAACAGAAATTTAAACATGAGGGGCCTGATGTGATAGGCCAGAATGCAGGAAACAAAAATGCAGCGCCTGATGTGATAGGCTTTGAGCAGAAATTTAAACATGAGGGGCGTGATGTGATAGGCTAGAATGCAGAAAGTAAAATGTAGCGCCTGATGTGATAGGCTTTGAGAAGAAATTTAAACATGAGGGGCCCGATGTGATAGGCCAAAATGCAGGAAATTAAAATGCAGCGCCTGATGTGATAGGCTTTGAGCAAAAATTTAAACATGAGGGGCCTTATGTGATAGGCCTGAATGAAGAAAGTAAAATATCGTGCCTGATGTGATAGGCTGAACACAAATTTAAACATGAGGGGCCTGATGTGATAGGCTAGAATGCAGAAAATAAGATGCAGCACCTGATGTGATAGGCTGAACAGAAATTTAAACTTGAGGGGCCTGATGTGATAGGCTAGAATGCAGGAAACTAAAATGCAGCGCCTGATGTGATAGGCTAGAATGCAGAAAGTAAAATGCAGCGCCTGATGTGATAGGCTTTGAGCAGAAATTTAAACATGAGGGCCTGATGTGATAGGCCAGAATGCAGAAAGTAAAATGCAGCGCCTGATGTGATAGGCTTTGAGCAAAAATTTAAACATGAGGGGCCTGATGTGATAGGCCAAAATGCAGAAAGAAAAATGCAGTGCCTGATGTGATAGGCTTTGAGCAGAAATTTAAACATCAGGGGCCTGATGTGATAGGCCAAAATGCAGGAAATGAAAATGCAGCGCCTGATGTGATAGGCTTTGAGCAAAAATTTAAACATGAGGGGCCTTTTGTGATAGGCCTGAATGCAGAAAGTAAAATGCAGTGCCTGATGTGATAGGCTGAACACAAATTTAAACATGAGGGGCCTGATGTGATAGGCTAGAATGCAGAAATTAAAATGCAGCGCCTAATGTGATAGGCTTTGAGCAAAAATTTAAACATGAGGGGCCTGATGTGATAGGCCAGAATGCAGAAAGTAAAATGCAGCGCCTGATGTGATAGACTGAACAGAAATTTAAACATGAGGGGCCTGATGTGATAGGCCAGAATGCAGGAAACAAAAATGCAGCGCCTGATGTGATAGGCTTTGAGCAGAAATTTAAACATGAGGGGCGTGATGTGATAGGCTAGAATGCAGAAAGTAAAATGTAGCGCCTGATGTGATAGGCTTTGAGCAGAAATTTAAACATGAGGGGCCTGATGTGATAGGCCAAAATGCAGGAAATTAAAATGCAGCGCCTGATGTGATAGGCTTTGAGCAAAAATGTAAACATGAGGGGCCTGATGTGATAGGCCAGAATGCAGAAAGTAAAATGCAGCGCCTGATGTGATAGACTGAACAGAAATTTAAACATGAGGGGCTTGATGTGATAGGCCAGAATGCAGGAAACAAAAATGCAGCGCCTGATGTGATAGGCTTTGAGCAGAAATTTAAACATGAGGGGCGTGATGTGATAGGCTAGAATGCAGAAAGTAAAATGTAGCGCCTGATGTGATAGGCTTTGAGCAGAAATTTAAACATGAGGGGCCTGATGTGATAGGCCAAAATGCAGGAAATTAAAATGCAGCGCCTGATGTGATAGGCTTTGAGCAAAAATTTAAACATGAGGGGCCTGATGTGATAGGCCAGAATGCAGAAAGTAAAATGCAGCGCCTGATGTGATAGGCTGAACAGAAATTTAAACATGAGGGGCCTGATGTGATAGGCCAGAATGCAGGAAACAAAAATGCAGCGCCTGATGTGATAGGCTTTGAGCAGAAATTTAAACATGAGGGGCGTGATGTGATAGGCTAGAATGCAGAAAGTAAAATGTAGCGCCTGATGTGATAGGCTTTGAGAAGAAATTTAAACATGAGGGGCCCGATGTGATAGGCCAAAATGCAGGAAATTAAAATGCAGCGCCTGATGTGATAGGCTTTGAGCAAAAATTTAAACATGAGGGGCCTTATGTGATAGGCCTGAATGAAGAAAGTAAAATGTCGTGCCTGATGTGATAGGCTGAACACAAATTTAAACATGAGGGGCCTGATGTGATAGGCTAGAATGCAGAAAATAAGATGCAGCACCTGATGTGATAGGCTGAACAGAAATTTAAACTTGAGGGGCCTGATGTGATAGGCTAGAATGCAGGAAACTAAAATGCAGCGCCTGATGTGATAGGCTAGAATGCAGAAAGTAAAATGCAGCGCCTGATGTGATAGGCTTTGAGCAGAAATTTAAACATGAGGGGCCTGATGGGATAGGCCAGAATGCAGAAAGTAAAATGCAGCGCCTGATGTGATAGGCTGAACAGAAATTTAAACATGAGGGGCCTGATGTGATAGGCCAGAATGCAGGAAACAAAAATGCAGCGCCTGATGTGATAGGCTTTGAGCAGAAATTTAAACATGAGGGGCGTGATGTGATAGGCTAGAATGCAGAAAGTAAAATGTAGCGCCTGATGTGATAGGCTTTGAGAAGAAATTTAAACATGAGGGGCCCGATGTGATAGGCCAAAATGCAGGAAATTAAAATGCAGCGCCTGATGTGATAGGCTTTGAGCAAAAATTTAAACATGAGGGGCCTTATGTGATAGGCCTGAATGAAGAAAGTAAAATATCGTGCCTGATGTGATAGGCTGAACACAAATTTAAACATGAGGGGCCTGATGTGATAGGCTAGAATGCAGAAAATAAGATGCAGCACCTGATGTGATAGGCTGAACAGAAATTTAAACTTGAGGGGCCTGATGTGATAGGCTAGAATGCAGGAAACTAAAATGCAGCGCCTGATGTGATAGGCTAGAATGCAGAAAGTAAAATGCAGCGCCTGATGTGATAGGCTTTGAGCAGAAATTTAAACATGAGGGCCGGATGTGATAGGCCAGAATGCAGAAAGTAAAATGCAGCGCCTGATGTGATAGGCTTTGAGCAAAAATTTAAACATGAGGGGCCTGATGTGATAGGCCAAAATGCAGAAAGAAAAATGCAGTGCCTGATGTGATAGGCTTTGAGCAGAAATTTAAACATCAGGGGCCTGATGTGATAGGCCAAAATGCAGGAAATGAAAATGCAGCGCCTGATGTGATAGGCTTTGAGCAAAAATTTAAACATGAGGGGCCTTTTGTGATAGGCCTGAATGCAGAAAGTAAAATGCAGTGCCTGATGTGATAGGCTGAACACAAATTTAAACATGAGGGGCCTGATGTGATAGGCTAGAATGCAGAAATTAAAATGCAGCGCCTAATGTGATAGGCTTTGAGCAAAAATTTAAACATGAGGGGCCTGATGTGATAGGCCAGAATGCAGAAAGTAAAATGCAGCGCCTGATGTGATAGACTGAACAGAAATTTAAACATGAGGGGCCTGATGTGATAGGCCAGAATGCAGGAAACAAAAATGCAGCGCCTGATGTGATAGGCTTTGAGCAGAAATTTAAACATGAGGGGCGTGATGTGATAGGCTAGAATGCAGAAAGTAAAATGTAGCGCCTGATGTGATAGGCTTTGAGCAGAAATTTAAACATGAGGGGCCTGATGTGATAGGCCAAAATGCAGGAAATTAAAATGCAGCGCCTGATGTGATAGGCTTTGAGCAAAAATGTAAACATGAGGGGCCTGATGTGATAGGCCAGAATGCAGAAAGTAAAATGCAGCGCCTGATGTGATAGACTGAACAGAAATTTAAACATGAGGGGCTTGATGTGATAGGCCAGAATGCAGGAAACAAAAATGCAGCGCCTGATGTGATAGGCTTTGAGCAGAAATTTAAACATGAGGGGCGTGATGTGATAGGCTAGAATGCAGAAAGTAAAATGTAGCGCCTGATGTGATAGGCTTTGAGCAGAAATTTAAACATGAGGGGCCTGATGTGATAGGCCAAAATGCAGGAAATTAAAATGCAGCGCCTGATGTGATAGGCTTTGAGCAAAAATTTAAACATGAGGGGCCTGATGTGATAGGCCAGAATGCAGAAAGTAAAATGCAGCGCCTGATGTGATAGGCTGAACAGAAATTTAAACATGAGGGGCCTGATGTGATAGGCCAGAATGCAGGAAACAAAAATGCAGCGCCTGATGTGATAGGCTTTGAGCAGAAATTTAAACATGAGGGGCGTGATGTGATAGGCTAGAATGCAGAAAGTAAAATGTAGCGCCTGATGTGATAGGCTTTGAGAAGAAATTTAAACATGAGGGGCCCGATGTGATAGGCCAAAATGCAGGAAATTAAAATGCAGCGCCTGATGTGATAGGCTTTGAGCAAAAATTTAAACATGAGGGGCCTTATGTGATAGGCCTGAATGAAGAAAGTAAAATGTCGTGCCTGATGTGATAGGCTGAACACAAATTTAAACATGAGGGGCCTGATGTGATAGGCTAGAATGCAGAAAATAAGATGCAGCACCTGATGTGATAGGCTGAACAGAAATTTAAACTTGAGGGGCCTGATGTGATAGGCTAGAATGCAGGAAACTAAAATGCAGCGCCTGATGTGATAGGCTAGAATGCAGAAAGTAAAATGCAGCGCCTGATGTGATAGGCTTTGAGCAGAAATTTAAACATGAGGGCCTGATGTGATAGGCCAGAATGCAGAAAGTAAAATGCAGCGCCTGATGTGATAGGCTTTGAGCAAAAATTTAAACATGAGGGGCCTGATGTGATAGGCCAAAATGCAGAAAGAAAAATGCAGTGCCTGATGTGATAGGCTTTGAGCAGAAATTTAAACATCAGGGGCCTGATGTGATAGGCCAAAATGCAGGAAATGAAAATGCAGCGCCTGATGTGATAGGCTTTGAGCAAAAGTTTAAACATGAGGGGCCTTTTGTGATAGGCCTGAATGCAGAAAGTAAAATGCAGTGCCTGATGTGATAGGCTGAACACAAATTTAAACATGAGGGGCCTGATGTGATAGGCTAGAATGCAGAAATTAAAATGCAGCGCCTAATGTGATAGGCTTTGAGCAAAAATTTAAACATGAGGGGCCTGATGTGATAGGCCAGAATGCAGAAAGTAAAATGCAGCGCCTGATGTGATAGACTGAACAGAAATTTAAACATGAGGGGCCTGATGTGATAGGCCAGAATGCAGGAAACAAAAATGCAGCGCCTGATGTGATAGGCTTTGAGCAGAAATTTAAACATGAGGGGCGTGATGTGATAGGCTAGAATGCAGAAAGTAAAATGTAGCGCCTGATGTGATAGGCTTTGAGCAGAAATTTAAACATGAGGGGCCTGATGTGATAGGCCAAAATGCAGGAAATTAAAATGCAGCGCCTGATGTGATAGGCTTTGAGCAAAAATGTAAACATGAGGGGCCTGATGTGATAGGCCAGAATGCAGAAAGTAAAATGCAGCGCCTGATGTGATAGACTGAACAGAAATTTAAACATGAGGGGCTTGATGTGATAGGCCAGAATGCAGGAAACAAAAATGCAGCGCCTGATGTGATAGGCTTTGAGCAGAAATTTAAACATGAGGGGCGTGATGTGATAGGCTAGAATGCAGAAAGTAAAATGTAGCGCCTGATGTGATAGGCTTTGAGCAGAAATTTAAACATGAGGGGCCTGATGTGATAGGCCAAAATGCAGGAAATTAAAATGCAGCGCCTGATGTGATAGGCTTTGAGCAAAAATTTAAACATGAGGGGCCTGATGTGATAGGCCAGAATGCAGAAAGTAAAATGCAGCGCCTGATGTGATAGGCTGAACAGAAATTTAAACATGAGGGGCCTGATGTGATAGGCCAGAATGCAGGAAACAAAAATGCAGCGCCTGATGTGATAGGCTTTGAGCAGAAATTTAAACATGAGGGGCGTGATGTGATAGGCTAGAATGCAGAAAGTAAAATGTAGCGCCTGATGTGATAGGCTTTGAGAAGAAATTTAAACATGAGGGGCCCGATGTGATAGGCCAAAATGCAGGAAATTAAAATGCAGCGCCTGATGTGATAGGCTTTGAGCAAAAATTTAAACATGAGGGGCCTTATGTGATAGGCCTGAATGAAGAAAGTAAAATGTCGTGCCTGATGTGATAGGCTGAACACAAATTTAAACATGAGGGGCCTGATGTGATAGGCTAGAATGCAGAAAATAAGATGCAGCACCTGATGTGATAGGCTGAACAGAAATTTAAACTTGAGGGGCCTGATGTGATAGGCTAGAATGCAGGAAACTAAAATGCAGCGCCTGATGTGATAGGCTACAATGCAGAAAGTAAAATGCAGCGCCTGATGTGATAGGCTTTGAGCAGAAATTTAAACATGAGGGCCTGATGTGATAGGCCAGAATGCAGAAAGTAAAATGCAGCGCCTGATGTGATAGGCTTTGAGCAAAAATTTAAACATGAGGGGCCTGATGTGATAGGCCAAAATGCAGAAAGAAAAATGCAGTGCCTGATGTGATAGGCTTTGAGCAGAAATTTAAACATCAGGGGCCTGATGTGATAGGCCAAAATGCAGGAAATGAAAATGCAGCGCCTGATGTGATAGGCTTTGAGCAAAAATTTAAACATGAGGGGCCTTTTGTGATAGGCCTGAATGCAGAAAGTAAAATGCAGTGCCTGATGTGATAGGCTGAACACAAATTTAAACATGAGGGGCCTGATGTGATAGGCTAGAATGCAGAAATTAAAATGCAGCGCCTAATGTGATAGGCTTTGAGCAAAAATTTAAACATGAGGGGCCTGATGTGATAGGCCAGAATGCAGAAAGTAAAATGCAGCGCCTGATGTGATAGACTGAACAGAAATTTAAACATGAGGGGCCTGATGTGATAGGCCAGAATGCAGGAAACAAAAATGCAGCGCCTGATGTGATAGGCTTTGAGCAGAAATTTAAACATGAGGGGCGTGATGTGATAGGCTAGAATGCAGAAAGTAAAATGTAGCGCCTGATGTGATTGGCTTTGAGCAGAAATTTAAACATGAGGGGCCTGATGTGATAGGCCAAAATGCAGGAAATTAAAATGCAGCGCCTGATGTGATAGGCTTTGAGCAAAAATGTAAACATGAGGGGCCTGATGTGATAGGCAAGAATGCAGAAAGTAAAATGCAGCGCCTGATGTGATAGACTGAACAAAAATTTAAACATGAGGGGCTTGATGTGATAGGCCAGAATGCAGGAAACAAAAATGCAGCGCCTGATGTGATAGGCTTTGAGCAGAAATTTAAACATGAGGGGCGTGATGTGATAGGCTAGAATGCAGAAAGTAAAATGTAGCGCCTGATGTGATAGGCTTTGAGCAGAAATTTAAACATGAGGGGCCTGATGTGATAGGCCAAAATGCAGGAAATTAAAATGCAGCGCCTGATGTGATAGGCTTTGAGCAAAAATTTAAACATGAGGGGCCTGATGTGATAGGCCAGAATGCAGAAAGTAAAATGCAGCGCCTGATGTGATAGGCTGAACAGAAATTTAAACATGAGGGGCCTGATGTGATAGGCCAGAATGCAGGAAACAAAAATGCAGCGCCTGATGTGATAGGCTTTGAGCAGAAATTTAAACATGAGGGGCGTGATGTGATAGGCTAGAATGCAGAAAGTAAAATGTAGCGCCTGATGTGATAGGCTTTGAGAAGAAATTTAAACATGAGGGGCCCGATGTGATAGGCCAAAATGCAGGAAATTAAAATGCAGCGCCTGATGTGATAGGCTTTTAGCAAAAATTTAAACATGAGGGGCCTTATGTGATAGGCCTGAATGAAGAAAGTAAAATGTCGTGCCTGATGTGATAGGCTGAACACAAATTTAAACATGAGGGGCCTGATGTGATAGGCTAGAATGCAGAAAATAAGATGCAGCACCTGATGTGATAGGCTGAACAGAAATTTAAACTTGAGGGGCCTGATGTGATAGGCTAGAATGCAGGAAACTAAAATGCAGCGCCTGATGTGATAGGCTACAATGCAGAAAGTAAAATGCAGCGCCTGATGTGATAGGCTTTGAGCAGAAATTTAAACATGAGGGCCTGATGTGATAGGCCAGAATGCAGAAAGTAAAATGCAGCGCCTGATGTGATAGGCTTTGAGCAAAAATTTAAACATGAGGGGCCTGATGTGATAGGCCAAAATGCAGGAAATTAAAATGCAGCGCCTGATGTGATATGCTTTGAGCAAAAATTTAAACATGAGGGGCCTTATGTGATAGGCCTGAATGCAGAAAGTAAAATGCAGTGCCTGATGTGATAGACTGAACACAAATTTAAACATGAGGGGCCTGATGTGATAGGCTAGAATGCAGAAAATAAAATGCAGCGCCTGATGTGATAGACTGAACAGAAATTTAAACCTGAGGGGCCTGATGTGATCGGCTAGAATGCAGGAAACTAAAATGCAGCGCCTGATGTGATAGGCTTTGAGCAGAAATTTAAACATGAGGGGCCTGATGTGATAGGCTAGAATGCAGAAAGTATAATGCAGCGCCTGATGTGATAGCCTTTGAGCAGAAATTTAAACATGAGGGGCCTGATGTGATAGGCCAGAATGCAGAAAGTAAAATGCAGCGCCTGATGTGATAGGCTTTGAGCAAAAATTTAAACATGAGGGGCCTGATGTGATAGGCCAAAATGCAGGAAATTAAAATGCAGCGCCTGATGTGATAGGCTTTGAGCAAAAATTTAAACATGAGGGGCCTGATGTGATAGGCCAAAATGCAGAAAGTAAAATGCAGTGCCTGATGTGATAGGCTTTGAGCAGAAATTTAAACATGAGCGGCCTGATGTGATAGGCCAAAATGCAGGAAATTAAAATGCAGCGCCTCATGTGATAGGCTTTGAGCAAAAATTTAAACATGAGGGGCCTGATGTGATAGGCCAGAATGCAGAAAGTAAAATGCAGCGCCTGATGTGATAGGCTGAACAGAAATTTAAACATGAGGGGCCTGATGTGATAGGCCAGAATGCAGGAAACAAAAATGCAGCGCCTGATGTGATAGGCTTTGAGCAGAAATTTAAACATGAGGGGCGTGATGTGATAGGCTAGAATGCAGAAAGTAAAATGTAGCGCCAGATGTGATAGGCTTTGAGCAGAAATTTAAACATGAGGGGCCTGATGTGATAGGCCAAAATGCAGGAAATTAAAATGCAGCGCCTGATGTGATAGGCTTTGAGCAAAAATTTAAACATGAGGAGCCTTATGTGATAGGCCTGAATGAAGAAAGTAAAATGCAGTGCCTGATGTGATAGGCTGAACACAAATTTAAACATGAGGGGCCTGATGTGATAGGCTAGAATGCAGAAAATAAGATGCAGCACCTGATGTGATAGGCTGAACAGAAATTTAAACTTGAGGGGCCTCATGTGATAGGCTAGAATGCAGGAAACTAAAATGCAGCGCCTGATGTGATAGGCTAGAATGCAGAAAGTAAAATGCAGCGCCTGATGTGATAGGCTTTGAGCAGAAATTTAAACATGAGGGCCTGATGTGATAGGCCAGAATGCAGAAAGTAAAATGCAGCGCCTGATGTGATAGGCTTTGAGCAAAAATTTAAACATGAGGGGCCTGATGTGATAGGCCAAAATGCAGGAAATTAAAATGCAGCGCCTGATGTGATATGCTTTGAT
Source organism: Canavalia gladiata (assembly GCA_037954105.1). Taxonomy (NCBI): domain Eukaryota; kingdom Viridiplantae; phylum Streptophyta; class Magnoliopsida; order Fabales; family Fabaceae; genus Canavalia; species Canavalia gladiata. The sequence goes on along the minus strand of CM075665.1, from coordinate 11,450,226 downwards.
CAAAAATTTAAACATGAGGGGCCTGATGTGATAGGCCAAAATGCAGAAAGTAAAATGCAGTGCCTGATGTGATAGGCTTTGAGCTGAAATTTAAACATGAGGGGCCTGATGTGATAGGCCAAAATGCAGGAAATTAAAATGCAGCGCCTATTGTGATAGGAGTTGAGCAAAAATTTAAACAAGAGGGGCCTGGTGGATAGGCCAGAATGCAGAAAGTAAAATGCAGCGCCTGATGTGATAGGCTAAACAGAAATTTAAACATGAGGGGCCTGATGTGATAGGCCAGAATGCAGGAAACTAAAATGCAGCACCTGATGTGATAGGCTTTGAGCAGAAATTTAAACATGAGGGGCCTGATGTGATAAGCTAGAATGCAGAAAGTAAAATGCAGCGCCTGATGTGTAGGCTTTGAGCAGAAATTTAAACATGAGGGGCCTGATGTGATAGGCCAAAGTGCAGGAAATTAAAATGCAGCGCCTGATGTGATAGGCTTTGGGAAAAAATTTAAACATGAGGGGCCTTATGTGATAGGCCTGAATGCAGAAAGTAAAATGCAGTGCCTGATGTGATAGGCTGAACACAAATTTAAACATGAGGGGCCTGATGTGAATGGCTAGAATGCAGAAAATAAAATGCAGCGCCTGATGTGATAGGCTGAACAGAAATTTAAACATGAGGGGCCTGATGTGATAGGCTAGAATGCAGGAAACTAAAATGCAGCGCCTGATGTGATAGGCTTTGAGCAGAAATTTAAACATGAGGGACCTGATGTGATAGGCCAAAATGCAGAAAGTAAAATGCAGCGCCTGATGTGATAGGCTTTGAGCAAAAATTTAAACATGAGGGGCCTGATGTGATAAGCCAGAATGCAGAAAGTAAAATGCAGCGCCTGATGTGATAGGCTTTGAGAAAAAATTTAAACATGAGGGGCCTGATGCGATAGGCCAAAATGCAGGAAATTAAAATGCCGCGCCTGATGTGATAGGCTTTGACCAGAAATTGACAGGGTAAATGCAAATGAAATCCTGCTTTACTGGATGTATGCAGAAATTTAAACATGAAATCCTGCTTGACAGGATAAATGCAAAATGACCTGTTAATACAGGTGAAATGTAGAAAAAGTGTTGTTGATGACAGGAAAGATGCAAGCCTGCTACACAAGAAAAGGAAAATGAAAATGACCTGTTAAGACAGGCAAAAATGTAAAAGTCCTCTTGTTGATAGGATGAAAGCAAGATGCTTGTTAAGACAGGCACAACAGAATAGTGATAACCTGTTAAGACAGATGAAAATGTAAAAGTCCTGCTGTTCACAGGATGAAAGGAAAACGTGATGAAAGGAAGATGTCTGTTAAGATAGACACGATAGAGTGGTAAAAAAAAATTGTTAAAACAGGAAAAGCGGGATGACGGAAACTTGTTTAGACAGGTAGAAAAAGGTCCTGTTTTTGATAGAAAAAGCAAGCCTGTTAGGACAGGAAAAACGTAGAAAGGGCCTGTGAAGACAGGCGTAGCAGAGATGGTCTGTTAAGACAGACAAGACAAGAATGATCATACTTATTAAGATAAGTCATGTGAAAACAAAAATAAGATTGACCTGTGAAGACAGGCAAAGGAAAAACAGCCTGTTAAGACAGGCAAAAAACATAAATGGCCTGTTAAGACAACCAAAAAGTATAAGTGACCTGTTAGGGCAGGCACGAGAATGAAATCTGTTGGTGTAGACAATGAAAAGGTGGAATGATGGTTAACCTGTTAAGACAGGTAAAGGAAAGACATCCTGTTAAGACAAGCGACAAAGTTAGTTTGTCATGCCAGATAAAAAACGTAGAATGACCTGTTAGAATAGGTATGGAAAAGAGAGGTTTGTCAAGACAAAAAGACGAGTACAAAAAAAAGAGATGTCTTACCGAGACAGAATAACCTGTGGAGACAGGTGTGGCAACATGAAAGTAATGGCTTGTTAGTGCAAGTAAAAGAATGACCCATTGAGACAGATGTGGGAAGTAATATGATGTGCCTTAGGAATGCATGGGAGTGGAATATGGACTTCTTCGTCAACTGCCTCGGAAAATATTATTTTGAAATTATTTATTACTTATTCTTCCTTGAACACGAGGGTTTTTTAAGCACTTGATAATTATTCTCTTGAAAAAAATTGGGCAAACATTTTGCCCCAGTTTAGAAAATTCTTGATAATTGAGGGGTGTCTTGATTTGAAGGGACTTTGGGCAAACATCTTGCCCTAGTTTGGAAGATTTTTGGCAATTGAGGAATGCCTTAACTTGAGGGGATTTTGGGCAAGCGTTTGCCCCAGCTTGAATCTTGATTCATACTTCGAGGTTTGCTTCATCTTGAATTTTTCAGGACGCATGTTTGCCCTAACTTGATTTTTGATTTGGAATTTGAGGACGACCTTAAATTTGATTTTTGTGTGGGCAAGCATTTGCCCAAGTTTGAGCTTGACTCAAAATTTAAGGATGCCCTCAAATTGAATTTTTGTGGGCAAGCGTTTGCCCCAGTTTGAGTTTGACTAAGAATTTGAGGATGACCTCAAATTAGACTTTTTGTGGGCAAGCGTTTGCCCCAGTTTGAGCTTGACTCAAAATTTGAGGATGACCTCAAATTGAATTTTTGTAGGCAAGCGTTTGCCCCAGTTTGAGCTTGACTTAGGATTTGAGGATGACCTCAAATTGAATTTTTGTAGGCAAGCATTTACCCCAGTTTTGATTTTGATATGAGAAATTTTCCCTGGTTTTACTTAGTATTGACAATAGATTATGAGATGCCAGATGCTTATCATGATGTTTGAATGAATGCAGAAGGATGTGATGCTTTAACTTGATTATTGCTTCTTAATGCTCGACATAATTATTTAATAGATGCTATGGAATGAATGCATGCCATGAGATGGTGAAAAACTTTTTGTTTCTCTTGATTTTATTTTTTTTTATTTTTTCGATAGGTTCTTTCTCGACAACCTTATAATTGGTGTGAAAGGAACCAAAAATTAGGATAAGCTGAATTCACTCAATCTCTTGGCTTCTTGGTCAACTTTGTTACCTTCTTTCCAGGATCTTTGAGACCCATCAATAGTCAGCATTATTGGATGAGACACACTCCTTTTGTCTTAACAACATTATGGCTGGTAAAAGGATGACCTTTTGGGAAACAGTCATGTTGTGTTGTGATGGTTGAGGACTCATCCGATTTTTCATGACCTTTCGAAATTTATCTTTTTATTTTTACATTTTTCACATTCCTTTTTGGCCTGTGTACCTTTGAGGTATGCAAAGTGATCTTGGATAATTAATGGAAGGAAATGCAGAATTTTGCAAATGATGTTTAAGGTAGTATATTTGAAAGGAAAAGGCGAAGGATGTTGGTTTGATTGCCCAAATGGCACCTTTTGGTGAAAAATGCCAATGCTGTTTTTCATAATCTTGATTGTCAAATTAACCAAACTTAAGAAGTGGCAAAAATTTTGCCCCAGTTTTGGAAAGTATGAGATGCAGAAATGTCAGATTGTACTGGGATTCTTGGTTGACCTTAACTTTTGCCTAGGTTGTTCTTTTGATTTTTCAACCCAGCAGGTCTTTTGTTTGTCCTAACTTTTGCTGAGGCCGCCCTTACGAGTTTTCGACCTAGCGGGCTCTTGATTGTATGCCCTAACTTTTTCCTAAGCCGCCCTTTGAGGGTTTTCGACCTAGCGGGCCTTTGTTTGTGTACCCTAACTTTTGCCTAGGCCGTCTTCGAGGGTTTTCGACCTAGCGGGCTTTTTGTGCCCTAACTTTTGCCTAGGCCGCCTTTGCAGGTTTTCGACCTAGCGGGCTCTTGATTGTATGCCCTAACTTTTGCCTAAGCCGCCCTTTGAGGGTTTTCGACCTAGCGGGCCTTTGTTTGTATGCCCTAACTTTTGCCTAAGCCACCCTTTAAGGGTTTTCGACCTAGCGGGCCTTTGTTTGTGTGCCCTAACTTTTGCCTAAGCCGCCCTTTCAGGGTTTTCGACCTAGCGGGCCTTTGTTTGTGTACCCTAACTTTTGCCTAGGTCGTCTTCGAGGGTTCTCGACCTAGCGGGCCTTTTGTGCCCTAACTTTTGCCTAGGCCACCTTTGCAAGTTTTCGACCTAGCGGGCTCTTGATTGTATGCCCTAACTTTTGCCTAAGCCGCCCTTTGAGGGTTTTGGACCTAGCGGGCCTTTGTTTGTGTGCCCTAACTTTTGCCTAGGCCGTCTTCAAGGGTTCTCGACCTAGCGGGCCCTCATTTTGATCCTAATTTTGCCTGAATTGTTTTTGGAATTTTAATCCAGGAAGACCTCTTCTGATCATGACTTCATCGATTTATTTTTTGAATTTTAACCATATTTTTGCCTGGATTATTTTGTCTTTTAATCCGGCAGGTTTCTATTCTTCTTGAATTTTGGATTTTAACCCTCACTTTTCCTGGACCATTTTGATTCTCAATTCAGCGGATCTATTTGGCATCCCTATGTTTTGCCTGGATTTGAACTTCCGATCCAACGGGATATTTGTTACTCCTGTTAGAAATGTTCCTTGAATGGGGATTTGAAATCTCTAGTTGGATTTTGATTATTCTGCTTCCTCATTTAATTTGTCTCTTTGAGTTTGATTAATTAGAGGTTCAAAATTATTTATTACAGCACTGACATTGTCACCAACAGGTATTGATTGTTTAGGTGTAGGATAAGAAGCGGGTTGAATGATGAAAAGAAATGGAAACTTTCAAGAAGTAAAGTTAACATGGTAAGGTACATGCTCAAGCAACATGAAAAATGTAATTTTATATTTTTCATTGAGATTTATTTACAAAAGATTGATTTTGAAAAGAATGAAAAATCTTGGATGATTTCCTCGGTATATTAGCTTATACAAGGCAACTTATTGTGCTGCTCCTATTTCTCTGCTAGTTGATGAGCTCTCATGACTCGGCAATGGATTGTTCCTAGTGTTAGGAGCAAGCTTCCCAAAATCCACCCATTTTGCATCAATCAAGTTTTGTACTTTACGCTTAAGTGCTAGGCAATCCTCTGTGGAATGACCAATGAACCATGCATGGTAATCGCATCTAGTGTTTGCATCATACCATTTAGGATATGGTGATTCTTGAGGCTTTAGAGGATAAGGAGCGACTAGCGAGTTTTGAATTAAGCGAGGTAGCAGCTCAGTGTAGGAGATCAGAATAGGGTCGAATTGGATAGGCTTCTTCTCTTTTTTTCCGGCTTTGATTAGGGTTTTGGCTCGTGGCTTGTGTTTGTATCGTGTATGGTGTTGGTGGTCGTACTTGCATTGGATAGTTGTAAGTAGGATGGTAGGGTGTTTGGTAGGTGGTGGCGATATAAGGATATGGTGTATAGGGTGTGTATGGTGATGGTTGGTAACTGGCTGGACCATAATGTGCCACCTGTGGAGTGTATTGGCCTTGACCAGAAGCCACATTATAAGCTTTGTCTGCCTTCTTCTTTCCTGATCCGATGGAAGCGTTGACTGCCCCTGTAAGCTTATGCGCAATCTTTCCACGATGCATGCCACCTTCGATCCTTTCTCCAATGATGACGACATCAGAGAAGCTAGCAGTCATACTACCAATCATCTTGTCATAGAAAGGATCTTGGAGTGTGTCGATGAACATACTGACCAGTTCTTTCTCAGACAAGGGAGGTTGTACTTGAGCAGCCAACTCCCTCCATCGTTGGGCGTATTGCTTGAAGGTCTCCTCTCCCTTCTTGGCCATATTCTGGAGTTGAGTTCTGCTAGCAACCATCTCCAGGTTATACTTGTACTACTTCAGAAAGGCATTAGCTAGGTCCCTCCATGAACGGATATATGTCCGTTCCAGCTGGGTGTACCAATTTGCAGCTGCCCCGGTCAGACTGTCTTGGAAGAAATGGATGAGTAAGTTGTCATCATGAGCACAGACGACCATTCTTCTACAATACATGGTCAAATGGTTCCTCGGACAACCAGTTCCCTGATATTTCTCGAATTCAGGAACCTTGAACTTCGAAGGGATAACCACATCTGAGACTAGACATAGATCAGATGCGTCTTTGATATCATAAGCACTTCCTTCGATTTCCCGGATTCTTCCTTCCAAGATTTTCCATTTTTCAGCATTTTCGTTAGAAGGATCGTTTGGGTACTCTCCTGGCCTATTATGAAGATGGGAAGGTATGTATATTGGATGAAGTCCTTGGGTGAACATAGGATTCGTCCCCCAGTGTTTATTTGGTGAGCTTGGACAGGTTGTTGTATGGTGTTTGGAGTAATATGAAGGATTCCTGTAGGGTTTGAAGGTAGGTTTTGTGTTTGGATTTGTGTTTGGCGGAATGGGGGTGCATGCCCATGAGGGAACCCATAGTGGACCCACTTAGCTTGTGAAGGCATGGTCGATGGTAAAGAGTTTGGTGGATTGTAGCCAGGAGAATATGATGGGCCAACTGGTTCCTTTGAATAGGACACCCTTGTGTCCTTCTGTTTTGATGATTTGATAGCTTCCATCAGTTTGGCCATTTGATCTTTCAGAGTTTTCACCTCATTTCTCAACTCTTCATTTTGCCTTTCCAACTCATCCATGATCTTTGATTGGGAATTAGTCCTATAAGGATGCCGAGAAAACTATCTTTCTTTAATTTTTATTTTTCTGTAAAATTTGAAATTAGTTTTGATAAGCTGATGACTGCATGAATACCAATGCTTCAATGAGTATGAAATGAAAAAGATATGCGATAGTTTTCAAAATTTTTCTTTGTTCGATGATAAATTTATTCAATGAATGTAATGTTTTGAAATGCATAAATAATTTATAGATTTAAAAGTTGACAATCTTTTGGAATGATCAAATGCTCTCTTCAATATTTGGGTTTACTCTTTTCTAGCAAAAATTGATTTCTTGATTTTTTTTTGATTTTTTGATTTTTTTGATTTTCTTCTTTTGGAAATTTTTTTCTAGGTATGAAGGAAATTATATTTTTTCAATTTTTTGTTAAATTAATTATTAGAATAATGTGAGTGAAACATCATGAGTAATAAAAACGTTAATGAGTATTAATATAAAGAAGGTATGAGATGATCTTTAACGATAAAGTCATTTGATGAATGAATGAATGTATGTTGGAATGCACAAATAATTAGAGATTTCAAAGTTGATCACTTTGAATGATTTGTTGCTTTATTTATTCTGGCTTCTTTAAATTTTTCTTTTTTCTTCTTTGGATTTTTTCAAAATTTTCTCCCTTTTTGAATGAGAAGTTGTTTTGTTAGATTTTCAAATTTTCATTTTAAACTATTAATTTTAGAAATTTTTTATTTTTTATTATATTTTTAATTTTCTAATTCTTTCTTCTTCTTCTTTTTTTTTTTGAATTTTCCTGATTTTCTGATTTTATTTGTCAAATCTATTTTTTCCTTCCTATTTAGTTTCTAATTTTCTTTTGATTTTTTTAAATTTTAAATCGATTTTAAATCTTCATATTTTTATGGTTGTTCAAAATAAATATGCCTTTTTTGGTGTTTTGAGTGAGGTGATGTGTGACATAGGCTTAAGGTTGTCTGATGTATGCATCTCACACAAGGTGGATTGTAATCCTAAAGGTTATGAAGGTCACTAGAGCCAAGTTCTAATTCCTGGTGCTTGCTACAACCGTAGAGAACGCTACTGGTTGTAGGGCTCCAAGAAAAGACGCACTCTAGTTGGGGTTTTTATGATAGCCAAACGGGACGTGCATCCCAAGTGACACCACTTGACCCCTTTAGTCGTAGGTTTTGCTCAGACCCGGGTGTAGGGCCCCACTCATGTTATGCATGCAGGACTACAATGTGTGGAATAACCTGCAATTTAAACACAATGGATATATATATGTCTTCTACCCTAGGGTGAGAAACATACAAACTTGAATAATCATGAATATCATAAATAAATAACATGTGAATAAATAGAAAAAGGGATCAACATGCATTTATACACTAAATTTGAAACAGGGCTTGACTCTCTAAAAGTCCCCAGTGGAGTCGCTATCTGTCATAACCGTAATTACGACGAGACGACGAACTCGCTAAATTTTGAAAATGAATTTTATGGATTGTGGAGCCGCCACCAAATTTTATTTTTAAAGGGAAAACATTTGGAAAAACCCTAACTTGAGGAAGAAAATCTAGGTTCGGGAGTCGGTTACGAGTAAGGAAGGTATTAGGCACCCTACTCGCCCGTTCCAAGGAACGGTACCCTTAAACTGAGTGTGTGATATTTTGAAAACTATTTGATCCCCTTTAAAATAATAGAATAGAAAATAAATAGGTTCATGAAAAATAGCCTGACAGGACTTGATCCTGCTCCTACGTATTCCCGGGTGCAACGGGAAACTCAAGGCTACGTAGTTCTGGTTAAGAGACTTGATCTCTTGGAGATTAGGAAAAGAACGAAGGATTAGCGTGCTTGCAAAATTCAAACCGTCGTAAGCCGTGTTTGAATTTGCACGAATTAGAACACGTAACAGTAGAGAACGCTACTTGCCCGTATTAGAATCCGTTGCACAATTTGAGGAAAATTAAAAAAAAAACAGACATTTTTGGAAAAAAGGAAGAATTTTAGAAAAACAGACGTGCTTGCATAATCCAAATCGTCGTAAGCCGTATTTGAATTAGCACGGATTAAAACACGTAACAGTAGAGAACGCTACTTGCCCGTATTAGAACCCATTTGCACAATCTGGAGAAAATTAAAAACAGACGTTTTTGAAAAAGGAAGATTTTTAGAAAAACAGATGTGCTTGCATAATCCAAATCATCGTAAGCCGTATTTGAAATAGCACGAATTAAAACACGTAACAGTAGAGAACGCTACTTGCCCGTATTAGAATCCGTTTGCACAATCTGAGGAAGATAATAAAAAACATATGTTTGAAAAAGGGAAGAATTTTAGAAAAATACAGACGTGCTTGCATAATCCAAATCGTCGTAAGCCGTATTTGAATTAGCACGAATTAAAACACGTAACAGTAGAGAACGCTACTTGCCCGTATTAGAATCCGTTTGCACAATCTGAGGAAGATAAAAAATAGATGTTTGAAAAAAAGGAAGAATTTTAGAAGAAAACAAACATGCTTGCATAATCCAAATCGTCGTAAGCCGTATTTGAATTAGCACGGATTAAAACACGTAACGGTAGAGAACGCTACTCGTTCGCGTTAGAACCCGTTTGCATGAATTTCGGAAAATTTTAAAAAAACAAAGACGAATATAAAGTCGAAAATCCGAGAAGAAATAAGAAAATTAAGCGGAATAAAAGGTTGGACTGAACCTCCATTGATGTTCCTTGTTCAATTGTCTCCAATCCAGCTTAGGTCATAAGGTCCAGAGGTAAGAATTAAGTTTTTTAATCTTGATTCAAGCAAACACTTAACTCTTTAGGTTCAATGACTTAATCATGCATGACTTAAGCTAGACTTAGCATATAGGATGCATGCATATGGTCATGCACTCTTAGGAATTTTTTCAAAGGAGGACATACAAACACAAAAAAATCAGAAGGAAATACATATAGAAGGATCAACACATGAAAAATAATACCTAAACAAGGTTAAAAGAACAAGATCTACAAAAGAACTTCAAAGACACAAGAGATTTTGACGCCCAAATTTGAATTCAAATCTCAAAATTTTTCAAAATTACTTTTCCAGAGATATAAAAAAAATATAACTGATAAATTGAAATATATGAATCATAACAATCAAACAAAACAAGTTTGACAAAAATCAGACCAGAAATGAGCAAGTTATGCACAAACCAAACAACATAGGTTCATTTGCACACTAAGACAAACATGCTTCAGTAATTCGGCCATAAAAACTTCATTTCCGATCCAAATTAGACAAATAATACCATTTCAGAAACTAGAAAGAAAGAAAAAGAGAACGCAACAAAAATAACCAAAATCTGAGATCGTTTGACTGATCAAAAATGAAAACGAAAAACAGAGACGAAGATCAACTCGAAAATTTGGCGCCAAAATTTGAATGAAAACCTCAGAATTTTTCGAAAATATTTTTTGGTAGATATAAAAAATTAAAACCAAAACATTGAAAGATATAGATCATAGGAATCAAACAAAACAAATTTGACAAAAATCAGACAAGAAATGAGCAAGGTATGCACAAATCAAACAAGTTAGGTTCATTTGCGCATCAGTGTGAACATCCTTCAGTAATCAGGTCATAGAGACTTCATTTCAGATCCAATTTAGACAAAAAATATCATTCCAGAAACTAGAGAGAAATACGAAGAGAATGCATCAAAAATCACTGAAATCGGAGATCATTTGACCAATCAAAAATGAAAATGAAAACAGAGACGAAGATGAACTCGGAAATCCGAGAAGACGCAAGAAAATTAAACGAAATAGAAGCAAGATCTAACCTCCATTGATGTTATTCAATGCCACTTGATAGCATCTTGGAAGGTGATGAATAACTGGTTCCATGGAGACCAATAAGGTTCTCAATTAGATGTAGAATTCAAGAGTCTCTTTGGTGCTCCTCCTAGAAAAAAATCTAAAAGCCTCCCCTTCAATGACTCAAAGTGCTCCTCTCTCCCTCCTTAGAAATTCTGAATATTTTTTATAAAATCAAGAGTCCCCTTAAACTAAATGAAAGTCCCTATTTATAGATAAAATTTCAAAAAAGGAAAAGGAAAAAAGAAAGGGAAAAATTTTCTAGAAGTAAAGAAGCTTCCCCCTTTTGTTTTCTAATTTTTCTCTTTTTTGTTTTCTTTTCATTATTTTCTTTATTTTTATTTTTTTTCTTTTTCTATTCTTATTTTGTTATTTTTTTCATTTTTCTCTAACTAATTCTTAACCATCATTAACTAATCCAACTAACTTTCTAACTAAATTCTTAACTAAAAAATTATTTTTCTTTCTTTTTCTTTTTCTTTTCTTTCTTTTTTCTCTAACTAATTCTTAACCATCATTAACTAATCCAACTAACTTTCTAACTAAATTCTTAACCAAAAAATTATTTTTCTTTCTTTTTCTTTTTCTCTTTTTTTTTTCTTTTTTCTCTAACTAATTTTTAACCATCATTAACTAATCCAACTAACTTTCTAACTAAATTCTTAACTAAAAAATTTTTTTCTTTCTTTTTCAATTCTTTTTTTTCTTATTTTTTGATTTTAGACTAAAAAACAAAATGATTTATTTTGGGTTTTTAATTTATCCTCGGACATAATTCAGTGTTCACACCAAGCTGTTTCTTATTTAAGAGTGATCTCAGAATCCATCCTAAGGGTTTCATCATCCGAATCCAAATCTATCCATGAGTTAACTTTTCCTACTACATGACTACTCCATTGAGATGGGCTCAAGACCAAGTTTGACCCAGCAAATGGCAGAACACCCGAGCCCAAACTATCCTTTTGCACTAAATTTGGCCAGTAAGAAGGGTCCATCAGAGGAGCAATAACAAAATCGAAACCTCCATAATAGAGATTGAAATCGAGGACGTTTGGCATGTCATCGTTGAACTCTGTCTCTACACTACAGTACCGAGACTTGCTCTTATCCCCTTCCCTTTCTCCCAGAGGCATTTTCACCGAGCTTTTCTTGGTTCAAATCTTGTAACACTAGCAAAAGTGGTCAAGTCTGGGGTGCTAACTATATCAAGATCAAGCGATTTGAAGCATCGTGTACTCGTTCTTTGCCTTTGTACTCAGATGATCCAGCCACGAAATCTGCACATTCTAAGGAACCGAAAGGCAAGGGCAGATATACTTCCTGTAGTGCATATAAACAAAGCAACTGAAGATATGTGATTTGAACTTCTGTTGGTGTAAAACTGTATGAAGGCAAGTGCACCTTATCATTTTACAGAGTAAAGAGTGAGTAAGAGTATCGTCTCCACAGGAATTTGGTTCAAATACTGAATTCTTACTAGTCCACTAATTGAACTCAATTATGGGGTCGCGTAGGCAACGCAAATAGAAATAACAATGTTCACAGATTCTGTCACAATTCTGGAAATCTTCCAGTATGCATAAAACACTTTAAAATACGTTCAAAACTATCTAATACTCAATAAACAATCTGAATGGTTAAGAAATTAATAAATGGAAGGTGTTAGGGTTGGATTTCACCAAAACTTCCCTTATGTAACCCTTGATCATTACATATATTCAAGATAAAAGGTAGTTGAAGATTGAATTCACAATTATTGATTGAAGGTCAATCCCTTGACTCAGCAATTCTTCACTTCAAATTAGGAATTCTAATCCCTTAGCAATTCCTAATTTGAAGTGAGCCTTACGTTCAAGAATTCAAACAATCTCACAAAAGCGAACATCTATCCCTAGAGCCTTCACAATTATGTTATTCAATCTCAGTTCCAATTCTAAAACCAATTTCCCAATTGCAAAGAAGAATTTTGATTCAATCTATAAGTGGCCAAGTCATAGAAGTATTGAGCATAGAGATGAATAATCTACGTTTAAAGGAAAGCAATCTTGAATACATATAACGCATTCGGATTACATAGGTTCAGTCAAGGATTCCTCCTTCCCTGACAGAAAACTAGTTACACATAATTGGAAAGAAAGAAAACAGGAGAGAGGGAGGAAGGAAAAAGTATGACGACACTCTGTAGACGTTCTTTCCCTCAACCCTAGGGTTCCTTCTTCCACCAAAACAGAATCAGCCCCTGGGAAACGGCGGCTCTATCTTCTGGGTCTGCGCTCTGGAGATAGATCAGTGGGTAGAGTGATTGATGCCGTGTTTTCGTTCTGTTCTGGGCTTTTTATAGTTACTGGTCTGTGTCGTCGCGTGTCTAACGCGGCGCAACTGCATTGCAAACGCGACGTGAATAACAGATTGCTTCTTTCCCTTCAAATCTTCATGTGCTCCACATAAGTTCAGTTACGTTGCCAACGCGGAACCCTGTGATATTTTGCAGAAATTAAAACACATTAGATTTATGAGAAATTATCACCCAAAAGGCTTTAAAACCGTATTTTCCCGATTGTGTATGGGCTATTCAGTTTTATGTCATTTTCTCATGTCTTTATGATGTTTTATGTTTCAATTACTTGCAATTACAGTGAATTATGTCCCAAATAAGTGTCTTATTGGACATTTATCACAACCCCAAACTTGAATTCTTGCTTGTCCTCAAGCAAGCTCTAAACTACAATAACATAATTAATTCTGGACGACTCATAGCACGCATATCATTTCTGTCTAGGGTATTTTACTCCCCTTCTTCACTCTGACTTGCATCAGTCAAAAATTCCAAATTTATTTCAAAGACACTCCATCAAGCATTGAGAATACATGAAAAATAATTGCAGATTCAGAATATAGCATGAAATTGTGAGTAAAATAGTGTTTATATCGTGGTTACAACAATTTGCTATTAAGAGGGAACATGGCTTAGACTTGCAAAATCTCATAGGGTTAAGTGTTTCACTCTTTCTCTCAAGTGTTTAGGGTAGGTGTTTCTTTCTATGTCACCAAATCAAAATTCCATTACCATAGGCTTGCCCCTATTCTCTATCTCTACCAATGAGTCATATGCTTACATAAATCAAAAGATCTTATAATGGGTTGTAACGTGGCTTAAGTGAAAGGTGGGTAGAATTTGGGAAGTGGGTTTATTTAAGCCAAAGAAACTATGAAAGGGTTGGAGAATTCACTTTCCATTAGTTTGGGAATGCAAGATCACTCCCATATAAGTGTGTTCTTGTTTTCAATGTTTCTTTGCCTTATTTGGGTACCCGAATTCCCTTTCTCTCTTTTTTTTTTAAGGGAACCCATTGCCACTTACATTGCTACTAACACCCTTGACCTCAAACTTAGAATGTTGCTTGTCTTTAAGCAACCCCAAACTTAGAAATGTTGTTTGACCTCAAGCAACCCCAAACTTAGAAATGTTGCTTGTCCTCAAGTACAAGCAACCTTCTCCTAGTTCCTTTGGCTAGGCATATTCATGGTTCTTCACAGTCTTGGCTGGAGATGAGCTAATCAAACACAAAGAATTGGGTATAAGGCTCAAGGGGCTAAGCAATGGACAAGAATGCAAGGTGGGTCATTTGGTCAAGTAGGTGCATATCAAAGAAGTGCCTTAATCCTATTTATGCAAGCATGGGATAGTGGATTTCAATTAAGAAACAGGGAAAGTTCTGGAATGAAACTCAATTTGTGACCATACATACACAAAAGAAATAAGTGCTGAGGTCCAACAGCTCACAGGAAATTTGTGCAAGCCTAGAACATGCATTACAAATTAATTGTTGCAAACCATAACAGAACAACAAAGTAATTCTCATTCAATCATGTTATATTTTGCACCATGCAATTGAACATTTAGGGACTGTGCAATCTCTCTATGTTGTGGAGAATGAATTTTCATTACAATTGATGCTTATTGGAGAGGGAAGAGGAATGATGTCAAGGTTGAATTGAGTGCTGGGGTTGTGGGGACCCCTGCACTATGCTTATTCAGTGGGTGAAACTGTGCATAAGTGTGCTCTGATGATCAGATGAGTGACAGTGTTACTTGCTGTAAAATAACAATGTGGTGCTCCATTCAGCCCAGACGTGTTGGGCACGCAATTAGTTGCGTTGGCAACACAACTGATCAGAATGCAGATTTATATGAGTGCATTTTAAATTTTGCAGAATTCATGTGTCAGCAGTCAGACAGTACCGCAGTAGTTAGAGTTGGAGTCCATTCATTGATCTAATGCATGATTCACCATTTAAAGTCAGTTGGAAAGATCTCACCAATATGTAACAAAGCGGCATGCGTTGGCGACATAGTTTTACTTGTATTGGCAATGTGTTGTGTCTTGTGTCTTGTTGTGACTGTGTGTAGCAATGTTGTTTTATTCCAATTTTCCCCACTTCGTGTATGGTCTTGAAGTGAGTTAGAGGTGTGTGCTTGGTTTAGTGTGTACTCAGTGTGTGTAGTACCTAAACAATCCACATTGGCAACGCACCATGTTAGAGTTAGTGTCTTGAGGTAGAATTTGTAATAGTTTAGCACTCAATTCATAATGTAATGTTTACAGAGTGGGTATAAGACTTCCTAATTATAAAAAAGAAATTTTTTTAAAAGAGAACTAAGTCCTAAGAAAAATTTGTTTGATCCTATGGAGAAGATTTTCCAAGGCAACTTGTTTAATCTTCATCCATGTCATTCCTTCTTGCAGACCCTCCCTCACTTTCACTATCTTCTATGTTGATCCACTGCGGGGTTTGTTCTTCGGGGCCATCAGAGAGGTCTTCATCAGTCAGCCCAACATGTCTCCCAATTTTCTTGAGGAGTCGTTGGGTTCTCTTCGTTCTTCTATGGACCTTCTGCATGTACCTTTGCAGCGCCTCTCCTTGGCCTCCTATTTGGCGATTGAAGGCTTGCTGTGCCAGTAACAGCTCTCTCTGCTCGGTCAGCATCTCATATATTTTGGGTGGCAGAGGTGGTCCAGGCTCCCTACGTGGTGTTGGTTCCTGCTCGGTGAGTATGTGCCGCTCGATATATGTCTTGTTGAGAGTTGCTTGCGGAGGGACCTTGGTGCATCCTTCAACATTGACCCATTGGCTCTGACAAAGAGTAGTTATCAGGCTCGAATATCAGAGGGAGGCCTTTGGTTTGGTAGCTATCTCTTCCATTTCCTGGGCAATGATAGTACCCAAGTCCAAGGGTTCAGACTTCATAATTACCCAGACTAAAATAGCCCTCTTCTTGGCTATGTCATTCGAATGGAGCAGGGGTAGGATATTGGACTGCACGAAGGTGCACCAAATCTTCGCCGTGGGCATCAAATCTGCCTTTCGCAGCGATTTTTCATCCCCTGATTTGTCTTTCTTCTCGTCCCATCTTGCTCCAGGGACGCACAACACTTGCAGTGAGCCTTCTTTGTCTACTGCGACATCCTTCAGCTTGCTGTACTGGAAATTTCTCCTGGAGACACTAACCTCCAGCAGTTCATTAATCACCTGGGGGCTTGAAGGAGATGGTTTTTCCCCTCACATAAGAGGTGAATCTCGGTTCTGCCCTGGTCAATACTAGGTTGGCGTAGAATTCCTTGGTTATTTCTTCGTAACCTTCTCCCGCTAAGCTGCACAACTTGTGCCATTTTCGGTTCTCAATCTCCTCGGAGATAGAGGGAAACTCTCCTGTTTTCAGGCTGATCTTCCTGTCTCCCACAACAGAGCTTCCCTTGAGGTTATCAAACTGCTCCTCGTTGTCAGCGAATTTGAAACAGTGGGTGTCCTCAGCTCTTGATTTTCCTTGGAGGGCTGCCGCAGGGGTTGTTTTGATGCTCATGTTCTTTGAAGATGATGTCATTCTGAGAAAAAAAAAGAACTCCAGTTAGTGAGTATGGTAGATTGCAGCAGTTTTATTACCTTTCACTAGGCATGCAGAGATTGTTGTGGGTTTGAAAATGGAAGCCCCAAATCCTTGTTTGCATAACTCTTTATGAGTTATGATGTACCCCATTGTCCTGTTTCCATGGATCGCTTTTCCGAGCATTCCCAACACATGCATGCCCAAGTGTCGCCATATGTTTCCTTTCATTATACAGTTTTGGACTCGCTTCCTTATGTAGGACTAGCCTATTTTCTGTTTATGGAGTTGATAATCACGAAATGGAGATGAAGAAAGAAAAAAATTCATACTGTGAGCACCATTTTTTGCCCAAGGTGAGAATAAATCAATTTAAATTATTAGTAATAATAATAAAAAATAATGACAAGGAGGATAATAAAAATAAATAATAAAAATAAGAGAGAGAGAAGAAACCAAACAAAAGCAGAAATAATAATAAAAGAAAATAGCAAGGAAAAAACATTCAAGGAAAAAGAGACAAAGAAAAGGATAAGGGAAGGTAGTTAAGTTAGTTAGAACCATGGTCAAAAGATAACCATGGTTTAGAATAAATAACCTTGGTCAAGAAGGGAGTATAAAAGAAAACAAAAATTGAAAAAGGGAGGGGGGTTCTTTCTTTTTGGAGAAAATTGAGAGACGAAGCGGAGGAAAAGAGCATTCTCTCTCGCGAGAGGAGTTCAGAAACGGCCTTGCGTCAATCTCATTGCCTCAAGTTTCCAAGGGTTTGCTCTGCAAGAATCCACTCCTAACCTGAATCGAAGGAGACACTGCGTTCCTCAAAGCTTGAATCCTGTCCAGGTCAGTATTCTGGATGAACTCCTATGAATCTATACACTGAAATCCTTAGTTCTTCTCATCATAGATCTGAAATGCGCATTGATTCATTGATAAAACCTGTGATTCTGACTGCCTGCTGGAAATTTGGATCAATTTCGCTTGTCCAATCGGATTGTACTTTCGTACATGGCTTTGGTCATTAATGAATTGAACATGCTGGTTGACGATGTGGTTTCTGTTACTACTGGTTAATCCCTTTGTCATGTGTGCGTTCAATTTAACCATGAGTTGCTGAGTTTTTTGGAAGATTTTAAATATAATCAAAGTCAGTGGTTATGGTTTATCATCAGCGTGATTTAGATATTGCATATTATGAAAGCGGAAGCGAATCTGCCTCTACCTAATGTGAATTCGGTCTGAGATGGCTCTGTTTGCTATGAGTTTAAAAGGAGAGATTAGACGTGTTTAGGATATACAGATCGTTTCAGGTTTAGCCTTGTCACAGCAGTTATGGTTGCTAATATGGATCAATCCACCAGCTGGAACTCCAAGATTAAGGGCCTGATTCTCTGATTCTGAAACAACCACCTAGGAATTTTTGCTTGGCAGGTAGAGATGAATCTAGAGGCCCATCAGAACCTACATCCTAGGCCTGCAAGAGGTCTAAATTACTCACACTGATTTTGTGTCACAGCATTTGTGATTACTAATGCTAATCAGTTTACCAGCTGGATTTCCAATCAAGAGCCTGATTTTCTGATTCTGAAACAACCACCTAGGAATTTTTCTCAGCAGGTAAAGGTGAACCTAGAGGTCTTGTCTGGATCTCCACCAAATTTCCCAAATGTCCCAGTCCTATGAAACCACTAGGATAGATTAGCATGCCAAAACCAGTTGCAGTACTTAGATCTACCAGGATTAAAAGGCCTTGTAATAACCTGATGTAGTCCTGATCCATGTAGAAGCCAAGAGAATTAAACTATTGGAATCTGGTCTTTGATTAATTTCCCCTTTGGCACAGTTAATACTCTCCTCATGGCCTTCAAATAGGCCCAACCATCCCCCAATATTCAGTTTCCACCGATTCTCACCAAGCCAGGCTTAGTTTGAGAAAGGTTACTCACACTGATTTTGTGTCACAGCATTTATGCTGATCAGTTTACCAGCTGGAATTCCAATCAAGAGCTTGATTTTCTGATTCTGAAACAACCACCTAGGAATTTTTCTCAGCAGGTAAAGGCGAACCTAGAGGTCTAGTCTGGATCTCCACCAAATTTTCCAAATGTCCCAATCCTATGAAACCACTAGGATAGATTAGCATGCCAAAACCAGTTGCAGTACTTAGATTTACCAGGATTAAAAGGCCTTGTAATAACCTGATGTAATCCTGATCCATGTAGAAGCAAGAGAATTAAACTGTTGGAATCTGGTCTTTGATTAATTTCCCCTTTGGCACAGTTAATGTTCTCCTCATGGCCTGCAAATAGGCCCAACCATCCCCCGATATTCAGTTTTCACAGATTCTCACCAAGCTGGGCTTAGTTTGAGAAAGGTGTTTAAAGTATAGGTTGTAAAACCACATCTAGGCCTTGACAGTAAATTCAAAACTATTAGGAGAATAAGTCTCAAATCCATCACATCCACAGACATGTTGGAACCCTCTAACTCACGCAGATCCTGAGCTAAAACAGATCCGGTGGGCTGGCAAAATGCCCTGGGTTTTGACAATGTCTTGAGGGCGGCCTGTGAATGAAGTTCACCAGTTTATGCCCGGTTGTTTGAGTGAGCTTGGGCTCAGTCTCAAGATAAACTTCTGGGACTCCTCCACTGTCAAAGGCATCCTTGTTCGAGACAACAGGATCCAATTGCAAGGCATGGATCAGGTCTGCTATGTCTCGACATGACCCTCACTACCAACGCCCCTAAATTCTGCTACTCAGTTTTAATCAGGACCAGAAGATTGGCATATAATGATATAACTTTAAACGTTTAATTGAACCTAGGCCTAGCTTATTCTGAACCTAGGAGGGTGTACAGGGAGCCTATGGATAGTTTATGAGACCACTGATCAATATTCTGTTAAGAGTTAGTTAATAATAAAGGCTATTAGGAAAATGCCAATCAAAGCAGTGGCTAAACCAGTCAATCCTTAGCCAGAATTAGAAAACTCAGGGGTCAAGTATCGTCTGGGCCTAAAAGGATCAAGCCTGAATCTGATGCCCTCATCTAATAGGTAAGTCTAGGATTCACACTTAGGCTAATGCATGCAGTTCCTGCAAGAAGAATTAGAAAACATAATGATGATCTAGAGTGGGGGTAAGAAGACTAAACTCATGTTGTGGGCTGTAAGCTACGACAGTATCGGAAACTTGAGGGTTGAGAGGTTGATTTCGTGGCAATTCTTGGTATCTCTTATGTGAAATCTCAAGATCTGGCTGTGGCTCAGATTTGAGAGATATGCATAAAGGTTTTCTGGACCTCGGCACAGTGAGCTGCTATGGAGGATCAAGTCTAAAACTCAAAACCCAGTATAGGCTTGAATCCATAGTAATGGCAAATGTAGATTCCTGACTCTGCATACTGCATAAAGCCATGTCCCCACTAAACTGCACCCTGTAAGGCTGTCACAGTTGGAAACAACAGCTGCCAAACTATGTGACTGATCTTAAATGTCAAGAGTGGGGTCTAAGTTTGGTCAGGTTCAACTCAGATTCTGTGGTGGTCTTGGCGATAAGGCTGTTACAGGAAATTACCCTAGAAGTAAGAGCTAAGGAGTTTTATAACTTAGCCAAATCTGCATCAGTATCGTTCAACTAGGGAACATACTGGTCGCTGTAACAGGTTTTAGCATGCTTTTATAAATTGGAATGAGGCTAAATTAATCAAAAAGAACTTAAACATGATAGGTTGTGGAGTGCTAAATTAAGGAGAAGCATGCCTTATGCTTAGAAACACCATGACAGTAGGATTACCACTTGACCGTGCACCTTTAACTTTTGGATAAACAGAATGCAAATTTGAAAGCCCTGTCAAATCCATGTTAAGTATTTGAAAATCCAGGTCACTCAAAATGGCTATATGGAGCCTTTGGAGGTGTTGAGTCTAGATTATAGGATTGATATCAGCAGGTTGTTTGGTTTGAATAATAACAGGACTAATAGAAGTATTTTTCGAAGAAGTAATGTTCATCCACTCGCTTGATGATTCAGTAGGAGTACATTCAGGGGATCTATCAAATTGAACTAAATAATAAGGAATTTGAAACCTGAGATGGCAGAATGAGTGATGTCAGATACATTCTGTTGAAAATTGTTCTTTTAATCATCAACTTGATTCTAAGAATGAGTCTCAAGGGTACATGCTAGAAGGCCAAAACAGTTCTGGAAAAGAACAAAATAGGAGATATCGAATTAATAAATCTGTTATAGCTGCCAATTTTAACTCCAGGTTCTGAATTCCTCAAATGGGTCAAGTCCCAATTTTGTTTCAAACCCCAACTATTTGGGCCAAAGCCCCAATATCATTTCTGTGTCCAACTTCCCCTTGTTAAATTCTCCATTTCTTGAGTCAAGTCCAAAATTTATTATTTATCATTGTTATGAAATTAAATTCGATCTTCATCTTCAGTTATCAAATCAAGTCATTTCTTTCGTTGCTATCTTCCAACTCTGTAAAATGTCTGTTTCCAAAAATGTAGTGTCTGTTTTTATTTTCTAAAACGTGTGTAAGCAAATTTTAACACGAATAGGCAGCCTTCTCTGCTATTCTGTGTTTTAATTCGTGCAGATTCAAATACGGCTTACGACGATTTGGATTTTGCAAACGCACAATTTTAGAAACTACTGTTCACTAATTCCACCAAAGTGTCTACATCTGTTTTAATTTTTATTTTTTTTAAAAAAAAAAGTGTGTGCAATCGAATTTTAACACGAATAGGCAGCCTTCTCTGCTGTTTTGTGTTTTAATTCATGCGGATCCAAATACGGCCTACGACGATTTGGATTTTGCAAGCATAGATTTTAGAAAACCTCTATCTACTAACTCTGTTAGAAAACGTCTATTTCAAATATCTATTTTAAATCTCTAAGATTCGTACAACGGATTCTAATACGAACAGGCAGCCTTCTCTGCTGTTCCGTGTTATAATTCGTGCAAACTCACTCACGGCCTACGACGGTTTGGGTTATGCAAGTACGCAATCCTAATATATTTAAAAATCAATCCTATCCTCAAATCACCCCTCTGTTTTTTCAAGAGATCAAGTCTCTCTTAAAACCAGAACTACGTAAGCCTTGAGTTTCCCATTGCACCGGGGAATACGTAGGAGCAGGATCAAGTCCTGTCAGGTTATTTTCTATAAACCTATTTATTTTTTATTCTATTTTAAGGGATCAAACAGTTTTTCAAAATATCACACACTCAGTTTAAGGGTACCGTTCTTTGGAACGGGCGAGTAGGGTGCCTAATACCTTCCTTACTCGTAACCGACTCCCGAACTTCGAATCTCATCCTTGAGTTAGGGTTTTTCCAAATCTTTTCCCTTAAAACAAAAATTTGGTGGCGGCTCCACAATCAAATTAATTCATTTCAAAATTTAGCGAGTCCGTCGTCTCGTCGTAATTACGGTTATGACAGATGGCGACTCCACTGGGGACCTTTAGAGAGTCAAGCCCGATTCAATTGAGTGTACATTATATTTGATCTCTTCCCTATTTGTTTGCGCATTTTATTGATGGCATGATTCATTTTCTTGTTTATTGATCTGTTATTTGTTTGTCTATTCTTTGTACAACCCTAGGATAGATGACTTATAAATTGCAATATATATCTGTACAATTTCCCCAATTGCAGGTGTCCCAAAAAATAACGTGCCCTTCATACATTATAATGCATAATCATGAGTGGGGCCCTGCACCCGGGTCTGAGCGAAACCTAAGACTAGAGGGGTCTAGTGGTGTCACTTGGGATGCACGTCCCGTTTGACTATCATGAAAACTCCAGCTAGAGTGCGTCCTTTTCATAGTGCCCTGTAACTGGTAGCCTTCTCTACGGTTGCAGTAAGCACTAAGAATCGGAACTTGGCTCTGGTAACCAATTTATCCCAGGATTACGACCCACCTTTTGTGAAAGAGCATACATTAAACATCCTAGTCCCGTAGGACAGGTAACCTCACAATAGGACACGAGGAGGGCACACTTCTGGCTATGTCGGTAAACCGCACTTGCCTACCTATACCATGTTAAATTTACATCATGCGTTAGGATGTAACGAACGGCAAAAGAAAAGAGAAGAGAAAATAGAAAGATAAATAAAAAATATATAACTCAATGAATGATGATGAAAAAAGAAGAAGAGAGAAAAGGAGAGTAAAAAAAAAAATAAAAAAGAGAAGAAAAGAAAAAGAAAGAGGAAAAGAAAAAGGAAAAGAAAGAGAAGAGGTAATTTCTAGAGAAACTCTCCGGAGTTCATCCATAGCATGCTTGGGTACATATACGTCACCCCATATCAAGTCCCTGCATTTTAACATCCTTCGTATATTATTTCCCCATTCCAAGACATTATCATCTCATACCATGCATCGATGCATAGCGCTCCACACCACGATGGATGTGCGCCGTCTCATACCACATCATATTTTAAATACAAGTTAGGTCATACTCATCACATCATATTATGCTCCCATGCATGACTTCACCGTATCTTAAATTAGTGTTGTATGCTTGACTTCTTTTGGCAATGATGCTTCAACTTATGTGCTTCACATTAGATTATTCGATCATACATCTAATCATTTTACGTGTTTGCTCTTTTCGAGGGAACCAGATTCTTGATGGCATCTAAGAGGGGTGAAATGGAAATTAATGTGGGGTCAGAGTTGAGGAAGAAACGTAAAATCGGGGCCAAAATGACCGACTTGTCAGGTCTGGAGCCTTTGATCAGAAAATTGCAGACAATTCAGAAGTTAGCGTTTGAAAAGAAATATGGGAATATCTTAAACCTGCTAAGGATTAGGGTGCAAGAAGAGGCCATCACTGCCATGGTCCAATATTACGACCCGCCATTACGATGCTTTACTTTTGGGGACTTCCAGCTAGCCCCGACCCTGGAAGAATATGAACAAATCATCAGTTTGCCGCTGGAAGGAAGCAAGCCCTACAGTCACTTGGAACACACCCCTTCTTTTCGAGTCGTGGCCCAATCTATCGGGTTACAAGATAGCGATCTCCTCACAGAATTCCAGGAAAAAAATTCACTCAAAGGCTTCACAAGAGAGTTCTTGGAAAACTACCTACGATACTTGGCTGAAAATAACAATTGGGAGATATACATGGATGTGATCGCCCTGGTCATATATGGATTGGTATTATTTCCCCAGGTCGATAACTTCATAGACTTGGCCGCAATCAGCGTATTCTTAGCCCGGAAGAATAGATCTGAAAACCCTGTCCCCGCATTGCTCGCCGACTTATACTGCACGTTGGATCTATGTTATGGGAAGAACAAGAGAAGGGTAGCCTGCTGCTTACCGATATTTTATGTTTGGATCACGGCACATGTATTTAAGAGAGAGATGAAAGTCCAGTGTCCCATTTCCGATTTATTGTGCTATCAACTAAAAGAAATGAATGGGAGAGAATGGGTAGAGCACCTGTCCAGCTTGACGGAGGGCAAGATCAGGTGGCAGCCAGCATGGCAACAAAAGACCTCAGTCATATATCATTGCAAGGGATTCCACAACGTACCCCTCATGGGAACAAAGGGATGTATTAATTACAACCCCATACTGGGACAGCGTCAACTTGCCTATCCCATCCGAGGTCCCCCATCGGCAGAATTGTTGACCCCTTTTAATGTATACTACAAAGGAGACTTCGCGGAGCCTCTTCGAAAGGTACGGGAAGCTTGGGAGATAGTTACCAGAAAAGGGAAAGAATTAGGGGTTAGAAGTTGTGCAGCCAAAGAAGAATACAGGCAATGGGTCAAAGAAAGAGTGCAACAAATCAAATTGCCTTTTAAACCTCAAATAGCCCCCTCGGAAAACCAACCAGTACAAGAAGAGGAAATTGAAGATGAAATTGTCAAAGAACTGAAAGCAAAGCTGGAAAGCATGACCACCAAGAATAATGAGTTGGAAGAAAGATTGTTGAAGGCCCAACAAGAAAATGCTGAATTAAAAAGACAGAACCAAGAGAAAGATGCCGCCCTGGAAAGTCTCCGAGAACAACAAAAGTCAGAGAGAGAATATGCGGCTAAAATCCACATGAGTCTGCAAGCGGCTAATAAAGAATTAGGAATAAGAGCACAAGAGAAGGATACAACTCTACAGGAAGGCCGGAAAATGAGAGATGTGATTGATCAGCTCAGAGACCGAGTCCATAAGATCAGGCGCGAAAAGGATCAAGCAACAAACGAAAGAAACCAGGCACGAGCAGAAAAAAGCCGAATAATGGATGAAAGAAGCGTGTTGCAACACCACATAGAAGAACTGAATCAGCAAATTCAAAACCTGGTAGCCGAATGGGGGCATGAAGTGGACGAAGAAAGATGGAAGGTTATCGAGGTAATCAGAATGCAACAGAGGGGTATTAGTGATATCCAGGATGAGATGCGATGGTATAAAGACACAGCCGACCATTGGACTAGATGTTTCGGGAGGTTAGCCAGCCTGGCAAACATGGCCATCGTAGAAATCCCGCCACTACTCAAGAAGGCTGAGGCTTCACTACACCCGCTCCATACCCCAGTAGAAGTCGAGGAATTTATCCACTGTTGTAAAGAACTGATCTTAAGGATGAAAAAATACATTGTTCTAGCAGAAAAGGATGAGCAGAATGTACCTTGAAACTTGCACTTTGAATGAAAATTTGATTCTGCATTAATCTCTGACGCTGCATTAATTTCCATTTCATACTCAAAGCGCGCAGCAAACAAACGATGCCTATCGAGACATCTGAATCCTTCACATTTTTAACTTAAAGCTAATGTTTCACTTGTTTGATTTTTAATTTATTAAATTTTAAAAATTTTCACAGAAAACACAATAGCAGGCTCACGCTTTCCTCGGCATCCTTATAGCACGCGCTCTCGAACAAAGATGATGAACGAGCTAGAATCACAGAACGAAGAGCTGAGAAACGAGGTGGCTGACCTGAAAGAGCAGGTAGCTAAGCTGATGAAGATGCTAGA
Source organism: Canavalia gladiata (assembly GCA_037954105.1). Lineage (NCBI taxonomy): Eukaryota > Viridiplantae > Streptophyta > Magnoliopsida > Fabales > Fabaceae > Canavalia > Canavalia gladiata. Next base: position 11,424,872 of record CM075665.1, on the reverse strand, counting down.
AAAAAACGCAGAGGGACCCTCTGGCGGAGAAGTGGCTGGTGTGGTTAATGCTTCTCGACCTCTGCACATCAATGTGGATCGAGAATACGGTGTGCCACCAGGATTCACACCCCCATTCTGCCCTAACACACAACAAGCTCCCGATATTTCCATGAATCCGGATGAAAATCTTCACACCTACCCCTCACACACGTATCCCCTTGTCACTCACCACATAAACCCTACTGCATATCCACCACAGAAAAACCCCACTGCCTCTCTCCCTCAAAACACCATCCCTAATTACACCTACATGAATACCACCACCACTGAGAATCCCGCATACTCTGTCCTTGTAACCACATACCCACTACACCCACAACAAACACCACCCCATCCTTATGGCCCTGCCACCACTCAACCTAACCTTTATACTCCTCCGACAGGACAGGCAGGAAATGAAAACCAGGCAAATCCTTCTGGCCAGGAAACCCATCTCAGTGGCAGGTGGCAACATCTGGAGGAGAGAGTCAGGGCTATCGAGGGCAGTGGTTACGGAATGACAGATGCTTCAGATCTCTGTCTAGTCCCTGATGTAGTAATCCTGCCCAAATTCAAGATACCGGAATTTGAAAAATACAAAGGGACAGGCTGCCCAAGAAGCCATTTGACCATGTACTGCAGAAAAATGGCTTCTCACGCCCATAACGATAAGCTGCTGATTCATTGCTTCCAAGACAGCCTTACGGGAGCAGCAGCTAGTTGGTATACGCAGTTGGAGAGGGCGTATGTCCGCTCCTGGAAAGACCTTGCCGACGCTTTCCTCAAGTAGTATAAATACAACATCGAGATGGCCCCTGACCGGACCCAACTACAAAATATGATTAAGAAAGAAGAGGAGACTTTCAAGGAGTATGCGCAGAGGTGGAGGGAATTAGCTGCCCAAGTCCAGCCACCCCTGTTCGAACGGGAGATGATAAGCATGTTTATGGAGACCCTCCCGGCTCCTTTTTACGATAAAATGGTGGGAAGCGTGTCAGCCAGTTTCTCTGATATGGTACTGATCGGAGAACGCATTGAGAGCGGCTTACGCCGAGGGCGTATCGTCCACAATACGGTTGGTAATGTAAATACGAAAAAACCAGCCAATAATTCTTGGAAAAAGAAAGACGGAGAAACTCACTTCGTCACTTACGATCCGCACCGTCCAACAAATGCACCACCACACCCCAACTATCAGATACAATATCCATCACAATATCCGCCACAATATCTGCCCCAGTACCTACCCCAATACCCTCAAATGGTAGCTACAGCCCAACCTAACTACTAACCACCCTACACACCTCCTGCATCTTTCCGACCCACGACCCCCTTCATAGCCCAGCCATCACAAACCATGCCACCTCCATCACAAAAAACATGGAATCAAAACACTAACCCAAACACTAACCAACCTCAAAAAAGGGCAAATAATTAAAGAAAGCCGGTGCAATTCGATCCAATACCCATGAGCTATACCGACTTGCTACCCCGATTGTTCCAAAATTCCTTGATAGCACCATGCCCCATGAAGCCATTGGAACCTCCGTATCCGAAATGGTATGACCCGGCAGCAAAATGTGACTATCATGCGGGGGCCATAGGACATTCCACCGAAAACTGTCAGGGGTTGAAATATAAGGTCCAAAGCTTGATAAACGCAAAGTGGCTCAATTTTGAGAAAGACACTCCGAATGTAGGGAGCAATCCATTGCCCAATCATGCGGGGCCGTCTATAAATTGTATCGAGGCCGACCTGGAAATAAATATGCTTAATGAGGCCTTCCCAGGATGCCCCAGGCCACTGATCATCAAATACACCGAGGAAACCGCTGTCCCAACCCCAAATGGGCTAAAACCTGTGACAATAAAGATCCCTGGGCCCTTCCCATACCATAGCAACAAAAAAGTACCCTGGAAATACGATGTAGAAGTTTCTGGAGGGAAAGACGGAGAAGACAAGCCTGAAGGTACCATCGACTTAATACCAAATATTGTAAATATAGCTGGTATCGGTGGCATGACAAGGAGTGGCCGCATCTACACTCCTAGAGAAGAAAGAAGGGAACCGCCGTGCGGCGAGGCGATCTTGGCTGGTCCGGAGCCAGAAATCAGCAAAAGAGACGAGGTAGAGGAATTGAAAAGACCTGTCTCTGATGAGGAAGCTTGTGAATTTTTGAAGATGATAAGGCAAAGTGAATACACTGTGGTCGAGCAACTCAATCGTATGCCAGCAAGGATCTCATTACTGGGACTTCTGATGAACTCTGAGCCTCATCGGAAGGTTCTGCTAAAGATACTCAATGAAGCTCATGTGGTGCATAACCTGTCAGTGGAGAAGTTTGAGGGCATCGCAAGCAATATAACAGCCAATAACTTCCTCACTTTTTCCGACCACGAAATACCTGAAGAAGGGGCCGGACATAACAAAGCTCTCCATATATCCATAAAATGTATGGACCACATCCTTGCGAGGGTGCTGATCGATAATGGGTCATCTCTGAATGTAATGCCTAAAGTAACTCTGTCTAAGCTGCCGCACCAAGCTTCCCAGTTAAAGACAAGTTCGATGGTCGTCAGGGCATTTGATGGGTCTCGACGGGAAGTCATAGGGGAGATCGATCTGCCAGTACAGATTGGACCAATTACCTTTAACGTGACCTTTCAGGTCATGGACATACTGCCTGCATATAGTTGTTTATTGGGCAGACCCTGGATACATTCAGCAAGAGCAGTGCCATCCAGCTTGCATCAAAAGCTAAAATTCATCACAGACGATAGGTTGATTATCGTCTCGGCCGAGGAAGATTTTTTAGTCAGTAGACCCACCAACCCTCCTTATATTGAAGCTGCTGAAAAAGCTTTGGAAACACACTTCCAAGCCCTAGAGATTGCTAATGTCACAACTATTAAGGAAGGGGAAGCGGTAGGCCAACCTCGGCCTTCAAAAGCGTTATTAATGATGGCCAAGATAATGTTGAAAAATGGGTTTAAACCCGGAGGCAAACTGGGGAAAAATGAAGAAGGATTGATCCAACCCCTGCAGTTGAATAAGAACAAACGCCGATATGGGCTTGGGTATAAGCCTACTAAGGAGGATAAAGAAGGATGGAAGAGGGTCCCTCTGCGTCACCTATCAGAGGATTTTTGGAGCGCGGGGTACGAAGCCCCAGATTTTGTGGCCACGCTGGATAGAGGAAAGATGATGTTCAGCATTGATGATTTAGTGACGGCCTGCCCGCCTGGGCAAGAATTGAGCAATTGGGAGACAATCGAACTTCCCATGACTTTTAATTCGGTCTCAATGTAATTTTGTAATTGCCATATACTCTGGAAAAATAGAACAACATTGTATACACATTCTGATCAATATAATACAATTGAACTTTCTATTGATTACTTTCTCTTGCTTTTTCCCAATACCCCCGTGTCTCACTTCCGTTTCACTCATTTTTCCATAATGCAGATCTCAAAATAACCCATTTAATACCAGTCACGCTAGTATTGTGTCAAGAAATTTCGACTGTCTCAATAATCAAGCGGATGAAGAAATTGAATTTGACTACGAACCTCCGGAGGAATTGCTCAGGTTGATAGACAGAGAATCCAAGTCTATACAACCTCATGAAGAGTCTACCGAGCTAATAAATTTAGGGACAGAAGAAAATAAGAAAGAGGTAAAAATAGGCTCGTTCGTCAGGGGAGATAACCGCTCTTGGCTAATGGCATTGCTACATCAGTACAACGATATTTTTGCCTGGTCTTACCAGGATATGCCGGGTTTGGATACGTCCATCGTCGAGCACAAACTGCCCTTAAAGCCTGGATGCCCACCAGTGAAACAAAAACTAAGAAGAATGAAGCCAGAAATGTCCTTGAAAATTAGGGAAGAAGTGAGAAAACAGTTCGATGCTGGCTTTTTGGCTGTTGCAAATTACCCAGAGTGGGTGGCAAACATAGTACCGGTCCCTAAGAAAGATGGAAAAGTCCGAATGTGCGTAGATTATAGAGACTTGAACCGGGCAAGCCCAAAAGACGACTTTCCGTTACCTCATATAGACGTGCTGGTTGATAATACGGCTCAGTTCTCATGCTTTTCATTCATGGATGGCTTTTCAGGTTATAACCAAATTAAGATGTCTGAAGAAGATATGGAGAAAACTACCTTCATTACCGCGTGGGGAACTTTCTGTTACAAGGTCATGCCTTTTGGTTTAAAAAATGCCGGAGCCACCTATCAGAGAGCCATGGTGACGCTGTTCCACGACATGATCCACAAAGAAATCGAAGTATACGTGGACGATATGATAGCCAAGTCCAGAACCGAAGATGATCACTTGAATGATTTGCAAAAATTATTCGAAAGACTCCGGAAATTCAAATTGAGACTGAATCCAGCCAAGTGTACTTTCGGGGTGAGGTCAGGAAAATTACTAGGGTTCATCGTTAGTGAACGGGGGATAGAAGTCGACCCCGACAAGGTTCGAGCTATATTGGAGATACCCGCTCCGCGAACTGAAAAGGAGGTTCGAGGATTCCTGGGGAGACTGAACTACATCGCTCAGTTCATATCTCAGCTAACAGCTACCTGTGAGTCAATCTTCAAGCTCTTGCACAAAAATCAACCCATGAACTGGAATGAAGATTGTCAAGAGGCATTCGAAATGATCAAGCTCTATCTACAGAACCCACCAATCCTCGTACCCCCGGTGTCCGGAAGACCTCTACTCATGTACCTGACAGTGACTGATAAATCCATGGGGTGCGTGCTCGGCCAACAAGACGCATCAGGAAGGAAAGAGCACGCGATCTATTACTTGAGCAAAAAGTTCACCGATTATGAAGCAAAATATTCCCTATTGGAACGAACCTACTGCGCACTAACTTGGGCCGCACATCGTTTGAGACAATATATGCTGAGCCACACCACCTGGTTGATATCCAGAATGGACCCAATTAAATATATTTTCGAGAAACCCGCCTTGTCTGGAAGGATCGCTCGGTGGCAGGTTTTGCTATCAGAATATGACATCATATATGTGACGCAGAAAGCGATCAAAGGTAGTGCCCTCGCCGATTACCTGGCTCAACAACCTTTGAATGACTACCAGCCTATGCAGCATGAGTTCCCCGATGAAGATCTGCTAGCAGTGTATAGTTTGGAGAAACAAAAGACTGAGGAAAGATGGACGATGATGTTCGATGGTGCCTCAAATATAATGGGCCATGGTATTGGAGTCATATTAATTTCTCCGGACGACCAGTATATACCCATTACAGCCAGATTAACCTTTGATTGCACCAATTATATGGCTGAATACGAGGCCTGCATAATGGGAGTCCAAGCAGCAATTGAGGCTGACGTCAAACATTTGCAGGTTTACGGCGATTCCGCCCTAGTTATTCATCAGATCAAAGGAGAATGGGAAACCAGAGATGCGAAGCTAATTCCGTATCAAGCCTATATTAGGGAATTGTTGGAACACTTCGAAGAGATCACATTTTCTCACATACCCAGGGAGGACAATCAGCTAGCAGATGCCCTGGCTACCCTATCCTCCATGTTTAAGGTTGACCGCGACGAGGACATGCCTCTTATCCAAATTCAACACCGGGAGCGGCAAGCTTTCTGCCAGTCGGTCGAAGAAGAGTCAGACGGTAAACCATGGTACCATGACATAAGGTGTTTCTTGAAAAATAGGGAATATCCTGTCGACGCCTCGGAGAATGACAAGAGAACCCTGCGTCGGTTAGCCACAAACTTTTTCCTCAATGGCGAAATCCTCTACAAAAAGAATCACGATATGGTTTTGCTCAGGTGTGTGGATACAGCCGAAGCCAACAAAATCTTGAAAGAGGTCCACGAGGGATCCTTTGGTACCCATGCCAATGGACACGCCATGGCAAGAAAGATCCTCAGAGCAGGGTATTATTGGTTAACCATGGAAAATGACTGCTACAAATATGCCAAAACTTGTCACAAATGCCAAATATACGCTGACAATGTCAATGCACCACCCATCTCCCTAAATGTGTTATCTTCACCATGGCCGTTCGCGATGTGGGGTATGGATGTCATTGGACCAATTGAGCCCAAGGCTTCCAACGGACACCGATTCATACTGGTGGCCATTGACTATTTCACCAAGTGGGTAGAAGCGGCCTCCTTCGTCAGCGTGACCCGGAGTGTGGTAGTAAAATTCATGAAAAGGGAAATAATTTGCCGATATGGGTTACCAAATAAGCTTATCACAGACAATGACACCAATTTAAATAACAAGATGATGAAAGAGTTATGTGATCAATTCAAAATCCAGCATCACAATTCTTCCCCATATCGACCAAAGATGAATGGGGCAGTAGAAGCAGCCAATAAAAATATCAAGAAGATCGTTCAGAAAATGGTGCTAACATACCGAGACTGGCACGAAATGCTCCCTTACGCTCTTCATGCCTACCGTACTTCGGTTCGCACATCTACTGGGGCAACTCCATTCTCACTTGTGTACGGAATGGAAGCTGTCCTTCCCATTGAAGTAGAAATCCCTTCACTAAGGATTTTAATGGAGGCAAAATTAGAAGAAGCCGAGTGGGTTCAAACTCGGATGGACCAATTAAACCTCATCGATGAAAAGAGGCTGACAGCAATGTGCCATGGGCAGCTTTACAGAAAGAGGATGAAGAGAGCCTTTGAAAAGAAGGTTTATCCTCGGCAATTTCGAGAAGGTGATCTGGTACTCAAGAAAGTGCTGCCAGTATAAAAGGCAGCACAAGGAAAATGGGCTCCAAATTACCATGGGCCGTACGTGGTTAGGAGAGTTTTCTCAGGAGGGGCTTTAATTCTAGCAGATATGAACGGAAAGGATCTGCCTAACCCAACTAATTCAGATGCTGTAAAAAGGTACTATGCCTAGAGATACGAAAAGGCAAATCAAAAGCCCGCTAGGTTGAAAACCCGCAAGGGCGGCCTAGGCAAAAGTTAGGGCAAATCAGAAAAGGCCCGCTAGGCCGAAAACCCGCAAGGGCGACCTAGGCAAAAGTTAGGGCAAACCAAAAGCCCGCTAGGTTGAAAACCCGCAAGGGCGACCTAGGCAAAAGTTAGGGCAAATCAAAAGCCCGCTAGGTTGAAAACCCGCAAGGGCGACCTAGGCAAAAGTTAGGGCAAATCAGAAAAAGCCCGCTAGGCCGAAAACCCGCAAGGGCGACCTAGGCAAAAGTTAGGGCAAATCAAAAGCCCGCTAGGTCGAAAACCCGCAAGGGCGACCTAGGCAAAAGTTAGGGCAAATCAGAAAAGCCCGCTAGGCCGAAAACCCGCAAGGGCGACCTAGGCAAAAGTTAGGGCAAATCAGAAAAGGCCCGCTAGGCCGAAAACCCGCAAGGGCGACCTAGGCAAAAGTTAGGGCAAATCAGAAAAGCCCGCTAGGCCGAAAACCCGCAAGGGCGACCTAGGCAAAAGTTAGGGCAAATCAAAAGCCCGCTAGGTTGAAAACCCGCAAGGGCGACCTAGGCAAAAGTTAGGGCAAACCAGAAAAAGCCCGCTAGGCCGAAAACCCGCAAGGGCGACCTAGGCAAAAGTTAGGGCGAATCAGAAAAACCCGCTGGGCCGAAAACCCGCAAGGGCGACCTAGGCAAAAGTTAGGGCGAATCAGAAAAACCCGCTAGGCTGAAAACCCGCAAGGGCGGCCTATGCAAAAGGCCAGGACTAACCGAAAACCCGCAAGAGCGGTCCAGACGGAAAAGGAAAATGGCAAAGAAGACCAACTGACCAAACCCCTGTCGACACTGGGGCAAATCTGTGGAAATGGCGACAGATTCTAGTCAGAAATGGTTGGACCTGGCCTGTACCATGACAAAAAGGGCAAGAAAGGAAATGATTTGGGGACAGTACGCACAAGTTCGGACCAACACTGGGGCAAATTCCGGTTTCTTAAGAAGCGGGATTGTTGAGATAGAAGATGTTGCAGAAATACAATACTAGTGTCGGCTCCGGTCAAGACCTCGCATCTCTCAAATCTACGTCCTCTGATACATCTCGATATGTCAAGACCAAATTTTCTCCCTTACTTCCGCTTTTACCCAATGTTTAATTGTATTATCATTGATCAGATATGTGTATAAAATTCAAAATCGCAATTATGAGATGGCAATTACTTTATTTTGAGACTACATTAAAATCATGTTGGTTTGGGAATTTCTGCATGACTAATAATTCTCCAATAATCAAAATGATGCATCTATTCAGCACAGTCGTAGGTTGGCTGAAATTCTAGACATGGAACAAGAGAAGACGAAATCTCTGATTCTAGCTTGCTTCAGACTTAGAGGGTCGTGCTATAAGGAGCTGAAGAGGCCCAACTCTGCTAATAAAAAAGGGAGGTTTTCAAAACTAACTAACAAATAATACCAATTTTGTCAAATGAATTTAGCCTATTCAGGCACTGCCTTTTTAATTTTCTGCATCTTCGCTTATTCAGGCCCATCATGTTTAAATTCTTGCTCAGCCTATTCAGGCACTGTTTTTTTTTTTTATTTTCTGCATCTTGGCTTATTCAGGCCCATCATGTTTAAATTCTTTCTCAGCCTATTCAGGCACTGCTTTTTTTAATTTTCTGCATCTTGGCTTATTCAGGCCCATCATGTTTAAATTCTTGCTCAGCCTATTCAGGCACTGCTTTTTTTTTAATTTTCTGCATCTTGGCTTATTCAGGCCCATCATGTTTAAATTCTTGCTCAGCCTATTCAGGCATTGTTTTTTTAATCTTCTGCATCTTGGCTTATTCAGGCCCATCATGTTTAAATTCTTGCTCAGCCTATTCAGGCACTGTTTTTTAATTTTCTGCATCTTGGCTTATTCAGGCCCATCATGTTTAAATTCTTGCTCAGCCTACTTAGGCACTGCATTTTAATTTTCTGCATCTTGGCTTATTCAGGCCCACCATGTTTAAATTCTTGCTCAGCCTATTCAGGCACTGCATTTTAATTTTCTGCATCTTGGCTTATTCAGGCCCATCATGTTTAAATTCTTGCTCAGCCTATTCAGGCACTGTTTTTTTTAATTTTCTGCATCTTGGCTTATTCAGGCCCATCATGTTTAAATTCTTGCTCAGCCTATTCAGGCACTGCTTTTTTTAATTTTCTGCATCTTGGCTTATTCAGGCCCATCATGTTTAAATTCTTGCTCAGCCTATTCAGGCACTGCTTTTTTTTAATTTTCTGCATCTTGGCTTATTCAGACCCATCATGTTTAAATTCTTGCTCAGCCTATTCAGGCATTGTTTTTTTTAATCTTCTGCATCTTGGCTTATTCAGGCCCATCATGTTTAAATTCTTGCTCAGCCTACTTAGGCACTGCATTTTAATTTTCTGCATCTTGGCTTATTCAGGCCCATCATGTTTAAATTCTTGCTCAGCCTATTCAGGCACTGCATTTTAATTTTCTGCATCTTGGCTTATTCAGGCCCATCATGTTTGAATTCTTGCTCAGCCTATTCAGGCACTGTTTTTTTAATTTTCTGCATCTTGGCTTATTCAGGCCCATCATGTTTAAATTCTTGCTCAGCCTACTTAGGCACTGCATTTTAATTTTCTGCATCTTGGCTTATTCAGGCCCATCATGTTTGAATTCTTGCTCAGCCTATGCAGGCACTGCTTTTTTAATTTTCTGCATCTTGGCTTATTCAGGCCCATCATGTTTAAATTCTTGCTCAGCCTACTTAGGCATTGCATTTTAATTTTCTGCATTCCGGCTTATTCAAGCCCACCATGTTTAAAGTCTTGCTCAGCCCATTTAGGCACTACATGCTAGTTTCCTGCATATCGGCTTATTCAGGTCCATCTTGCTTAAATTCTTGCCCAAGCCTATTTAGGTGCCGCACGTTAATTTTCTACATCTTAGTTTAGTCAGACCCATCATGTGTAAACGCCAACCCAACCTATTCAGGTGTTGCATCATTAACTTCCAGCCTCTGGGCGTATTGAGACCTATCCTGTTTAAATTTCGTCTAAGTTATCAAGGCATACCCAATAAATTAGTGTAAGCACAGTGTACGCAAGCCAAAGTCGTCGTAAGAGCATGTCTTACCCCACGCTAGTGACAAGACGGGTAACAGCTGAGGCTCTCACCTCGGACAAAAGCTGCTCGTGTCTTTACTCACTCCTAATCACGATAACATCGAGGATGACATCCTCTATATTATCTGCTAGGAGATGAGTAAAGAGGGGCAAACTGTGAGCACCATTTTTTGCCCAAGGTGAGAATAAATCAATTTAAATTATTAGTAATAATAATAAAAAATAATGACAAGGAGGATAATAAAAATAAATAATAAAAATAAGAAAGAGAGAAGAAACAAAAAAAAAGCAGAAATAATAATAAAAGAAAATAGCAAGGAAAAAACATTCAAGGAAAAAGAGACAAAGAAAAGGATAAGGGAAGGTAGTTAAGTTAGTTAGAACCATGGTCAAAAGATAACCATGGTTTAGAATAAATAACCTTGGTCAAGAAGGGAGTATAAAAGAAAACAAAAATTGAAAAAGGGAGGGGGGTTCTTTCTTTTTGGAGAAAATTGAGAGACGAAGCGGAGGAAAAGAGCATTCTCTCTCGCGAGAGGAGTTCAGAAACGGCCTTGCGTCAATCTCATTGCCTCAAGTTTCCAAGGGTTTGCTCTGCAAGAATCCACTCCTAACCTGAATCGAAGGAGACACTGCGTTCCTCAAAGCTTGAATCCTATCCAGGTCAGTATTCTGGATGAACTCCTATGAATCTATACACTGAAATCCTTAGTTCTTCTCATCATAGATCTGAAATGCGCATTGATTCATTGATAAAACCTGTGATTCTGACTGCCTGCTGGAAATTTGGATCAATTTCGCTTGTCCAATCGGATTGTACTTTCGTACATGGCTTTGGTCATTAATGAATTGAACATGCTGGTTGACGATGTGGTTTCTGTTACTACTGGTTAATCCCTTTGTCATGTGTGCGTTCAATTTAACCATGAGTTGCTGAGTTTTTTGGAAGATTTTAAATATAATCAAAGTCAGTGGTTATGGTTTATCATCAGCGTGATTTAGATATTGCATATTATGAAAGCGGAAGCGAATCTGCCTCTACCTAATGTGAATTCGGTCTGATATGGCTCTGTTTGCTATGAGTTTAAAAGGAGAGATTAGATGTGCTTAGGATATACCGATCGTTTCAGGTTTAGCCCTGTCACAGCAGTTATGGCTGCTAATATGGATCAATCCACCAGCTGGAACTCCAAGATTAAGGGCCTGATTCTCTGATTCTGAAACAACCACCTAGGAATTTTTGCTTGGCAGGTAGAGATGAATCTAGAGGCCCATCAGAACCTACATCCTAGGCCTGCAAGAGGTTACTCACAATGATCTTGTGTCACAGCAGTTATGGCTGCTAATATGGATCAATCCACCAGCTGGAACTCCAAGATTAAGGGCCTGATTTTCTGATTCTGAAACAACCACCTAGGAATTTTTTTTTGCTTGGCAGATAGAGATGAATCTAGAGGCCCATCAGAACCTACATCCTAGGCCTGCAAGAGGTCTAAATTACTCACACTGATTTTGTGTCACAGCATTTGTGATTACTAATGCTGATCAGTTTACCAGCTGGATTTCCAATCAAGAGCCTGATTTTCTGATTCTGAAACAACCACCTAGGAATTTTTCTCAGCAGGTAAAGGTGAACCTAGAGGTCTGGTCTGGATCTCCACCAAATTTCCCAAATGTCCCAATCCTATGAAACCACTAGGATAAATTAGCATGCCAAAACCAGTTGCAGTACTTAGATCTACCAGGATTAAAAGGCCTTGTAATAACCTGATGTAGTCCTGATCCATGTAGAAGCCAAGAGAATTAAACTGTTGGAATCTGGTCTTTGATTAATTTCCCCTTTGGCACAGTTAATACTCTCCTCATGGCCTTCAAATAGGCCCAACCATCCCCCAATATTCAGTTTCCACCGATTCTCACCAAGCCAGGCTTAGTTTGAGAAAGGTTACTCACACTGATTTTGTGTCACAGCATTTATGCTGATCAGTTTACCAGCTGGAATTCCAATCAAGAGCTTGATTTTCTAATTCTGAAACAACCACCTAGGAATTTTTCTCAGCAGGTAAAGGCGAACCTAGAGGTCTAGTCTGGATCTCCACCAAATTTTCCAAATGTCCCAATCCTATGAAACCACTAGGATAGATTAGCATGCCAAAACCAGTTGCAGTACTTAGATTTACCAGGATTAAAAGGCCTTGTAATAACCTGATGTAATCCTGATCCATGTAGAAGCAAGAGAATTAAACTGTTGGAATCTGGTCTTTGATTAATTTCCCCTTTGGCACAGTTAATGTTCTCCTCATGGCCTGCAAATAGGCCCAACCATCCCCCGATATTCAGTTTTCACAGATTCTCACCAAGCTGGGCTTAGTTTGAGAAAGGTGTTTAAAGTATAGGTTGTAAAACCACATCTAGGCCTTGACAGTAAATTCAAAACTATTAGGAGAATAAGTCTCAAATCCATCACATCCACAGACATGTTGGAACCCTCTAACTCACGCAGATCCTGAGCTAAAACAGATCCGGTGGGCTGGCAAAATGCCCTGGGTTTTGACAATGTCTTGAGGGCGGCCTGTGAATGAAGTTCACCAGTTTATGCCCGGTTGTTTGAGTGAGCTTGGGCTCAGTCTCAAGATAAACTTCTGGGACTCCTCCACTGTCAAAGGCATCCTTGTTCGAGACAACAGGATCCAATTGCAAGGCATGGATCAGGTCTGCTATGTCTCGACATGACCCTCACTACCAACGCCCCTAAATTCTGCTACTCAGTTTTAATCAGGACCAGAAGATTGGCATATAATGATATAACTTTAAACATTTAATTGAACCTAGGCCTAGCTTATTCTGAACCTAGGAGGGTGTACAGGGAGCCTATGGATAGTTTATGAGACCACTGATCAATATTCTGTTAAGAGTTAGTTAATAATAAAGGCTATTAGGAAAATGCCAATCAAAGCAGTGGCTAAACCAGTCAATCCTTAGCCAGAATTAGAAAACTCAGGGGTCAAGTATCGTCTGGGCCTAAAAGGATCAAGCCTGAATCTGATGCCCTCATCTAATAGGTAAGTCTAGGATTCACACTTAGGCTAATGCATGCAGTTCCTGCAAGAAGAATTAGAAAACATAATGATGATCTGGAGTGGGGGTAAGAAGACTAAACTCATGTTGTGGGCTGTAAGCTACGACAGTATCGGAAACTTGAGGGTTGAGAGGTTGATTTCGTGGCAATTCTTGGTATCTCTTATGTGAAATCTCAAGATCTGGCTGTGGCTCAGATTTGAGAGATATGCATAAAGGTTTTCTGGACCTCGGCACAGTGAGCTGCTATGGAGGATCAAGTCTAAAACTCAAAACCCAGTATAGGCTTGAATCCACAGTAATGGCAAATGTAGATTCCTGACTCTGCATACTGCATAAAGCCATGTCCCCACTAAACTGCACCCTGTAAGGCTGTCACAGTTGGAAACAACAGCTGCCAAACTATGTGACTGATCTTAAATGTCAAGAGTGGGGTCTAAGTTTGGTCAGGTTCAACTCAGATTCTGTGGTGGTCTTGGCGATAAGGCTGTTACAGGAAATTACCCTAGAAGTAAGAGCTAAGGAGTTTCATAACTTAGCCAAATCTGCATCAGTATCGTTCAACTAGGGAACATACTGGTCGCTGTAACAGGTTTTAGCATGCTTTTATAAATTGGAATGAGGCTAAATTAATCAAAAAGAACTTAAACATGATAGGTTGTGGAGTGCTAAATTAAGGAGAAGCATGCCTTATGCTTAGAAACACCATGACAGTAGGATTACCACTTGACCGTGCACCTTTAACTTTTGGATAAACAGAATGCAAATTTGAAAGCCCTGTCAAATCCATGTTAAGTATTTGAAAATCCAGGTCACTCAAAATGGCTATATGGAGCCTTTGGAGGTGTTGAGTCTAGATTATAGGATTGATATCAGCAGGTTGTTTGGTTTGAATAATAACAGGACTAATAGAAGTATTTTTCGAAGAAGTAATGTTCATCCACTCGCTTGATGATTCAGTAGGAGTACATTCAGGGGATCTATCAAATTGAACTAAATAATAAGGAATTTGAAACCTGAGATGGCAGAATGAGTGATGTCAGATACATTCTGTTGAAAATTGTTCTTTTAATCATCAACTTGATTCTAAGAATGAGTCTCAAGGGTACATGCTAGAAGGCCAAAACAGTTCTGGAAAAGAAAAAAATAGGAGATATCGAATTAATAAATCTGTTATAGCTGCCAATTTTAACTCCAGGTTCTGAATTCCTCAAATGGGTCAAGTCCCAATTTTGTTTCAAACCCCAACTATTTGGGCCAAAGCCCCAATATCATTTCTGTGTCCAACTTCCCCTTGTTAAATTCTCCATTTCTTGAGTCAAGTCCAAAATTTATTATTTATCATTGTTATGAAATTAAATTCGATCTTCATCTTCAGTTATCAAATCAAGTCATTTCTTTCGTTGCTATCTTCCAACTCTGTAAAATGTCTGTTTCCAAAAATGTAGTGTTTGTTTTATTTTCTAAAACGTGTGTAAGCGAATTTTAACACGAATAGGCAGCCTTCTCTGCTATTCTGTGTTTTAATTCGTGCAGATTCAAATACGGCTTACGACGATTTGGATTTTGCAAACGCACAATTTTAGAAACTACAGTTCACTAATTCCACCAAAGTGTCTACATCTGTTTTAATTTTTATTTTTTTTAAAAAAAAGTGTGTGCAATCGAATTTTAACACGAATAGGCAGCCTTCTCTGCTGTTCTGTGTTTTAATTCATGCGGATCCAAATACGGCCTACGACGATTTGGATTTTGCAAGCATAGATTTTAGAAAACCTCTATCTACTAACTCTGTTAGAAAACGTCTATTTCAAATATCTATTTTAAATCTCTAAGATTCGTACAACGGATTCTAATACGAACAGGCAGCCTTCTCTGCTGTTCCGTGTTATAATTCGTGCAAACTCACTCATGGCCTACGACAGTTTGGGTTATGCAAGTACGCAATCCTAATATATTCAAAAATCAATCCTATCCTCAAATCACCCCTCTGTTTCTTCAAGAGATCAAGTCTCTCTTAAAACCAGAACTACGTAAGCCTTGAGTTTCCCATTGCACCGGGGAATACGTAGGAGCAGGATCAAGTCCTGTCAGGTTATTTTCTATAAACCTATTTATTTTTTATTCTATTTTAAGGGATCAAACAGTTTTTCAAAATATCACACACTCAGTTTAAGGGTACCGTTCTTTGGAACGGGCGAGTAGGGTGCCTAATACCTTCCTTACTCGTAACCGACTCCCGAACTTCGAATCTCATCCTTGAGTTAGGGTTTTTCCAAATCTTTTCCCTTAAAACAAAAATTTGGTGGCGGCTCCACAATCAAATTAATTCATTTCAAAATTTAGCGAGTCCGTCGTCTCGTCGTAATTACGGTTATGACACATACCTTAGTTCTCCTGAAGTTGGGGAAATGAGGAAACTGCTTTCTGAGTGGAAGATGAAGAGTAAGTTGAGTGAGAGTGTTTAGAGGCTTGGGTGAGTGGGAGTTACTTACCTGATGCCTTTTTATAACTGTTGTGTGGGATATGAAGGGTCAGACGTGTTAGGAACAGATTAGGTCAAAAACTTTAGTCTTACTTACATGTGATGTTGTGTTGGCCACGCGGCTAGGGTTGCATTGGCAGTGGAATCCTGGGCCATTCCTTAAAATTTCACTTGGTAACCCCAAACTTGCTCCCTGTTAGCTATTTATTTTGCTTGTTTTAATTCCAACCATCGGGATGAGATTGGTATATATATAAATATATATATATAAATATATATATATATATATATATATAAATTAATATCTTTTTTGGAACTTGGAGCCTGGTACGCTTTGTGATTTAATGGTCCTTGCTGAGTCAATTGCCTTGCTATACCTTAGTTTTTTCGTGTTGGTAACGCTGTTGGCATAGGGTCCTGTTGGTTTTAGCTAATTGAGCTGCTTTTCATCTGAGTTAGATCACACTCATAACACATCAGGTTAGCCTTGAAGTTATAGTACCCATGTGGATAACACAAAGTTTATAATTAGGAATTTATAAATATTTTGCAATACAAAAAGGAAAAGGGAAAGAACAGGAAGAAAAACTAAAAAATAAAAAAACTAAAAAGGGGAAGAAAGAAACTTGTTGGACATTGTAGATATATTAGTATAGTTAACCAAGAAGAAAGAAACTTCTTCCATCTGGGCTATGGTTGCTGGTCCGACCTTACTCTCAACGTCGTCCAAGTCAGCCCATTGCAATATCAGCTCCTGCTCGGCATCAGAGAGCTCGTGCTCAGTCATGCCTATCCTTCTTCCGATATTCGTTAAGAGTTGTTTATTGACCTTCGTCCCTAGATGGATTTTCTTTATATTTCTGCGTGTAACCTCGACTTGTTTGCCCAAGCGGCGCACAAGGAGATGCAGTTCACTCAGACGCTCAGTTTGCTCATTCAGGATCTCATAGATCCTTTGTGGGAGTAGGGATTCAGGCTGTGCCTTGTGGAGGACGTAGCGCCCAATGTAGACTTCGTCCAAAGTGGGGTGAGGATCCACTTGGGTGCAACCTTCAATTTTGACTCCCTGGGATTTGCATAGAGTCGTGATAAGGCTGGGATATCCCAGGGGAATGTAGCACTACCGAGCAATATTCTTCATTTCTTGGGCAATTATTTGGGCGATATCCATCTCGCAGGATGTCATTATCGTCCAGAGAAAAATCGCCCGCTTGTTGTTTACTTCATTAGAATGAAGCATCGGCAGCAGGTTTGACTGCACAAAAGCGTACCAGACGTAGCTTCAGCCTTTGAGGAAATGGGACATTTGGCGTTGCCGACGTAGCTTTTTCTCCGTTGGCCACGACTTCCTCAAACAATTGCTTTTTGCTTTTTCTTACTAATCTGTCATGGTATTCTTTCTTCTGTTCTTCCTTCGCTGCTGGTTGTGGACTGATTGTTGGTTCTCCTCCAGATTGCGTTTTTATATCAGTTCTGGATGGTTGGTCTGCTGGATCAGCAACATCATTGGGTTGTATGATTACGTTTTCTGTTGTGTTTGGTACTGTGGGCAGCCTTGGTTCTATCATCTTTCCACTCCTTGTTGTGATGGCATTGCATTGCTCCTTGGGTTTCACTGTTGTGTCACTGGGAAAACTCCCAGTATTTCTTTCTGTGAGTTGTTTGGACAGTTGTCCCACTTGATTCTCCAGATTCTTGATGGATGCTTGAGTGGATTACATGAACTGGCTAAGTATATTCCCTAAGTCTGCAGAGTTGTCCTGTGGTTGGTTTGTCTGCTGTTGAGTAGGTTGTTGCTGCGCATACTGTCCGTTCCTCCTAGGGTTGTTCTGGTTCCTGAAATTAGAATTATAAGAGTTAGAATAAGGAGGATACTTAGGCCTTTGTGGCTGGCCCATATAGTGCACTTGCTCCTGGCTGTAGGTTCCTGTTACGTCTGTGTCACAGCATCCGTTTTCATGTTCACCCCTACAAAAGTCACATTTCAGGACTTGTGCTGGTTGAGGGGTTCTTACGTTAAAGACCTGTAACTTTTTTGTCAAAGCCTCCAACTGCTGTGAGATCAGCTTGTTCTAAGCAAGTATTACAGTTTGCGTGTCCAACTCCAGCACACCTCTCTTGGGAGCACTTCTGTCAGTTGGTGATTGGTACTCATTCGAAGCCATTATTTCAATCAGCTCCATGACCTCCTCTGCAGTTTTAGTATTCAGAGATCCTTCTGCTGAGGCATCTATGGTGAGTCTCGTGGCGGGCTTGACTCCATAGTAGAAAATATGAACTTGATGAACATCGGAGAAGCCATGATGTGGACACTTCTGTAAAAGCTCCTTGAACAGCTCCCAAGCCTCATAGAGTGATTCTCTTTCCTTCTGATCGAAACAGGAGATCTCCCCTCTCAGCTTGTTGTATTGAGAGGGTGGGAAGTACTTCATGAGGAATTTGGATACCAATTCCTCCCAGGTGGTGATACTTCCTCTTGGTTGGGTTTGCAACCAATACTTGGCACGATCTCTTAAGGATAATGGGAATAGTCTCAATCTGATCGCTTCGTCAGAGACGCCATTCATCTTGATTGTGTCACATATTTGGAGAAAGCTTGAAAGGTGGAGATTTGGGTCTTCCACTTCACTTCCTCCAAACTGGTCCTGTTGCACTAGATGGAGTAGTGCTGGTTTGATTTCAAAGTTGTTGGCAGCGATCGATGGTCTCACGATACTAGCGCTGCAACCTGCAGAATTTGGGACAACGTACTCTCTCAACATAATTCTCCTGTTAAGCTGGTGTTCCTCCATGATAGAGTGATGCACAGGGTTTTCTTCGCTGGTCCTTTGTAGTCTCTGTTGCTCTTGTTGCTCCTTTTGTAACCTTGTTTCCCTTCGGTTTCTTCTTGTGAGCTTTTCAATCTTTGGTTCAAAGATCAATTCCTTTTCTTGTTCACCTCGCATAAACAGTTAAACAAGATTAAGCTAAAGAAAGAATCACTATGCAAACAGAGTCAGAAATATTAAACAGAATTGCTCAATCTAGTGGCAATCATAGTACTCTTCAATATTGAAAAACAAATCCCCGGCAACGGCGCCAAAAACTTGTTGGTGTATAACGTATGAAGACAAGTGCACCTTATCGTTTTATGAAGTAAAGAATGAGTAGAGTATCGTCTCCACAGGGATTTAGTTCAAATACTGAATTCCTACTAGTCCACTAATTGAACTCAGTTTTGGGGTCACGTAGGCAACACAAATTTAAGCGCGTAGGCAACGCAAACAGAAATTAACAAGAATTCACAGAATCTGTCACAAATCTGGAACTTTATCCAGTACGCAAAGAATACTTCAAATTAATATCTAAACTGTCAAACACTCAACAACTAATATAAATGTGTAAGAATTCAAATTATGGAAGATGTTAGGGTTGGATTTCACCAAAACTTTCCCTATGTAACCTTTGATCATTATGTATATTCAAGATAAAATATGGTTGAAGATCGAATTCACAATTATTGATTGAAGGTCAATCCCTTGACTCATCAATTCTTCACTCAGATTAGGAATCCTAATCCCTTAGCAATTCCTAATTTGACGTGAGCCTCAAGTTCAAGAATTCGAACGATCTCACAATTGCAAACCTCTATCCCTAGAGCCTTCACAATTGTGTTATTCAATCCCAGTTCCAATTCTTAAACCAATTTCCTAATTACGAAGAAGAATTTAGATTCAATTTATAAGTGGCCAAGTCATAAAAGCATGAAGCAAAGAGATGAATAATCAACGTTAAGGGAAAACAATCTTAAATAGATGCAAAATCTTGGTTACGTAAGATCAGTTAAGGATTCATCCTTCCCCAACAGGGGCTCAGTTACACATAATGAAGAAGAAGAAAACAGAGGAAGAAGAAAAAGTCATGATCATGGCAGCACGCTGCAGATGCACTTCGTCTTCCGTCCTAGGGTTCCTCCTTCACCCAGAATAGAACCAGCGTATGGGGAAACGGCGGCTCTATCCTCTGGGTTTTCGCTCTGGAGATAGATTAGTGGATAGAGTGAATGATGCCCTGTTTTCGTTCTGTTCTGGGCTTTTTATAGCTACAGGTCTGTAGCGTCGCGTGTCCAACGCGGCCCAACTGCGTTGCCAACGCGGAACCCTGTAACAGATTGCAAAAATTAAAACACATCAGATTTATGATAATTTATCATCCGAAAGGCTCTAAAACTGTATTTTCCAGATTGTGCATGGGTTATTCAGTTTTATGTCACTTTCTCATGTTTTAATGGTGTTTTATGTTTCAATTACTTGCAATTACATTGAATTATGTTCCAAATAAGTGTCTTATTGGACACTTATCACAACCCCAAACTTGAACTCTTGCTTGTCCTCAAGCAAGCATTAAACTACAGGAACATAATTATTTCTGGATAACTCACAACGTGCATATCTCTCAAGTGTATTTCACTCCCCTTCTTCACTCTAACTTGTATCAATCAAAATTTTCAGATTTATTCCAAAGACACTCCATCAAGCATTGGGAATACATGAAAAATAATTGCAGATTCAGAATATAACATTAAATTGTGAGTAAAACAGTGTTTATATTATGGTTACAACAGTTTGCTATTAAGGAAACATGACCTAGACTTGCGAACTCTCATAAGGTTAAGTGTTTCACTCTTTCTCTCAAGTGTTTGGGTTAGGTTTTTCTCTCTATGTCTCCAAATCAAAATTCCATTACCATAGGCTTGCCCCAATTCTCTATCTCTACCAATAAGTCGCATGCTTACATAAATCAAAAGGTCTTGTAATGGGTTGTAACGTGGCTTAGGTGAAAGATGGGTGGAATCAAGGAAGTGGGTTTATTTAAGCCAAAGAAACTATGAGAGGGTTGGAGAATTAACTTTCCATTAGTTTGGAGATGCAAGATCACCCCATAGAAGTCTATGTGTTCCTGTTTTCAAATTTTCTTTGCCCTATTTGGGTATTCGAATCCCTTTTTTTTCTCTTTTTTTTTTCTTTTTTTCTTTTTTTTTGTGTTTTTTTGTGTTTTTTTTTTGGAAACCCATTGCCACTTATATTGCTACTGACACCCTTAACCCCAAACTTAGAAATGTTTCTTGTCCTCAAGAAATTCCAAACTTAGTGTAAAACTTAACCTCAGATACAAGCAACCTTCTCCTAGTTCATTTGACTAGGCATATTCATGGTTTTTCATAGTCTTGGCTGGAAATGAGCTAATCAAACACAAAGAATTGGGTATAAGGCTCAAGGGGCTAAAAAAATGGACAAGAATGCAAGGTAGGTCATTTGGTCAAGTAGGTGCATATCAAAGAAGTGCCTTAATCCTGTTTATGCAAGCATGGGATACTGGATTTCAACTAAGAAACAGGACAAGTTCTAGAATGAAACTCAATTTATGACCATACACACACAAAAGAAATAAGTGGTGAGGTCCAACCGCTCACAAGCAATTTGTGCAAGCCTAGAACATGCATTACAAATTAATTGTTGCAAACCATAACAGAACAACAAAGTAATTCTCATTCAATCATGTTACATTCCGCATTATGCAATTAAACATTTAGGGACTGTGAAATCTCTCCATGCTGCGAAGAATGAAGTTCTATTACAATTGATGCTCATTGGAGAAGGAAGAGGAATGATGTTAAAGGTTGATTTGAGTGTTGGGGTTGAGAAAACCCCTACACTGTGCTTATTCAGTGGGTGAACTATGCATGAGTGTTCTCTGGTGATTAGATGAGTGAAAGTAGCAATTTGGTGCTTCACTCAGCCCAGACGCGTTGGGCACGCAAGGGTTAGTTGCGTTGGCAACGCAACTGGGAAAAATGAAGATTCATGTGAATTCATTTTAAATTCTGCATAATTAATGTATCAGCATTCAAACAGCACTGTAATAGTTTGAGTTAGATTTCACTCATTGATCTAATGCACAATTCACTATTTAAAACCATTTGGAAAGATCTCACCAAGTGGTTAGGTTAGCTAAGGTCCTTGGTGTGGAACATGTGTGTCAAGCTGTGAAATTCTGGACCTATAACCTGTCATTTCTGTTGCTCCTGCTGGTCCAGACCTGCATGAATAGTCAACTGCACTGCTTTTATTTATTCTACTTAGTATTTACATATACTTTTCTCAATTTAAATTAAAATGAAAGGGAAAAACTAGTTTTTCAAGGGTTGCCTCCCTTGCAACGCTTGTTTAATGTCCCTAGCTTGACAGTTTGAGATTCAGTCAAGTGACTGAAGGGTGCAAGTAGTCTTCTCCCTGCTGATTTCACCTCCATGACAGTGCTTGACACGCTGACCATTGACTTTGAAGCTTCTTTGGGACTGCATATCTTCAAGGGTGATGGCACCATAGTTTGAAACTTCTTTAATCACAAAAGGACCTGACCACTTGGACTTTAACTTTCCTGGAAACAGTTTAAACCTGGAGTTGAACAACAACACTAGTTGTCCAGGTTCGAAGACTCTATGTTTGATCAGTTTTTCATGCCATTGTTTGGTCTTTGCCTTGTAGATCTTTGCATTTTCGTAGGCATTGAGGCGAAATTCCTCTAATTCATGTAGCTGTAACAGTCGATTTTCTCTGGATGTGTTAGCATTGAAGTTGAGAAATCTGGTTGCCAAGTATACCTTATGCTCAAGTTCCACAGGTAAGTGGCAGGCTTTCCCAAAAACCAGCTGGTATGGCGACATACCAATGGGTGTTTTGAAAGCTGTTCTATAGGCCTAGAGTACGTCATCTAACCTGTTTTCCCAGTCTGTCCTGGAGCAGTTCACAGCCTTCTCCAGGATCCTCTTTATTTCTCTATTGGAAACCTCAGCTTGACCGTTACTTTGTGGATGATACGTTGTGGTGATTCTGTGCCTAACGCCATATTTGCTCAGAACTGCTTCTAGCTGCTTGTTACAAAAATGTGTCCCTCCATCACTAATCAGAATGTGTGGGACACCAAATCTGGACAGAATGTGCTTCCTCAGAAATCTTATTACAGATTTAGCATCACACGTGTGTGTAGGGATAGCTTCCACCCACTTTGACTCATAGTCCACAGCTAGCAGTATATACTCATTAGAGTATGAGACAGGGAATGGTCCCATGAAATCTATGCCCCACACATCAAACAGCTCCACTTCTAAGATGTTAGTGAGAGACATTTCATCTCTCTTTGAGACATTTCCGCTGCGTTGGCAGGCACCACACGAAACAGTAAAATCTTTGGCATCCTTGAATAATGTAGGCCAAAAGAATCCGCTCTGTAGCACCTTAGCTGTTGTCCTTCTTCCATTGAAGTGGCCTCCATAGGTTGAGCTGTGACAGTGCCACAGGATGTCTCTTTTCTCTTCACGTGGGACACACCTTCGAAGTAGTCCATCCACACCTCGTTTGTATAGGAAGGGTTCATCCCACAGGTAGAATTTACTGTCATGGTACAGCTTCTTCCTCTGCTGTCAGGACCATTCATTCGGGATAATCTGTGCAACTTTGAAATTCGCTATATCTGCGTACCATGGTGCAACAGCAATGGCTAACAGCTTCTCATCTGGAAATTTCTCGTTGATTAAGACTTTCTCATCTTCTATGATTTGCGTAGGCAACCTGGATAAGTGATCAGCTACACCATTGTCCTTGCCCTTTCGATCTTGGATTTCAAAATCGAACTCTTGGAGGAGTAGGATCCACCTGGTCAGCCTCAGTTTTGCCTCCTGTTTTGACAACAAATGTTTCAAAGCAGCATGGTCAGTATACACAATTACCTTAGCACCAATTAAATATGACCTGAACTTGTCAAAAGCGTAGACAACGGCTAGCAGCTCTTTTTCAGTTGTTGTGTAGTTCAACTGTGCACTGTTCAGCACCTTGCTAGCGTAGTATATGACGTGTAGTTTCTTGTCCTTCCGCTGTCCTAACACAGCACCTACAACAAAATCACTTGCATCACACATGAGTTCAAATGGGAGACTCTAGTTGGGGGCTGCAAGTATAGGTGCTGTGGTAAGCCGTTCTTTGAGTATGTTGAACTCCTTCAAACATGCATCATCAAATCTGAATTCAGCGTCTTTCATCAATAGGTCACATAATGGTTTAGATATTTTGGAGAAGTCCTTGATGAATCTCCTATAGAATCCAGCATGCCCAAGGAAACTTCTCACTTATTTCTCATTTACAGGAGGAGGAAGTCTCTCAATGGCTTCAACCTTGGCTTTATCAACTTCTACACCCCTTGATGAGACCTTGTGTCCCAACACAATGCCTTCTTGCACCACAAAGTGACATTTCTCCCAATTCAGCACTAAGTTGGTTTCCTCGCATCGTTTCAGCACACAAGACAGGTTACTCAGGCAATTGTCATAATCAGAGCCAAACACTGAGAAGTCATCCATGAAGACTTCAATAAAGTTCTCCACCATGTTAGAGAAGATGGCTAACATGCACCTTTGAAATGTGGCAGGTGCATTACACAACCCGAAAGGCATCCGACGATATGCAAATATTCCATAAGGACACGTGAAGGCAGTTTTCTCTTGGTCCTTGGGGTCTACCACGATCTGGTTGTAACCAGAATATCCTTCCAGAAAACAGTAGTAGGCATGCCCAGCTAATCTCTCCAACATCATGAATGGAAGAGGGAAGTGATCTTTTCTGGTGGACTCATTGAGTCTTCTGTAGTCAATGCACATACGCCAACCAGTCACTGTCCTTGTAGGAATAAGTTTGTTCTTCTCATTAGGGATCACTGTTATCCTTCCTTTCTTAGGCACAACCTGAACTGGGCTGACCCAAGAGCTATCGGAGATTGGGTAGATGATACCTGCATCCAATAGCTTGTGGACCTCTTTCTTCACAACCTCTTCCATGGTTGGATTAAGCCTTCTTTGGGGCTGCACTACAGGTTTAAAATCTTCCTCCATTAGGATCTTGTGCATGCAAAAGGAAGGACTTATTCCTTTTAGATCTGAAATAGTCCATCCAATGGCAGACTTGTGAGCTCTTAGAATCCTCAATAATTTCTCCTCTTCTTGTTCATTGAGGGAGTTGCTCACAATTACTGGAAATGTGTTCTTTTCCCCCAAAAATGCATAACAGAGGTGAGATGGAAGCTGCTTCAGTTCTGTCTGTGGGCTGTCCACTTTTCCCTCTTCCTTTGGCAAACCTTCAGAGGGTTGTGAACTTGACTTCATGAGAGGATTAGCTTCGAGTGTGGCTATGCATTCCTCCACATCTTGGCTTTCTTTTCCTCTCTCTTGGCTTAGGCCTTTGGATTGCCAGAGTACTCCTTCAAGAATGGACTCATTGTCCTGTTTTTCAAGAGGGACTGACAGTGGCGTTGCCAACACAGTTACTGGTAGTGTTGCTAACGCGTCCATCCTCATGCAATGTGGCTGTTCAGTAGGATGTTTCATAGCTTCAAACACATTGAACGTTACCTTTTCATCTTGCACTCTCAGCATCAGTTGCCCTTGCTGCACATCAATAAGCGCTCGTCCTGTAGCAAGGAATGGTCTTCCTAGGATCAATGGAATTTCAGCATCTTCCGCCATGTCCAACACCACAAAGTCAACTGGGGAATATGAATTTGTCTACCTTGACCAAAAGGTCTTCCACAACGCCATATGGATATTTAATTGATCGATCAGCCAATTGGAGGCACATCATGGTAGGCTTCACCTCCTCTATTTTCAGTTTCTTCATTATGGAAAAGGGCATCAAGTTGATGCTGGCTCCTAAGTCACATAATGCCTTTCCAATCTGCAAATTCCCAATGGTGCAAGGAATTGCAAAAGATCCTGGATCTTTCAACTTCTGAGGTAGCTTCCTTTGAATGATGGCACTACACTCTTTAGTAAGAGCTATGGTTTCGTCCTCCTTAAGCTTCCTCTTCTTGGACAACAACTCCTTCATGAATTTCGCGTACGAGGGCATTTCTTCCAGTGCTTCAACTAGTGGTATGTTGATCTGCAGTTTCCTGAATATATCCAGGAATCTAGAGAACTTTCTCTCTTCCTGCTGTTTCTTTAGCCTTTGAGGAAATGGGACATTTGGCGTTGCCGACGTAGCTTTTTCTCCGTTGTCCAAGGCTTCCTCAAACAATTGCTTTTTGCTTTTTCTTACTGATATGTCATGGTATTCTTTCTTTTATTCTTCCTTCGCTGCTGGTTGTGGACTGATTGCTGGTTCTCCTCCAGATTGCGTTTCTGGATGGTTGGTCTGTTGGATCAGCAACATCATTGGGTTGTATGATTACGTTTTCTGTTGTGTTTGGTACTGTGGGCAGCCTTGGTTCTATCATCTTTCCACTCCTTGTTGTGATGTCATTGCATTGCTCCTTGGGATTCACTGTTGTGTCATTGGGAAAACTCCCAGTATTTCTTTCTGTGAGTTGTTTGGACAGTTGTCCCACTTGATTCTCCAGATTCTTGATGGATGCTTGAGTGGACTGCATGAACTGGCTAAGTATATTCCCTAAGTCTGCAGAGTTGTCCTGTGGTTGGTTTGTCTGTTGTTGAGTAGGTTGTTGCTGCGCATACTGTCCGTTCCTCCTAGGGTTGTTCTGGTTCCTGAAATTAGAATTATAAGAGTTAGAATAAGGAGGATACTTAGACCTTTGTGGCTGGCCCATATAGTGCACTTGCTCCTGGCTGTAGGTTCCTGTTACGTCTGTGTCACAGCATCCGTTTTCATGTTCACCCCTACAAAAGTCATATTTCAGGACTTGTGCTGGTTGAGGGGTTCCTACGTTAAAGACCTGTAACTGTTTTGTCAAAGCCTCCAACTGCTGTGAGATCAGCTTGTTCTAAGCAAGTATTACAGTTTGCGTGTCCAACTCCAGCACACCTCTCTTGGGAGCACTTCTGTTAGTTGGTGATTGGTACTCATTGGAAGCCATTATTTCAATCAGCTCCATGGCCTCCTCTGCAGTTTTAGTATTCAGAGATCCTCCTACTGAGGCATCTATGATGAGTCTCGTGGCGGGCTTGACTCCATGGTAGAAAATATGAACTTGATGAACATCGGAGAAGCCATGATGTGGACACTTCTGTAAAAGCTCCTTGAACCGCTCCCAAGCCTCATAGAGTGATTCTCCTTCCTTCTGACCGAAACAGGAGATCTCCCCTCTCAGCTTGTTGTATTTAGAGGGTGGGAAGTACTTCATGAGGAATTTGGATACCAATTCCTCCCAGGTGGTGATACTTCCTCTTGGTTGGGTTTGCAACAAATACTTGGCACGATCTCTTAAGGATAATGGGAATAGTCTCAATCTGATCGCTTCGTCAGAGACGCCATTCATCTTGATTGTGTCACATATTTGGAGAAAGCTTGAAAGGTGGAGATTCGGGTCTTCCACTTCACTTCCTCCAAACTGGTCATGTTGCACTAGATGGAGTAATGCTGGTTTGATTTCAAAGTTGTTGGCAGCGATCGATGGTCTCATGAAACTAGCGCTGCAACCTCCAGAATTTGGGACAGCGTACTCTCCCAACCTAATTCTCCCGTTAAGCTTATGTTCATCCATGGTAGAGTGATGTACAGGGTTATTTTCACTGGTCCCTTGCAATCTCTGTTTCTCTTGCTGTGCTTTTCGTATTCTTACTTCCTTTCGGTTTCTTCTTGCGAGCGTTTCAATCTCCGGTTCAAATATCAATTCCTGTTCTTCTTCACCTCGCATAAACAAAAATACACGAGATTAAACTGAAGGGAAAGTCAATATGCAACAGAGTCAGAAAATCAAACAGTATTGCTCAATTTAGTGACATTCATAGTACTACTCAATATTGAAAAACAAATCCCCAGCAATGGCATCAAAAACTTATTGGTGTAAAACCGTATGAAGGAAAGTGAACCTTATCGTTTTACAGAGTAAAGAGTGAGTAAGAGTATCGTCTCCACAGGGATTTGGTTCAAATAATGAATTCCTACTAGTCCACTAATTGAACTCAATTATGGAGTCGCGTAGGCAACGTAAATTAAAGCGTGTAGGCAACGCTAACAGAAATAACAATGTTCACAGATTCTACCACAATTCTGGAAATCTTCCAGTATGCATAAAACACTTTAAAATACGTTCAAAATTATTAATACTCAATAAACAATCTGAATGGGTAAGAAATTAATAAATGGAAGGTGTTAGGGTTGGATTTCACCAAAACTTCCCCTATGTAACCCTTGATCATTACATATATTCAAGATAAAAGGTAGTTGAAGATCGAATTCACAATTATTGATTGAAGGTCAATCCCTTGACTCAGCAATTCTTCACTTCAAATTAGGAATTCTAATCCCTTAGCAATTCCTAATTTGAAGTGAGCCTTACGTTCAAGAATTCAAACGATCTCACAAAAGCGAACATCTATCCCTAGAGCCTTCACAATTATGTTATTCAATCTCAGTTCCAATTCTAAAACCAATTTCCCAATTGCGAAGAAGAATTTTGATTCAATCTATAAGTGGCCAAGTCATAGAAGCATTGAGCATAGAGATGAATAATCAACGTTTAAAGGAAAACAATCTTGAATACATATAACGCATTCAGATTACATAGGTTCAGTCAAGGATTCCTCCTTCCCTAACAGAAAACTAGTTACACATAATTGGAAAGAAAGAAAACAGGGGAGAGGGAGGAAGGCAAAAACATGACGACACTCTGTAGACGTTCTTTTCCCTCAACCCTAGGGTTCCTTCTTCCACCAAAACAGAATCAGCCCCTGGAAAATGGAGGCTCTATCCTCTGGGTCTGCGCTCTGAAGATAGATCAGTGGGTAGAGTGATTGATGCCCGGTTTTCGTTCTGTTCTGGGCTTTTTATAGTTACTGGTCTGTGTCGTCGCGTGTCCATCCCGGCGCAGTTGCATTACTAACGCAACGTGAATAACAGATTACTTCTTTCCCTTCAAATCTTCATGTGCTCCACATAAGTTTAGTTACGTTGCCAACGCGGAACCCTGTGATAATTTGCAAAAATTAAAACACATTATATTTTTGAGAAATTATCACCCAAAAGGCTTTAAAACCATATTTTCCAGATTGTGTATGAGATATTCAGTTTTATGTCATTTTCTTATGTTCTAATGGTGTTTTATGTTTCAATTACTTGCAATTACAGTGAATTATGTCCCAAATAAGTGTCTTATTGGACACTTATCAACTTCCTTCAACTACAATCAATGATCCAATAACCCTGCCGCCCCTTGAGAACATAGCCAAGTCATCAATATTAGCTGCTTGGCTAGGAACATGAATTGAACGCCTTGGCTTCCATCTCTAACAGCCGATCAAGATCTTGTGCATTTGGATACTGTCCTTACTTGCTCAAACAATCATTGTCATCTCTAACTAAACAGAATCAAGATCTACAACAAGCTACCATGGGCTAAGTTTCTACGTATTTACACAGGATCTAGGCTTTCTTTCAACTAGAATCATTCGTTTTACATCGTAGTAGCACCAAGATAATGAAGATAGGGAGGTTTAGAAACCTTAATCAAGTAAAGTTTATACGAACTCTTACCTGGTTGTTGAAGCCTCTTTCCAGATCAAGTTTGCTTGTTCTCAATTCTTCTTGCAAAAAGATCTTGTCGAGCTGATTGCAGCTTTGGGGAGTAGTACTTCATAACCGCCAGGGTGAGAAGCTAAGTCATGATCCTTCATTTCAGAAGATCTCCCCTCCTCTTCTTTTTCACAAGCTCCTTTTCAGCCAAAGAGAGATTTCTAGCAAGAAAACCCAGAGTAGATTCGAGAGCTTCCTTAAGAGAGAAAGTCCTCTTCCGAAAGAAAAAACCAGCCCCCCTAATTCCCCTTTTCCCCTTTTATATTGATTTTTTCAAATTTCCCGTTTTTCCTTCTTTTCGTTTTTTTCATTTTCGATTAATTAATTAATTTTTGTTAGTTATTATTTTTGTTATTTACTATTATTACATTTTTTATTTTCTATTATTTATATTTCTGCTTTATTTTTCATTGTTTTCTATTTTTTGCTTTTTTCTATTTTAATTATTATTCTTTTTTCTTTCTTTTTCTCTTTTTACCCTATTTATTTATTTATTTATTATTATTATATATTTTTTCTTTTATTTTTTTCTTGACTTTTCTCATCTTTTCCTTTTACTCTTTCTTTTCTAGTTAGCTCTTTTAATCTTTTTTCCTTTGTTTTTATTATTCTTGGGTTATTTGTTTTTCTATTTTTTTCTCTTTTTTTTTGTCTTCTTTTTTGTTTGTTTTCTGTTTATTTATTTATTATTTAGTTAATTAATTTAAAAAGGGTCTCGGACATAATTGAGTGTTAACACACACTACTATGCAAGTGAAGAATTCAAGAACAAACAAGAGAAAACAAAGTCAATCACTTGCAGTCCCTATGTAGTTATTTCTTAAACAAACTTCTTGTTTAAGAGAGTACCAATAACAAACTCACCAACTTGATATTGTATTTTATCACACAATAGTCCAAGAAAGTAGTTCCTAATGAAAAAAACTTGTATGGATAAAAATTAATAATATTTCCCATTGGTTTGTAAGTTCTTGGCTACATGAACAAGGAATTGAGTCACATAACTCACATCCGGTTCCACCATATAAAAAAAACCTAATATTTGATCCTTATTAAACATATAGTCTATAAGAAAGGAAATAATTAAACATGTAAGATATTGTTTATTAGGATAAGACATTAGACCTCCAAAATTTTCTTCAATAAGATTGATAAAATGTAAAACTACCAATGCCATGAAGCCATACAGAATCTTTGGCAAAAAGGAAAAGAAAAAGAAAGTGTGCAAAAGCTTGGAAAAACTTATCCACTAGAATGCCAACTTCCTAGAATACCAAATTTTAAGTTAAGCAATTTAGTAGAGTGCACATGTTAGTAGGAAGAACAAACAAAATGTAATACAATACGAAGCAAAAAATTGAAACCTAGATATATAATATTACTCATTAGAAAAGAGGTAGTCAGAGGATTGAATTATGCTTAATTACTCATATCACTTCATACTAAAGAAGTGCAGGAGTCACATGTAAATATCTCATATGTATAGACGCAAATGAATTGCAACTAAGCATGGGGATAAGATGGCAAAAAGGAAAGTCACTGCAAGGTTTTCCTCAGGACAACTAGTCCATTTTATGTTATTCCCATCGAGAAGCTTATATTACAGTTTTATAGATAATCATCAACAAACTCAAAGACTTTAAAAAAATGCATATATGTCGAAACAAGAGTTTTCTAAGGGTTTGGTTCGCTCAGATGAATCAAAGTCAAACCCTTTACAAAAAAATCAAATGGTAGAAAGGAAATAATTTTAGGACTAAAAAATAATGTCACTTTTGAAAACTTATGATGAAAGGGTCATTGGAAAATAATTGTTTATGAAAAAACATAGTAACACCAGAAACTTGGAATCCAAATAGAAAAATTAGACTTGCAAGATGATAGTTCCTAGAATCATGTCTAAACATGTTAACAAAGCAAAACTTGAGATAACCAAAGTCCAAAACATAATGCATTGTAATCATTTTCCAATACTTTTCTCAGTACCAAAACATAAAGTACATATACATCCCAAAACATAAATGAGGAAAAAAAATAAATAAATAATAAAATAGGTCATAGTACTATTAGCTTTGCTTGTTCTTGCCGATTTTCCATACAAAGAAAAAGAGACTTTGTTACCATTTACATATTGTCCTAGTAATCTCTGTGCTGATTTATGATTTGATCCATTTCATTTGTTTGAGAAAGTAATTTTGGGGTTGGAAAAGATGAGTTGTTCATGGCTCTATCACATGAAAAAATAGATTGGAAGGGGACACCAGATGGACATGTTATAATGTTAGATGTACCAAGGATGAAGAAAGATGAGAACATGATAGAAGTGGAAGGGAATAGGATGTTGAGAGTTAGTGGAGAACGAAAAAAGGAGGAAGAGAAGGAACGGAATCACTAGCACTGAGTGGAGAAGTTCTATGAAAAATTTTGGGGGCAGTTTAAGGTGCCAGACAATGTGGACTTGGATTCTGTGAAGGCTAAGTTTGGAGAATAAGGTGCTTACTCTCACATTAGATAAGTTACCACCTGATAAGATCAAATGTCCAAAGTTGGTGAGCATTGCAGGGGATGATGAGCAACTATCCAAGCTCAAGGGTAATGAGGCCAAACATGAGCTTTGAATTATTTGTGATGAAAATCATGTTCCTTCACACTTCTACTTATCATTAGTAAGAAAGGGTTTTTAGCTGTATTTTGTGAATAAAAAGGTACTTGCAAGGGTTGATCTTATTTGATATTCTTGGCTTTCTTATTTTTCAATTTTGTTTTAAAGAAATAATTGCATTATGTTTGGAGTGGTGGAAGTATTTGACCAAGAATGCAAAAATATAAAAATAAATAAATAAATAAAAAACCAAACCTAATTATAAAATAAGACTAACAAGGACAATTGAATTGTGGGCATTGAAGGGAAAATGTGGTCCATCATAGTTCAAGATTTTTCTTTATGTTGTGTTTAACAATTCTTTTTTTTTTTCCTGTTTGATACATAGAAAAATAACAGTCAAGATTAGGAGTCAAACAAGTTTGAAAACTATTCCAATGACATCAATAAAAACTAGGTCTCAAATTATTTACATGACTTAGTGCCCTACGATATAAATTAAACATAAAATTTTCTTCGATAGTCATTAAAAGTTCACCGTTGTATAATCTTTTTGGTACTAGGTAATGCCTCTGATATTTTAGTTTCTTTAGTCAAATGGAAAGATATTTGAGTTTCACTTTTAGTATCTTTCTACAATGATTATAGAAAATTTTTTCCCTTACTATTCAGACTAAATTTATATATCAAAATTGATGCAAGTACTACATATTCTAATCAAGATTAGCATCTCTAGAGTACATATTTCTCTTCTTCCACACACTAACTAAGCAACATTCTGACCTAGTCTCAAATTCTCATTTTCTCCCTCACACAAACTCTTTCAACAACAACTCACACACAATAGAGGCTTCCCACGCAACATCTTTTTCTCTCTAGCCTCGCTTTCAACCATTCATGCCCTATCACCCTCATATTTGGAATATCCATAAGCAAGAGACATGAAATATTGAATTGAATTTTACTAAAGGATGTATAATATGATAGTTTTAAGGATAATTGAAGAGTTTGTAAATAAAAGACGTTTGAAAGCTACAAGAGGTGTCAAGACTTGGATATTTTAGAAGATTTTCAAAATCTGATATCTTAGGAGTAGTTAAATTTTAATTTAAGACATGTGAAAAAATTATGTAAAATATACAATAAAAAATAGACATATGCTTTTAGGAATCTACTTAAGCAAATTTTTATAAACAAATATTTAGATATTAACTTCAAAGCGAGTTTTTAATTTTAAATTTTTAAAAATTAAAATCAATTTTAATTTTTACTTTTGAAATAAGATTAAATTTAGTTTTTAATTTAAAAAACTTATATTAAAATTAAATAAATTTACTTTATTCTATTAATATATTATGAATAAAAAATAGATAAATAAAAATATTAATTAAAAATTAAAAAAATTGTTATTATTATTACAATGATAAGTATGATTATGAACATTTACTTATATTTGAGATTAATTTTTTTATTTTTATGATAATAAATAAATAATAATTAACTAAATTTATTTTATTAAGTTTGATTATGGAGTAAAAATATAAGATTTTCTTACTAGTCTTAGTTTATAAAATTGAAAGGAAAATAAAAAGTTTAAATTAAAAAAAAAGATAAATTAAAATTGGACTCAAAGTTAACAAAAAGTATTTTTGGTCCAAAAGCAGTTATTCTGAAAAATGAAAATAAAATAAAAATAAAAATAATTTAATTAAAGTTCTAGAAATTTATTTTTCAAGCTAATTAAGAGTTAAGTAAGACAATTATTTAAGTTAGTTAAATTTTTTGATTCATTTTTAAAAAAAGTGAAAGAATCTCTTCCATTTTTTTTTGAAATGAATCAAAACTTATTTTAAAAGTAAATCAATTCTTTATTACTTTAATTGGGTCTCTGGTGTTTCAAAGATATACAACTCATTCCTTATCCATACATAATAACTTGAACTTTGGCCAAAACACGTCAAATTGCCTATTCTCTTCATACATAACAATATCAAATCCCCAAATTCAAAGAATAATGCTATAAATTCAATTTTAAAGCCACCCTCATACATGCCATACATTCAGGCTAGTATAGTTTATAGGATATACCTTTTCAATTCTTGTACTATATTTCAATCACCAGTATACATAATCCATTTTTCAAATAATACTAGCACATAAACACATAGTATTCATCATGCTACTTCAAACTTATACGCATCTCACATAAATGTTGTAAAAATAATAGATGTTGCACCATGGAAGAATCACTGCCTTGGAATAAAATATTTGGTAAACTTTTAGTGCAACTTGATTTTAGTATTGCTTCCAAAGGTTAATGGAGTAGCACACAAGGAACTATGCACTGAACCTACATGTGCTGGACTCTCATACATATTGCCTAAAATTAGGAAAGTAGAAAGTAAACAAAAGAGTTGAGAGATGTGTGTTGAATGCTTAGGGACATGCTATATATAACACAAGAGGAAGTTGCATCTAACAAAAAAATATTATAGCATTCAGTAGTTTAATGTCTAATAGTTAGAAAATAATTTTTTTATGGCTAACATGTACACAATGGCTAAATATCAATCATCTAACGGTCAAATAGTAATGGCACAATAGCTAGAAAATAAAGGCTAATAAAAATTATGACTAACTGTCATCTAATGATGTAGAACAACTTATTATCGCAATTATTATCACTTGCTAGCCATTTATCAACAATCTTTCACTAATGACTTTGTAAGTGATAGGAAGGTTCCAGGAAAATAAGGTTTTGTACTAAAGTGTTAATATCTTGAAGATTGAATTAACACAAAATGAAATGAGATAACAACTTTGTTTAATAAGTGAATTACTCTTGAACTTAGATCAACTAGGTTGAAACCCCAACTAAATGTACTATAACATTGAAATAGAGATTCTGCGATAAAGTTTTGAATTAAGGTCATTCTCAAATCACCTTGGATTTCACGTGAGTATTTTAGAAAGATTATCTACCTTTCACAGAAGGAAACCTTTACCCTCCCACTCACTTGTTTATTTACATGATTATCTAAGCATTGAGTACGTTTCAAAAGCACATTTTAGATTTGCGAAACTTTACTTCATTATTTAAAAATTTGTCAAGTGCATCACAAAAACACTATACATTGGATACATAAGTGTATCTCAAAGTACTACCACTACGGGTTATGTATCACTTTTAAAGGTCTTATGGATACATCAAGCACGTCTCAAAAGCATCACCATTAAGTGTTATGGATCTTTTTCAAAGGAACTTTCCTTCAAGTATATATTTAAAAATATTATTTTATAGATATATCAAATGCATCATAACAACAACATCATTAAAGATAATGGATCTTTTTCGATTGTCTTATAGATACTAGATACATTAGGTGCTTCTCAAAAGCACCACTGTTATGGACTATGTATCTTTTTATTTATTTATTTATTTTAAAGACTTACAGATACATCGAGTGCATTGTAAAATCACCACTGCAAAGGGATATGATCTTGTTTGTACGAGATATGAATGAAAATATAATACATGAGAGTAATCATATGGCTTAATTTGACTAGCAATTGGGCATCCACCATACTTTCCTTATGTTCAAGGCTTAAGGTTTATCCCCTTAATAAAGTAAAGACCACTTTCTTGGTTAATCCCTCGTAGAAGAGGATTAACAAGTTTTTTTTTTTGTTTTTCAATTTTACATATTTTTTCACTTTTCAAATTTTTTACATATTTTTCACTTTTCACATCTTGAAGAAAAATTACACCATCTTAATCAATTACCTAACAACATCACATCTAACATATATGTATCTTTCCTTTTTTATGTAGGCATAGCTATCAACAAATTTATAGGTAGTAAATCGCAGTAGTGGTGTAGATATTTTTTGTAGAAGTACATCTATTAACAAGACTTCTTAGATAATCTGCTTCTTGGTCTACTTTTCTTAAGAATAATAAACCTATTCCATAATATAATGTGTTACATAAGCCATCGAAAATGAAAATATATCTAATAATAGAACTTATCCCATCTTTTTTTGAAACTTAATTATTATCACAAAATTCTTCCAATATTTAAGTAAATTTAGAAAAATGAAAACTTGAATTTATAATACCTTTCAAGTAATTCCAAAGATAATGTAAAAGATAATGAAAAACATTCTAGTTCTCACCATTTGAGTTATAAGTATGTTACTAAATCTAACCATAACATAATACAGTTCATTAAAATTACGCCACTCCAATAATTTTCACATAGTTAGATTGAGACACACTCTCATTATCAATATTCTTTTTCCTTTTCTTTTTAAGGTAGGTACAAACTGACAACATATGAACTTTTAGCACATATTATAACTAAATTTATTGAATAATTTGTTAATATGATGAAATTTTAGAGAAAAATCGTTTTGTTTTCCTTATTTTATTCTCAAAATCATACCATCTTCTCATAAAGTCTTTTATTTTAAATTTGGAACACAAAACTGACTTTATTTTAAACTGACTTTATTTTATTTATCACGTTCAATCTAGTTTTAAATATCAACATATCATTCACATACAAGCATATGATAACAGAATCATTTTCAATAAATTTTGTATGAACATGTATATTAAAAGACTTCACATCAAAATCATGCTCTATCAAAATACTGTTATGTTTTTCATCATTTTATTCAACTAATTTCACGTATTTAAACAAATGAGCAATTCAAATTATAAAATGTTATGTATCCATCATATTTCACACATAATACGGAAACACTAGAGTTCAAGCATATTATAGTGTTTATCCATATAATCATATTTTCAATATCAATAAAAATATTCAAGTCATATGTCTTCAAAATGAAATTAATAAATAATATACTTAAAAAACATTTAAATCTCAAATACATAATGATCTTATGTATATAAAACTTAAAAATAATAACATGGATCAAATACTTTGCAATTAATTTTCTTAGATACTCTTACTTTCTATTATCAAATAAATTAGTATAAGTTATAACCATATATTTTCTAATAATTTGCTACCATATCTTAGTTGTAAGTTAACAACAAATAAAATTTTATATATAATTATTTTAAATAAATATCACAATAATATTATCACAATATATAAATTTGATTTTATCTCGTATAATACGATACTTTAGCAAAGTAGATAATAAAGATATATCTCAATAATGTATAAGATAAAGTAGTAAAATTTTTATTCTTTTAATTTTTTTTCTCATTATTAACATAAAATAAATTATATAAAGTTATAAATACTTTCACTATAAAATATTTACTTTTAAAATATCCATAATTTTGAAACTACCAATTTGTGATGCCCTATAAACTAATTACAATTTTTCTTTAAGCAATTAATATAAATTTCAATGATTAAATTATATTTTAAATTTATTATAAATAAAGAAGAAATATACATATATCATGTAAAAATTAAAATTATATTTAAGTAGATATTTTTGTAAATAGTGATATTGTTAATTAGCTCTATTAACAAAAAAATAATCATATATACTTTTAGCTACTTATTTTTAGTAATATTAGCATAAATACACCTATTTAATTATATTTTTTAATTTATTTTAATATGTGCTTATCCAAATTCAATTATTTTCAATCTTAAGAAAAATTTTATTTTCAAGTCCTCCAAAAGACATGTCAAAGCCACTAATTAAAATATAAGACAAGACATAATAATTTCAATCATTTATATGATTATGATTAATTAAAAAACATTGCAAATAATAAGTTTCATCATAAGGCCAATAATGTTTTCTCACTAAAAAAATCATCACAAATACCGAAAACATGGTTCCATAAGCACTCTTTAATATATTAATCTTATGAAATCCATTGCCTTAAAAGCTAAAATCTGACAGACCTCTGATGCCACCTGATTCTTATTTCTCTCAAGGTTAACACAATGGCGCACAAGGAATTGTGCACTCAGAATCTATGCATACTAAAGTCTCATAAATATTGCCTAAAATTAAGAGTAGAATAGAAAGTAAGTAGAAAAGTTGAAAAATGTGTATTGAATGCTTAGAGATATGCTATATATAGCACAGGAGGAAATTGCATCCAACCAAAAAATACTATGGTTAGTAGTTTAATGTCCAATGATTAGAAAATAATTGCTTGACGACTAATAAGTACACAATGACTAATCATTAATAATCCAAAATAGTAATGGTACAACAGATAGAAAATAAAGGCCAATTAAAATTACGACTAATTGTCATCTAATGATGTAGAATAACTTATTGTTGCATTTATTATCACTTGCTAGCCATTACCAACAAAAAATAGTCCAAATACAATCCAAAATCATTAACAATCCAATCTAAACCATGCTAAAGTTAAGACATATAAATTAAAATAAAACTAAAAATAGTAGAAAACAAAACCCCCAGTTCTCCATAACCATTGTTGTTACAATGTGTTTCCCAAATTTGATCTTTCTCCTGCCTTCAGCAACGATACTGACATTCTTTAACCACCATGAGTGGTGTTGTTAGAACCCCTTCTATGGTGATTCATTTACATCATTGCACATGCTTCAGGAAGAAAATTAAAAAACAATTTAATTATTTAATTCATACAAAAATTTCAAACTAACTTTTTTACCTTCTTCTTGACCCATTATGGAACCACCACCTTTGTTAGGAAACCACCAAGTCCAATGGTGTCTTTCCCCAACCATAGAACCATTTGAAACTTTATTCTCCTATGATTCTCCATCCCCCTAGTAAAGACGATGTTGCTATGCTCACACCTATTCTTTGGCCATCATGAGCCATGCATTTCATCTCCACTATCGGCGATGGTGGTTAGTTCTTGACCTTTTCCTTAGTGACATCGTTACCGTCCTCTCTTCTCCCACTCTCGTTGTTCAACTCATCGTCATTGTCATGGATGTTGGTGTTTCCATTTCTCATCATCTCCACTGTGTCAAGCTTTCCCCTCCCTTTCCTTTGGCTCTCCACTCTTTCGCCACTCTTCTCTCACCCACTTCTCATCGTTTATCCCTAAACCCAATCACCTCGAGCACCACCACGAGAGTCGGTGGCTCACACCAAAGGTCATTGTTGCTAAAACCACCATGTGTAGCACTGCTCTCCTCCCTCTCCACTGTCCTCTCCACTTCTCATCGTTTCCTTTTTGTGATGTCTTATAACTAGTAGAATTCCCTACTTTGCGAGATTCATAAAATAGAATGATCTTAAATCTAGATTAAAAGTCACCTGACTTCGAATACTAAGAAGGTGTACTTACTTTTCAAATTATTTATATATACAGAATATTAAAATTTAAAATTAATTTAAAATAGAGAAGTCAGAGTAAGAAAATTAGAAACAATAAAAAGAAAAGAGAAGAAAGATAGATAAAATTTACAATTGAGAAAGAAAATTAGAAAAATAGAGGACAAAATTTTAAGAATAATTTAAAAGGTTCAATTAAAAAAAATTAGCAAAATTTAAAAATAATTATAATAAATTAAAAAATTTGAGAGAGAAATATACAAGAATAAATTTTCATTGAATATGGGAGAAAGAGAGAGAGAAAATTAAAATATGAGATATGAAATTAAATTAACATATAAAAAGAAAACTTAATATTATTATTATTATGGTTATAATATAAAAATATAATATTTTATTTTATACATTATTTAATAATAAATATATGAGATAAATATTTTATATATTATTATAATATTTTTTATATTATTTAATATTTATTTTATATATAATAATATTATATTGTAAATAATTATAAAATATAAATATATACTATAATTTTATAAATTAAATACAATATATATTAAATAATATTATTTACTTAATTATAAATGTATAAAAGTTATAAGTAAAAATTAATTAACTAAAATATTAATATAAATATTTTAAAATAATAGAAAATAAATTTAAAAAATTATTATAATAATAATTATCATAGGATAGGATAATGATTATATATTATAATAATTATAATAATAGTTATCATGATAAAAATAAAGATGATGGTTTGATAATAATAGTTACAGTCATGATGTTAGGATGATAATAATAGTGATTTGATGATGATATTAATTATAATAATAATATAATTTAATAAAATTAAAAATAAAAATATTTTAAAATTAAAATTTAAAATTTATTTTTAATTTTAAAAATTAAAATAAAACTATATAAAAATATATTTTTAAAATCAACATAATATTATTTTTATTTAACAAATTTTATTTTTAAAAGTAATTTGTAACTAAAAATTAAAATTTCATAGTTATTTCAAATCCGTGGTGTAAGTGATGAAAAGTAAGTTGTTACTTTTAAATGATTTGATTTATCTGATATTTATTTTAATTAATTTTTTTTTACCATCTATCATTCTTCATCTTCGTTGTCATTTCTTTATAATATTTATTATTTTTTTAATTCACTTATTGTTTGATATAAAACACATGCACTAATAAAATTTTGATTGAAATAATTCAACATTTAATTTTAAATTTTTCTTAAATTTATTTATTTAATTTTAAAAATTCATCTTAAATAGATATATAAATGATTAAAATTATAAATTAATTAATGATTATACATTTACTTTAAAATGTATATTTTTTAATTTTTATTATTTAAATAAAATATAATAATAATTTAAATTTATTATTTTCATTTTTTATGGTAACCAAGTGTTCTCTTAAAATATTTTAATCAGGCATGTGAAAATATTTAATTATAATAATAAATAAAATAATTAATATAAATATAAATTATTAATTTTATTTAAATAGTTAAATAATTAAAATTTTAAAATTCACATGATATTTTAAAGTGGTAAACTAGCTTTTAATTTGACCATGTACATGGTTATATATATAGTTTAAATTTATACTTCTATTTATTAGAAAGGAAGATAAAAATTATATATAAAATATATTTAAATTTAAATAATATATAAAAATTAAAAAAAATATTATAAAATAAATCTAAGAAGTAATTTAATTATTTAAATGTTAGAATAATTGATCGGTATTTCAATAATTATAAAAAAAATTAAAATTAAAATCCTAATTGTACTTTTGAATGTATATGAAATATATTTTTTGCAAATTTATAACTATAGGCAAGTTCGAGTTTTGGGGACAAGGTAAGCATTTACATTAATCTCAGACCCACATCCACCTTTCCAAATTAGGGGAAGAAAATTTAATTTTAATGTAAATTCAAATCCAATAAAAACATGTTTTTCTTGTTAAAATCAAGTCAAATCAGATAGATTCTTATATAAGCTCGAATGTAATTATTATGCTTGCAGAGAACACACCAAATCCGTTTTGTCACAATCGTAAAATCACTTACCTTAAGCTTGGCACAAATTCATTTAAGAAATACCCAGCGCACTTAGGACAATCATCCTTTCCTTCAACCAAATGTATAAAAGAAGGATACTTAGTTGAGAGATCAACTGAGACTTATGATTCGTTGATCTCACACCTCCACTCACCACAGATATTTAGTTGAGAGATCAATATTCAGACTTATGATTCGTTCATCTCACCACACTTCCACTCACCAGGGAAATAGAGTACTGGGTAGATCGTCCAATTATTTTTTATAAAAAAATTTTAACCCATTAATTGAAATATTTAAAGGGATAGATTTTATTCCTTTTATGTGTATATATTACTACTGAATATTACATTAGACCGTAAGGATGATTGGAATTCAGACCAAAGTATATTCTCAGGTAAGTATTTAGAATTTAACTTAAGTTTTTTAATACAGGTAATGAGATTAGGGTTTGAAACTAATATTTTTTAATTGTCAATATTTATAATATATATAAAGAAAAAAACAAAATAATAATATTTAATTTATGTTTATTATTTTTATTCTTAAATTAAGATATATATATATATATATATGATGATCTATTTTATGTTTTATTTATAATAATATTTATTCTTTCACTACATGACAAAGTTAATATCGTCAGTCATATTTAAAAATTTAAAAATCTAGAAACTATTTGGTATGTAAA
The DNA here is from genome assembly GCA_037954105.1 of Canavalia gladiata. Taxonomy (NCBI): domain Eukaryota; kingdom Viridiplantae; phylum Streptophyta; class Magnoliopsida; order Fabales; family Fabaceae; genus Canavalia; species Canavalia gladiata. The sequence goes on along the minus strand of CM075665.1, from coordinate 11,382,990 downwards.
AATAATTTTTATTTTTAATTATTTATAAAAATAATTTTATTTTATTTTTAAAATTTTATACATAAAATGTTAAAAATTAAAATATTTTTAATATTTTTATAAAAAATTTAAAAATATAATATAATATTTTTATAAAGAAAATTTAAAAAATAAAAGAAATTTACAAACCAAACTAATTGTTACAAAATCTCATTCTATTCTAAAGACTTCATATTTATCTTTAGGCTTATTAAATTTAAAATTGTAATTATTACAAAATCTGACATCAATTTTTTTTAAAAAAAAAAAACAGACATTCACCATGTGCCAGTCTAAATAAAGAGAATTCTGACCAGCATGCAGTGTGCTGATTCGGTTAGAATAGACAACCCAACACTTAAAATCGAACACTTAGGATAAGTGGTACATATTTGAATGGTAGATATCAATAAGAGAAAAAACTGTGAATAGTGAATGTGCTATATACGCGCATATATCGATTGATATTGATGGTAAGTTGACACAAATCGATATGCAAGCACTATTATGCTATAGTATCTCACATGCTTAATTTATTTGTAGGAATATCACCGATGTTTTTCTGTGTTCAATTTAGATAATGGAGTGTTGCATTTTGTAAGATTTTATATAATGACTAGTTTAGAGATTCAATTTTGCTTTCATTCTCGTTTTGATAAATGAATACGCACATGTCTACATTTAATTTTCTGATATATGAATTAAATAGATAATTTAAGGGTAAAATGCATGTTACCCTCTAATTTATAGGTGTAGTAGTACTTTTCACCCTAAATTATCCAATTATTAATGAATATGCTCCCGCTCTTCAATTCTTTATAGTTACTGGGCAACATGTCCTTTGAAAGGGTAGGTCGCTTACTTGAATAATTAAAGGCTCTTCTTCTTTAGTGTTGAAGGGAAATTAACATCTATTTTTGAAAGAGTATGTCACTTTATTAAAAATAAATAAATATTTTTGACGGATGTTTTGTAATGATGTTATAAATTAATATAAAATATATTAAATTAATATATATATATATATATATATTATATTTTGATGATTATATTATTTAAATTATTGTTAAAATATATTTTTTAAAATAGTTACTAAAATATTTGGTGAAAATTAAAATCGTTATTATTTATTTTTAAAATTTTTATTAAAAAATAATATTTTTAATATTTAACTAATTAAGACTTCATTTATAGTAGTTGTAAATTTTTAATTTTTAATTTTTAAAAACAAAACATCTTCAATAAAAACGATTTTGAAATGGTTTTTAATATATGTTTAAAAGAATTTTGACTCAAATCTCAAAATAAAAAAAACATGTTTACTTTTATTTTAAAATATTTTCATTCTTAGATTTACTAAACCCACTACTATCATAGTTATCATTGCTAAACCATCATTGTCATCATTATAATCATCATTGTCATCACTATAACCACTATCAAATTATTATACCTATCACTATTAATACCACCACCATCATCATTAATTATAATTATTATTATCATTATTATTATAAATATTATTATTATCATCTTTACTACTATTATTATAATTTATTTTTCATTTTTTATTTTTTAAAATAATTTAATTTTTTATTTATCTAATTGTTATATATTAAAAATAGATATTATTATTTGATATATCAATTATATTAAATTTATAATATTATAATATAATTTATGTTATATAATTATTTATTTAATATAATATTATAATATATATATTATTTTTATATAAAATAAATATTAAATAATATAAAAATATAATAATAATATATATAAAATTATTCATTTTAAATACTTATAATAAATATATAAAATATAAATTTATATAATTATATAATATTATTTATATTATAATAATCACATCAATATTATTATCTCATAAGTATTATTTTTATTCTAATCATTATCATTATCACTATTAGAGTAATGGTTATCACTATATTAATAATAATAATAGTTAAATTTTTTATTTTAATTTTTTATTATTTATATATTTTTATAAATTTAAAAGAGAATAACTTGATTTATTTTTATAATAACTTTTAAAAATTAAAAATTAAAAACAAAATTTATTTTTAATTTTTAAAATTTTTAAAACTAGAAATTAAATATTATCACTAATGAAATTTTAAGTTATGGTTGAAAATTTTCAGTTTTTAATTTTTAAACCAATTTTAAAAACAAAATTTATTAAAAAAATAGTTTTAAAATAATTTTAACTCAAATTTTAAATATTATATAATATATTTTTCAATTTTAACTCAAATATAAAACAGTTTTTTTTCATTATATCATATATCATATATTATATGGTTTATTTTTTATTTTTTTTTCTTTTCATTCCATTTTAACTATTTTAATATATGCAATAAATATTTTTCTAATTAAAATCAATTACTAACTATTCCGTCTATATTTTTCTAATTAAAATTAAGTACTAACTATACCCTAATTTCACCAGCCACGTGCTGATTAAGCCAAACGTCCTCAATTTTTGCTATGAAAATCAAGCAGAAGGTTCAATTGATTTGAAACCAATATTGCTTTAGTATATTGTAGTTAAGTAACATTAAGATTAATTTGTACACACCTCCAATTGATTTTAGCATCATCACTCCATTTATTATTTACATACTACTATATTATCTAAAACATTTATCCATTAAATTTTATTTAGGAAAAAGAATATTCAACTCATTTTAGCATTATCTCAACTTTTTTTTCATAAATATTGTTAGATATTATTTTATAATTTTTAATTTAAATAAATTGTTTATTAGCATAATTTATTTTTAACAATTAAAGTATTATTTATATTATTATAGTATTGACAAATTTTTTCATATTTAAACTTTTATGTAATTATTTTTAAATTATATATATTGTGATACAGTGGAATGTTGATAATTTATATTTGTAATAAGATTATGAAAATAAATTTAAGATTTCAAGATATGAAATTTTTTTTTATATGAATCATTATATAAAAAAAAATTACAACAATGTATTAGAAATTTAAAAGGAAACATAATATAAACTAATAAAAATTGGATGCTAAATATCAATTGCGCTGCTCAACCATTATCCAACTAAATGTAAAGGTATCGGAACACTTATATATTTTATAATATATTTGAAGAAATTAATTTAATATACATTTTATATTATGTTAAATAAAATTTTATTTATTAAATAAAATTATTATTAATATATAATTAAAAGAAAAATATCATACTATATTAAGATAATTTAAGATATAACTTAAAATGTGGTTTAAAATAAAATAAATAATTTAAATTTGTTGTTACAACAAAGTCTAAGTTTTTTAGTTTTAAAATTAAATTTAAAAATAAAATTTCTTTTACTAAATTTTTTTTAAATATTTTAATTTAATTTTTAAAATAATTCTTTTATTTTTAACTTTAAATTTATCTTTTAAAATATATCATCATCACATTATGATCATCCCATCATCACTGTCATCATCATCATACCTATCACCATTAGAAACAAAAGTAGATTGATCAAAATTATACTTTGAGTATTCAAGTTTGACTTATTAAAAAAATTTTTTTTGTCAAGATTTGATTTAAAGTCTACAAGATCCAAGTTTCTTTAAAAGTCTACATTTAAAAGAAGGCCAATAAATAGACTTAAAGCTTATATAAATAATTGATTAAAAAAATTTGTAAGTTTAAAATCTATAAGATAAAAAGCCATTAAATAGATCTAACATATATATATATATATATATATATATATATTATAAATATAATAAATATAAATATATAATATATAAAGATAAATAGCCTCTAGATAGGCTAAATAGACATTTTTGTAAGTTTAAGTCTGATTTGTTTATTTAAAAGAGTTTTTAACAAGTTTAAGTCTATCTATTTATTAAACAAGCCAAGATGAGTTAGGTTTTAAACAAGTCAAGTCATAGACCCTTGTCAAACGATCTTGTTCACTTCTATTCCTAGCCATCACTGTCATCATTACCATCATCACCACTACAACCAACACCATCACTACCAGGACACCGACAATCACCATCATCATTACCATCCTCGCAACCACAACCACTATCCCACCACCACTATCACAACCATCATCACTATTATAACCACAGCTACCATCACCGCTATAATCATCACCATTACTATTATAACTATTATCGCCTTCATTCCATCACCACCATCACTACCACTATTATAACAATCATTATTATCACCACCATCACTACCACTATTATAACAATCATTATTATCACCGTAACCATAACATCCACCAAAACCATGCCCACCCTACCACCATTATAACATCCCAAATTTTTTATTATTAATTTTGCAATTTTTAAATTAATAATTCTAAACAGAAACAAAAATAGAAATTAAAAATCTAAATATTTTAGAGAAATTATATTTTTTTAAAGAAATGATGAAAATGCCTCTAAGTTAAAAATAATAACAATAAAGTATAGGCAACTCAGGACAACAACTTAGAAATTTCTGAAAAATTTAGAACTTATCAATAATTATTACAATATCATTGAAAGAAACTAGTGACAAGTAAAAGATAGAAACTTTACAGTAAACACTTAGAACACTTACGAAGAACCCAAGTTTTCCGGTAAGTGCTATAATTCTCTAAAAAATAACTAAAAACCTGGAAATAAATTAGGAGAGACTAATCAAAACAATAGAAGCTTTAAGAATGAACTACAATTTTTTTTTTTTGGAAAATCTCTGAAAATGACCATAATAACTTGATAGTTTTGGTAAAACAAAAACTATTTTTCTAGACAATTTGATAAGAGGATGACGTGGCATTAATGCAAACTATGACTCACCCATATATTTAAGTGCTAAAAAATAAAAATTATTATAAGCAAAATGGAAACTAACCATGGTTAGAATAAAATATAACTAAGGTTAGGTTATATTTAAGCATAGCTAGGTTAATCCAATTATGGTTAACCTTAGAAGATAAGGTTGTATAATTTAGAATTAATTTTAAAAAGGGAAATTACAAGTGAACTAACCATTTTTCCCTTGGATAAAAGTTAAACCCTTAAGTAATCCACTGTGGTCGAATTATACTAAGAGTAAGAGTTATTATTGTATCTCATAAACACTTATTCAAAAACATAGTCAAATTTCCAACATCAATCTTTTACCTTCAACTTTTCATTAAGCTAAAAGATAATCATGTTTAACCTTTCATCTTTAAAATTTAAGCTCTAAAAACTATCTAAGAAAAACTTCTCCTTTACTCTTGAAGAAATTTTGCATGGGACCATCAATAGGATAATTCTCCATCATTAAATCTGCGAAGTTTCTATTCTAAACCTTCAATAAGTAGAATTTATTCCCTTGCAATATTCTAAGTGTTTTTGTTAGTTATTTTTACCTATTCTTTTTCTTTTTCTTCTTATTCTTCTTTGTGGATCTCTTCTCTAAACTTCAAGATCCAACTTTCTTGAATGTTATTTTGTTTAAAACTAACCAAAGCTTTTAAAAAAAAATTTCTACTTATTAAATAATTTTTAAGATTTCACAATGAAGTCTTAATGGTTTAAAGTGCTTATTGGAATTATTCTAGCATTTAAATCGGTTAAAAAAAATTTAAAATTATTTTTAAACTTTTTGGGAAGATTTGGGAAAGTTTGTTCAAGTTTAAAATGTGCTCAAGTGAAAGTTGTTTAGATCCTAGAATGCGAATATTACCTATTTAAGCTTAAAGTGATGCTATGCTGCCTTATTATCTCTAAACTTGAAAGTTTATCCTTTTTACCATATAAATTTAATATCTTGGACTTTAAAATTTAATAACCTTAAACTTGGACTATTATGATCATGGTCCCAAAGACTTTAAGTAGGAGTCATAAAAAAAGTAAACTTTAGAATTAAAGATTACATCTTTATGACAAAAAGGCAAGAAAAGGGATTTATGATCTTAGAAAATGTAAGAAAAATTTCCACTTTTACATAAGATAAAATACCATGGACTAAAGATAAATACTTGAAATAACTTGGTTGACTTGAGATTAAAATACCCTTACTAAGTTCCTTGACTTAGATTTAAAAGTTATAATGGTAAAAGTTGTAAAAAATGCTATATTAGAGGAAAAAATGGCCATTCGAACATGTCCTCCTTCACAAGGAAGGAGAAGCTTAAACTTCACAAAGGCATAATAATTATTAGCCTCCGTAAATTTTTATATAGAGGTTTTACATATGGAACTAGAAAAAATTATATTAGGAAGCTTTGGTGGATAAAAATGACCATTCAGTCTTATCTCCTAACTTAGGAGGAGGGGAATTGAAAAATTCTTAAAATTAATTATTTAACTCTCCTAAAACAAGAACCTAAAATAAATAATTTTTAGGAGAAAAAAATAAATAAATTAAGTAACATTAGAATTGGATTTAGGCCATTTGGCCATCCACTCGAAATAAGGGTATAATGAACTTAAAAATTTACTAAGGAAAGGTAACTAGGTAATCTAAGTCATAAGAGTGATCTTAAATAAATGGACATGATTTTAAGCTAGGAGACAAATAACTAGGTTAATAAATTAGTGAAAATGGTATGAACTAAAAGGATCCCTCCCAAAAAGGTACTATGTTTAAAAGATTGACCATAAAGACTTACAAAATGAACATAAAATATATTGATAAGAAAAATATCAACAAACTATTGAGAAAAGAAAATGTCGAGAGAAAGTTAGTAAATATGAATGATATAGATTTTTCCTGAAAAACTTATCATAAAACACAAAGAATAAACTTAACTTGGACCATTTCAGTAAAAATATGGATGCTGCCCAAAATTTAAGGACCATGTTCAAGTAAAGATTTTTACTAAGAAAGTAAATTTTTTAGTAATTATTAATGCTCCATTTATCATGATGATGCTTAAGCATGTTTAATTATGTGTAAGAATGTTATGACACTCTCTTGAATAATGAAATGATTTGTGTATGAATATATGGTTCCATGTGGTGATGTTGATGGATTTAGGTGAGAATTGGATGATATGGATGCTACATGTCATACCCTATTACCTGAATATTAAACATGCATATTATTATAAAGACTTAAAATGGTATCTAATAAGTTAAGATATTAATGCTCCATTTATCATGTGAAAAACTTAACACTCTTCTTACTATTACAAGTCACAGGACTTATGCATTGCTTAGTCACAGGACTTGTGCAAATATAGAGGTCACAAAACTTTCCATATTAGAAGCCATGAGAATTTAAGCTAAGATGGTGATGACAATCATCAATAAGCTCATACCCTAGAATAGAATGTGGAGTAATGGACAAATAAAAGATCTTGTTTAAATAAATTGTTAATAATATGCCTTAAATGAAACTATCACTAAGAGGGTGATTAGAGAATAAGAATAATTATGATTAAGACATAGAATTAGTAAGAGTCAAGTAACATCTATGTTATGATAAGAAAGTGACCTAAAGAATGAATATGTGTTTTGTTATGTAAATTTTTCTTAGAATATTACTTAAGAAATAAATGAAATGTATGTTTGTATAAAATTTAATCCTTACTATTATTAAAAGAAATCAACTTTAGATAAGTGTTGTTTTTAAAAGTAACAATTGAATTTATATGTTTGTCACCTTTTCATAAGTAAATTGAAGTGTTTGAAATAGAAATGATGTCACTAAACCTAGGGTAGATGAATACTAAAAAAATACGATTACTCATTTCTTACCTTTAGTTTCTCTTTTAGATCTTGATTATTTTGATTATGGTAGCAGAAATTTATCCTCAACCGCATAGTGTGGATTGATTCTGTAATGCTCATAGGTTGAAATAAATAAAAAGGAGATGTCATAAATCTACGAAAAGATAACCCATGAATTGCTAAAGAGGATTCTATTTTGTTTACATATACTCTGTATGTTTTGTTATAGATGACTATAACTTAAAATGGATATTGATGCTCTTATCTTGCTTTAAAGGACTCACTAAGAATCTTTGACTTTTTATCTCTTATATGTTCTACTACATATGTAAGTAATAACATAAATATTTCTGTATAAATAAATGTATATTATGACAAGTTGAACATGAGTTTTTAAAGCTACCATGAGTGACAACATTTTAACTTTTAATTTTTTCTACATTAACTTACAATGATAAGACTTGCTTTTTTCAACAAATATTTTATAAAAGAATCATGCATAATAAAGTAACAAATTAATAATGAATCTACAATACAATTTAAGCATAAAAGAAGTATCATTATTAAGATGTTACAACCATCACTATTATCACCACTATAAAACCACCTTCACACCTACCTTAACCACTACTTCTATCCCATTAGCATGGTTATAACCATTACTGTTATTCTACCTTAACCACTACTTCTATCTCATTAGCATGGTTATAACCATTACTGTCATTCATATCATTGCTATAACCTTCAAAATTATCAATATCATCACATCTATTATCATTATTAAAATTACTATAATAATAATAATAATAATATTATTATTATTATTTATAGTATTTTTATTTTATATTATTCTTATTAAATTTAAATTTTATTACTTAATAATTTTTATTTATCATTTTTAATACATTTGTAATAAAATTAATAATAATATTTAATATATTAATTATATTTTAATTTATAATATTATAATATAATTTTATATTATAAAATTATTTATAATATATATTATTTTATATAAAATAAATATATAATAGCATATAAAATAGTATAATAATAAACAAAATTATTTATTTTTATATTAATTATTAAATAATATATAAATAAAAAATTATATAATTATAAAATATTTTTATATTGTAACCATCATCATCACAATCATTATCATAATAATAATAGTAATAATAATGATGATATAATTATAATAATAATTATTTAAAAAAATAATTTTTTAATATTAAATATCTAATTAAACAAATAATATTATTTTATAAATAATTTTAATTGATATAATATTACTTTAATTTATAATAGTATAATAAAATTTTAATTTATATAATTATTTATAATATAATATTATAATATATTTTTATATAAAATAAATATTTAATAATAATAATAATATATTAAATTATTTAGCATATATTAGTTATTAAATAATATATAAAAAGTTAATATAATTATATAATAATATTTATATAATTATAACCATCAATATTACAACTATCATCTTACCATAGTATATTTATTATAATAATAATAATAATAATAATAATAATTTTAATTATTATTATTTTTAATTAATACTATTTATTTTTATTTTTTATTTTTATAGATTAATAATAAAGTAATATAATAAATTGAGCTAATTTATTTTTATAATAATTTTTTAAAATTAAAAATTAAATTAAAACTGAATTAAATTTTTAAAATTTTAAAATAAAAAACTAAACAACATCCCCGACATATCTAAATTTTGAATCGAAGTTAACTTGGTATCCAAGAGGGTTTGATTGGTTATTAATTGAGTTTCGTTCAACTGAATTTTTAAGTGTCCGCTTAATTGAAATTTAAATAAAATTAATTTAAAAAAAATAAATTTAAAATATTAATTAAATTTATATATAATAATAAAATTATTTTTTATTGAAAATATTAAAACAAATTTTTAACACCCAATCAAACAAATCTCAACTTGTTTGGAATTCCTTTAACTCCGTTACGTAAGTTAAGCAATAGACGTTGTAGATAAAAAAATAAAATAAAACAAAAAATGGTATGTTAATTAATGAGACAGAATGGATGTTAAGAGGATCCAGCTTCTCTATAATAAAAGGTAAAAAATAACATATATTTATATTTATTGATTAATAAATTAAATAATTTTAGTTATAATTATAATTATATATAATAATTTTAAATTAGTTATAATTTTAATTATTAATTTTTTAATGCATTTTATATTATAATATCTGAGGAATCAAATCCAGACACAAAGTGGTGTCACTATTATTAAGGAAATTGAAAAGAGAAGTTCCATGAAACCATGCTTAAAGTTGACAAAGTGAACAAGTTGTTTGCTTCGTTCCAGAAAAGGCGTTTAACAGTAAAATTGGGTTTCCGAAACATTGAACACTCAATCTCCCAATTTTGGAACTCAAACAAAATTCTTTCTCGCTTCTATAAGGTGTATTTATTAGTGGATTTTTTTCTTTTCTTTGTTTAGTTTCCTTTTTCTATTTTTTTAATTAAATTTTATTATGTTTGAATGTTTATAATGTTTGAAAAGATAAATTATAAAATTAAAATTAAGGAAGATAGATATTTAACTTGTAGATAAGTTTTGGATGTATTTTATTAATAATTTAATCTCAACTTAATTGAAGGATTTAATTATAAAACTAATAAAATTTAAAGATAAATTGAAATTTAAGAAGTCAATTAAAAAAAGTTAAAATGAGTATGTTATAGCAAAATTTTGGGAAGGAATTCAACGAAGGAAAAGAAAAAAAATAGAATGAAAATTGTTATTTGTTTGTACATGAAACGAACTTTTTTTTTAAACTTTACCAAATTTTTAATAAAAATATAATAAAAATAATTTTTTAAAATTAATATTATTAATATATATTTTTTATTCATCTATCTAAATAATTTTTTTTCATATTTTTATTCATCTAAAAATATTAATTATTTTATATTTTTATTTTCTTTCTTTTTCATCTCTTTTTTTTTTTCTATTATCATCTAAATAAATCATTAAATGTAAGTATCTGCTGGAAACTTCTTTTTCCTTTTTCGGAAGTGCCTTTCTCTTTGTGAGTTGCACTTATTCTGTTTTCAGCCAGATTCATGAAACCTTTTCAGATCCATCGATTTTGCAATTCTATCTTCATAATTATGATTTTGCTAACGGAGATGTGACTTCCATTTCAAAGTTAAAGCCCTTTCTTATGTTATTATGCAATCAATGCCAGCAAAAAAAAAATCAAGTAATATAAAAAAATATAAAATTTGAAATAATTGATTTTTTGAAATTTGTAAAGAAGATATTTATGAGTTTTAAAGAAATTAAATTTAAATTTAAAATATTTTTAAATTATTAATTTTTATATTAGAGAATAATTTTAAAAATAAAAACAATCTATTTTTATATAAGGTTCAAGTTATCAAGTAATTATTTAATAAATTTTTACAAACACAAAAAATAATTTTTTAACGATAATTATTTGGCTGCAAAATTCAAAAAAAGTTACTATTTCTAACACTTTATACAAATGTAACAAAGAATTTTCTGGACGTTTAAGTTAATTTCCTATAAGTTTGCAAATGCCAAAAGAAGTATTTGAAAGAATATTTTCTTTTGTTTTTTCAAATATACCCTTTCTTTTATTTTGTTAACTTCATGATATTTCCTTCTTTTTTATTTAGCCTCTCATTCTCTCATATATCTTTCATCATTTCACCATTTTTAAGATTAAATTAAAAATGGATGATACCTTCATTCATACTCTTCCAATATATCTTCCATTTTGTCAGAACTTATTTTTAACTCTTCTTCTTTAATTCTTTAGATTTATTCTTCTTCAATCATTTGATTTTAATATTTCTTATGATGCAATCAACTTGAAAATTTAATTTATTTTGTATTTATTAAAAAATATTATTAGTTTTTCATCAATTTTCTTAATAATTTTTATTTTTAACTACTTCATAATTTTCTTTCTCCTCTTAGAGATTAACTGTTGTACTAAGCTACCGGGAGAAATAGTTGAAATCTTGAACTGTTTTTCCCATTGCATTAATTATTACCCTTTTCGTTGCACAAATTAAAATCATTATACTATAACTGGTTTCTGGTCTATTAGAGAGAGTATATGATCATGTACTAGTTTTTATGCTTCCTCTTTCTTCTTGTCACTTCTTTGTTACTTATAATTTTAGGAAAGGAACCGGCCTTTTATTTTTGTTAAGTAAAATTAGAGTATGTAAATGTTTATAATAATACACGTTCGCATGTATATATATAGGAACATTCAATTGGTAATTGTTGGTTTTCCTTTATGGTTGTATAAAAATATATCCGAAAGAATGAGTACAAGTTGATGTGTACCTATGAGGATTTTAAGTTTTTAGAAGTCTCCATTTAATGATTCGAGGGATATCAGTTTCAAATTTAGAATAATATCTCATTATAAGAAAAAAGATATTTTGTGGCAGTTTCAAACTGTCTTTGTAGTCGACACTAGTTCAATTGCCAAAAAATCGTCGGCAACTGTTGACAACAGTAAAAACTGCTATCATAACCACTGAATATATGAACCGTTATTACAACCGTCCAATCATTTTGTGAACTAGTGATGAATCACCACCTCAATTGTCATGAGGTATTTGCGACAATTTTCATTTTCCAACTTAATTGCCACGTATTTGTATTAGATGGCTGTTAGAAATTAATGATAGAAACCAATGCAAAAATAGAATACCGAAAATTCATTGCAAACTTACATTTCTTGTGTAATTTTATTTTACTTCCTTTATTTATGATAAATTATTTTCACTTTATTCATCTTATTTACTCATAATCAAATAAAATTTATAACTTAAATTATCACATCTAAATAAAAAAAATAATATAAAATAAAATTTATTCATAATTTTAAAAATAAAATAATATCTCTTAAATAGTTGTCATTATAAATAAAAATTAATTTTATATAAATAAATTAATCCTTTCTTGAATAATTACAAATAAAATTAAAATAATAATGGCGGTTACTTCACAACTATTTATAGAAGATAGTTTTTCTTTAATGAATCTAAATGTGTAGTTTGAAATTAAAAATAAAAAAATAATTATTTTTAAAGAATTTAGAACTAATATTATTAAGAATAGTTTTTTATCCAAAAATAAAGAAAATAAATTCACACCTTAAAATGTTTGTTTCATATGCTTAATCTTATTTTTTATTATAGGACTTCCTATTTCTTGCAAAGGATCTTTTAAATAATCTTTCTTACTTAATGTGGTGCTTATGCTTACATTATTATATCATATAGATATATTGTTATTAATATAATTTATGATTAATATAATATACTATTTCACTATAAAATTATATCAATTATGATACAAAGTATTCTATGGACATTAGAATTTATTTGTAATATAAAATATTGTATATTTTATTGATATGTTTTGTAAAATTTAGCAAATTAATTGGACATAATTTTTGTAGCCTAACATTTTATTAGTGTTAAATATAATTTTTTCATTTAAATAGGCTGTAATTAATATTATTTTATGTAAATAATAAACCTATCCTATTGATATAATGTTATTTGGCATAATCCTCTATTTGACTGTGTAAGTGATGAATAATCTTTATCGGTATAATATTGTCTAATATGATCATTATGTGATAGATAAAGTAATTTAAATATTAATTTAAAACTTTAAATATCTTTTAAATAAATTTTTTAATTATTTTTTTGTCAAATAGGAGAAACATGTATTCTCATTTTTACTTAATTAAATATTCAACTAACTAAATATGAAAAACCAAAATTCTTATATTACTATTCTTTGTCTAATAATATAATTTTCTTTTTATATTTTGTCTATGATTAGTTTATTTTCAGAATCTATAATGATATCATCAACTTTTTTAAATTAATTATATTCATGATGAACTCTTTATTACTTTTTTATTCTATTAAAAATTAACATTCTTATTACTTTCTTATTCTATTAAAAATTAACATCCTTATTACTTTCTTATTCTATTGAAAATTAACAATCTTTTTTATAAATTTTATATTAGCTTGTAAATATTTAAAGAGAACATTTTTTCTATTTTATATTATTATTTTATTTTATTTAGATAATATATCAAAATAAAATTAATTTATTCTAAAATAAAATCAGTTTTAACAACTTGAGATTTTTACTTAAACATATTATTCTTTTTATGTATTTCATGAATTTTGTGATTATCCTTGTAAGATAATAAAAGTATTTAATATTTTATGGGCTATTATAATTTAATATAGTATTACAATTGTTTCATTTGTAAATTTTGTGATAGTGGAAGTTAGAGATTATTTATTATTATATTCTCAATAATGACAAGTGTAAGTTCCATGTGATTCCACCCTTGCTTCAAGTGTGTTTTGTTGTTCTTTGTATTATTAACATTTGACTTTTATGAGTGAGCTCTTAAAACTTTATAAATGATCTCATATTTTATTTAATACATTAGGAATTATAATCTCATTCATATGTTGACAAGTTTTTAAATAGCTATCATAGTTCATAAAATTTTGGGTTACAATTCTTTATTAAATTTTTTTTAAAAATTTATAAGGAGATTTTGTTTTTAAAATGTCAAATGAACATTAAAGCTCTATATTGGGTTTCATATTTCTTATTTCTATTTGGTAACCACTTCCTTTATTGACATTGCTTTAATACATTTCTCTCTTAAAGTACAATTATTGAAGAGAGAAAGATTGTGAACTTTAAACTCAATGGGTATCTAAGTAAAAGCGATATCCTACTATTAAATATTATATCATTCAAGTATTTTAATATTAGTTGACTTAAGTGAAATTCTATCAATATCATATTATATTGAATTAGTAGGAGAGTTTGCATAATTGTTTGTCTCGAGACTTATTAATATTATTATATATTCTTGTGTTCACTTTAATACTAAAAAAGAAATATTCTTTGAGATTTTCGATTGTCATATATTTTTATGCATATTTGATCATATGACATACTCTTAAAGATGCATATTTATGCACACTTTATTATTATATATTCTTGTGTGCATTTTTTATTTAATCCTAGTAAGCCACCTTAAGTAGATGTTAAGACCATTTTATTGGTATTGCACATTTAATATATAATTTTGTTATATTTCTCTTATACCAATATTCTACACATTTGTAAGATCACTGACGTACAAGTATTTTATATGTATGAAGTTATACTCCTATCGAGCATAATTTTATGCATTTTTTAGTTGCTTACAATTATTATTTTTTTGATAAAAAATCGAGTGCTTTCTCACTTTAGACATTTTATTATCTTATCAATTCAAGATATCCTTTTTTCAAACTAAATGTCAACTGTATCTAGTTAAATCTTGAATCTTTAGCCTATTTTGATATATGTAACCACTTATTTAGAAAATTTTAATTATTAAAATGTTAAGAGTTATAAATTATTTATTGATTTAGCCTATTTTATAATTATTTTTGATATTTTTTATTGAGTTATAATAAGCACTTAGACTCATGTGGATTATATTTATAATCTTCATGTTGGTAAAAGTATATATAGGTCATTTGTGTTGAACATCTCTCTCAAAATAATAAATTCTACATATTCAAAATACTTGATTGCTTGAGAGAAAATTCTAAGAGATTTAGACTTAAATTGATACTTATACATTCACTAACCAAAGACTTAAATATCTGTATTCCCAAAATTGTAATAAGATCATTGTTATCTTTTTATTATTATTATTAGATATATATTGGTTGATGTCTCTCTTGTCATCGTATTTATTATAACATTTAAAATGCTTAGACACACTTTGGAATTACACTTTTCTCTTAATAATATTGTGCTTTTTCCATTCTCATCATTCTCTATATAATATAAGTTTTTTTATATGTGGTTATATCCGTATAGGTATGTACTTGTAGTATTGATTCTCGTATCTCTTATATTGCTGATTTACAAGTATTATAATTGATATTTTATTATTAATAATTCATATATTTTTCATAATTGATCAAATTTATCTAAATGGAAGATTGTTATATTTTTATAATTAATTTTCTATTTAATTATTGGATTATCATCAATCAATTATTAACATTAATTATTTATATTAATTATGAAAATATTTTAATTATACACACTGATGAACATAATAATAAGTCTTTAGTATGAATAGTTTGTTTTGAACTGGGCTATCCTAAGTTGTGCATGTAGAGAAGTGATCTCTACTAATGGCTTAATAAATTGCAACTCATTTGGCAATTTATATGTGTACATTTTCTTGTATTAGAATATACATACTTTGGCCACCTTACTCATTAGAAAGAGAGCAATTAACTCTCTCCTCTTTTTCTCATCTCTTCATCTTTGAGAATTCAATAAGCACCAATTGACATGAATCCAAATACAATGACGGCTGCATGCATGTTTTACTCATTCCATTGAAAATTCTAATATAATTGTATAGTGATTTGTATTTCAGTTGCGTGTTGTTATTATTGATAAATCCAACATTAAGTGGTAATTAGTTGAAGGGGTTGATCTAAAATTCATTTTCATTACCAACCACTTGATTAACTCCAACATTATGAGCCCCAAATTTCTCCATTTGAATTCTAGATTTAATGATTAATACTTTGAAGAGGGAAAATAGAAATTAAAAATTAGGAATTTTAGATAAATTAAAAATCTTTTGAAAAATGATAAAAATACCCCTGAGTTGAGATATTAGCAAATAAATCGTAAGCAGCTCAAAAAATGCATAAAATCTACAAGAAAATTTAACTCACCAATAATTACAAAAATATCATTAGGAGAAATTAGTAACAAATAAAAGATAGAAATTTCATTATAAATGTTCAGAACACTAATATAGAATCCTAACTCCTATATAAGCTAAACTTCCCAAAGAAAAAAAGTAAATGAATTAAAAATGAATTGAAAAGGACTAATTAAGGATAAGAAACCTTAAGGATGAGTTTAAAAGATTTTCTAAAAATTTTCCAAAAAATGACCAAAATGTTCCTAATAGCCTGAGTAGCCTAGAAACTATCGGTAGAAACTCACAGCCTATGCTTATCTTCAAAGCATGAATTCTTAGAAGATTTTGACAAAATGGTGTGACATTATGGAACCAATGAATCATCATGAATTAAACACACGAAAGACAAAAATATTTATGAAAAAATAAAAAATTAATCATGTTTAATTTAAATTAACTATAGTTAAATTAAAATCTCACTATGATTAGATTACATTAGTCATGATTAGGTTAAATAAACCATGACTAAATTGAGAAGATAATTCTTCATAATTTATAATTAAATTTCAAAAAAAGAAATTATAAGTGACAAGACCATTTTGTCCTTAGTTAAACATTTAATCCCTAGGTAACCAAGTATGAGGTGGACGAATTTACTAAGGTGATAGTCATCTTTATTTCAGCAAAATCACTCATTCAAACACCTCCAAGATGAACATTTCATCTTTAAACTTCCCTAAGCCAAAATCTAACTAAATTTAAGCTTCCATCTTTGAAGCTTAAGCCCAAATAGTAAGCAAGCAAGCCTCCTCTTTTTCTCTTGAAGACATTTCATGTGAGACCATCAAGGGATGAATCTCCATCACTGAATCTACCAAGTTTCTATTTTAAGGCTTCAACATGTAAGATATTCTACCTTCAAACTTTTTTTTAATCATTTTTGTTCATTATTTTTGCCTAATCTTCTTCATCTTTGTCGATATTTTCTCTGAACATCAAGATCTAACATCTTTGAGTATTGTTTGGTTTAAAACTTTCCTAGGTTCTTTAAATGAGCCTTTCTACCTTTAAAATAATTTTTAAGAGTCCTAAATGAAGTTTTAATGGCTTAAAGTGTTTATTGGAACTCCTTAAGAATTCTAATCAGTTAAATCTTCTTAAAAATGACTTTTAAATGTTTTGGGGGGGGGGGGGGGGGGGAAGACTTAAGAATTTAAGTAAACTTGAAATGTGCTTAAGTGATGGTGGATATAGATTTTTAAAAACGCTTGAAAACCTTGCAATGTTTGAGCTTAAACTTATCTATGTGATGTCTTTTCTCCTCTAAAAAGTTTAAGATTCTTATTTTTCTCATTAAAAGTTAAAGTTTCAACCTTTAATTCTTAAAAAACTAGATCTATACTTTTATGGACATAAATCTAAAACTTTAAATAGTAAGACATAAAGACTAAAGTTGGAAAGTTAAAGGTTGGATCTTAATGACAAAAGGACAAAGGACTGCTTGGACTTAGGAAATGAAGGAAGCATTCGAACTACTCACATCCAAGACCAAGACCATGAACTAAGGAAGAAATTTAAAAGATTCAAAGACAAAATATGTTGACTAAGTGACTTGATCCTACATCCAAGACTTAAAGGGGGAAAAGTTAGTGAAAATGACTTCTTTTTTATGGCCAAGAGAGTCATTCGACCATGGAAAAATGATAGACTAGATGTCTAAAATTTATCAATATATAAAAATAACTCCTTCCATAATTAACAGATATACATAAGGAGATATAAAATACAAATCTAGAGATCTTGATGAACCACAATGACCATTCGGCCAAGCTATGTAATTAATGAAAGAAAACTTTAAAACTACTAAGTTTAATTAGTTTAACTATCTAAATCATCATCCCTCAAGAAATAATTGTTAAGGGAATAAAAATTGATTACAAAACCTTAAGAGTAACCATATGGCCATTCGACTATGTCTTGGAAAAATTGGGTAAGAGTAGTTAATAAATTCTAGATTAAAATCCATTAAGTATTTTAGGATACAAAGGTGATTTTAAGTTAACAGATTTTGTAGATAAAGATATGAACAATTTAACCTAAATTGGTAATCAAGCTAGTAAAATAAATTAATAGGTAAGGACTAAAGAATTATTCTCATTAGACTTTGAATTTAAAAATTTGACCATGAAGACTTAGAAAGATGAACACAAAATCTTGTGGGGTTAGAAGAGGCCATTTTGGCCAAGAGAGATTAGAATTGGATAAATAAGATTTAATGCATAAGAACCTACATATTCATTTCTCTTAGGAATGGATTTGAGAAATAAAAGTGGTCATTAGGTCTAGATGAATAAAAATTTGACTTGAGAGGTGAAAAGATCATTCAACCAACATAAATTTAATGGTAAGAAAACACCATTAAAATATTTGAGAAAAGGAAAGAACAAGTGAAATTTAGAAAGGTTGAGTGGTGTAATTTTTCTTTGAGAAACTTATCATAAAACATAAAGAACAAGGTCAACCTGGACAATTGTAGAAAAAGAATGCATGTTGTCCAAAATTATAAAGACCTTGCTTAAGTAAAATTCACTACAAAAAAATATAAATTTTGTAACCGAATTTGGCAACCTGATAAATTCGGTCGCCATTAGCAACTGATATAGCAACCATAAATATAAATGACCAAAAAATTATAATTTATAATTTAGAGACCGAATTAGAAACTAAAATTTCGGTCACAAAAAAAAGAAAATAGAGTTGGTTTCTAAATTCTGTAGCGAAACTATTATTTTTGAAAATTTGGTTTAGTGACTAGATTTTCGGTCACAAATTCCTTAACATGTTTTGTGAAATGTTTTCGTTTTCCCTCTTTTAAGATTGATCTGAAATTTTTGAACCCTAACATCTTCTCTTTTTCTCCTAAAATTCTTCTTCTGATTATCACCAAAGCTCCATTGTTATCACTTATTTTGAGTTGTAGTTTAAACCCCAACATCATCTCATTCCCCTGATTTTGATTTTTCAGTTTGAGCCATAACCATGTAATTTTTATTTCCTCTCCCACTATATTTGAGTTGCTGCTAGTCTCAAAGTTTCTATTCGCGTTTCAAAATTTTAGTTTGCGTCTCAAACTTTCAGTTTGTGCAACAGCAGGTTGTTCTCAGTTTATGCAACAGCAGGTTGTTCTACCCAGAGCAACAGTAGCTTAAAGCGGAAATCTAGTTTGTTCTACCCATAACTGGAAAAGCGCTTGTTCTACTCGTAACTGGAAGAGCAAAAATCTAGCTTGTTCTACCCAGAGCAACAGTAGCTGGTAAAGCAGAAATGTCCACCATTGTTAGTATTCATTGTACTTATATTTTTGGCTTACATTTTGGATAAAACTTATGCTCTGCTATTTTGTTTGGATAAAAAACTATGCCCAAAAATTTATGCTTATTTTATACACATGGATTGAGTTGGACTAACCAATTTTTGGTTCACCCACAGGGACCAACCCAAATGAGTGAAGTTGGCTTACTTTGATATCCATGTCCAGTGTTGATCTCTGTTTAGCCTTTTATGTATCTGCTCCGTGAATTATAGTGTCCATCCTCCTTCCAGCTTCATTCAAGGTACATAATCTTTTATGTATTACCTAGTTTGTCAATATGTTGATCGTTAGAATTTTTCTTCCCTGTTCGTTAAAATTCCAACTCAAATAATAGTGCTAAGAGAATATTTGGAGATAAGTATATGAAGACAACCAAAATCAACAAAAAAGGAAACCCGTATCGTTATATAGTGCAAAAGAAGACAAAAATTTTGATGCTGCAAAACTGAGTTATATAGTGCTTTCTCTCTGCACTTTAAGACAAAAAGATATGGAAACAAGAGTTGTAGCCTCTAAAAGAAACTAAACTGAGTTAAAAACACAAGAGCTTATTAATGTTCATCATAAATCAACTTATTTTGGCTTCATTTTTCTACCCTGAAATATGGAAATATTAAAATTGAGAAACAATAAAAGATACAGAAAGAATGAGTATGGATGTGTCATTAAAGAAAAAGGAATCTTAAGGTGTGAAAGATTTAAATAATAAAGAAATTTTCAAATAAGAATCTAGATTCGCTTAACAAAAATGGAATCAAATTCAGAAAAGGAATAGCAGAGTGGAGCATAACATTAATACTGTCTAACTGAACATTCTTTCAGGGAATTGGTTGATTTCTTTGAAATTATTCACAGAAAAATCCAATGAAAATAAAGATATCAGAAGGTAATGCAGAGAATTACAACATGAGAGTTAATAATAGAACGAAGATGTTGCAGCTTCTCATGCAGTGTGGCTTTTTTTGCTCTGTAGAAACCATTTTGCGTGTTCTCTGTCTTATCTTATGATTGTTCTGATTTTCTTTTTCCTTGGTGCTTTTCTTTTGCTATTTAGTCATGGGATGAGCTCTTAAATCCATATGATGTGATGTGTTTTCTTCCCATATGATTGTCTCAATTCATTCGTAAAGAAATACTATATAAATGTTGGTTGCACTTACACAAGTACCCTTCTGTTATATTCTTCATTCTTTCCCTTCTGTTGTTATATTCTTCATTCTTTCCATTATATATATTGATTTTTAATATACATCTGAAGATATATAATAAAAAATCTACATACAGTAAGTTTTAAAAATCATAAAATTTTAATGTATTGATAATATTATAATTAAATATATGTTTGGTTCAGTTTATTCAAAAGAAATTTATAAAAAAAACAAGTAATTATTTATTTTTAAAAAATTAATCTAAACATATACTAAATGATGTATTTTTAATAAAAAGTTATTTATTATATATTGTTAAACACATAGAACACACATATATTATATAAATGATTAGACTTCCTTCAAGCACGAGGCGGAGGAGAAATGGGCTAGCTCGTAGGAGATATGATGTGGTAGTATTTATTGTATAGTAACAGGCAAGTTGTTATGACTGAAAGCAAGTACAATATCACTAAACAATGAGCTACTCAGTAACAGGCAAGTTGTTATCACTAAAAGAGTAAAATATCACTAAATAATGAGCTATTAAATAGACTTTTATGGCTTCAATTCATAAATTATTATTATTTTTTGATAAACATTGTTACTGGTTGAAAATCTGTTCACATCTTGGAGGAACCAACACAAATTCTGTTCATATATATGGCGAATAAGTTCTTTGAGAATAATAATATTAAAGGATCAAAGTTTAAATTTACAATTTTTTCATGCTTATTGGATAATATTATTATTAAAAATAAATTGACCAATAATTCTTATATAAGAAATATTCCAATCCTATTTTTAATATCATATTCTCACTATGCCGTGCTTTCTTTTTGATAGTCAATCTATATAAATCTAAATTAATAGCTTGTATATCATATAATATATATATATATATATATATATATATATAAAAGAAGAAGAATTAAATTATTTTAAATAACATATATTTAATGGAATTTGATTATTGAATTAGTTTTTTTATAATAAAAAAGTTTGCTTTAAAAATATTAAGTACATATTAAATTTAATTTAGTTTAAAAAATATTATTAACATACTTGCTAGCTGTACGTATTATACAGTTTCAATCACTGTTTTATATTACAGTTATCATTATATGATAATTTTTAATATTATAAAAAATATTACAGATAAATAAACTAACGTTATCACAATTATGATTGCGATACAATTGTAAAAGCTACAAAATCTTTAATTTCCTGATTCCAATTATGGTTGTAAATTACAATTTCAAACATTATTTTAATATACTGGATATCCATTATTATACAATTGTAAAAGCTACAAAATCTTTAATTTCCTGATTCCAATTATGGTTGTAAATTACAATTTCAAACATTATTTTAATATACTGGATGATATCCATTATTACCTGAACCATAATATTATATTATTGAATGCATTAACTCATTAAAAAAGGAATCTGATCTATATAAAAAAAAATAAGTGGATGAAATAAGAATTATAATATAAAAAATATTCATTTAAATCATCATAGTATGTCCATTAAAAATGCTTTGCTTTTTTTTTATTACTCCTCACAACTTCTTACAATATAGAAAAATTTTTTTAAAATAAATTAAACAAATATCAATTGTTGACAGTAAACGAAAATAGCTCTTTAGATCATTAAAAAAAAATTTACCTTGGCTACTCTGCACAAAGTATAAATCTGAAATTCTGAATTAATAATCCAACAGAATGTAATGCATTATCTATATTGTAAATTTGAACATCTAAAGTATATTCATAACGTGTCTAATATAATATAATTTAGGATTTGAATGCATGCAGTTTCTGTTTCTTTATCTATAACCGTTGTAACTATGAAGATTAGGAATATAATTTGGATCTTCATACTTATATTAAGATGAAAATTTCATGACTAAAAGTTTAGTTACTTAATAGTTCCTATTATCAATTGTTTAATAGTTTCTATTATCAATTGTTAATTGCAGATCTTATTTTGTTTTATGTAATTTAGAATCATTTGGATCTAACAAAGAATCAACAAGAAAGTGTGCCTAGGGTTTATCATTCTTTTTCACTAGCAAGTAAACTCTTAAGCAGGTATGTTCTTTTAATTTAAGCACTTAACTCAAAATTTTTATTATCTATTTAGAACCTTAAATATTTCTTTTTAGATTTTGATTGAATACTATTAATTGTGTTTGGTTAGTTTGGTTTGTAATTATGATCAACTACCTACATGTTTAGGTTATGTTACTTAGAAACTAATACAAAATATTGTTAATTTTTTTTTTAAAATATAAGATCTTTAAAGAATTAACCGTTAACCAAATGTAGAAAAGCTTTCTTCTTGAATGAGATATGAACGAGATGGTGACTTTTGAATAATACTTTTTTTTTATTGATATAGTTACTGCCAATGGAAATTCTTGAAAATCGACGATGGATGTATAATAGATTGGATCATAATAGACATGTGAGGCATGAATTTGTAGAGGGAGTAAATGAATTCATTCAATTTGCAACTAACCAAGAAAGCTTTCAAAGCTATCCAAAAGTGAGGTGTCCTTGTAGGAAATGTCAATGCAGACGATTTTGTTATGCAGATGATGTCATGGTACATCTTTATGAGAAGGGATTTATGGAAAATTACCATTATTGGACAAATCATGGTGAAACAATGCCACAACATCCTCCTGTTAGAGCGGAAGAATCATGTTATGATTATGGTCAAGGAAGGGAAGAATTCAATCCATTTGAGCAATTGATAATGGATCATGTTGGTCCAGAGATTGGAAATGTCATACAACAAGATGATGATAGAATGGGCACTGAAATCTTGGAGGAAGATCCAAATCCTGAGGCTAAAACATTTTATGATATGTTAGCAGCTGCACAAGCTCCATTGTATAATGGATGCGAGAATTACACAGAGCTATCAGCTTGTATGGAAGCATTGAGTATAAAATGTGATTCAAATCAGTCTGAAGATAGTTTCAATCGATGGGTTCAGTTTATGGGCAGGGCCATGCCTAGCGGAAACAAAATGCCTACAAATTTTTATCATGCTAAGAAATCAGTAGAAGGTTTGGGATTAGGTTTCATAAATATTGATTGTTGTCCACGTGGATGCATGCTCTATTATAATGATGATGCAGATGAAAGTGTTACAAGTTGTAGGCTTTGCGGTGAAGACAGATATAAGATAACCACTAGAAGGGGAGTTCAAAGAAAAATCTCTAGAAAAAAAATGTGGTACTTACCGATTACCCCAAGACTGAAACGGTTATACTCTTCAATGGCCACTGCATCTCATATGCGTTGGCACAATGAGAACCAAAGAGAGGTTGGTGTCTTATGTCATCCATCAGATGGAGAAGCTTGGAAGCATTTTGATAAGATGTATCCTGAGTTTTCTCATGATCCTCGAAATGTAAGGCTTGGATTATGTGCAGATGGTTTTGCCCCTTTTGGTCAATATGGTAAGACATACTCATGTTGGCCTATCATTTTAACTCCATACAATCTTCCACCTGGGATGTGTATGAAAAGAGAGTTTATGTTCCTTACAATCATTATCCCTGGTCCAAATAATCCTAAAAGTAAGATTGATGTTTACATGCAACCTCTTATAGAGGAATTGACAAAATTGTGGAATGACGGGGTAATTACATACGATGTATCGTTGAGACAAAATTTCATAATGAAGGCAGCTTTAATGTGGACAATTAATGATTTTCCTGCTTACGGCATGTTATCTGGATGGTCAACTGCAGGAAGACTTGCTTGTCCAATATGTATGGAGCGATCAAAAGCTAGCTGGTTATATCACAGTCGCAAGCATACATTTTTTGACTGTCATCGACAATTTCTTCCTACTGATCATCTGTATAGAAGAAATAAAAAAAGTTTTAAGAGAGATTGTATGGATACCTCCTCCTCTCCCCCTCGTTTGACCGGAGAAGAAATTTGGCAGAGAACCTGGCAATTGCCATTCATATGGGAGTTTGAAGGACAAAAATTACCTGGTTTTGGTGAACATCATAATTGGACTAAAAAAAGTATATTTTGGAAGTTACCTTATTGGAAAACACATCTTCTTCGTCATAACATTGATGTTATGCACACTGAACGAAATGTGTTCATGAATGTATTTGACACGGTCATGGATATTAAGGGTAAAACAAAAGATACAGATAAAGGAAGAATAGATTTAGCCAAAATATGTAGACGACCAGAGCTTCACTTACAAGAGGTTGGAGGTGGGAAGTATGTAAAACCCAAGGCTAAATATGCATTTGACAAGTTTCAAAGAGTAGTTGTTTGTCAATGGGTTAAACAACTTAAGTTGCCTGATGGATATGCTTCAAATTTAAGTCGATGTGTTGACATGGGGTCAGCAAAGTTGCATGGAATGAAAATTCATGATTGTCATGTATTCATGCAACGATTACTTCCTATTGCGTTTGATTCTTTACCAAATGCTATTTGGAAGCCACTTGTTGAGCTTAGTCACTTCTTTAGAGAACTTACTTGCACAACTTTATATGTAAATAAATTGATGGATATGGAATCTACTATTCCTATTTTATTGTGTAAGTTAGAGCAAATCTTTCCTCCAAGCTTCTTTGATTCTATGGAACATCTTCTCATTCACCTACCTTACGAAGCACGAGTTGGAGGTCCGGTGCAATATCGTTGGATGTATCCATTTGAGAGGTATTGATTATTTTTATATTAATCTATTTATACACTATTAATTTTTTGTAATCTTTTTTAACTAAAAGATCGTTTAATACATTATTTCCTTTATAGATTTCTACGTTCCTTAAAAGAAAAGATTAA
This sequence comes from Canavalia gladiata, assembly GCA_037954105.1. Taxonomy (NCBI): domain Eukaryota; kingdom Viridiplantae; phylum Streptophyta; class Magnoliopsida; order Fabales; family Fabaceae; genus Canavalia; species Canavalia gladiata. The sequence continues at coordinate 11,357,048 of CM075665.1, read as the reverse complement.
GAACAAGGCAAGGGTAGAAGGTTCTATTTGTCAAGCCTATTTAATGGAAGAAACATCTACTTTTGCTTCTTTTTATTATCCATCGCACATAAATACCCGAAGAAGTAGAATGCCACGTAATGTTGGAGGAGAATGTTGTTCATTGAGTCCTCCAATTTCAATTTTCAATTATCCAGGACGTGGAAGTGGTAAATGCATTCAATATTACTTAGAAGAACGTGAAATGAAAGCTGCCCATTTGTATGTTCTTTTGAATTGTGAAGAAGTTGAACCATATCTAGAGTAAGTTAAGGTTCAAATTATCTTTAAATATTTGAATCTTTAAAACATGTTTCATTGTCTAATTATCATATATATGTTTTATTTTGTAGTAAGTATGCTGACTTTTTAAGAGAGCTTCAACCCGGTATTTCTAACTCTGAAATTGATATTGAAATTGCTTCTCATTTTCCTTTATGGTTTACCGAATATGTACGTCCCTATTATACACATTATTCAAATGGTGTTAAATTTTCAGAATATGATTTACGATTCCAACAAAGTAAAGTTTCTTATTATAGGTTCAAAATCCACAAAATCAAATTGAAGATCCACTCTTGATTTCTTTGGCATGGAGGCCAATAAGAATGGTGCAATCATGGCCTATTTATATTGTAAATGGATATAAATTTCACACCAAGACATGGAGTGAAGGCATGCAAACTTCTAACTATGGTATGTGTGTACGAGGCACCAATGGTCAATTAGAAGATGATTTTTTTGGAATCTTAACTGATATAATTGAATTGGAATATCCTGGCATGCCCACTAAAAAGATAGTTCTTTTTAAGTGTGATTGGTTTGATAACACCCCTAATCGTGGGACAAAGATAGACAATCAATATGGAATTGTTCAACTCAAACAATCAGAAAGATATAGAAACTTTGATCCTTTCATATTTGCTCAACAAGCTGAGCAAGTTTATTATACATCATATCCAAACGGACATCATGGTTGGTTAGCTGTCATTAAGACAAAGGTGCGCAGTATGATCACAAATACTGTAGTTAATCAAGTTGACAAGGACATTGCATATCAAGATGTTCATGAAGTTCATGACCTCCATGTCATGTTGAACATTGATGCAGACGTTTATGATGATACTCTTGTTGATATGAACGGTATCAGTGAGGAAGTTGATATAAATTTGCTTAATGAACCCGATATGGATGAAAATAGTGACAGCCCTTATATCTCAACAGATAATGAATATGATGGTGGAGGTGAGAGTGATTTAAATGATCCTAACTCAACTTAATTAGGTAATTTTGAATATTTTGTCTTCTTTTTAATGTATTTTCTATGTTAAAAATTTTACATTAATTACTTTTAATATTTTATGTATACAGATGGATGACAACACAGGTAGAGGTAGAGGTCGAGGTCGACCAAGAGGTCGAGGTCGACCAAGAGGTCGGGGCAGAATTTATGGTAGGACATCTCCATCACATGGAATAGGATCTTCTGATCCACATGACATGCCTCCTACTCCGACTTCTGTACCTATGGGAGTAGATGTTAGATCAGGATCATCCTTGCCACATATTGATACATCAGGTCCACCCACCCCCCACACTGGTGCATCTACCCCTACATCTTGTACACATCCTTCCTCCACACCTGCATATTCTACTCATCAGATACTTCCATCTCTACCAGTAATTGGAACCAAAGATCCTGCTGATAGGAGGGTATGGATTAGCCCAGGAGCTAAGCATGAGTAAGTATTTTATTTTTCTTACACTTAATATGATTATTAAGTTTTTGGTTTTTGACTTAACATAATATCACTATTAACATTATTTTATGACAGCTTCTTGCCTCCAGATGTATGTAGTAGAGATATTACAAAAATTATTAAGTCAAAATTTGATGATTCTTGGCCTACTTGGAGTTCTGTTCCTACAGAAGTTAGAAAGATGTGGTTTGAAGAATTTCAGGTAACATTGCATTTAAATTTATTTATTTATTTATTTAGCTAACTTACCTATTATTCATAATTTTTCTGCATTTATTATAACAAATGATGCAGAAAATGTATAAGTGGCTGTCACAGCATAATGTTACCATCAGAACAACCTTTGAACATAAAGGTTCAGTGATGATGAAGAATACAATGAATAAGGTGCGAACTGGAAAGGATAAGGGTGTTTGGATTACTCCTGAGGTTAGACAACGATTGGAGCTTCATTGGGCTGGACAAGACTTTCAAAAGAGAAGCACTATTGGTAAGAAAAATCGAGCTTGTGATAGTGGAGCCTCAAATTACACTGGAGGTTCTGTATCTGTTGCTGTGCATCGTAATAGGATGGTACTAAAAAATTAAGTATTTAAGTTATTCTTATTAATTTTAATCATTTACAAATTTAACCATATGTTGTCTATGTAGAGTAAGGAGCTTGAACGAGATCCAACTGCATTTGATATTCTGGAAAGAACTAAAAAGAATAAAGCTGGAGAATGGGTCAACGACAAGGAAAAGAATGTTGCTGTATGTATATGTCAACTATATTTTTATTTGTGAAATTTTGAATGATTATTATTTTTTATTCTAAACGTAACTTATGTGTACTTATACTTCTTTTTAGGATGAATTTGTTCGTCGTCGATCTGAATCCATTCAAAATGATTCTACTGAGTATTCTGTAGCCTCTGACAATGCTATCTTTTTGGATGTTGTTGGAGGACGGAATAAGAAGGGATATGTATATGGTTTGGGTCAATTAGGTGATGAATTTATCTATTCATCCATTAATTGTACCCAACCTAATGTTGATGTTGGGACCAACTATGAGCAGATCATCACCAACCTCACTGAAGAGCTGCAACAGACAAGAACAGAGTTAGCTGAGGCAAAAACGGATTTAAGTCAGACTAAACAAGTTATTCAACAAATAGTGCAGCATTTAGGATTACCATCTAGCTCCAATTTCATGAGCTCAAATGAAAATGAATCTGCTAACAATGCTCCTGCTGTTCGAGATCATCATGATGATAGTCAACCTTCAAGTAGTGATCATCATGATCAACATTGATATTTTTATTTGTGTCATTTATGTTAGTTTCTTTGTTTAATGATTATAGAACTTATACTTATCAACACTTAATTACGTTTGGATTATGTCATTTATGTCAATTTCTTTGTTTAATGATTTTGATTTTTGAATTTATAATTTTCTTAATAATGATCATGTATATATCTCATATATCCAGGTTTGTTTTAATTAATTTTTATGTAAATAAAAAATAAATTAATTAATTTTATTAAATAGAATTAGTGACCGAATTTGAAACTGATTAATCCGTCTCAATTTTAGTCACCACCAAACATATTAGTGACTACTTTTGCCACCGATTTTAGTTACCGATTTTGCGACCGAATATTCGGTTTCTAATTTAGTCATTAGCAAACTATCTTAGTGACCAATTTAGCGACCGATTTTAGCTGCCGATTTTGCAACCGAATTTTCTGTCTCTAATTTAGTCACCCGTAAAACATTTTTGTGACCGATTTTGCGACCGATTTTTTGTAACCTCTTTTGAAACCGAATTTTCGGATGCTATTTTGGTCTCTTATAATAAATAAAGTGACCATATTAGCAACCGATTTTAATTTTTTTTTAGACCGAAATTTTCGGTCACTAATATGTCAAATTTTGCGACCGACGATCTATTTCGGTCGCAAATGTGTTTTGCGACTAGGTTTTTAGCAACTACTTCTATTCGATCGCAAAATCGGTTACAAAATTATTTAGTGACCGAATTTCTAAAATTAGAGACCAATGTATTCGGTCACTAAACATTATTTTTTTTGTAGTGATTTTTCACTAAATATGTAAGTTTTTGGATAAATATTATTTTCCTAATTATTATGACCATATGTCAAGTAGTATTTTTGATGTTACGATTTATTATGTTAGTATGGTGACTCAAAAAATGAATGAGTTATATGCTTATATAAGATTTAATCTCTGCCATTATTAAAAAAAGATTCACTTCAGATAAGTATTATTTTAAAGAGTAATAATTGAACTTGTATGTTTGTCATCTTTTCTTAATAAATTGAAATGGTTGAGTTAGAAATTATGACACCAACCTTAGGGTAAATGTCTACTAAAAATTCCAATTTCTCACTCTTTACCTCTCATTTCTCTCCCAAAATCCAATTATAGTCTTCATGGTGGTAGTGGTTTATGTGGAAACAAATAATGCAGACTAGACATTATTACTCACAGAGTGAAATGTAGGAAGAGATATAAAGGACCACATTACATTTTGCATAACCTTGTACTTCCTATTTTAGATGATTGTAATTCGTGAAAAACATTGAAGTCTTGGTTTTTTTAAAAGATTCACTAGAAGCCTTTAATTTACTATTATTTATGTGTTGTATTATATATAGAATTAATAATGTAAATATTATTATGAAAATAAATTTATAAGATGACAAATAAATAAATGCAAGTTTTCAAAATTAACGTGAATGATGATATCATAATGTTTATTTTTTTGCTACATTAATTAGTATGATAAGACTTGTACTTTCAAAATGTTTTAAAAGAAAAATTATATCATATTTTCAATATAAATATTTTATAAAAAAAATTACATCATAAAATAACAAAATAATAATAAACTTTTAACCTGACTTAAACATAAAACAATTATCATTATTATGAAATTATAAACATTACTATAAACTTGTTTTTCTGTTATTTAAAGGATATCCATGCAAGTTTAAAGCATTATCTTGTGATCGAGAATTTCATAATGAGCACACTAAGGCCAATTTTATTTTTTTTTATTTGGTCTTATGATTAAGTTTTGTCTTTTCATTTTGATAACAAATGTCAAATTAGACTTAGAGGATGAATCAACAACATCAACAGAACGTTGATGCTCTTCTTGAATAATCAAAGAGAAAATTTCAACAATTGATGGAAGAGGCCTAATAAAAAAAATGGCTTCGAACTTGTTGATATGAATCATTCAATCCCACAAGAAAAATAAGCACATATTTACTATTAGCATGTGTAAGAAACTATCGAATATCGTTACAAGTACAATTCAAAGATGGTCGAAATTGGTTCAATTCCTCCTAGGTGAGTTTAAGTTTTGTGAAATATTGAGTACTTGATAAAGGTCCTCCGGAAAAATTAATAAGATCCTTGCGAAGTTGATAAATTCTAGGGCCATTTTTCTATTGGAATCGAGCATCGAGATTGTTCCAAATAGCAAAGGCTGATCCAACAAAAATAATACTTGATGCAATTTCTTACAATCAAAATTGAGAACCCAAGAACTTACAATGCCATTAATGCGTTTGTAGCAAACATGTGTAAGATGATCGACATCATCAAGTGGAAGAAGAGCGAATTCATCAATAAAATCAAGCCTTTTTTTTTTATTAATACCATATTAAGAAGTAAAAATGGATCAACTACAAAATATGATGAGCTAATTCATTGATGAAAAAAATTGAAAAGTTTTTAATATAATGATAAATTAATTTAACTGAATAATAATTAAATTAACTAATAAGGATTAAATAGAGGATAACTAAATAATTTATCTTTTACATAAAAATTATTTATGAAAAAGAAATTTCCGAGAAGAAACCAAATATCTATCAGGCCATGACATAAACCAATGGATCCGATGGTATAACATGCTTATGTTAATTTGAATCCAAAGCAAACGATTTCACCTATTAAAACCCAATATTTTAAATACCCAAATCGAAACAGTATCTCAACAAATTTGAAGCAACATTATATTATTGCACACGGGCAAGTTATCTTATTATATTATCTTATTTTAACCATCAAATAGATCCTTAAAATTTATAATGGAAGTGTACCTGAATCCCTAAAAGATAATTGAGTGAACTTAAAAGAAGAAACTTTTGATATGTTGATCTTCCAAATCTTTATGAACAATCCCTCAACTCTAATGATAGGATACTAAAAAAGCAAATGACTTGGAGACCATAATCCTTTATTCATAATAATCAAATATCTTTTCATGAAAAATCATGAATGTTAAACTTTTTTTTATTTCTAATTTGACCTATCAATAAAAAAATAAAATTTAAGGAATTTATACATTATAAAGTCCAGAGATATTATAAATCTTATTAAATTTTTTTCTTATAAACTTATTTAATAAAGATAAAAACTTTATAAATATTATATACATAATTAATAATATATGTAGATCTATATATTATAAAAATATCTAATAAAAAATTAACCTAATCTAATTTAATTGGTTAAATTTAAGATTTCTTATTTTTATTTTTTTCCAAAATCAAACTAACGCATCTCATGATCATCATCATGTTTCATTCAAAGTAATGGAAGTGGTCCATGAAGAATTTGTCAGATATTTTGTTGGTATATAAAAATTGAAAGAAATTAAATCATAGAAATTCATCAGGTGTGAGGTATATTTTATGGTTTAAAAAATGTTTATAAAATTATTTATTGATTAAATATAGATAAATTTTTATATTTTCAATAAAATTTACACTTGTATTTTATAAAATACAAATTCAATTTTTATCTACTTTTTGAATATGGACAACAATTTTTAAAGTTGAATTCCAGCAACTTTAACAAAATATAGATATGTGTAGTCTTTCCAAGATCCCAGTGGAGAGTCCCAGACCTCCAAGAAACGCAAGATAATCAGTAACCTTTTCTGTATGAGCTTTTTCAAAAGCTCCATATGACCAAGTTCCCTCGTAAAAATGAAGCACAAATGATCTTGGGAGAAAAGTTGTTTGGATATGAACATAGTGCATTATGATAACTTCATTCCTTTTTCAAATAAAAAATAATTAAAAATAATATTTAACTTTTTAAATGAAGGAGTTCAAATGGTAGATCTTGACAGTTAAATTTAAGATAAGATGTGTTTTTAATTTTTAAAAATAATTTAAAAAATTATTTCAATTTTTTATTTTAAAGTAATAAATTTTGGTTTTTTATTTTTTTAAATAAAAATAATTGGTATTTAACATGTAATATGTATCATGTTTGATACATAAGAATGAGAGGTTGAAAGTAAATTACTTTAAAAATAAGGAATTAAAATTTTTTATTTTAAAAGTAAAAAAAAATCAAAATTTTAACGAGACTAAAAAATATTTTATTTTAAATTTATAATAATTTTTTAAATTATAATAAAAGGATTTTCTTATAAAATATTTGAAAATATTAACGGCTTGATATTTATTTCATATTTTTATTACATATAAGATGATATAATTCATATATTACCTACGTAGAGAACATTCATTAAAATATCCTAATTGTTGAACTCATATTATAAGAGTTTGAAAGGATTTGAATATTTCAACTATCTAACAGTGAAAGTTGTATTTATTTAATTAACTTTATAAATTTATTTTAAAAAATAAACTATTTGATAAATAAATTTATATCATTATCATAATATAACAAATTTTTAAATGTTACTAAAAATAGCTTTAAAACTTATAACTTATTATTATTTTTTTCATATGTAACCTTAATTTTAATATTATTTCTTATTTATTATCTTCTTTGATACTAAGCCATTTATTGTAATGAAATTATTTTTTAATATTTACTAATTATTTTAAATTTTAATAAAATATACAAGTTTTAAATTATTCTAAAATATAAATATTATAATATTTATTTAATATATATATATATATTGAAAGAATATATTACACATTAAAATAAAATTATCCAATAAAGTATGATCTGCTAATTTTTATTTTATGTAAAATTTTAGGAACATAATATAATTGATAAAAAAAAATTAAATTAACAGTTAAATTAATAAAATTTATATTTTTATAAATAAAATATTAAATTAACATAAATATCAACGAATTTTAATTTATATATATATATATTAAAATGAATATATCCTTTAATATTATTTTATATTTACTAATTAAAAAAATAATTTTATTAAACATTTTTATTCAATAACATATGTTAATTAATAACCTTTACGTTTCAGAAGAAGAAAAAAAACAATTGTTAAACTTTTAGTTAGCTTATCAATGATTTTGTCGATCATAGCCTTAATTAATTTTGTATTCTTGGAAGATATCTTTACTTTTGGCCTTGAAAATATCTTTTCTAGGGAGATTTCTTTACCTTAGAAGAAAAGATCTTCTAGGGTAGTACCAATGCACGTTAGAAGAGAAAGACAAGAATGGTAGTACCAATGCTGCCCCTCATATTCAAGATTATATGGTATGTACTGTGTTTTTCTTTTTGGTACACCTTTTTCTTTATCTGCAAAAAAGAAGTTACATATTATTAGGAAGTACAAGGAGTGCCCAGGCTTTTACAAAACTTTAAGTGCTGTTGCTACACAGAGATTTAATATAATAGAGGTTCAACATTCCATTGTGAGAACAAAAGGTGCTACATTTTGGTTTAGTCCACTACTGGAACCTCTCCTCGATATGCTCGACAACTTTTTTATACGAAAAATATATAAATAATTTAACAATCTATCTAAATCTTATATATATTGTCTATTTTACATAATTTTGCCACATGTCTTTTTAACTATAACTACTTAGTAATTAATTCTAAAGTACTTGATGGAAAATTTAAATATAAACAAACTTTTTGACAAAAAATTTTAAATTATTTTTAAAATATTTAATCTCATAAAATTTTTATATTCAAATTAAAATAACTTAAAACAACTTTTTTATAAAATTTTATAATATATCTTTGATTAATAAATTTTTTTATTTATTATTTTTTTATAATAATATCATAATTCTTAAATTATTTACATTTTTTTAATTTTTGTATTAATGTGTTAATTTTGAATAACTGTTGTGAGGTTTGTGTCTAACTCTTGGATTGAATATTTAATCTCATATATATATATATATATATAAGTATATTATTTTTAAAATTGCATAAGTTTAATATTTTTTTAATATAAATAATTTAAAAAATTATAATGAGGTTAAATAATAATATACAAAATATAGGAACCACATAAAAATCTAATGAACTGAACTATCTTATCTAGTTGTAACCTTCCAAACTATAGAAGATCTCTCCATGTAATACTCACTTTTAATAACGAGAAGCCATTCAGTAGCTATAGAAGATCTCTCCATGTAATACTCACTTTTAATAACGAGAAGCCATTCATTATCCTACTGATACTGGAAAAAGTCTGAAGAATTAAAGGGATCTTCATTCGTATCATCCTCATTATCGTTGTTATCTCTTCCATCATCATATTTCCTCTCCAAATAGTTCAAATATGCATGAGAGGGGTTAGCTTCGACATGGTGAGGATCAATCTAAGGAAGCTATCATACTGTCGACTTCCTTTTAGTTTGTTGATAATGAGGCCCTTCCCAAGGAGCAAGTGCGAGTGGTGCAACATGAATCTCAGGAATGTCCACTGCAGTAGGAGATGGTCTGTGATACTGATGAATATCCCTTAATGACGTTGAAGTAGAAGAAGAAGGTGTAGTGGATCTCCTACGATACACTACCTAGGGATGGGTACTATAACATTTGCAAGCATCCTCATTAAAACACAAGGTAGAGGATGCAAAGGACAAAACACGTCTCTCATCCAAATGGTTGTCCTGCCTTTAAAAATACTTCTATAATGCTTCCGACATTGAGTGGATTTCAAACTCAATTCTCATTTTCTTCATTTATTTCAATCTCTAGGTCGATGTGAAATCTGTCAATGGCATAGCCCCACTGATGTGTCGAAACATCATACATAGAAATATAATAAGGGGGAGTAAGATGTTTTGTTCTAGTAAAAGTATGAATAAGAATAGTATATTATAATTATATTTTAATATAAACAACATATAAGTTCTTTTTCAATTTCAAAGAACTATCATAAAAACAATCATCGTATACAATGTCCTATCATTCTCTTCAAACATTTCTATGATGATAGATTCAAGATTAAGTTGAGGTTTAATACATTCCATACCACAATAACCCTCATTAATGTCAAATTGGTCATCCCTATAATATGCATATGCATGTGGGACCAAATCATCATCATCACTTTATCAAAGTAGTGGGGGTATTGGAACCAAATTTTCAAAATTAAAGTGTGCCCTTAATAATACTATCATCATCATAATAATAATACTCATCATCATTTTGCAATATTTTATAAAATCACGAAATTGTTTAACCGGTAATAATAGTCTTCTCGGTTTCATTAAGGCAACTAAGTTTGACTAAAGTAATCCTGGCTACAAGGAGTAATCTCACGTTATTGGAAGACTTAAACCTAGCTCACTGTTGGTGTAAAACTGTATGAAGGCAAGTGCACCTTATCGTTTTATGAAGTAAAGAATGAGTAGAGTATCGTCTCCACAGGGATTTGGTTCAAATACTGAATTCCTACTAGTCCACTAATTGAACTCAGTTATGGGATCACGTAGGCAATGCAAACAGAAATCAACAAGAATTCACAGAATCTATCACAAATCTGGAACTCTATCCAGTACGTAAATAATATTTCAAAATAATATCTAAACTATCAAACACTCAACAACTGATATAAATGTGTAAGAATTCAAACTATAGAAGATGTTAGGGTTGGATTTCACCAAAACTTCCCTTATGTAACCTTTGATCATTACGTATATTCAAGATAAAATATGGTTGAAGATCGAATTCACAATTATTGATTGAAGGTCAATCCCTTGACTCATCAATTCTTCACTCAAATTAGGAATCCTAATCCCTTAGCAATTCCTAATTTGACGTGAGCCTTAAGTTCAAGAATTCAAACGATCTCACAATTGCAAACCTCTATCCCTAGAGCCTTCACAATTGTGTTATTCAATCCCAGTTCCAATTCTTAAACCAATTCCCAATTGCGAAGAAGAATTTAGATTCAATTTATAAGTGGCCAAGTCATAAAAGCATTAAGCAAAGAGATGAATAATCAACGTTAAAGGAAAACAATCTTAAATAAATGCAAAATCTAGGTTACATAAGATCAGTTAAGGATTCATCCTTCCCCAACAGGGGTTCAGTTGCACATCATGAAGAAGAAGAAAACAGAGGAAGAAAAGAAAGTCATGATCATGGCAGCACGCTACAGATGCACTTCCTCTTCCGTCCTAGGGTTCCTCCTTCACCCAGAATAGAACCAGCGTATAGGGGAACGGCGGCTCTATCCTCTAGGTTTGCGCTCTGGAGATATATTAGTGGATAGAGTGAATGATCAGATGATCGAGTGAATGATGCCTTGTTTTCGTTCTGTTCTGGGCTTTTTATAGCTACTAGTCTGTAGCGTGCATGTCCAACGCGGAACCCTGTAACAGATTGCAGAAATTAAAACACATCAGATTTATGATAATTTATCACCCAAAAGATTCTAAAACTGTATTTTCCAGATTGTGCATGGGTTATTCAGTTTTATGTCATTTTCTCATATTTTAATGGTTTTTATGCTTCAATTACTTGCAATTACATTGAATTATATTCCAAATAAGTGTCTTATTGGACACTTATCACAACCCAAAACTTGAACTCTTGCTTGTCCTCAAGCAAGCATTAAACTACAGGAACATAATTAATTCTGGATAACTCACAGCATGCATATCATTTCCCTCAAGTGTATTTCACTCCCCTTCTTCACTCTAACTTGCATCAATCAAAATTTTCAGATTTATTTCAAAGACACTCCATCAAGCATTGAGAATACATGAAAAATAATTTCAGATTCAAAATATAGCATTAAATTATGAGTAAAACAGTGTTTATATTATGGTTACAGCAGTTTGCTATTAAGGAAACATGACCTAGACTTGCGAACTCTCATAAGGTTAAGTGTTTCACTCTTTCTCTCAAGTGTTTGGGTTAGGTGTTTCTCTCTATGTCTCCAAATCAAAATTCCATTACCATAGGCTTGCCCCTACTCTCTATTTCTACCAATGAGTCGCATGCTTACATAAATCAAAAGGTCTTGTAATGGGTTGTAACGTGGCTTAGGTGAAAGGTGGGTGGAATTTGGGAAGTGGGTTTATTTAAGCCAAAGAAACTATGAGAAGGTTGGAGAATTAACTTTCCATTAGTTTGGAGATGCAAGATCACCCCATAGAAGTGTGTTCCTATTTTCAATTTTTCTTTGCCCTATTTAGGTATTCAAATCCCCCTTTTTTTTTCTTCTCTTTTTTTTTTGTTTTTTTTTGTTTTTTTTTGTGTTTTTTTTTTTTGGGGAAACCCATTGCCACTTATATTGCTACTGACACCCTTAACCCCAAACTTAGAAATATTCCTTGTCCTCAAGCAACCCCAAACTTAGTGTAAAACTTAACCTCAAATACAAACAACCTTCTCCTAATTCCTTTGGCTAGGCATATTCATGGTTTTTCACAGTCTTGGCTGGAAATGAGCTAATCAAACACAAAGAATTGGGTATAAGGCTCAAGGGGCTAAATAATGGACAAGAATGCAAGGTGGGTCATTTGGTCAAGTAGGTGCATATCAAAGAAATGCCTTAATCCTGTTTATGCAAGCATGGGATACTGGATTTCAACTAAGAAACAGGGCAAGTTCTAGAATGAAACTCAATTTGTGACCATACACACACAAAAGAAATAAGTGTTGAGGTCCAACCGCTCACAAGCAATTTGTGCAAGCCTAGAACATGCATTACAAATTAATTGTTGCAAACCATAACAGAACAACAAAGTAATTCTCATTCAATCATGCTACATTCTGCATCATGCAATTGAACATTTAAGGACTGTGCAATCTCTCCATGTCGTGGAGAATGAAGTTCTATTACAATTGATGCTTATTGGAGAGGGAAGAGGAATGATGTTAAAGGTTGATTTGAGTGTTGGGGTTGAAAAAACCCCTACACTGTGCTTATTCTGTGGGTGAACTATGCATGAGTGTGCTCTGGTGATAAGATGAGTGAAAGTAGCAATGTGGTGCTTCACTCAGCCCAGACGCGTTCGCAAGGGTTAGTTGCGTTGGCAACGCAACTGGGCAGAATGCAAATTCATGTGAATTCATTTTAAATTCTGCATAATTAATGTATCAACATTTAAACAGCACTGTAATAGTTTGAGTTAAAATTCACTCATTGATCTAATGCACAATTCACTATTTAAAACCATTTGGAAAGATCTCACCAAGTGGTTAGGTTAGCTAAGGTCCTTGGTGTGGAACATGTGTGTCAAGCTATGAAATTCTGGGCATGTAACCTGTCATTTCTGTTGCTCCTGCTGGTCCAGACCTGCATGAATAGTCAACTGCACTGCTTTTATTTATTCTACTTAGTATTTACATATACTTTTCTCAATTTAAATTAAAATGAAAGGAAAAAACTAGTTTTTCAAGGGTTGCCTCCCTTGCAGCGCTTGTTTAATGTCCCTAGCTTGACAGTTTGAGATTCAGTCAAGTGATTGAAGGGTGCAGGTAGTCTTCTCCCTGCTGATTTCACCTCCACGATAGTGTTTGACACGTTGACCATTGACTTTGAAGCTTCTTTGGGGCTGCACTACACGTTTAAAATCTTCCTCCATTAAGATCTTGTGCATGCAGAAGGAAGGACTTATTCCTTTCAGATCTGAAATAGTCCACCCAATGGCAGACCCTTGAGCTCTTAAGATCCTTAATAGTTTCTCCTCTTCTTGCTCATTGAGGGAGTTGCTCACAATTACTGGGAATGTGTGATTTTCCCCCAAGAATGCATAACGGAGGTGAGGTGGGAGCTGCTTCAATTCTGCTTGTGGGTTGTCCACTTTTCCTTCTTCCTTTGGCAAACCTTCAAAGGGTTGTGAACTTGACTTCATAGGAGGATTAGCTTCAAGTGTGGCTATGCATTCCTCCACATCTTGGCTCTCTTTCTCTCTCTCCTGGCTTACGCCTTTGGATTGCCAGAGTACTCCTTCAAGAATGGACTCACTGTCCTGTTTTTCAAGAGGGACTGACAGTGGCGTTGCCAACGTGGTTACTGGCAACGTTGTCAACGCGTCCATCCTCATGCAATGTGGTTGTTCAGCAGGATGTTTCATAGCTTCAAACACATTGAACGTTACCTTTTCATCTTGCACTCTCAGCATCAGTTGCCCTTGCTGCACATCAATAAGCGCTCGTCCTGTAGCAAGGAATGGTCTTCCTAAGATCAATGGAATTTCAGCATCTTCCTCCATGTCCAACACCACAAAGTCAACTGGGAATATGAATTTGTCTACCTTGACCAAGAGGTCTTCCACAACGCCATATGGATATTTAATTGATCGATCAGCCAGTTAGAGGCACATCATGGTAGGTTTCACCTCCTCTATTTCCAGTTTCTTCTTTATGGAAAGGGGCATCAAGTTGATGTTGGCTCCTAAGTCACATAATGTCTTTCCAATCTGCAAATTCCCAACGGTGCAGGGAATTGCAAAAGATCCTGGATCTTTCAACTTCTGAGGTAGCTTCCTTTGAATGATGGCACTGCACTCTTCTGTAAGAGCTACGATTTCATCTTCCTTAAGCCTTCTCTTCTTGGACGACAGCCCCTTCATGAATTTTGCGTATGAGGGCATCTCTTCCAGTGCTTCTGCTAGTGGTATGTTGATTTACAGTTTCCTGAATATATCCAGGAATCTAGAAAACTTTCGCTCTTCTTGTTGTTTCTTCAGCCTTTGAGGGAATGGGACATTTGGCGTTGCTGACGTAGCCTTTTCCCTGTTGGCCACGGCCTCCTCAAATAGCTGTTTTTTCCTTTTTCTCACTGGCCTGTTGTGGAAGTCCTTCTCTTTTTCTTCCCTTGAAGCTGAGTGCGAATTGGCTGCTGGTTCTCCTCTAGGTTGCACTTCTGTTTCAATTCTTGAAGGTTGGTCTGCTGGGTCAGCAACATCATTGGCTTGTTTAATCACGTCCTTTGTTGTCTCTGGTATTGTGGGCAGCCTTGGTTCTATCATATTTCCACTCCTTGTTGTGATGGCATTGCATTGCTCCTTGGGATTCACTGTTGTGTCACTGGGAAAACTCCTAGTATTTCTTTCTATGAGTTGTTTGGATAGCTGTCCCACTTGATTCTCCAGATTCTTGATGGATGCTTGAATGGATTGCATAAACTGGCTAAGTATATTCCCTAAGTCTGCAGAGTTGTCCTGTGGTTGGTTTGTCTACTGTTGAGTAAGTTGTTGCTGCGCATACTGTTCGTTCCTCCTAGGGTTGTTCTGGTTCCTGAAATTAGAATTATAAGAGTTAGAATAAGGAGGATACTTAGGCCTTTGTGGCTGGCCCATAGCACTTGCTCCTGGATGTAGGTTCCTGTTACGTTTGTGTCACAGCATCCGTTTTCATGTTCACCCCCACAAAAGTCACATTTCAAGACTTGTGCTGGTTGAGGGGTTCCTACGTTAAAGACCTGTAGCTGTTTTGTCAAAGCCTCCAGCTGCTGTGATATCAGCTTGTTCTGAGCAAGTATTGCAGTTTGCGTGTCCAACTCCAGCACACCCCTCTTGGGGACACTTCTGTCAATTGGTGATTGGTACTCGTTGGAAGCCATTATTTCAATCAGTTCTATGGCCTCCTCTGCAGTTTTAGTATTCAGAGATCCTCCTGCTGAGGCATCTATGATGAGTCTGGTGGCTAGCTTAACTCCATTGTAGAAAATGTGGACTTGATGGACATCGGAGAAGCCATGGTGTGGACACTTCCGTAAAAGCTCCTTGAACCGCTCCCAAGCCTCATAGAGTGATTCTCCTTCCTTCTGACCGAAACAGGAGATCTCCCCTCTCAGCTTGTTGTATTTAGAGGGTGGGAAGTACTTCATGAGGAATTTGGATACCAATTCCTCCCAGGTGGTGATACTTCCTCTTGGTTGGGTTTGCAACCAATACTTGGCGCGGTCTCTTAAAGAGAACGGGAATAGCCTCAATCTGATTGCTTCTTCAGAAACGCCATTCATCTTGATTGTGTCACATATTTGGAGAAAGCTTGAAAGGTGGAGATTCGGATCTTCTACTTCACTTCCTCCGAACTGGTCCTGTTTCACTAGATGGAGTAGTGCCGGTTTGATTTCAAAGTTGTTGGCAGCGATCGGTGGTCTCACGATACTAGCGCTGCAACCTGCAAAATTTGGGACAGCGTACTCTCCCAACGTAATTCTCCTGTTAAGCTGGTGTTCCTCCATGATAGAGTGATGCACATGGTTTTCTTCGCTGGTCCCTTGCAGTCTCTGCTGCTCTTGTTGCTCCTTTCGTAACCTTGTTTCCCTTCGGTTTCTTCTTGCGAGCTTTTCAATCTCAGGTTCAAAGATCAATTCCTGTTCTTGTTTACCTCGCATAAACAAGTTAAACAAGATTAAACCGAATAAAGAATCAGTATGCAACAGGGTCAGAAATATAAAACAGAATTGCTCAATTTAGTGTATTCCCCGGCAACGGCGCCAAAAACTTGTTGGTGTAAAACCGTATGAAGGCAAGTGCACCTTATCGTTTTATGAAGTAAAGAATGAGTACAGTATCGTCTCCACAGGGATTTGGTTCAAATACTGAATTCCTACTAGTCCACTAATTGAACTCAGTTATGGGATCACATAGGCAATGCAAACAGAAATCAACAAGAATTCACAGAATCTATCACAAATCTGGAACTCTATCCAGTACGTAAATAATATTTCAAAATAATATCTAAACTATCAAACACTCAACAACTGATATAAATGTGTAAGAATTCAAATTATAGAAGATGTTAGGATTGGATTTCACCAAAACTTCCCTTATATAACCTTTGATCATTACATATATTCAAGATAAAATATGGTTGAAGATCGAATTCACAATTATTGATTGAAGGTCAATCCCTTGACTCATCAATTCTTCACTCAAATTAGGAATCCTAATCCCTTAGCAATTCCTAATTTGACGCGAGCCTTAAGTTCAAGAATTCAAACGATCTCACAATTGCAAACCTTTATCCCTAGAGCCTTCACAATTGTGTTATTCAATCCTAGTTCCAATTCTTAAACCAATTTCCCAATTGCGAAGAAGAATTTAGATTCAATTTATAAGTGGCCAAGTCATAAAAGCATTAAGCAAAGAGATGAATAATCAACGTTAAACGAAAACAATCTTAAATAAATGCAAAATCTAGGTTACATAAGATCAGTTAAGGATTCATCCTTCCCCAACAGGGGTTCAGTTGCACATCATGAACAAGAAAAAAACAGGGTACGAAAAGAAAGTCATGATCATGGCAGCACGCTGCAGATGCACTTCCTCTTTCGTCCTAGGGTTCCTCCTTCACCCAAAATAGAACCAGCGTATGGGGGAATGGCGGCTCTATCCTCTAGGTTTGCGCTCTGGAGATATATTAGTGGATAGAGTGAATGATCAGATGATCGAGTGAATGATGCCCTGTTTTCGTTCTGTTCTGGGCTTTTTATAGCTACTGGTCTGTAGCGTGCATGTCCAACGCGGCCAACTGCGTTGCCAACGCGGAACCCTGTAACAGATTGCAGAAATTAAAACACATCAGATTTATGATAATTTATCACCCAAAAGATTCTAAAACTGTATTTTCCAGATTGTGCATGGGTTATTCAGTTTTACGTCATTTTCTCATATTTTAATGGTTTTTATGCTTCAATTACTTGCAATTACATTGAATTATGTTCCAAATAAGTGTCTTATTGGACACTTATCACTCACATACCTCCTAAGCTCGAAAAATCTCATTCTCATGAACTATGATTTATTTCCATCATGAATCAACCCTTAGATTTCCTAACTGTCCCGCTTAAAAGGTCTTATAGATTATCCTTATATTGTTGATCCACAAAATAACATTTTATGCATATGATGCATGTTAATCAGTCACTAAACATAGTTCTCATTCTTAATACTTATCTTACAAGAAAAACTCATCTTGTTTTTCTAACTTAGGATCTCATTATCCTTTCTTCACTTAACACGTATATATTCTTATCAAGAGCACCATAAATTATACACATGCGCGTACACACACATATAATCCTTATCCACCAAATAAGATTCATAACCTTCATTTGTTAATTTATTTCATCTAACAAGAATACACATTGCTAGCATTTTGGACTTCCAATTCATTTAATAAAAACATACAATTTTTATTAATTAAATAAGTTACACAATTATGCTCAATATATTGCATTGTCATGCTAACACAATGTTGCATGATCTTGTAGGTTTTTTACATGATTGTGTAGTCCTATTTTTGCACATCCATGTTAATCTTCAACATGCTCATGCTTTCTTTGCTATGCATGTATTTATCGTGCTAGTCTTCATTCGCATCTTTTACCATGGTTGTCATGCTTAAGACACATCACCAAATTTTACTATATTTTAACCTTAGTATGACCATGTTTAATTCTTGCATGACCATGCTCAAAATACTAATCTATAAATTCAAATAATTGTGTTCTTGGTACAACTGTGCTAACTTTCAACACGAGTATGCTAAAAGCACGAATTCAGAAATTCAAATAATTTTGTTCTTAGTATAATTGTGCTAACTTTCAACATGACCATGCTTGAGTTCATCACAATCATGCTAAATTTCAGCACACAAAAATGGTAGATTTTCATCCAAACACGATTATGCTTCACGTCACCATGGTCATGCTTAATAACACAGGCCAAATAAAGCATTTGGAAGCATTTAAACACTCTTATTAGCTTTTAAATATAGAATACAACATCAAAATACATTCAGAATTAAAAATAAACATTAATTTTTAATTTTTTAAATAATCAAATAAAATTCATTCTAAAGTCAATGAAGCTCTAGAACTACTCCTAACTCTACTTAAGTCTTCCCTTTTTATTTGAAATCGAAGTTCAGTATAATTTTTATTTTTTTAAATACTCCCATTTAATTAATCTTCAAATTTCAATATCAACTTTTTATTTAAAAATAAAGTGCAGTGTAGTTTCCATTTTTCTAAATACTCTCATTTAATTAATCTTTTAATTCCAAAATCAAGATGAACTTGGTGACGGTTGCTATAAATTTTTTATTTTAACAAAACTTTCTAAAACTTTTTTTTTACTTCCTTTTTTCCTTTCTTCAAATTTTATAATTGAATGTCTTATTACCAAATGCAATTAATTGCATGTTAAGTAATTAACCCTAACTCAATTTCATTTTAAAAATAAATGGATAGGCTGTTACATATGATTTTATCAAAATGTAATATGACACAAAGCAAAAAGAGATAATGATAAATAATGAAGGAGATAAAGAGAAAGATCTTCAACAAAGACCTGAAGGTCATATGACAAAGTCAAAAATAAAGAAAGTCAAAGAAGCCTTAAATGAGATAATCATAAATATGTTTAATGCAATCAAAGATAAGGAAGAAAATAGTACAATGCTAGCCATTACATTCAAGATGAAGATTTAGAAGAGGAGAACTAAGTTTAACTTATTTTAACCAAATCCTTGTTTAATTTGTATTTTGGGTTAGGACTTTATGTTTACTCTAATAATTAATAACAGTGGTTTAGTTTTTTATATTAATGAGTTTGGTGGTAATGATTATTAAACTTTTTTAGGATTTATTTACTTTTATTTCACTATGTTAATGGGTCGAACCTTAGTGGCTATTAAAAATTTAAAATTTTAGTTTTATTATAAATACTTATGTAACTCTCCTTAAAGGAATAATTTTGATGATAATAAAAATTTAGGTTTTCCTTCTTGATTGAATTTGTGTCTCTTTTATGCTTTGTTTGGATCAAGTGAAAAATAGGAAAAAAAGAAAAGAAAGAAAAAACAAAGAAACAAAATGGAAAAAAAAAATAGTTGTTTTGATGGGTTAAAACAAGAGAGAAGAGAATGACTTATTTTATTTGGATGGATGAAAAAGAAAGAAAAAAAATATATTGGTAGTATAAAATTTAAATTTAAAATATTTAATTTTTTTATAATATTTTTCTATTAATATAATATTTTTTATTTTAAAAATATATAATAATTTCAAATTTTAAAATAAAAGAAAAAAAGGAAAATCTCTTTCCTCATTTTCTCACTAACTTGAAAGGGAAATAAAATTTTAATGGGATCCCAAAAAATTGGTTCCTTCCCTCCTGTTTGCGTGTACAAACAAACAACGAAAAATCTTTTTTATTCTTGTTTTTTTTTCTCCTTTCCCTCCAACCAAACAAAGTATTAAGATTATTAGAAAGAACTATTGTTTGAATCTTATCAAATGTTTTTCGTAATCTTGTGACTGTGACGATTCTACATAAACTTATCACTCTCGTTTCTCAATAGAATTAAGAATATGACGTTTTGTTTTAAAAAAAAATTTATATTTTATTTTTGTAATTATCAAAATTTTAATTTTTATTTATTTCTATTATAATTATAATTTTGATTTGTTTTTATTATAATATAATTTTTTATCTAAATAAATTAAATTTATAAAAAAAATTATTTAATTCACATCATAATGACTTAAAAATTTTCAATCAACTTAGATAATCATTGTCTTGCAACTTTTTTGAAATTTCATTTTTAAATTCCTTGAATCTTTACTTCAAAAAATCTTCTTTTGACCCCATTTTTAACAATTTTATGAAAGTATGGTTTAACATATCTCTTTAGACTATTTTCTTATCTACTAGTGTTATCTTGACCAATTTATATATAGACTATTTATGATTAAAACCTTTTTTTTATCCATATTGAGTTTGATCATTTTTTTTATCATGAAACAGTAGTAAACGCCTCTTTAGCCATGATGATTTTTGGAGAAGTAACCAAATAGCCAATTTTCGATTAAAAATAACCCAATATAACCTTATCAATTTTGGGCTAAAACTAATGAAGATTATTTTTGAACAAATTAATAATTTTTTCTTAAACTCTTTTTAAATGAAATAATAATTAAAAAATAAGTGGTCCCCACAAGTATGTATTTTGTGAGATTATTTTTATTCAATGTTTAAATATTTAGCATTTATAATTTACGGTTACAAAAGTTTGTTGCATGAGAATTTGGAGATAAGATTATATATCTTGAATTATTTTAACATGGATAAGAACTCAAAAGTGTCCTGTTTTTAGCCAAAAAATTTTATAAATTATTCTATTCAGTTTGGACATCACCCAAAAATTGATATTAAATAAATTACGGTTACAAAAGTTTGTTGCATGAGAATTTGAAGATAAGATTATATATCTTGAATTATTTTAACATGGATAAGAAGTCAAAAGTATCCTATTTTTAGCCAAAAATTTTTATAAATTATTCTATTCAGTTTGGATCATCACCCAAAAATTGATATTAAATAAATTTAACTTTTATATACAGTCAACGTAAAGTTTTTATAATATCATATCAATCAATTAAATGCATTCTTGATATAACTTTTAATCTAATTATCCAAAAAATTAATATATTTTTAATGATGTATCAATTTATGGTTAGTTGTCAATATAAATTTTTTACTATTAATGATTTTAATTATCATATCAACCAGTTAAAAATACATCCTAAATATAAATCTTTGATAATTATGTAACGTTATAAATTCTTATGTTTTGTTTAGCTGCAAAGAAATTCATTAAATTGAAGCACAAAGGATGTCTCAACCCAAGTACAAGACAACAAGGAATAGCCACATTACTAGCAATTTAGCTCAAATG
The DNA here is from genome assembly GCA_037954105.1 of Canavalia gladiata. Taxonomy (NCBI): domain Eukaryota; kingdom Viridiplantae; phylum Streptophyta; class Magnoliopsida; order Fabales; family Fabaceae; genus Canavalia; species Canavalia gladiata. The sequence continues at coordinate 11,335,328 of CM075665.1, read as the reverse complement.
CTTAATAGGTAACGCAGACTATATAAGTTCTCTTGCCCACTCAACGAATGAAACAAAGAAACCATCTTCCTAGACCATGCTCTCATCTTAATTAATTCCAACACATTTTCAGCATTCAAAATAGAATTGTTAAAGATATATCATTTTTCATGATCCACAAAGCCCCAACAACAGAGAACCACATAAAAAACCAAATCAATTTTGCCTTGTTTTTAAGATTAATCCCTACATCTTGAAAAAAAATAAGATTTCCAATCCTTGGGCAGTGTCGTTTGGAGACCAATTCTTCACAATATTACACTCCTGCATGCTCTCGTACTTGAACCATATCGTGTAAGACCACCCACGTGTAAGAAATTAATATTGTGAAATTTCTTCTTTTCCATTACAAAAAACAGACACTCAATCTTGAGGGGATTGTATTATGCCTCTTTTCCTATGATTAATTTGTTTTTGTTTAATTGTATGGTACCAATCAAAACTTTCCAAGTGCATGTTGATGGTGATCTTGTGAATTCTCTTAAAAGTTTCCTCTTCATCTTGTGTTTCAACTTGATATTGTCCTTCTTTCAAATTTTTCCATACAAATGTTTCTTGATCCTAACTCCTAGCTCAAATATTAGAAAATTTGTGAATTGGTAGTCAAATGCCTTCAAAACAATGCTTGCTTATATGTTATTATTTGATAACGATTCTGTAAAGTTGTCAAACTATTACCAAAATCCTTAACTGTACTCCATGATTTAAATCATAAATTTTTAAATTCTTTTATTCTATGAAGTCCAAAAGTTTACCACTAAGCCTTACTATGCACTTCACAGGTACTTTGATTTTGAGGACACACAAACATCTTTATACTTTATCTACACAATAAAAAATAATCAAATTTCAGTTTTGTGTCAGGAATAAAATTCAAAGAAAAATATATTAGACTCAGGAATTGACAGAAAAAGGGAAGTGTGTTTCTATTAGATAACGAGGTCTTATATCAACACATACAGAAGGACTCAAGCTGTTATTCAGTTACAACAGCAATTAACAGAAATGGAAAGAGTGCAACTAACTCTAACGTCTATAACAAACTGCTATTCAAATAAAATAAATAAATAAAAGAAATCTAACATACCGCACGCTAAACACGAGTTTGGCAAAATCCGATTTTCTAAAAGAATAACGATAGATGATTGCCAGTACTCTCTTTTACCGCGTCTCAGAATCAAGAGCTTTTTTTTTTTTTTTTGAGAGAACGCTCCATTCTGGTTTATCTTTTTCTCAATGGGCCTCACTTTTGGTTTATGGCTTTCTCAATATTGGGCTCAGCCCATTCAAGTTACCAAGAAAATATATTTCTTATAAATAAGACTAAATTTAAAAAAAAAAAAAACAAATACGAACTAAACGTTTTTAACATGCTATGCTCTTGGTCCAACTTGGTCCAATATGTATATAATTTATATGTGATTTTAATTTAAAATAAATTTCGGTAGAACAAAACAAAAAAGAAAGATTTAGCCACAATTATAGATTCAAATCTCATCCTTGTGATCACTAAGCAACCAATAACGCATGGATTCAAATTCGACGAAGAACGAGGACTCCTACGAGTAGTGCAGTGCGACCTTTGTAGCTGTGCATGCTAGTAGCAAGGTTATAACAAGCATTTTATTTTTTTTCTTTTATATTTTTTTTATCATATTATATTTTTTTTATCTTTCTTTTATCATAAATTTATTTTCCTAACATAGTTGTGAATGTAGGTCATACATTATGTACTGAATCACATTAGATTACTCATTCAACCTTATTTTTATAAAATTAAAATCATAAATCAATAAAAGTTCAAATTAAAATAAAAATCATAACATTTTTTTATTTAGATAATATTTCTTAGATTTTATTTTTTTTTAAAAGTCAATTTAAAAAATAATTTTCGGGTTGAGCAATTATAATCACAACAATAATATTTACATAGTCTTCACAAAAATATGATCATCTAAGTTAATAAAATTATTAGCTAAGAATCAAAAGTGAAGTTAACTACTAAGAGTGTAATTCATCAATGACCACATAACCAACAATCTCATTATATAATCATATCACAGAATGTGCTAGTATAAATATATATATCATAACATAATTATGATCTTCTTCATACTATTGTATTTGAATCTAACATTATGATTTTTCAAGAAAACACAATCAATTTTTTTAGGAGATTAAAAATCATGTATTATTTGAAACATTATTCTTATAACAAATCAAAACATTTTAAGATAACCATGATATTAAAAAACTATATAATGATAAATATATTGATAATAATATAAAATATGAACATGCACATAAATTTATCAAGACAGTTAAAAAACTACATAATGATAAATATATTGATAATAATATAAAATATGAATATGCACATAAATTTATCAAGACAGTTACATAGATATAATATAATAAAGGTAAATATAAAATAATAATAATATGGACAAATCTTACTAACCACATACATTAAAAGATCTTACAATAAACATCATTGAATTTACAAGTTTCTATATTGACTCATTTCAAGATGCAAAGTTTATAAAATCTATCTCTATGAATCTCTATTCCCAGAATAAAGGAAGCTTTCCAAGGTCTATCACATCATAAGAAATTCATAATATTCTTAGTCTGAACTAGAAAATCACAATTATTACTAGCAAATTAGATATCATTTACATAAATAAAAAAAAGAATGACAAACTTTCTCCAACAAACCTGGAGATATATGCACTAATATAACTTATTTTTTGTAACTCTCATGGATGAAACAATCTCATCCAAATTTAAGATACTGCTTCTAAGAAATTTGCTTCAAATCGTAAATTGATTTTTTTAATTTATATACTAGATGCTTTTTGTCATTCTATGAAATCCTCTAGTTGTTGTATATAAGTCTCCTCAAGATCTCTATTCAAAAAATCATCTTGACATCCATATAATACAACTTAAGATCATAACATGTCACTAGCGTTACAATAAACCTAAAGAAATTATTTACTTTCTATTTAGATATAATAATTTAGAATTACTAGATTTTATGCATTTAAATGATAATAATTTTTTTAAAAATGTTATAGACTTTTATCTAAGTAATTTTCATGTTAAATAAAGAGAATTTCAAATGACTCTTATTTACAGTAGATTTCTAAAATTCTCTATTCTTTTATTTTCTTCTTAAATTATTATTTATAATTTCTTTCATATATCATTCTTCTTTTAGCAATTACTTATTTTTAATTAAAAATTTTAAAATTTTTCATCCAAACACAAGGTTAATAAAATTAGAGAATTTTTTTTTATAGTCAATGTCATGCTCTAAATAAGTGTGTCAATAATCTTGCTTTTAAAATGCTTTACATTTCCTTTAAAATCTTTCATAGTTTTAAATAGTCATTTACATCCAATAAGGTAAAATACTAGCAAGACCTTCCAATAACTCCTACATACCATAATGATTGTAATGAGTATCTAACCATTTATAATCTACATCCATTTATCAAAAAGAGTAATAGAAATTGCCTCCATATAATTTTTTGGATTTAATATGTAACTAATGTTAACATCTAACTCTACTTGTTCTTTCGGAGGTAGCATATCTCCTAAAGTTTCTTGTTGTGGTTTCTTACACATCCTATCATTTGGTTGATATCCAATCTATTTTTTGCAACAAAAAAAAATTAGAACAATAAAATATCTTCTACCAAAATTCTTTTCATCATAAATATCGATATTAGAATCTTCTAGATCATTTTCTAAAATCTTGAAAAAGATGGTCTCAATTATTCTTGTTCTGCAAGTGAGATAATATAGTTTATAACTTTTGACATTTATAGGGTAACAAACAAAATAACACCTCATAATTATACAAGTTAATTTTAATATAGTAGAATCCTATATTTTCATTTTAATAACACAACCTCACATATTGGTTAAGAGTAAGTTTTCATCCCTTATAATTGTTCCAATTCAAAAGTTTAATAGTGTTCATCACATAATTTACTAAAAATTTGATGAAAATAAAAATAATAGTAAAACCATTAATAAATTTGATAATCAACAAAACAATCATTTTTAAAATTTGAGATTTAATACATATAGTATAAACTCTTCTATAAGTAGAGATTGTATGAATAATTACAAAAATTTAACAATAATAGGTAGAAGAATTTTAGTATCAAGATCATTCATAAATTAACATATCATAATAAATCAATTAACGAATTAATTTATTGTGAGTGAGTTAAACCAAAAATTAATTTAAACGACACCTCATTTCAATAATTAACATTTAATATAAATTCTATCAATTTAGTAAATAACTCACTAGGAGAGTATACTTACTTAATCAAAAAATCTTTCAATAAAAATAAAAATTTAGTAAAAAAAATATATTATTCAATTCTAATTTTTTAAACATAAATATAAAATATATTACCGTGTAAAAAATAAGAGAGTATCCTTTTTACATTTAAATTTTCAAAGCCAATACAACCAATAAAAAAAAATTTAGTAACAATAAATCTCTTTATATCCTCCCCTCTCCCTTTTTAACCAAATAAATCTTAAATCTCATCACGGTCCTTAATTCTAAAGAAGTGATCACCAAACAGAAGGTGGAAGCCACGTAGCAATTAGTCGTGGGGGAAGCAAGTGTCATAGAGCAATTCTTAAGGAACCTGATGTCGTGAGTCGTTACCACAATTACTGCTATAAAATGAGACAGATGGTACTAAAGAAGGGGTTATTTTCTGAAACTCTTAAACGTACGAAGATCTACACCTAGATAAAAGTGCAAATAGAAGGTAAGGAGGTGTAATCGTTTTCTTTTATTTTCATTTTAATTTAGTTTCAATTTACATTTTCAAAATGTGTTGTTATTATGTTGTTAGTCATGCATGAATTTCTTCTTCTTTCGTCTCTACTTTTATTTTTTTGAATGTAATATGATATGAACTTCAAGGAAATGGTTTTCCTTTCTAACCTGAGAACAAGAAATTAAGCATATTAATGTGAGTAAACAAGTTGGCACATCAATTTCTTTTCTACAGACACGTCAAACCGTTGTTAATTAAAGTTTTTTAATTTAATTTTTGATCAATATAATTTATTTAATTCTTTTAATGATAGACCCATATGCATACTTTTACTACAAACTAGTTTGCACGAGAAATAAGACAAAATTCAGTTTAATTTCTAAAAATAATAAGAATGAATACGTACGTGTTATTTGGGTAAAGTCTCATGCATTGGGGTAATTATAAAACTGCTATTTTGTCATAAACAATAATTCAGATAATTAATCAGTACAAAAAATATCTCAAACACGATTATGCATGTGCACTTCATTTCATGCCAAGATAGTAAGTGTCATTTTCTCCCATGCCATATAACCAATCTACATGTAGATACAAGCAATTAAATTCCGTATATATGTGAGTGATGAATATATGTGGGTGTGTGCAAACGCAATGTGCTACCACACATAACACATGGGTTGTTGAAAACTACTTCCTCAAATAGTGATACAATTTCGGTTAGTGACAGCTGAAGAGGCACATCACCACAATATCCACCGAGCCTCATCATGTGGATGGGTCCTAGCTATGACCTTTCACTCGCTTCCCTTCAAATGTTAACCAACCACAGTAACATGGTCCCTTCAAGCTTTTAATTCTTTGATGCTGCCCATGATCTACCCATAAACAATTCCACTTGCTAAGAATGTGACCCTTTTGTGATTTTTGTAAGTGGAAGGAAATTTATATATAGAGAGAGAGAAATACGCAAAAGATGTCCTTAATTTATGTACACACTAGCTAGAATATCTCAGTAGCATAATATAATTAATTACATGCTGTAAAACCATTTGTGTGTATAATTAATTTGCAGCTGCATAAGCATGCTCTCGTAGGTGCAAATAAATGATGCAGGACTTGTGTGTTGTGTGAAATTTACTAGCGAGACTTTTGCATGGGTATATATTCACATGTTTATGACAGTTGGTGGATGCAAGAGAGAACGCATGTGTACCATATATGGACCGACATATCTTTTTGAGTGCTTTCTCTCTTTTTATTATATATATAAATATATATATTATATTCATAAGGATTATTGTTCACTAGATCCCACACCTCAACGAATTTATATATCTAGGTATGTTTTTAATGGAACATTTTCTCTTTACAAGGAAATTTTATTCTTTTCCATTACATGGTACAAAAATATGAAATGAGGTTTTTTATGTTCCTTGTTGGTGAAATGGTAATAAATCAAATGATTTCCTTCAATAAAGATTTTAAACTTAAAATAAAAATATCCAACTTGAAAGATTTTGTTTCACATGATTCAAAAATGTCTCTTTACATGGATTTTTAAATATAATAGTAAATATGAATTGCACATCCATATAGCTAAATGATTAAAATTAAAAATTTTAAATTATTTAATTATTTAAAAAATTGTATAATTTTTATGTTCTAACCTTAAATATTCATTTTAATATTTAATGGTTAACATTTATTCTTATATTTTTATATACAAAATTATCTTTTAATATTTTTCCGTATTTTGTTTGAATGATCAAAATTGAAAAGATACAATATAAAGTTATTTTATTTTCACAATCAAGCTAATAACCCAACCATTTTTACTGGCCCAAGAATTCAAGGATAAAGATAGAATGAAATTATTGTTGTAGAAATGGTTTATTTCAAAAAATAATAATTTAAATCTCATAATTAATTAATACTATTATTGAGATTTAAATATTTAAAATTAATTATGATTATTATTTTAATTTTAAAATATTTAAACTAATTATTAAATATTATTTAAATTTTAAATTTAATTTATAAATTATTTATTTATTTAATCAATGAATTTATTACTATATTACTTTTTTTTACAATTACGGTTTTAATTATGGACCGTTGTACTTTTAAATTTTAACCGTTTCCTAAATTTTTAATATATCTGGTTTATTTTAGTTTTAATTTTATGAACTTAGATTGTCGTATCTTTGCATATTACACCGTAACCGTAAGTATACAAAATCTTATTATATATCTCAATTTATAAAATATCAAAATTTTTAAACAATTTAAAAGATTTGTTCTATTAAGTGTAACATTGTTAATCTTAACTTTTATTATGGATTATAATAATTTTTTATATTTTAAAAATGTATCCTTTAAAGAAATTTTTTTGTCATGTTTTACATGAAATAATAGATATGTAATGCATAGATAATGATGTTAATAAATATAAATATTATTAAATTTATAAAATATTTGAAAGGTATAATAAATTATAATATTATATATAATGAATTTTTTACTATATTTAAATAATAGAATGATATTAATTAAATTTTATTGATATAAAAATAAATTACCACTAAATTTATTTTAAATTTTGAAAAATAATATTACTTAGATTATATGAATATTTTTAATTTAAAATAATTTAAATATGTATACTAGGAAGATTTATTAGTAAATATTATAAATAAATAAAAATTTATATTTTTATATGTATTCTGATTACTAATCAAAAGCAAATAAGTATAAATTTATATATATATATATATATATATATATATTAAATTTTATAAAATAACTACTAAATATTTATAGAATTGTATCTTTAATTAATTAACATGATATTAAAATTATTTTGATTATATTTTTTATAAATCAAAAGTTTATTAAATAAAATATTGAACAAAATGAGGTTAAAGTTAATAATAAAATTAACCATGATTGAACATTTAACTTGTAATTGGAGAAGCTTGTAAAAAAAGAATTCATTCCTATAATTTAAAAAATATTATATTAAAATATTAAATTTAATATTTTTAATAATTATTGTATCTCTTATAAGTAATGTAGAAAAATATATGATATATTTGATAAAATTATTTATTAAATATCAAATAAAAACATTCGTGTAAATTATCAAACGCACATATAATTTATTTATGTAAAATAATAAAAATAATAAAAGATGTAGAAATATAATGTGATATATAAATCTTTAACTTACATCTAAAATATTTTTAATCCATTAAACTTTCTTTTACAATACATTTTAGATTAAGCTTATGTGTTTAAAATTTTATTCATAAATTAAAAGATATTAGACTTAATATTTATGCATGTATTATGTAAATTAATAAAAAAATTTATGAGTTTAAAATTTTTTAAATTCTTAAAAAATATGTAAAGTATAAGTAAAAAAGTGAAAATTTAAAAATATTTTAAATTTTATAATTTATTATTATTATTTAAATTTAATTCTTATTTATATGATAAAAATAAAATAAATTAAAAATACATAATAGTTTAAAGTAATCATATAAATTTAAAATTATATGTATATATGTTATTTTTATTGGGTTTAATATTTTACAAATATTTGAATAATTTATGAAATAGATTGACTTACATAAAATTGGATCTAGGCCATTATTTTAAAACCCTAAATTACTTTAGAATTTTTTTATCTAGATCCGCATAATCCTAATTAACAATTCTAGATGTTGAGTCAAAGCAAAACAAAATGCTAAGTATAAACCACATGAGTGACGTATGATTCCCAGGGTTTCATTTCACATGCCATCCATGTTAAGCAACTGTGTAAAACATGTTTAATTGTTAAAGTGCAAGCAAGCAAAGCTGATGCACCTTTAATGTGTCCTGTAACAGGCCAATCACAGTTCATATGCCTGTTTTCTAAGAGGTAGATGGACATTCATCTCGATAGAAATTGTTGATTATAAATTACAAGGTAAAAGTTAGCTAAGTTAATAAATTTCTTTTTAACTAATAGCACTATATAGATTTTGAATAAAATATCATCTATACTCAAAAACTAATTAAAACGTTTTCTAAGCAAAGAATAAACAATATAATCTTAAACACAATTTTGTTTTGAAATAGAAGTGGTTATCTCAACTCATTTCAAATATCATCCTACTTTTTTAAATAAAAAGGAGCTTAAAGTTAAGAGGAATTAATATAGTTCTTTCTAGATGGCATGTGAATACAAAGTTAACATTATTGAGATTCAAGTATGAGCTGTATAATATAACTAAGGCAAATGTATCCTGTAATAGCACTTTCTAGGCCATAAAAAATGTATATCATTGTCACCAAACAAATATTAATTAATAACTAAAGGGAATGATACATGATTCGAAATGTTTTTTACTAAAAAGTATATAGACCGTTGATTACTAAAGCCACTTCTATTTTCAGAAGAAATTAATTAGTATTTTAGTTTTTATTTATTTAATTATTTTAAATTAATTTTTTATTTTAAAATTTTTTTTTATTAATCTTTAACTTTCATCATATTTTTTAAATTTATTTTTGATTTTATCTGAAGAAAAATAATTTGCATTATTTTAAATAAATAAAAAATTAATTTACATGATTTTTAAAAATTAAAAACTAATTTACATTATGTTAAATATTAAATTTATAAAAATTAAATAAATCAGTAACTAAAATACTAACAAATTCTTTTTAAAACTGTGTACCAAATACCATTGCCACATAGTTCGTTGGTGTTTTTCGCTCTGTACTGAACAGAACTAGTTTAAGGACCAGTTTAGGGATATTTTACTGTCAGTAGCTGTAGAAGAATAAAATACGAAGGTAAAATAAGTGATTATTTTGTAAATTAAAATCAATTGATAGATCAAATTTTTACAATTTTTTTTCTAAATATTTGAAAATTAATTTATATAATTTAATTTTAACTTAAAAGAGAAAAATGATTTAATGTGTTTTCCTAACTTCTACCACATTTTTTTCAATACATATACTTGGTGTTTTTAAAAGTTTTTGTATTTTCACTATGGATATTGTTTTCATTTATTATTAACAGAGGAAACAAGAGCAACTGATTTAGTTAATCAGTTATAACTATCATAACTGACTCATATCTTTATATCCTTCGTCGTTCTAAATGTTGAAAACAACGCTTAATAATTAGTAGCATATTAAATTTAAGGATTTCGCTAATCAATATCGATAGTTAAGGATCTTTCTAATCAATATTTAAGAGCATTAATTACAGATCAATGATATTTTTTATAAAAATTTGTCACTTTTAATTCCTCAATGCTCTAAAAGTATTATTTAACATTTCTTAAAATTAATTTTGGATTACAATGATGGATCATGGATGATATTAGTTAAATATGTATTCTAGTTTTTTGTAACTTTTCCTTTGTCTAGTGCAAATTTTAAAAGCATTTAACCGCAGATGTAAATATAAAAATGAAAAATTATTTCCAAAATCGCAATTTATTTTCTGAAATATTGGTTTAGGCTATAGATTTGGTAGGAATTGCATAGTCAGACAAACCAGATCAATTTATGTATCAAATCATCAATCAATTCTATAAAATTCTATAATTGATTTATATTTTATATACCATTGTTGATCATAAAGACTAAAGTGTTTCGTATAACTAATAAGAAAAACTTGAAGTGAAATAGCCAATGGATTTGACCACAATAATAAAGTAGATCACACAGCAATAACTAGAATATATAATTACATATGAAGTGGGAAATAAAAATAATAGTATCTATTTGTTATTTTAATTGCTAATAATTTTTATCCTTCAACCCTATGATAAAGTTGGTCTTGTAACTGCACAATAACATTGGTATTAACAGTTACTTTCAAAATTTAATTGTTAAAAAATTCAAGAATTTGTTGCAAAATTATATTTTATTCCACTCTTATAAAAAAAAAGGTGCAGAAAAACAAGTATAATAATGTCTGTCTTTTTATTAATAAAAATAAAAATGATAGGAAAATACAAATTGGCTCAATATACATACACGGTAAATTATAATCAAATAATATCAGATATCAATTCTAGTAAAATAATACTTTTTATAACTTTTATTAAAAGTAAATTTTTCAATCCAATTAAATTTATAATTCGTATAAAACAAATTAAATTTATAAACTTTTATATAAAATAAAGATTAATAATACTTTATTAATCTACTTTATTTTAATATATAATATGTTATTTAAAATATAGATAAATAGATAATATTAAATTACATATGTACAAATATAGTATTTATCATTTATATATTTATATATCTATATATGTATACATATATATATAATAAAAAAGAGTTCAAATATTTTAGAATAAAAGATTATTGGGTTTTTATGGCAAAAATAAAAAATTATCAAGGAAAGAAATGATATATTAGTCTAAAATAAGAAAAGTCTCACTAATAAAGCTTGAGATAATTGTTAAATATATAGTTATGTTATTTAAATATATTGATAGATATTTAATTCTTTACTGTATTTATAAAAAATTATTAAAATATTTTAATAGTGTTTACAATACAAAAAATTTAATCATCAGTTATCGATAAAAAGTGTTTATATATTCATAAAAAAGAAAGATAAGAAAGGTCTACAGACTCAATATTTATAAAAACTTCACACTAAAAAGCCCAATGCATGGGAACTCTCGTTTTTAACACTATTGAATTAAAACTTTATGATTAATTATTCGTGGATTTTAAAATTAATTATAATCACTGGCGAAAATTTAAAGGTTTCTATGTCAACTATTTAAAATAAAAATATAATTTTTGTAATCATAAATGCAAAAGACAAACCTCTATTAATTTGAGTTTTCCAATTAGATTTTGATTCCCTGTTTATTTCGGGTGGGTTCATTCCTAGTTTTCTTAAGGGTCATTTCTTTGCTTTTTTAACTTTTTAGCTTACGCAAAGCTCGACAAGTTTCCTCATATCATCAATTTGTATGTTATCATTCCCTTTTGTTTGTGTCCTAAATTAAGTCCAGAATCCTTTGCATCAGGTCTAATTTATGTATTTTTCAGAAAATTATTATAATAGAAAATATATGGGTTTTACTAATCAGAGTTCGAAATAACCAGTTTAGGCAATAAATAATGGTTCGTGCATGTTTACGATTAACAAAATAAATGCATGACTTACGTTTATAATACTTAATTAATTATCTATGATCCTTGATGATTAAAATGATTGAAAACATTCCTCTTAAATATAGTAAATCATCCCCTCATTTTATGACAATTATTCATCACATCTTAATTTTTATATAAAAGCTCATCTGATAATTAAATATGCACAATTTTTATTATTATTATTATTTTATTTAATAAGAACTAACTTAACATAAAAATATCGTTGCAAGTATAATTGAGCTTTTCAATAAAATAACAAATTTAATCATCATTCTTAAAACATTATAATCTGATTCTTACATCTTCATAATTCACACCCCACATTATACAAGCATGATAATTTATGGCTTTACATAGAATAAAAGAACGAAACAAGATGTAAAAATGAGAACATGGGCTGCAACCAAATTAATGAGGACCGGTCAGTTCGTTGGATAAAAAAAATAATTAAATGAAAATATTAAAAATAAAAAATATAATAGATTTATTTTCTATAAAATAGGTTTCACTTCATATAATTATTATTTTTTATAAATATTAATTATTGGTGAATAATATTATAGGTCTTTTAATAAATAATTTTACATATAAAATGTCTAAAGAATTAATTTTAAATATAATGAAAATTAACTAAATTATTTCTATTAATTTAAAATTTTTTAATACCTAAAATTTATTAGATGGACCCTAAAATAAATCATTGATTAAAATAGAAAAAATGGAGAGGGGTGGAATTGGGGGTGTGAAAAGATAACTATTTTATTTCAATATTTGGCTATTTGCAGTTAAAACTACAAGGTTTTATTGGGCCAGCAAGCACGAGAACTGGTATCTGACAATATTGAACAAACCAGCAAACAAGATGTTTCCAAAATACCCAAAATAAAAACACACAAAGAAAAATTAATGTCTTTCTCGGTCTTTATTCCTCTTTCTTACTGCCACATAGAAATTGTTCTGGACCAGCCTAATAATATGGAAAGGACCAATCTATAATTTATATATTTAAGACTTTATATTTGATAAGTTTTACAAGTATCATCTTTTCATGCATATTTTCATTTTCAAAATTTTAAAACATTCCATTAGCAACATTTTACCTAACCTATCAATTTAAATTTAAAGAAAACAAATTAATGTGAGTCTACTTTATCTATTTTTTTTATCTGCTAATCACCTTTATTTAATATCTAAATAACCAAGATTTTTGGATTTGATATCAACGATAAGGTATCATACAACCAATTTTGCAATTTGTTGAGGCTCTCTATGAAGATTCCGATGGGAAAAGGTTGAAATTACGTTTAATTTGCCGATAGATACAATCCTTTAAGAACAAAAGAGCTATGTCAAGATCGAGATAGCAGATATGAATGTGGAAAGAATTTAAAAACATATTTTAAAAATGAAATTATTATCAATTTTATTTAAATTAAAAAAATTAATTAAAAAATAATTAAAGTAAATCGAAATAGATTTAAGAGTTGATTTATGTATAAAAAAGATGGAAAATTAATTTTACAATATTCATAATAAATCTATTTTAAAATGATTATTCTAAATCAAACTATGTAAATTAATAATTTTAAAATTATTTATTTTATTTAAAAAAATATATGTTTAAATTAAAATAAATAAATAAGATAAAATTATCATAAAAATTAATTTAAAATTGACTATTTAGCTTTTGTCTGTATATATTATTTACTGTAATGAAAATTTTAAAATTATATATTTTTTAAAAAATAATTTTTTATTAATTATTTTATTATTATAAAAAAATTATCTAAAAGAAAAGAAATCCACTAATAAAATTATATATTTTTTTAAAAAATAATTATGTATTAATTATTTTATTATGATAAAAAATTATCTAAAAGAAAAAAAATCTATTTATAAGGTAACACCCTAAAAGAAGGTTAAATGATATGTTAAGAAATTTTTATTGGCATAAATTTAAAATAATTTATTTAAAAAGATAGAATAAAAAATTAGAAGAGAAAATCTTGTACAAACAATGTATACTAATTTATTTTTATTAATCAAAAGCAGCATCCACTCCTTATCAAACACATATAGAATTTTTACTAAAAAAAATTTGTTTTACACATAAAAAAAAATATAAAAGTATTTTTATATAAATTTTTTCAAATTTAAAATCCAAATATTTTTTAAATAAATAAGTCTTTTTAAGTTTGTCCAAAAATTAAAATAAAAGAAGTAAAAAAAGATTGAATCGTAACTTTACAATATATTTATAAACTATAAATAAGACAAATGTATGAACTATGTATCAAAGTAGTAACATCTTACATCTTTGTTTATAATTTTTTTTATTTATATAGAAGAAAATAAATATAGTCTTTGTGATATGATGTAGGGTTTGCAAAATTTTCTATAGATTTATTAGGTGAATATCTATTACTTTATTTTAAAAAAAATATATATTTAAACGGTTGTACTTCATGTTTTTTTTATTACTATGTTAGGCTTCAAAAAGGTATTAGGCTAGAAAAGAGAAAAATGATAAAGATAAGAGAAAATATAGATAATGAGCTTTGAGAGAAAAATAATATATATTGTATTGTGTATAAGTACAAAAGAGAATGGATATTTATAGAGTAAGAAAAATTATAACAAAATAATAGAAAAATAACATATTAATTACACAAAGAACTAATATATGAGTCTTGTCTAACATCCTCGCTCAAGATCAAGGAGATTGCTTTAAAGACCTTAAGCTTGGTACAAAAAGTAAAGAATATAACAGTAAATAAAGACTTGATTAGGATATCTATAAGTTGGTCACAAGCTAGAATATGTTGCACATGCATTTTTTGGTGGACGATATTATTATGAACATAAAAGAGATTAAGTGTAAAATGCTTAGAACAGGTTTGCAAATTGGATTAGTCAGAGTTTCATATCACATTAATCAGCATAAAGGATGGGAGGAACAATGGTAACAGGAACATGTGATTCAGACAACAAAATGGATTAAAAGTATTGGAGTAGGACACAATAACTTACTTCTTGGATGACCATGAAATAAGATTTTTCATATAAAAGTGAAGAAATTAAAAGTGATTTACGATCATCAACATTAGATATCCAATCTGAATCATAAAAGGTAATTATACAAAGATCCTAACACAGATGGAAGCTAAGACCATGATCAATATTACCAATAAGATACAAAAGGATATGCTTGAAGACTTTTCAATGACCTTCAAAAGGGGAGATGCATAAGTTGAGAACCTTGTTAACAAAAAAGGCAAAATCTACTCATGTGATTGTAACATATTGGAGAGCCCTAACCACAAACCTATAAAGAGAAGGATCTGGAAAAAAGGTGCACCAGCATAGGAAAGCTTGACATTGCTAATCATAGGTGTTGGAATTGGTTTAGTGACAACCATTCAAACTTTCTCAAAATCTTTAATGTAAGAATATTGGCTAAGATGACTAGAGGAAGAAGATGTGACTTCAATGTTTAGGAAATAAGTTGACAAGTATCTTTAAGAGAAAAAGTACATTAGAGACGAATAATAAGCTGAGAGATGGCAACCAAATCATTTCCAATAATAAGAAGATTATTCATAGAAATAAGCACATAAAGAATAGAAGTCGCAACATGTTTGACAAACAATGATGAGTCGTAATGAGTAGGATAAAATCCAAAATGTTAAAGGGTAGAGATGAGCTTCTCAAGCAAGGATCTAGGAACCTATTTGAGACCATAAAGAGCTCCAGGAATTTTACAAACCAAGTTTGAATCAAAGAAGAATCTATCAAGAGGCAGCATATATACTTCCTTAGCCACATCACTTTTTGTGAAATGCATTGTTGAAGTCACATTGTCAAATTTTCCAACCTTGGAAAGAGCCAAGGTGATCATAAGAAAAATAGTCGAAGGCTTGACCACTAAGTTAAAAGTTTTATGGAAGTCAAAACCTTCCTTTTGTAAAAATTCTTTGTCAACAAGTCTAACCTTATGTTTGTGAATAGAGCTATCAAGATTTCTTTTAACTTTGAAAACTCGTTTAAAACCAATGGGTTAGAGGTCAAGAGATAAGGGAATCATTGTTAGTATGATTATTAAGAAAAACATCATATTCTTCCTTCATATCCCGAAATCACTGAGGAAAAGTCATAGCTTGAGCAATATTGCATGGTTCAGAATTAACAAGATCATTCATAGAGTCCTTGACAACTGCAGCATGGGATTTAGGTTTAAAAATGCTACACTTAAAACCAATCAACATAGGATGAGCATTTGTGGTAAGGACTAAATAATCACACACAACAACAAAAGAAGGAAAGAGAGACTCTTTAACCACTGCAAAAGGTAAGTGAGGTAATAATGGTTGAAGGTAAGCAACATTTCTAAGTTTGGGGTTGTTTGAGAACAAGCAATATTTTAAGTATGGGGTTGTTGGGGTACCCACTGTAATGGAACAATAAAGAATAATAAAATTAAAATCTAAAAAAAATTTAATAAATTTCTGCCTCAAAAAAGAAAAAAACAAAAGAGTGTAAGAAGAAAGAAAGGCAAGAAAGGAAGAAGTATAGCAAAACAGATTTGTCAAAGAAAATGGTAAGTATAAATGCAACAAGCCAACTGTTCCTAATTCTTTGACTCTTGTAAGCTACCTTCCCAAAATCACATTCACCTCTTACCCAGGCCACAATACAACCCAGAATAAGACCTCTTGATTTTGTAAGCATGTGATTTTCATTGGTGGAAATAGAGAATATGGGCAAGCCTATGGTAGTAAAATTTGAGTTTGATGACATTGTAAGACAATGATAAACCACCATTCTGTTGATTTATTTGCGGAAAATTAGTTATAATTACAATATAATTTATGATTATTTGATTGTAATTCTACATAATTTTCCTTATTTTTGTAGGAATGGTCACGCAAGCTAAGAATCCGAAAATAGGCAAGTTTTGGACTAATAAGAGGGTAAAAGAAACATAAAAAGATAATACATTTAATGCGACAATGACACGTCAGCCCTGCAGTGCTACAAGATTACGTAGATTGGTCGCGATGACTAAGGAAGCGGCTAAGTCAAGCCCGGTCCACCACATTGAAACCCTAATCCAAGCCTATAAAAGGGAGGCTCTACTACATCATATGACACCACCCCAGGCTCCAAAGGCCACACCACTCTCCGGGGCGTAGGTCTATCATTACCCCGGAGACACACCACTTTTAGTATCCTCGATATCCCTCCGTAGGATTTGGAGACAGAAGCTCTTCCACAGTACGAGTTGCAATGTCCTATTGTTAGCTTTGCTAACATTACGGTTTTGTCATTCTCTTTTTCAAGTTAGGATTATGGATTGTTTTCTAGGATTAGTATGTTTTGTTTGTCTTATCTCTCGATGTGTAACTAATCCCCAAATCATTGGGCTTTGGTGAAACTTATAATGTAACCAATTGAACCACTTTTCCTTTTTATGAATGATTGTGTATTTCTATTTAATTGTGTTTTCCTTATTATGCATAATTAATTAATGAGAAATAATTTCTAAGTTAATTAGGGGATAGGCGATCGTACCATTGCCTAATTAACGGAACTATAAGGTAAACTGAATCTAAGGGTTTTGGAGGATCAATCGGAATCCTTGATTTCTAATCTGTTATTAATTTAACAAATCCGCATGTTCTTTATACTTCTCTTAATTATATACCTTGCATGATCATTGGGGGTAGTAACTTGAGGGAAAGAATATTGCTATTGCATGATCATTGGGTAGTAATAGAATGAGAACGGATGATTAGCAATTGACTTAAATCATTCATAAGGGAGTTGGGGTGAAATTGGGTAAAATTATAAGGGAAACCAAAGTCCCATGTCTCTCCATAATTAAACTCGTATTTGTGTTCTTTTATCTCTAAATCGCTTACTTTCCTTTTGTTCTTTTTCTTCGTTTACTTTAAATATTTCTAAACAAACCTTTTTCTGGTGGGCTCAAAAATTAGGATTTAATATTTTTTAAGATTGTTAAAATAGTCTCTGTGGGAACGATATTAAGGGTTTTAAATACCCCTTTATACACCGACGGGTGCACTTGCCCGTGGGTAAAACTTTGTACGCATAGTAAACGCATAACAGACAACCTTAAACACTTGAGTAGAGGAGTGAGACACTTGTCTGTGTAAGGGGTTGCAAGTTTAGGCCATGCTATCTTATAAGAAATTGTTGAAATCATAGCCTTAATACTGTTTTAAATCAAGTCTCTCATGTATTTTTCTAACCTTGCAAATGTTTTCATCTATTCTCAATGCTTAATGAAGTGTCTTTGAAATAAATCTGAAAGTTTTTTATTGATGCAAGTTGGATTGAAGAAGGGAGCAGGAAATCACTTGAGGGAAATTATATGCATACTGTGAGTTTGTCAAGAACTGAATGTTTTTTGTAGTTCAGTGCTTGCTTGAGGATAAGCAAGAGTTTAAGTTTGGGGTTGTGATAAGTGTCCAACACGACACTTATTTGATACATATTTTGATATAATAATAAGCAATTAAAGCATAAATAATCATTAATGCATGAGAAAATTATAGAAAACTGAGTAACCCGTACATAATCTGGAATATGCAGTTTTAAAGTCTTTTAGGCGATGAATTCCTATAAATCTAAATTGTTTTCATTGTATAAACTGTCACAGGATTTTGCGTAGGCAACATAACCAAGAATGCGTGGGACACATGAAAGTCTGAGAGAAAGCTGAGACATCTTTTTACCCTCTACATTGATAATGTGAACCAAGATGCGTAGAGCACACAAAATGTAGACAAAGTTGAAATCATTTTATTATACACCTTGCGTTGGTAACGCAAGAGTCGACCGCGTTGGACACGCGACATAACAGAACAACACCTATAAAAGGCCCAGAACATAACAAAACAGGGCATTTTTTTGAACGACAGGAATGTAAAGAACAGAGTCGCCGCCCTCCAGTTTGTTACACCAAACCTTCCTGGTCGCTAGTTCTGTTCTGGGTGAGAAAAAAAAAACCCTAGGGTTGGGGAAGAAAGGTGCAGCCATACGGATAACTTCCTTCTTCTCCCATGTTTTCTTCTTTTCTCATTATGTATAACTAGAACTCTATTAGGGAAGGAGGAATTCATTGCTGAACCTATGTAACCCGGATATATTATATGCATTCAATATTTTTTTTCCTTAAAATTGATTATTCTTCTCTTCGCTTAACGCTTCTATGAATTGACCATTTATAAATTGAATTTGAATTCTTCTTCACAGTTGAGAAATTGGATTTAGAATTGGAACTGAGATTGAATAACATAACTATGAGTGCTCTAGGAATAGAGATTCGTCGTTGTGAGATCGCGTGAATTCTTGAACTTAAGGCTCACTCCAATTAGAAATTACCAAGGGATTAGGATTACTAATTCAGGTAAAGTATTGATGAATGGTGAGTCAAGGGATTGATCTTCAATTAATATTCAAGAATTCGATCTTCAATTATATTTTATCTTAAATGCACGTAATGATCTAATACTACATAGGATAAGTTTTGGTGAAATCCAACCCTAACACCTTCCATAAACCGATTTTTCTCACATTCGTGTCATCTATTGAGTACTGGACAGTTCTGGATTTAACTTTAATTGGTTTTATGCATGTTGGAACAGTATCTCATTTTATTTAGCAAAAGTCATTAATTGCAGTTATTTTATACTTGCATTGCCTACATACCCATTTGCGTTGCCTACACATTTCCATAACTGAGTTTAATTAGTGGACTAGTGGAAATTCAATACTTAAACCAAATCTCTGTGGAGATGATACTCTTTCTCACTATTTACTCTGATAAACGATAAGGTACACTTGCCTTCATCACAATTTTACCAATAGGAAGCAATGTTGGGTTTGTTCACATTGGTAATATGTGACTTATTAGACTCCAAATGTTTTACAAGTTGGTAAGCTTTATGTGGAGCTCCTACTGATAATTTTGCATCACATGCTCATTGTCTACACCCTATATTCATGTCCTACACCTTTACATTTTTTATTTTACACTATTCATAATTTTTTATTTTCACCTTGATGTTTATTTTCTTGCATCCCTAAACTTATTGTCTTGCCTCCTAATCCTAATGTTTATTGTCTACGCTTCCATGCATGTTGTTTTTCATCTTGTGTTTGTTATCTGCACCTCATGCTTGTTATGTTGCATCTTATGCTTGTTATTTGCATCCCCATACCTGTTGCTTTGTATCCTATGCACATTTTCACTCCTCATATCTTGAATCCCATTCACATCTTACATCTATGCACATCATGTTTTACACAGTCATGCCCATATCTTATCATATCTTACATGATCGTTCTCACCTCTTGCACATCCATACAAGAGCTAAAATGCTCAAAAAAATAGTTCAACATAATATGAAACTAGTGATGTTTAAAAAATTTATTTCAATTATTCTTTTAACTTAAAATTAATGAATACAATAATAAACATAAAAGAGAAAATAAATATTATTTAATTTTAAAAGTTTAGTATTAATTTATTAAAAAACTTTATTAAAGTCTATATATAAATTAAAAAAACTATCTTAATTTCTAAATATTTAAAGGTATGATTGTTAAATTATTCATTTTCAAAACTTATATTTAAAAACTGAAACATATGTTATTATAATTAAAGATAATAATATTTTATATATTAATATATATATATTGTAAACATTATTATAAATTTATATTTAAATATAATATTATATATATATATATATATATTATACATGTCATTTTATATAACTATATATAAATTTTAATGAAATACACAGTACGTATGAGAGACATGCACAAAGTCAAAGTGAAATTTTAATAAATTTTCACAACACGCATATCAAAGATATATAAGTGTAGGAAATTTAAAAAAATCAAAGTATCATGTTAACTAACTTAATAAATGACAAGCAATCACATTCAATTTTAAATGATATTTTTCATTTTTATGCAGACATGCAATTTTTTCTTTTCATGAACTTCAAATTAAGAAATTGTTTTATGAGGTAATGAAAACATCAATTAATTAAATATTGCATTAGTAAGTCTAAGCATAAATTATCTAAAAAAAATATCAAAATAAGATTTAAAAATAATAATAAGTAATAAAAAGAGTAAAAATTAAATATCAATCTACTTATTTATATTTCAGTTTAATTTTGTAAGAAAGAATTACAAACTAAATCAAATTATACAAAATTTATAATTTTAAAAATTTTCGTTTTTTTTTTGTAATTTTTAATTTTTTTATTCGATCAAATGATTTAAAATCATATTAGTTTGGTTTATGAACATTTCCGATGACTAGTCACGATTAAGTACAATCATGTTTATCTTACCGATCCAAAATTTACAATACAAAAATATAATTTTATTTTTTATAATAATTTATTATATCTAAATTATTACTATAAATTTAAATATTAGAACAATTATAAGTACCTATAAATTTTTAAATTATTAAAAATATAATACAATCTTATTTTCAAGTTAAAGGATTTTAAAACTACTCATGTAATTATATTTTAATCTTTTCCTTTTTTATGAAAATAAAGAAAAATACAATATAAAAAGTAGTGATTAAATTTTCCAAATTTAACTTAGCTCTATCATTCTGATATTCGCATGATTCACTCTATTATAATTGACATACAGAAATTAAGTTTTTGTATTTGTTGCTTAAAAGTTTAAAAATCAATTAAAAAAGAGAAAAAAAATGAAAGAAATAAAGAAAACCAAGTTAATATTAAAAAATTGTCATCAAAAGAAACAATTAATCATATTTATGGCCTTTGCAAAAAAAAATCATGAGAATAGCAAGGCATTGTTCTAGTTAGCATTGTCATACAATGAAAAAAATTCAGATATTACAAGAAGTTCAACTCACAACTTATAAAATTTGATTTTGATGTTAAATTAGAAAATCAAACCCTATGAAAAAATTGATGAAGTCCAACTTCTATTAAAAATATATCATAAAAAATATAAAAATTAAAACCATGATAAATTATAAGTTTAATAAACAAATTTTAATGAAACAAAAAATATGTAGTAAGTAACATAATCTTTAACAAAATTTTTTTAGTGTCTTGATAAAAATTCTATTAATAATAAAGTCATATATTATAAAAATATCATCTCTTTAGATAGTATTTTTTTATAAAAAACTGTGTTTTTTTTTATCATTTAAAATTAATATCTTAAATCTTTTTATGATCTTACTTCAAACAAGGCAACATATAGTTGTTTACATGTGATCTTATTTTAAAGAAAGCAACATTTAAAATTGATTTTCACTAATATAAAAAACGCTTCTTACATTAGTTGAATTGATATAAAAAAATATAATTTTTTTATATCAATTAAAAAAACAACTAATTTAGTAAATAAAAATTTTTATATCAGTTTTAATTTCCATTATTATATATATATATAATTAAATCTAAATCCAACTCTAAAAATTTTTTATCTGTGAAGTACAGATAATGAGAGATGAAAGGAATAAGCTTTTAAAAGAAACTAACTGAAGTGTCATCTAAAATGAAATCACTCACCGATACTATGCAAAGAGCTATTCCAAACAAAAATGATCAACTCTTGAATGCAATATTCAAATTCTCATATGCATATGTCTAAAACAATAATGAGAAAATTGTTTTGATTTTGTTTATCTTTCTAATATGTACATTATATATTAAAGGAAAGTTATAAACAAATATGAACTCCCAAAATACTATTTTGGAAAGCAAAGGCCACCGGTCACGACTGATTCATTAGCTTATAATAGCTTAGTGAATCCATCCCTCATAAGCTTTTAAAATATGTCCAACCTATGAAACATTAAACACGAATAATAATTAAAAAATACATTACAATCTATGTTATTTTTAATAGAAGGTCAAACTAGATTAACCACTTATGTCAGGATTTATTCACAGCTTGCATCTTTGGTAGAAAACATAGTCTAAAAAAAGCACCAACTAGCTCAATTCTAATTGTTTCTTGATAAATAAAGGACAAATATATATATATTGAACGTACCCCACACAGTTGACAAAATAGATAAACATAAACTTTTAAGATTGTAGATTAGAAAACTTTTTAAGAAGGACACTCTTGATTATAAAACTTTCCAACTATACACAAGTTGAAAGAGCTTGAAACACATAAGCAAGATTCATACATTTTGGATATGTTGTAGCTTGTTATTGGCCATCATCTTATTGAGATATTGTATGATACTCCTTCATTGAAACTATTTGACAACATACACAAATTTCCAACGTATCATGTAAATAAATAGTACCATTAATAAGCAACAAACACCAATTTCAATAATCAAATCATGAAATTAATGAATTCTTAGTAGGATTAGGAATTTATGCACCATGATAGGATCATCACTTATAAAAAAAAATCAAGTCTAGGATTCAAAATTGGGTGTTAAGAATAATGAATACAAATTAGAGGATAATAAAAAATTTAGAAGATGAAAAGAAGATAAAGAATAACAAAGCTTGTTCCCTTTATCTTTGCAACATGAAATAGCAAACAAAAGAAAAAGGATCATATCTCCATAACAAAAGAAGGTTGCTACTATGACTGTTTCAGAATTGAACAATGATCATATTTCGGACTGCACAACGTTTATTCTTAACTAAATATCACAATTTTCCTTAATTGAAGTTATTAATTCACTATAATTGTATCAAACATTAAAAATAGCAAGCAATTCAGTTTCCAATTCACTACATTACACCTCAAAGAAAAGAAAATCCAATGTGCTAAGGGATTATAAACAAAACATACAAAGAAAGAAAAACAGGTTTACAATAGTTAAACATATTTCATCATTTCTCTTGCCCCCATTTTCGGAAAAGGAGGATAGCAACAAAGCATTTTTCCCTTTTCAAAGCATCCATCCTCACCTCCCCACATAGTACAATTTCAATAAATACTTTAGTGATACAGCTACCACATTATGAATTTCACATTTTCCTGACACCAATAAATAACAAAAAAATAGAGCTAAAGTTACTCATTTTCACTCCAAACCATAAATTTTGGGAACTAAGAAAGCAAACAGAAAGAGATTTTCTACCTTGTACCATACAAAAGTAAAAATTATATATTTCAATGTGCTTAAACTTCATATTGTAGTTGTTGAAGGCGTAAGAAGCATGGTCTTTCAATGTGTTTGGAAAATGGAAAGGTTGGTTCACTTGAATTTTGTCACAATCTGCACATCCTCTCCCACATGCTTAATCCAATGCCTGAAACCTATACTCAGTGCTCTCCTCATTAGCTACACACCTTTGTTCAAATTCAGCATGTTTCATCTAGGGCACATTTTAATATCAAACACTATTTATACAAAAAGCAAAAGAAAAGGGGAAAAGAAGCAAGTAGGAACATTTAATGCTCACATATCTGAAGTAATATTGTGTTTTTTTTTTGTCTTGGGCTAAAGTGCCAAAAACTAAATGGATCTTTACATTGTAAAAGAGTACAAAATGAAACAGCTTTATATATTATAGAATAAGTATGATTCTATTACATGTTTTTGAAGGAATCATGGACAGGAAAAGTAGAGGAAGCATTTTCCCCTAATGAATAAGCATTCATTGCACATCAAGGTAAACATCAGGACCTCGCACTTCCTTAGTAATTTTTTTTCACATCAGCAATCTAATATTAATATTAATAATCCATAAAACAAAAAAGTTCTAGAAAATATAAATACAAACATTTAGCAGAATCTTACACAAATGTAACTATACCTTCACAAAGAACTCCTTCAACATAAAAAAATCCTAAAGAATTGTATAATGTCAAGAATTGTGAGTGTATATAGTATCACCATGTCTTAAGGGTTCACCTTAATCTCAAAGTGAGTCCCATTGATAGTCTTCATGTTAATCTTCATCTTCCTATTTTGGTTCACAAAGCACGATTGACCATCGCACACGAAGGAAGGAGTGGTTTTCCTCTTTTATGGGAAAAGCACACACAAACAAAGCCAGCATAGCACAACATAAGGTTGCAATTAGAATAGAAGCACAGTACAAAGTTCCTCTGGTATACAAACAGTTAGAGAAACTCTACCGACAAGAAGAGAAGGAATGGTGAAAACAAAGAAAATGAAGTAGTTCATGAAAAGGAGAACAAATAGGAGAAAAGATACGAGTACTTAGCAGAAGGAGAAGACATGATTAAGATAATCCTAAAAATAAAATTTTTTACATTGATTATTTATATAGCTAGGATAAAAATTTTGATATTTTGCATTAGTTATTAATTAAACTAATGCAAATTTTGTTTACATTAATTACAAATATAACCGAATTTATTATATTAAATATTTAATTTGAAAATATCATCACATTTTTAAATTGATATAAAATAATCGATATAATAATTAATTATAAACTTCATTTTTTACATCAGCGTTTTACTAATTGTCATTACTAAACATATAAGGATTTATTTTCTTTGAAATCCGAGTAAGGAAAATTTTGAAAGTATCAAATAAGCTTTAAGTGTGTAAATCTTATTTCCAATATTGTTTGTAAAGTTAGCATAAGATCAATGTTCTCCTTAACTTATTATTAGCCTAAATCCATCATTGATCAATGTTTTTCAAATGAATAATTGAAATTTAAGTTTCACTCTTAATTTTGGATTTAAAATTATTGACATTTAGTATTATTTTTAAATTCAGTAATAAACCATTTTTCCTAATTCCAAAATTTTTATTCAAAAATATATTTTAAGTGTGTTTAGCAGTATGTTTTAATTAAATAAAAAATAAAGTAACTAACTAATTATTTTTAAGATAATTTCTATTCTAATCCACGTGATAACTATTTTAATAACTGGATGAAATAATTAATATTTTTTTAATGTTTTCTCCATTAAAATTTAAGATTTTAACTACTAACTTGAAGTTATTCTTTCATTATTATCCATGATATATTTTAATATTTTTTCATTTATTATGAAATATTATTTTTTTATATCATTATTCATACTAGAATATATAATTTAGTAATTAAATATTTTATTTAATTTAATTATTAGAAAATATTTAATTTTTTATAAAAATTTTAAAAATAAAATAAATACTCTTTTTATAAAAATATTATTTAAAATTTATTTATAACATTAAAATAAATAATTTAATTTCACACAATAAATTAATTTTTCAAAAATATATATTTATTAAAAAACACATTATAAATAATAAAATAAATAAAATCATCAAATCCTTTTTTTATAATATAGAATCATCAAAATAACTATAAATTTATTTATATAATCATTTTTAATAGAAATATCTAAATAAAAAAAATTAAAATATATTATCCTTATTTTTAATAAAATAATTTAATTTAAATAATAAATTATTAAAATTTATAATTAATAAAAAATTATAATGTTTAAACTTTAATTTGATCATATTTTTATTTGTTATTTTATCTATATTAGTTAATTTTATTAAATACTTTTAATTTTAACCAACAAATTTTTCAACTATTATTTTCCAACTGATTTTTCAGGGTTTACCTATCTTTTCAACTTTAAATTATTTTATCTACTATTTTATCGATTATTATATTTATCTTAACTTAAATATTCCTTTTCAATGTTTAAACGAATGAAGAATCATTTATCATTTCAATATCATTTAAAGTTAGAACTAAAATTATTTTATTTTTAAAGAATCTATAATTTATCATATTCAGCATTCCAAGTGGTGCGGACACATCGTGCTATTAAAAAAACATATTACATATAATTGTAAAATATATGTGATTCTTTATGTTAAAAATAAAAGATTATAATTTTTTATGATTTACCTTATTAAAAACTATTAAATGTTAAATTAGAAAAGAAGACTCAATGTAAAACTCATGAAGTCGAACTTCTACCTTAACTTTATAATACAAAATCTCTAGTCATACATTTAGAGTGCAACTATTATTATTAAATAAAAAAAATACTAAATCATACTTAAAAAATCCGACTTACATTTATTACTTAAAGTAATAAGTTATAAATGAGAAGTTATGACTTTATCTTGTGAGCCATATACTTCCGAATATGACTTACTTTATTTAGTAAAATATTTAGAACCTACGTACAAGTTTAATAAATACATAAAAGAACCCACTCCTTTTTCTCATTTTAGAGATCTAAACTCTCGAGGACAAAGTGAATGAACGAGCCCCATGAGTGAACTTTGTAAAGAGATACTTTTAACAATATATTTGATGAAGTATTTTAGCTAATTTAAAACTAAAATTATTATATAAAAATTTTATTAAAATATTTTATTTTTTATTTGATCAAGTAATTTATTATAATAATTATTAAAAATTTTGAGTAACTAATAGCATTTTTATAAAAGCTACTTCAAATAGTTTTATGTTTTTCAGTTTTTAGTTAATTATTTTATTTTATTTTTAATACATTTTTACAATTTAACCTTTTATTTATCTAATTATTTTTATAAATTTAATATTATTTTTATTTTTATGATACTATTACTAATTTTAATAAATTTATTTTAATATTATTATAAAATATCATATTTTATATTATGATTTTAATATATACTATTTATTTTTATTATTATATTATTTATTTGTTTTATTAAATAAAATATTGAATCATTTTATAAAAAATAAAAATTATAAAAATAATTTTTAAAAATTATTTAAAATATATTTATATAAAATTAAAAATAAGTATTTTTATTTAAAATTTTATTTAATTAAATAATATTTCTATTAAAAAAATATATCATATTTATCAAATTTTAATTTATTATTTAAGTATAACTTTATTTATAATTTTATATTTATCACGTAGTCTAACATATAATTTTATCAAATATCTTTAATTTAATTTTTAATTAATTATTCAGTTTTTAATTTTTATCTTTAAATTTTTAATTAATTTTTCAATTTTCAACTAATTTATCTCCTAATTTTATAAACACATCTTTAATAATCTTTTTGTAATATGTATTATTTTTTTTAAATAGCAATATTTAGTACTTTTGTATGATTTTAAATTTTTTATTTCAAATTTATTAATTAAAAATAAAACATTATTAATTAAATAAAGTTTGAATGTTTTAAATATAGACAATATTTATGATCCTCTAACAGTTTAAAATCAGTATTGTTTCTCAAATAAGAAATAGTTGTTGGGGTGAAAAATGAGTCACAAAACTTCAGGCACATACGTGGGTCGTTATTGTCTATGTCAAATAAAAGGGACAAAGTGAAAAAAATTAAATATCAGTGATAAAAAAGTTAAGCTAATTATCTTAAAAAATGCATGAATTAAAATCTATACAAAATTCTCAAATCTATATATTATTCTTTTCTCCGGAAAAACCCATATGTAATACTGTTGGCTGATAAAGTCCTCCACGTTGAAACACGTTGTGGGGTCATTAAAAATTAATGGAATTCTTGAATCCAAAAGTACAAAATAAGAAACATAAAATCAAACTTTATCACTTTCTTCTCTTTCACATATAATTCGAAAATTATTCAATATTTACATTGAAAAAGAAAATGGGAAAAATTGACTCAATAACTCTATGTAACTAGTACTAGTATATATTCATTGGCAAGTCACCTCATTACGCACACTATTGCAAATGGTCCTTTCTCTAATAAAAATTCAAATAATAATCTTGAAGCGTTAGAAGGTTGTTAGCCATCAAAATATTCATTCTATTTATTATGTTAGGTCGAAGCTAACTGAATTTTTCCACCGGTTACTTCCATTTCATAAATGGACTCCACCTTTACAAAGTGACCTGTATCTAACCAAAAACATCATTAATTCATCGTTATCAACAAATTACCCTAAAATTATTATTTTTTTCTTAACCAAACTTCAAAGTAAATTTTGTCAAACCATGGTTATCTACACCTGCCCACGTGGTTATATGATCACCTAAATTTCCTTCAATTTATTACGAAAATATTTATGAGATTTTTTTGAGTTTATGTTTGAATATTTAACTGTTATTGTGATATTTTTGTATATTACTAAATAATTATTAATTACGGTATCGTTAATTTTTTTTATATTTTTTACTACGTACTAGACTATTATATTTAGTTATTCAATTATGAACTTTATTTTTTCTAAACATTTATACATTAAATTAGTTTTCCGAAATTCAATATAACATAAAATTATCTAATATCTAAGACTGTGTCATATAAGTATTGAAAAAAAATACATTTTAATATAATTTTTAAACTTTTGAAAAATTAAGTGAATGTCTTGAATATATATAAAATTAATTATATTTTACAAGCACTAAAATAAAAAATTGAATTTGTTTTTAACAAAGTATTATAAAATAATGGAGTTTGTCAGTGTTTTAAGTACTCTAAATAAATATTTAATAAACAAAAAACATTAAAATTTAAACGAGTTGCATTAAAATCATGATGGAAGTATATGTAACACTTTTATCAAAAAAATAATTTTAATCTTTTAACTAATATCTTACAAATATTTGTTTGTATTCAACTAAAATAATTATATAATAATATATAATAGTTAAGTTTAATTAAAATGTATTAAAAATAAAAAATATTCACACTCTATGATCTAATCATATATTTTTATATAATAATAAATTATTATGTATAATAATAATTATTTTAAAAATCACATATAAGTCGATATGATAACCTTGTTAATAAATGATTTTATAAGTATCTTTGTGCATACTTTTTGAATTTTGAAACATTTTGATACTGGTAAACTCCTGAAGTCCAACCTACCTAAGCATTATATATATATATATATATATATATATATATATATATATATATATATATATATATATATATATATATATATATATCCTAGTATAGAAAAATAATACAATAATCTATTACTTTAAACAAAAATTATTATAAATTTAGTGTAAAGCCTTTCTGAATTCGATTATGATATGCTATATTATAATAATTTTTATAATATTAATTCATTAAAATTATATATATATATATAATTTATTTATCGAATATTTTATTTTTATATGGTAAAAAAATAAATTTAGATTATATAATTATATATAATAATTTTAAATTGAAAGTTAATTAAACACCTATAATTAATCTTTAAAGTTATGTAACTTTTTAAATATATTATAAAAAAAATTTATTTTAATTTTGACCGTCTATAATAAAATTTAATGGTTAAAATTTATTTTTCTCATTTTTACCTTAAAAAGATATATAAAAAGGTAAAAAATTAATTTTTTATTTGAATTAATTTTTAGAGCTTCCCTTAACGGAATAAGTTTCATAATTTCTGATCAATTATATATAAAAATAATATTAAAAATTAATTAAATCCATATAATTAATCTTAAAATTGATATAATTTTTTAAAATAGCACATAGCTTTTATATTTGATTTTTATCATTTACAATAAAATTTTATTCATCTCATTCTTGCAAAAAAAATAAAATTATATAAAAAAGTAATTAATTAATTAACTAATTAATTGAATTAATATTTAGAGCTTCCTTTGACAAAATGAGTCTCACAAATTTTCATATAATTATATATAAAATTATTAAAAATTAGATAATTAATCTTAAAAGTTATATATCTTTTTAAAAATATTATATAAATTTTATATTTTAATCCTAATCATTTATAATAATATTTAATAATTAAAATTTATTCATCTTGTCCTTACATGAAAAAAAAACATTCTGTAAAAAGGTAACAAATTAATTATTTGAATTAATATTGAGAGCTTCCCTTGACTGAATGTGTTCCACGAGTTCTTGGAAGGTCAATACATTTATCCAAAGGGTCAAAATAGTAATTTCAAAACAGCGCCGATGTAAAGCTGACCTATACAAATGGGCCACAGCTTCTTATCTTCATCGTTGCATCCGCGGTCTGTTCCCACTACAACTGTTAAATTTTTCTAAAACATATTTTGCATAAATAAATAAATAAATAAATAAATAAAAAATATCTTTTGGGTTTCTATTATTCACACATCATTATTTCCTCAATGGGTTATATTTTAATTTAAATTTTCTTGTTTTCCTTTTTCCTTTTTCTGGCACTTACGTATGACACAGATTAGCCAACCGAAGGGAGTCTTCCTTATCTTTCCTTTTCAATCCAACTACAACAAAAAATTAACTCAAGATTCCATACCCTAATAATGAAAAATAAAAATAAAAAAACAACTGTAGTTTTCAAAACGCGGAATGAAAATTGTTTCACCTTAATTAAAGCCTATTCTTTTCCTTGTTTATTTTAAGTAACAATATTTTTATTTTAATATATATTATTTTTTATTATTATATTTTAAACTATTTTTAAAAAAAATTATCTTACATATACACATTAATTTAATATATATATATATATATATATATATATCCGAATATAAATCATTCAAATTTTTAAAAAAAAAATCTCAATCATCCTTTGTATGGTTATTATTGAGATGTAGGAAGAATACATTCTATTTTTTTTTTCTTTACTTTTCTATTTCATTTTTCTTATTTTGATGTGTAACCATCATTTTTCTTTTAAGTAATACAGCTAAAGAACAAAAATAGATAATGTAAAATATGTGATTAAAAAATAAAAGAAAAGATATTCAAAAAAGCAGAATGAAAAATTGGTGTAAAAATAATAAGATTTGATATTTATTAATAAAATAGAGAGAGAGAGAGTGAGTGAGAGAGAAATTGCACCGAAAAAATAAAGAAGTACATTAAGTTGAACTGGAGCATGCGCATAAAATCCCCTTTTAGTATTCACCTTATTTTCTGGTGATTCATTTTTTATTCTCTAGCTGTAATTGCATAGGGACATCATATCTCTATAGCTATATGCAGCTACAAGACTCAACTGTGTCGGAGATCTCCTCCCCCAACAAGCCGGTGATGGCCGTGACAACGGTGGTGATTCCGCCGGAAGGTGTCAACGGTGGTGAGATGATTGAGATGGACGTGGATGCAAATTCAGGTGAAGAAAAAAGAAGAGAAGAAGGAGAAGGAGAAGGAGATGGAGATGGAGATGGAGATGGAGATGGAGATGGAGATGAAGGTATTAATAAGATCAGCTTTGGAGGAAACCGCTGGCCACGCCAAGAAACTTTGGCTCTCTTGAAGATAAGGTCAGATATGGATGCAGTGTTTCGAGATTCAAGTCTTAAAGGTCCACTCTGGGAACAAGTTTCAAGGTACATATATATATATAATATAATATAAATTTAATTTAATTTAATTTATCACATCTCTATTCTTCTATTTTCATTCTTTGTATTTTGGTGTCATGATTTTTTCAATTTTTTATAATTTTTGGTTTTGAGGAAACTGAAAACTACTTTAAGCTCCTCCTCTAAATCATGCATGGAGATCTATATATTGATTTTCAGTTTCAGTTTAATCCAATCATGACTCATTGCCCTTCTTCGATCGTTCTAATTTTGGAAGATTTGAACCGTTAACAGGTTCTTAATATTCAGCAAATTAATCTTATTTTGGTTTGAGATATATAATAATTCCATCTTTGTATTAATTAACTCCTCAAATTTTTATGAGTCCATGTGTCTATGTGATAAAGATAAGGCGCATATATAAAATGGACCCATTTAAATGAATGATTTCAGTTTTACTTTTCTATTGCTTTGCTCAACTTATTTTGGGATTCTCTTCTTCTTGGATTTCATCTTTTCCTTTAGTTAGCTTTTGTCTTATTTGTTACACTCTGAACCATCTCTTCTGTTTTTAACTGTTTTTGTGAAAACTTCTTTTTTAATTTAGTACATCGAGGCAAGTACATTTCCTTGTATGAGATTTTACTTTTGCTTATGTATGTGAATTGTGAAAGCATTTGCTCATTTTTATTCACAATTTTTTTTTATCTCAATTTTTTTTTTCTAAAATGGATAATATTAGAATCTTTCTATGTCTCTCTAATTATATATATAAATCTACGTAGGAAACTGGCCGAGCTTGGATATCTCCGAAGTGCAAAGAAGTGCAAGGAAAAGTTTGAGAACGTGTATAAGTACAACAAGAGAACCAAAGAGAACAAAAGTGGCAAATCACATGGAAAGACCTATAAATTTTTTGATCAATTACAAGCCCTTGAGAACCAATTCACAATCTCATACCCTCCAAAATCACAAGCTATTATGACAACTACAACAACAACAAACACAGTGACATTGCCACCAAAGCCAAGTGATGGTAACGCAACTATCTCTCATGCCACCACTGCTTTTCCTTCCACAAACCCTACACTCATTTCTCCTTCACCACCAACCAACGCCGCCGTCGCCACCGCCACCGCCACCACCACATCTATAACCAACCCTAGAAACCCATCACCACCACAAGCCAACAACAACAACAACAATGTCCCACATTCTATTCCCAACATTAATAACCTTTTCTCAACCACCACCTCCACCTCTTCTTCCACAGCATCCGATGAAGACTTAGAAGAAAGGTATAGGAAGAAGAGAAAGTGGAAGGACTACTTCAGGAGGCTCACTAGGAAGCTCTTGATCAAGCAAGAGGAAACGCAAAACAAGTTCTTGGAAGCATTGGACAAAAGGGAGAGAGAAAGGGTGGCACAGCAAGACAATTGGAGGATGCAAGAAATGGCAAGAATCAATAGGGATCATGAGATTCTTGTTCAAGAAAGATCAGCAGTTGCAGCCAAAGATGCTGAAGTCATTGCATTATTACAAAAGTGGTCTGGCCAACAAAATCCTACACAACTATCGTCATCGTTATCATCCTCATCATTACTGTTCTCACTATTATCATTACCAATTTCACAAGTAGAACCACCAAAACATAAGCAAACAATGCCACAAACGCAGCCTCCAATATTAATGCCAAACAATAATTTTGAAACCGTGAGAATGGATAATGGCCATAGTGCTACTACTGCAACTTCTTTGGTGAGATCTTCTTCTAGGTGGCCAAAGGCAGAAGTTCATGCTTTGATAAGGATAAGGACGAGTCTTGAAACCAAGTATCAAGAAAATGGACCAAAAGCTCCATTGTGGGAAGAAATATCATCTGAGATGCAAAGACATGGGTGCAATAGGAGTGCAAAGAGATGCAAAGAGAAATGGGAGAACATCAACAAGTACTTCAAAAAAGTGAGGGAAAGTAACAAAGAAAGGCGTGAAGATAGTAAAACGTGTCCTTATTTTCATGAGCTTGCTGCTCTATACAAATTAAAAAGCAAATCTCAAAACCCCTTTGGCATCTCATTCCACAGTGTGAAACCAAATGAGATGATGATGATGATGGAGCCATTGATGGTGCAACCGGAACAGCAATGGAGGCCTCCTCCTCACTCATTGGAAGAGGATATGGAGAAGGAGAATACAAGTGAGTATCAAGAAAAGGAAGAAGAAAATGATGAAGAAGAAGATGGTGATGATGATGATGCTGAAGAATATGGAGATAGTGTGGAAGATGGAAGAGTAAACCGTTATGAGATTGCGACAAATAATTAAACATGCTTCAGTGGACACGGTTGAACGAGACAAGATAAGGACTTTTCTGAGTGAAAAATTATTGTTACATTATGATTTGTTTATTTGATGGAATAATTATTTAGTTTTATTAATTTTTTTCAAAATTTTTTAAAAATGCAATTTTTTATAACAAAACAATTCTTGGGTATATAGTCTTGTATTTTTTAATAAATATTAATAATGCTTTTGAAATATCAATTAATAAATTAAAACAAAAATTATCAAAAAAATTTAGATAATGATCTATTTTATCATGATTTTAATGTTCTTTTAACATGATTTTCTTATAAAAAGATTTTATTATTGATTCGTTAATCAGCAATCTTAAAAGGCAATAACGTTCTTATTTTTATTATGGAATGAGATTATTTATAACATGTTAGAAAAATATTAACTGTATATATTTTGTTTTAGATATATTAAAGCGGAAGAGAAAGAAAAATTAATATAATCAAAATAAAAATAATAAAATATATTAAAATAAAAACTTAGTTAAAATAGATAGTAATTTGGATTCAACATGTTACAAATCAAATTGTCATGGATGGTTGTCATTAAAAGCAGGCACAAACACCTGCACCAGAAATTTCAATTCTTTAATCATGATTCTTGACCTATCCATCTTAAAGCATGGGCATGTGTATATCTATGGGTGCACATAACATACCCTATCCTTGAGACTTTTTCTGAGTATGGGGTGTCATAAAAGGTGATGATTGGGGTAGTGGCTTCGGTCTCCATAAACTGGATTCAGATATTTAATTTAAGAATAATTATAATAATTATATATTTGTATAATATTTTTCTATTATATCAAATTTCAGATTTCATCCTTTTTATTTTATTTTTATCTTTCTTCCATCCGATTCATTACACCTCTCTAATGGAGTGTTCAAGAATCATTTTCCTTAACCCAAAAGAACAACCACATGGACCAGCAAAGCATCTATAGTGGAAAGTGTGCAATATGTTTCGGGCTGATAAATTATTTGTAAAATGTAAAATGTATGATAGAGAGAGAAAGAAAGAGGTCCCATAGTACATAAAATAAAAGTAACATGCGTTCAAGCTAGTTTTTGTAATTTAATTTTCTATAATTTTATTATGGGATGTGCTGGCTATGGAGCTCCCACATAACCCCTCGGTTGTACTTTCAATTTTTCCTGTGGTTTTGGGAGTTTTACTTGTGTTTGAGATTGTTAAATGAGTGGGAAGATTTGCTTATTTTTCACCATTGACTTCACAGGCCACGAGAAAAATAATTTAGATTGTTTGTTTATTAGACTTAAATTTATATTAGATGAAGCTGATTTATTAAATAAATCAAGTTAATTTTAAAAAATCTATTCAGTTAAAATATTTTAAATTGTTTAATTTCATAAATTTAATAAATTAACCTATTTAAATAAAATAATAATAGTATTAGTAATTTAATAATTAAAATTATATATTTATTTTATTTAAAAGTATAAATTTATTTATTTATATATAAGTTTAAGTTTATTAATTTATTTAAGGATATTTTTATCCATTTTAAAAAAACTACAAAATAAATATACAATCTAAGTTTAAATTTTAAGAAGATTAGATCATGTTTTAAAATGAGATATGTTAGGTAAATAAACTTAAAATTACAGATTTAATTAAATATAAGATTTGGTTCATTTTAACCTATTTTAATAACGAGATTTGTGAACACTAATTTTATTATTTAAATATAAATAGTTATTTTAATTTTTATTTTCTCATATATTCTAAAATATTTTCTATAAAATTAAAAGAAACAATAGAAATAATCTCATTTAGTTGTAAAAACACTTTGCATGTGTGTCTCCACTCGAGACACGTGCAGTTGCAATAATTACAGGCAGACAAACAATGGAGTTGCCTTTACTGTAGCGAAAAAATTAGTAATTGAATATGTATAATTAATGGATACAGGAATAGTAATTTTTAATATAATAAATAAAGAAATAAAAAATATAAATTAAGATATATAGTTAATGTGATAGAGTAAAATATATAGAGAGAGAAAAAAAAAAGTTAACCCAACACAATATAATTTCCCATGGAAGATCATTGGTTGCAATCAACTGGTCAGGACACAAGTTACATAACATAGTAAATGATTATGAAAGTTATTTTCTTTAAGTTGGGTAAATTTCACTCATAACAAATTCAGATGGGCTAAAATAAAGTTGTAATACGTTGTATGGAAAATATAATTTTAAAAAAAATTATTTCTAATTTTAGTATTATTTATACATCTGTTTTTTAAATTTTATAAAAATTAAAAAATAAGTTGTATATTTTGTTTATTATTTAGAGAAAAAATGCTTAAAAAATTATGTAAAAAAATTGATAAAGTATAGTGATTTTCTCGAAAAGGCAGTATACAGTAACAGAAAATACTAAAAGGTGATTAGTGTATGCTTGGTATCAAGGCATGAAAAATTGTTCCAGGACACCGATTTTAGTTGAGGAAAATAGTAATCATATTTTCATTTGAGATGTATTTAACGGTAAAAAAAATAAAAATATTCCTAATAAAGTATTTCATATTTATATTGAAATAAATATTTATTTTTTTATATTTGATATAAATTTAAGAAATAATCAAAATACATCTTAACACTACATCCTTCCATCTCCATCTTATTCCATATACATTTTATTGAAAAGTTCTCCTATAGATTTTTTTTTTTAAAAAAGTTATAACCGTTAAATTAAAATATATTAAAATAAACAACATTATGTGGGTATTACGGATATTATTATCCATATAAATTTATATCATTACCTATTCTTTGTAGCTACTTGCCAGTGGACACAAAATGACAATTTTACAAGAGCCACCGTCTGTTGGGTCCACCGTTAGGATTCCTGCATGTTCAGAAAATTATGCCATTTTATTACAATATTCTATATGCTCATCCGTGTTGACTTTTATACACATCAATGATATATATTGGTATTCTCTATATCAACTATTTCATTATTGATCACTGCTGTCTGGTGGGAAGGTTGAAAACGTTGATGTATCATCATCATCCTATTGTACCGTAGGGATAAATTAAATAATATTTTAATATTTTATTCTTACACCAGATAAACAAAATTGACCACACAATTTTCATATCATGTAACAAGATCATTATTGTATGTTACTTTTTTATTTATAGATATTTTTGTATAAAATGTATTTTTATTTGTATCAAGAACGTTTATTACAGACTTCTAGAAAAAGAGTTTTACAAATTTAAACTTGAAATTTTATTTAAAATAAATCAATATGTCATTTTATTAACTAATTATTCTTTATTTTGGCATATAAATTTCATTACATATTATTTTTATAACTTTAATGATAAGATAAGAAAACCTTATTTAAGATCTGTCTAAACTTTATAACAATACATTAATTATAATTACGCTAAATTAATTGATAAGGTTGAGTAGAGTCCATCATATTATATAATTATGATATCATATTAAAAATGAAAGCTTATTTCAAACTCCAAAAAGCTAAGTCCAATGGATGAGAATTGCTGAAGTCGGCTGTATATTCATAACTAACGTGATATCTTAACCAAGTTTTATATTTAGCATTGAATATTCCTAATATTCCTTATCTTTTAACCAAATTTAATATCGGTAATTAGGTATAGCTTCGCAGTAAAGAAAAA
Organism: Canavalia gladiata; assembly: GCA_037954105.1. NCBI lineage: Eukaryota > Viridiplantae > Streptophyta > Magnoliopsida > Fabales > Fabaceae > Canavalia > Canavalia gladiata. The sequence goes on along the minus strand of CM075665.1, from coordinate 11,296,947 downwards.
AAAATACATAAATAAGCTTGTAATAAAATATTTTAAGATACAATATATTGAATTTAACACCATTAATTAAATAAAAATGTTATATCTATTCCTTTTGAAATAAATGTTACAAAAATTAATAATTATTAATAATATCACAATTATATATTCTAATCATAATTTTTACACTTATAGTAAAAAATTGTCTATACTATTATTTAATCATAAATATTATCATATCATTCATAATCACTAATTTTTATAATAAATTATTTTAAAAATTATATCTATAATATTTTATAATTAGTTGATAATGTAAAAATATTTACATTAATAAAATATCAAAATTAAACTCTTATTAAAATGGTCAATAATTTTTTAATAGAATTTAATTAAAATACACTGATAATGTAAAAAAATTATATTACTATTCAATCCTAAATTAATTATCATATCATTAAAAATTAATAATTTTTATAAAAATTTAATTTTAATACATTATTAGTACAAAATTATATTATCAACCAATTGAAAATTGCATGTAAGTATAACTTTTAAAGTAAATATTACAAATATCAACTTTTACTAACATGACAATGTATGATAGGATGATAGTGTAAATAGCTTTATAGCATCAACGTATTTTAAATTCTTTTTGTCAAAGTTCGACCTTTCATAAATTTTAATGGATTGATACTATAAAAACATTTAATCTACAGTATATTAAAATTAAATTTATTTGATTACAAAATAATTTATAATTAAATAATAGTATAACATTATCAGATAAAACTTTTTTTCATTATTTTTAAATTTTTATCTATCATAATTGTCCCTAATTAAAATCAAGATTAAAAATATGAAGAAAAATATAATAATTTTAAAAATTAATATAAATTATTATAAATTAAATGTAATAAAATACATACTGTAAAAGCATATTTTTTATGAAATAAATACTTTTTTTATAAATAGATATAAACTATCAAGAAGTAAAGTACAAAAATATTATTAGTTACAGCACAAGATTAAAAAAAATTATATTTAACTATCACTTAGGTTGAGGCAAAGTCTCATATGGAAATGAATAAAATAAAAATAAGTGAAAACTTAAAAAAAAGTGAAGCAAAATTGTCTAATTGAAAGAAAGATAATAAAAAATTTAAATATTTAAATAATGTTGTGTTTATATTTTAATTTTACTTTATCAAATACAAAGAGTATGTTTTATAAAACATTTGATAAAAAATTTATTAAAATATTTTAGCTCTATTTAATAAAATAGTTTATTTTAATATTTATAATTTTTTTTAAAATACTTATTAGTATTTTTGAAAAAAATCATTTCTATTAACTTTTATATTTTTTTTATTTGTATCTTTAATATATTTTTATAATATGATATTTTATTTATTTATTTTTATAAATTTAATATTATTTAATTCTTCCATAATAATATTAGTAATTTTGATAGATTTATTTTTATATTATAACAAAATATTATATTTTAAATTATTATTTTAATATATGCTATTTATTTAATTATTATATTATTTATTTTATTTTATTAAAAAATATTAAATAATTTCATAAAAAATAAAATTATAAAAATAATTCTTTAAAAATTATTTATACAAAAAATAAAAAATTATTTTAAATAAAATAGAATTTAATTAATTAAATTCTAGTATATAATTAATAAAAAAAAATATCATACTTACATTATTTTAATCTATTATTTAACTATATCTTTATTTATCATTTTACATTTATAAATTGATTTACTAGTTAATTTTACCAAATATTTTTAATTTAATTGGTAATTTTTTAACTTTCACTTTTCATCTAATTTTTCATCTCTCAACTTTCAGTTAATTTTTTAACTTTAAATTTATTTGTTAATTCTACCGAACACATTTAAAGTGTATTATCTTCATATTATAAATATTGAATATTTTTAGTAAAACTAACAGGTTAATTAAAGCTAAAAAACTATATGAAAAATAAAAAAGATTGATAATAACTAAAAAGTTAGTTTAAAATAGAAGTTAAAAAGTACATCAATTAAAATAATTTTTTTATAAAACTAATTTTTAAATTAGGTGATAAAGATAAAATAACTAAAATGATATAATCATTAGACAAAAATCTAAATATTATATTTTTTATTAATTATAAATTTTATTATTTTATTATTTAAATTAAATTATTATATTAAAAATAATTATAATTTAATATATTTTTATTTACATATTTTTAAGGAAAAATATAAAATTAAATTTATAACTATTTTTATGGTTTTACTTATTTATTTATTTTATTGTTTATGATTTGTTTTTAATAAAAATTATACTTTTACATAAATCATTTTTTGTTTGAAATTAAAATATTTGTTTTAATATTTATAAATAAATTTCAAAAATATTTGTATAAAAATAGTATCTATTTTATTTTTAAAAAAATTATCAAAAAAACCAAATATTTTATTATAAAATTTTAAAAAATATTTATTAGCTAAATTAAATAATATAACATTAAAAATTATATAAAAAATAATATTTTATATCAAATGAAAAATTATCAAAATATATTAAAGATAAAAATAAAATAAGAATTTTCAACTACTAACTAAAATTTTTAAAATTATTAAAGATAATATTTAAAAAAATGTTAAATATTTTATTTAATTATGAAAACAACTATCAGTTAAATAGAGTTAAAAATTATTTTTAAAACTTTTTAGTTACTTATCTTATCTTTCAGAGTGACTAGAATATATTCGAAAACGTACTCATTGTAATGATATATCTGAATAAGAGAATTTTTAATTTTAAAATATTAAAATATAATAAAGTGAAATGACTAATTTATTAACAATATCATGTTAAAATAAAAATAATTAATTAATTAAAATTTAATTTTTAAGGACTAAATTTCAAAATAATTTTTTAAAAAATAATATTATATATATATATATATGATATCACATTAATACATGAATATGAAGAGGCTATCTTCAATCCATAACATTAATCCATTAATTTGAAGTGTGTATCTTTAATTATTGGTTGAGAATCTTGTCAAGAAAATCCCGTCTCATATGAGAAAATTTATTTTATTAGAAAATAATAATTGTGTCTCATATATCAAACCAATATCCAAGTGATAAAGTTATAGAAGTTTTTTTATTGTGTGCTCATGAATTCACGTTGTGAAAACATTAAATGGATTTTATAAATATTTTAAATTATTAAGAAAATTAAATGAGATTTTATAATTTTAATATGATGAATACTTATAGTAAAATCATAAGTATAATTTTTACAAAAGATAATTCTGTTTAAATTAAAAATATTTATCATGTAGTATAGTACTAGTTTTTTCAGCATATTATACATACATACATATATATATATATATATATATATATATATATATATATTAAATTTAGAAGAAATTAAACATAAACTATTTAATAGGACCAACTCTAGCATCAAGCGGCCCATATCGTTGTTTTATTAGGCGCTTTATTTTTGTTTTTACTTATGATTAATATTTTTAAAATAAAAATTTTAATAAATAGTTTATAATAATATTAATAATCCTTTCAGTATGATATCAGTAAATTTCATTTCTTTTAATTTATTTATAATTTTATAATTTGAATAAAGATTTAATTTCAATTTTATTATTATAATTCTTACATAGGGAACAAAATTACAGAAATTATAATCAATAAAAAATTAATTATACAATACAAAAATATAGGGATATTTACATTAGTAATATTACGTTCTTCCTAGTTCACTTATTTAGTGATAAAAATGAGTTGAGTAAAGTTTATTCAATTTGATTTTATAAAAATTTATTTAATTTAAAATTTGACTTAAGTTTAATATAAATTATTTATTTTAATTTAACTTGATTTAAGTTTATAAAAAATTTAGTTTGATTTATTAACTCAAATCTATAAATTAAAAATTAAAATAATTTAAATTATAAATATGTAAACTTTTCAATTTACAAATATTTTTTTATAAAATAATTATTTAATTAAAAAATATAAATATAATTATAGTCTATATAAAATAAAAAAATATTTATATTATTATTATTAATCAATAAGTTAAATAATTAATTTGTATTTTGGATATTTTGAATTTATATTTTGTTATTAATTTTAACACTAAATTTTTTTTTGAAAACATATAACTTCTTATAATATATGAGTGTGTTACATATTTTATATATTTTATACAAAAATAAAATAAATTATTTATATTTAATTGTGTAGGTAAGAAGCTAGTTCATAAACTAAATGAGTTTAGTTATAAATAGCTCAAGTATAACTCATTTATATAACAAATTTAATTTTCTGCTTATTTGATTCATAAAATAAGTTCAATGAACCAACCAATTATTGAGTTGAATCTTAAATTAATTCAATCTATTTTCAACCTTACCTCCATTACTCCTAATCATTTATGCAATGTTTTATTTTTATTTAAAAAATAAAAAATATCAATCTAAATTATGAAAGTTAAGTTTATTTATTTTTTAAAATCAACCAAATAATTTCTTCTTATCATATCAAATTTATGAAACTAAACTCATAAGTTCCGGCAAAAAATTAGGTTTAAAAGTATATTAGGTTTGTAATAATTATATGGTTCATATCTACTTATAATGATAATAAGGAGTTGTATATCTATTTTGATCTTCTTTTTATTTTACTATTTTTTATAATATTTTTTATTCACTTCTAATTATTCATAATTGTTTGAGAAATAATTTTTAATATATATATATATATATATATATTTATATCATCAAAAATTATTGAGTATAAAACACATTTATATATTTAATCTAAAATGAGTTTTAATACTTAGAAGGCTGGTTATGATACTGGTGTTTTCTATACTTGTATAAGATACATAATAATCTTAATTAGATGAAATTATTTTTAAAGTCATATAAAAAATTATAAATATTAAATAAATTCATAAATTTTTAAAAATTTATAAGAAAGTAACTACAACATCTTTATATTAGAAATATTACACACATATCACTTGTGTTTAAAAATTTTACTTGCAATTATTTTATCTTTAATATATTAAATTTTATCATATAAAATCTTGTTATATTATATTTGTGAATTAGCTCAAATAAAATTTTAAAATATATTTTTTAATTACCTATGAGAATTTAGAGATAAGAACATAATTTAATAATTGTATTAGGATTAATGTATAGATTTACTTCAATTAGAAATTTAGCCTGCATACAATTTTTATGTCAAGAAATTTATATTTATTTTTATATTTTGCATTGATAAAATGTAATTATTTAAATTGTTTCATTTTATAAGCATGTTAAAAAAAATCTATGCAATTTTTTAATCTTGAATATATCTGATATGAAATTTGAAATTCTTAAGTTAAAGAATGATAATTATAAGATATAAAATGAAAAAAATATTCTTTAGTTATGTGTGCGATCCATAATGATGAACCATGTTCAACTAGAAGATTAGTTATCATAACATAAGGTAGAATGACTGTAATTCCGCAATCTATGTTACAGATATCTTACAAGATCAGAAAAATTGAAGAGAACCGTTGAAGTTAAATGAAAATGATGTATCTATTTAAAAAACAAAATGTAATTGTTTGATTATAATGAACATAAAAATAATTGTTGATGTGTTTAACCAAAAATCATATAGATATCTTATGTTTAATAGAAATTTTTAAAAAAAAGTAAAAATTAAAAAATATATATAAAAGATAACACATAAATTTCATTAAATGATGGTACTAATTTCAGCTAAAAAATTTAATATTAAAATAGAAATTTTAAAATTAAAATTTTTTTAACTTAAATTAATAGAAATACTAAAAGTTATAAAATAATGTACATAAATACAACATTATATATATATATATATATATATATATATATATAAAGAGAAAAAAAAATCAACGTTTATTATAATTTACATTACTTAATAATTTTTTTAATAATTGAATTTCATCATTCAACTGTTCATAAATTTTATTGTATAAATTATATGTATAAAATTTTTAAAAATTTAATATTTTATTATATTATTTTAATTTATCAAATAATATTTTTATATATATTAAAATATAAATTTATTTTAATAAAATATTAATTTTTTTAAAAAATCTATAAAAATTTTATAAATATAATATATACAATAAAATTTATAAATTTAATAATTAAATTAATAAAATTTAACTATTAAAATTTTTTAATATAATAAATTATGATAAACTTATTCTTAAATAAATTATCTCTTCTTTTATCTAAACAATATTTAATTTTATAAAAATTTGGACCCTTATCTTTTAATTTCTTGTTACTTTAATTTATTTACTGTAAAAATTAAAAAACTCAAATATAATAGAAATATACCGCACTATACGGTTCAAAACTTGAGTTATCTTGCAAGTACTTGACTCTTGTCAAACAAGTTATGTTGCCTATTCTGGGTTGATGGATGCCTGACATACATCAAAGCCCACTTACAATGGGTATTTTCTTTTTAATGCTCTCAAATATTCTCATACTGACAAAAAATAAATTGATTTTCTCGTTAACGTTGCTGGATTTGTTAGACATGAAAAAATTTACCCGCAAAGCTCATGAAACAAACCCAGTTAAATTAACATGTGTTAAGTTGGATTAAACCGTTAGTTAAAATACAACTTAGAAATCGTATCTAAATCACAACAGCATAACACGTCCTTTTCAACTAGGAAATGCTCTTTTAAAAAAGAATATTAATAATCTTTGCTTATTTCATCTAATAATCCATTGACTTATCTCAAAGTATTCACATTCTATTTTGTTATTCTTTTATATATAATGCCTATTAATTAATTGACAAACCATGATCTCATGACATTGAGAAAGATTGCTTTTTAACTAATGATAATAACCAAAGTTAGTGACAGGGACACTGTTTTCATTTTTTTTATAATGAGATTAGCACAATCTGCCAAAGAGAACCTGGAGAGATCCCAGTTTAGTTTATAGATCATTGCAGAGTTGGACCACAAATATCTGGATAAATTATACCTTAATAGATCTAAAAGAGCATCAAATTTTGGGCTTGATGCTGCTTCTTTTGATCTTGTCTAATTTGTATTGGATAATAACATTATTTTTTTAATGTATATCCAAAAATACATAATATGAATTTATATATAATATATTTATTAAAAATTATATAATTTAATATATTAATAATATTAAACTATATAGTTTTTAATAAAAATTATTAATCATTAATCTTTTTATATATCTTTAAATATATTAAAAATTGAATAATATATAATTTATGTATTTATGTCCAACTCAAAGGCATGCATGTGCTTATCCATCGTCATTTGTCAATCTTTCTTATTGTTTAAAACTTGCATAGGGCATTCGGAAATTGATAGTTTAAATGAACAATAACTAATTAATTCATTAAAAATTGATCTATTTCCTTAATCAAAGTGTAGTGATATGCATTATTTTCAATCTCTGATACTACCAAGTGGCAACATATCAAATATTAATTGACTTTTTCGAAAAAGAAGAAGCAGAAGCAGAATTTCCTAGAAAGTGAAAGGACAGAATTGTTGCAGCCAGATGTATCTTCTTTATAGCCTATACATTTGACGCCTAAGTCCTTTCTATTCTTTTCTTAGAAGAAATCCTCTTCAAACGATAGCTTGATGTTAATTAAGTTTTTAGATTTGTATTTATATTGTTTTTGTTTTGGTTTTAGTATTTTTTATGATTTTGATTTTGATTTTATAAAATTTATTAGTTTTGGTTTCTATCAAAAGTGTTAGTACGTAGAATTTGATTTCAAAATTTATTTAATTTTTTATATTTAAATTTTAAGAAAACTATTTAACTAAGAAATATTAATTTATATATTTTGACTCCTAAATAGGTTTATTTTATTCATATAATATTAATTTTTATGAAAAGGTTATTAAAATATAACAATTAATATTAAATTATGTATGTTGAAATTTTTTGGAGGGTAAAAGTACATTAGATGTAACTTTAAAAGGCTGAACTTGTTAAAGCAATCACTTCAACTTAAAGAGGAAAGTGAATTGAGTTGAAAAAATATTTTCAAACTTTTCAACAGAAACCTTTTAATGTGTAGTAAGAAACCTTTTAAAACGTTACAATATAAAAGCAAAAATCTTCAAATTAGAGTTATTGATATGATGAAGATTAATGAGAAGATAAAATAAAAATCAACACAAGATGATAACAAATTTATGCAGAAAATGTTATGATAAATACAAAACATGTAATCGTGGATAATCTTTCACCTTTCTAACTACATAAATTTTTTTGGGTTTAGATGGTTGCTTAGGTTTCGATCGCTTTTGGTGAATTTTTCAAATTTATTCACAAGCAAGATCAAGTTTTCATCAACTCCTTGAAAATCATAATCATTGCTCTCCAAAACCTTCATCGTCCAATTCAGATTTTTGATACAATGACTTGGAATGTTATTTCATTCTTCTTTTTGTCTGTATCTTCATATTCATCTAACTCGGTTAACTCCAGTTCATGCTCTTACAGTTTTCCAAACAGTGTTCCCAATGTCATGCTGTTTAAATTCTTTAATTGAACAATTGCAGTAACCTTTGGTTGCTAAGATCTATTCAAGCATTTCAACAAGTTGTTAATTAAATTATAATTTATAAATACTTTTTATAAAATTGTAAAATGATTGACCATAAGAAATGACTTATTTTTTCATATCTTGAATGTTCTAATTGAATTTCATCTTAAACGATACATATATTCATAAATAAAAGTATTCATTCTAGTCCTCTTAACTTACTTTCCTACTATCCTGATGAGTGATTTTTATCCTACATATTTTTAGTTGTGAGCCTAAAGAACTCATCATAGCCTAATGTTGATATTATGATATTCTTAAACCTTCAACTCATATTTAATTTTTTTTTTATTTTTATTTTATTCGCTTTTATATTTTTTTCTTTTAAAACCTTCAATTACATGAGTAGGAACAAATGTGCCATTTTGAACAATATATTTAATATCTACATCAATATCTTTGATAAATATTTTTGTAACACCCAAATTTTTCTACTTGATTTTATAATTTAAAAATTAATAATTTTAAATAAAAAATATAAATTAAAAATATAAATATTTTAAAAAAATTAAAAATATTTTTAAAAAATAATAAAAATATCTTTTTTAATTAAAAATAAGAACAATAAAATATAGACAGCTTCGAATAGAAGTTTCAAAAAATTTATGATTTTTAAATAATCACTACAACATTATTGAAAGAAATTATTCATAGATAAAAGATAGAAACTTGCACAAAGCACTTAAAGCAATTACAAAGAATTTAAAATTTTCAATAAATGTTACATTATTTTAAAAAAAATAAGTAACGACTTAAAAATAAAATGATAAAGATTAATTATGAAATATAATATTAAGAAATTAAGTTTAAAAATTTTTATTAAAAAATATTTGAAACTAAACAAAATGCCCCTAAGAGTTGGGCAAGTTAAACTTTTGGCATAGGTCTACAATCTAATTTGTACTTATCTTTAGACACATTTTTTTAAAATAATTAGACAAGTGGATAGATGATTCAGAAAGGTTATCCATCTATGTCATATCTTACTAAAAGATAAAAATTATAATGATAAGAAAGAAAACTAACCATGATTAAATTAAAATTTATTTATAGTTAGGTTATATTTAACTATAATTAAATTAATTAAACTATAATTAATCTTAGAAGATAAGATTATTTAGAATTAATTTTAAAAAATAAAATTATGAGTGAAATGATCTTTTTATTTTTAGTTAAAAATTAAATCTCTAATGATCCATACATGGCTGAATTCTTAAGCTAACTATTAACCATCATTTTTCTTCACAAAGTCATATCTAAACATTTATCCAAATTCTCCATCTTCAATCATTCATCTTCTACCTATCCATAAAAAAAAAACAATTAATTTTAAGCTTTCATATTTAAAACTTAAGCTCAAATACTAAGTAAACAAAATTTTTTCTTTTCTCTTGAAGAAATTTAAAATGTAGGACCATAAAGGAGGTGATTCTCTATCATTAAATCCACCAATTTTTGCTTCTAAAGCTTCAACAAGTAGGATGTTTTTCCCTTAAAACTTTCTAAATGTCTTTATTAGTTATTTTTCTTTATTTTTCTTTTTCTTCTTCTTCTTCTTTGTTGATCTCTTTTCTAGACTCCAAGATCTCATTTCCTTGAGTATTATTTCGTTCGAAACTTCCCTAAGCTTTTAAATAAGCACTTCAACCTTTTAAATAAATTTTAAGAATCCTAAGTGAAGCTTTAATGGTTTAAGATGCTTATTAAAACTTCTTAAGCATTTTAATCGGTTAAATTTTCTTAAAAATAATTTTTAAAAGTTTTGGGCATATTTGAGAAAGTCTGTAAGGTACTTAAGTGGATGTAGTTTAGAACTTAGAGTAGATCTTGTGAATACTACCTTATTTAAGCTTAAAAGTGATGCTTTGTTATCTTATTCTCTCTAAACTTGAAAGTTTGTCCTTTTTTACCATATAAAACTAAGATCTTAAACTTTAAAACATAAATCTTCAAGTTGGAGTATAATGATCATGGTCCCAAAGACTTTAAGTGTAAGCTATGAAAAAATTAAACTTGAGAATTAAAGATCGAATCTTTATGACTAAAAGGAAAAATAAAAGGACTTGTGGACTTAGAAAATGTAAAACAAAATTTCAAACTTTACCTAAGGATAAAGGCATGGACTAAGGATAAATATTTGTAAGGATTTGATGAACTTGAGGTAAAAATTTATTAAGTCCCTCGACTTTAAATTTACGAGTTATGATGGTAAAAATGTTATCTTAGTTAAAGGTTGGCCATTGGCCCATGACCTCTCCCATGAGGAAGAAAATAATTAAAGTTTACAAATACATGATAATTAATATACTCCACAATCTTTAACATATAAGATTCACACATGAAATTAGGAAAAATTAAATTAAGAGACTTTGTCCAGCAAAGATCGTCATTCGACCTTAACTCCTAAATTAGGAGAGAAAAGGTTGAAAAATTTATAGAATTAATTAGTTAACACTTCTAAAATAATACATTAAAAAAATAATCTTTTGGTGTAAGAAAAATAAATTTAGTGACATTTAAAATACATATAGGCCATTCAGCCATACCCTAGAAAGAAGGGTGTAAGGGAGCTACAAATTTGTAAGACTAATTAGTCTAAAATCTTAAGCCAAAACCTCAAGGGAACAACTTCTAGGAGTAAGGAAAACTAGAGTACAAGCTCTTAAAAAACACTAAGGTCATTGACACGCTCGTCGCAAACGCGCAAAAATAATTTCTAGATTTCCCCCAAACTATTGGTATAGTATAAGGTGCAACCTAGGTCATCTCCCAAAGACCATTTCATATTCTTAAGCAAATTAGGAGAAAGTTAGAAAAAGGGGATTTTGTAAATATATGATATTAAGTGCGAAATGCAAAATACAGACTGAAATTAATTTGACTTAACAATTATCAACTCAAGGAATTCAGAGGCTATTTTCATAACTAATAATTGATCACTAAAATCATGCATTGTGTTTATTAACCTAGGATCATCTGGAACCCCTAAAATGATCCTTGAATTCTCTACTGAGAAACCTCTCAGAATTTAATTGATTATGATCAACAAGATTAGTAACCACTTAATCTTTTATCTAAACCAATTTCACAATCAGAATTCAGTTGAAGTAAGTAATAAAATGAAAACCTTCAATTCAATTACTTAATTTCTACTCTTCAAACTTTTGGAAAATGATTTACCAATCAAAAACCAATTATAAATCAATTATACATTAATCAAAATACGTCAACCGATCAAACTTTGATTAAAGAATAAAATTGAAGAATATAGTGAAGTAGAGTAGAAACCACTTAATAAGCATGTAAATAAAGATCAAGACCTCAAAGTTAAAATGAAAATAGCTTGAATCCTTGAATTGAAACTACGAACCTAGCCTTCCATGAAGGAGGCAAACTAACAACAAAGAAAGAGGAAAACTAACAACAAATAAATCCTAAGCCTTCCATGTAGGAGGCAACTAACAACAAATAAATCCTAAACCTTCCATGTAGGAAGCAACTAACAATAAAGAAAAACTAAGCCTTCCATGTAGGAGGCAAACTAACAATAAAGAAAACCTAAGCCTTCCATGAAGGAGGCAAAACTAACAAGAAAGAAAGAAAGAAAGAAAGAAAGAAAGAAAGAAAGAAAGAAAATGGTATTGGAGTTAATCTCCAAAATGGTGTGTGTCTCCTCTTGTAAACCCTTCTATTTATAGAGGATTTTTGAGGCATCATCTTCAGAAAGTCACCAACTAGGATATTACTTTTAAACCCTTTTATTGCTTTCACATGGGCTTTGTTGAAAATGCAAAACACTTTTGAATTTTTGCCACCAATGAGCACAACAATTTTGACTTTCTTGCACCGCAATTTCGGATGTTCACATGTCCGAATTAGAGCTTGACTTCTGAATAAACGTTGTAGCCCCGGATCTTAGCTGTCCAACAAATTTGATTTGATCTCAATATGACTTCTATATCTCAAGATATGGCCGGATCTTTGCACACTGTTCAAATTCCACGTCAGCAACACTATCTCATCTTTTGAGATAATTTCGGAGTCCTAAACATCCCATTTAGAGTCTGATCTTGCTTTGTAACTATGGACACTTCTTTAAGCTTTCATTCAAGACAGATTTCATAATTTTTGGATGTCTAAAACTCCTATTATGCTCAAAATACTATAATAGTGTCATTTTAATCGGGTAAGCAAAGAAATTCAATTAAACTTCATATGAACCCAAACTCATAAAATATGACAAAGATCACTTAATTGAACATATAAGAAGTCTTAATGAGATAAAAGTGAGAGATAATTATTTATGAAATCTATGCTTATCAAATTCCCCCACACTTATCTTTTGCACGTCTCGGGCAAACTTAAGTTAAGGATTGGTGACTTTTTTTTTTTTGAAAGAACATCAAAGTTTTGAGTTGATTTCTCAAGAATTCACAAAATTTCATGAAGCATTCTTTCATCACATTTTTGAAATTACTTAGAAAGGCAACTTTAATTTGAAAAACATAGATTGAGAAAGATAAAACCTCACATGATATACTCTGAATCTCTCAAGTGTTTGATTTGGTAAGTGTTTCTCTCAAATTCAATCCATGAAAGATGAACTATCATAGGCTTGCATATCTTCTACTTCTCTACTACTATGTACACATGCAATGCACAAATCAAGAGGTCTTTATTTTGGTTATAACATTAGAAAGATGAAATGATATATTGAAGAGATACAATGTTAGACAAAGGAAAATGGTGAGGATTGAGAACTGAGTCTAAGTGCAAGTGTGAGAAACAGATATTACTTCTTCATTCTTTTTTTTCTTTTTTTTTCTTTTTTTTTCAATATAATAGTTTATTTATTAATTTCATGCTTTTTTTTTTCAACCATGATATTGATGAACACAACAATAATCTCCCCCACACTTATTGAAACACTTATGGTATGATAAATCCAGTATTCCTCACCTTCTATGGTCAAACAAAGTTTTTTTTTTTTTGATTTGTGGTGAGCTAAAAAGAAGAAAAGGCTAATCGGCTCAAAGGGCTGATCAAAGGATAAAATTATACGGGTTGGTTATTTTGCCAAGTGGTTTGTTCAAGAAAAAAAATGCCTCAATCATTTTTGTACAATTCATGTGAAAATGTAGCTTCAAAAAGAATCAATGCAAGTTCTGAAGTAACATATTCCATGGATGAAAATCACACAAGAAAGAAAATAATAATAAGGCTCAAAATCTCACAGGTAATATATTTATCAAATCTAATCTATCTAGTTCAAATATGTGTTGTCAAACTAATTAATCTCAAAATATAAATCATTTTGCTTCAATTATTTCATGAAATCTAAAGAAAAACATACTTCCACATTCAAAATTCTTTTTTTTTAATCATAGGATGCGTATCAGGAGTCAAGTGTAACTCCTTACTCAGCCATCTTACTCAAAGCAAGTTTATGAATCTAACCTAATTTTTTTTTTGTTTTTTTTTTGGGTTTTTTTTTAATTTTTTTTTTAGATATCGGACCATCCTCCCCCCAACCTATCCAAGACATTGTCCCCAATGTCTTAAATGGAATTTCATATAACAGGAAAAGAAATGTAAGAAAACCACCAAAGTAAGGAAAAGTTATAACCGAAGAGTGGTATCTGGTTCTCTTTTGTCTCTGCCATCCTGATTTGGTTGGTTCACCAGCTGCATTGCTTGACTGAGCTCAGATGTAGGATTTTACAAAATCTCAAGTAGCTGTTCAAAAGTTGAAGCAGATACTATGATGTTGCGCATGGATTGTGGCATGAACTCTTGCTTTACTGCATGATCTAAAAAGGATATCAAACCATTATAAAAGCCATTAATATTCAATAAGCCCAAAGGTTTTTTATGAAAATTCTGATAGGCCCAAAATATAATGGTAAAAATTTCGTCCATTGTTCCAAGACCACCATGTAATGCAATAAATGCATTAGAATTAATCAACATGTGTCTCATACGGTCATGCATGGTTGCAACCTTCAATTCAGTACCCAGGGTGAAGTAAGAGGTGCTCTCATTTTTTAAGCCAACACCTAAGACGTTACACCCCTTTGTGAGTGCAGATCCTGCAACACATCCTTTTAAACCTTGAATCCCTCCCCCATAAACAAGATTTATTTTTCTTGCAGCTAATACCTTACCAAGGGTATAAGCTGCATGTTGAAATTCTTCATCCTTTCCAAGGTTAGACCCACCAAAAGCACAGATAGTATTGATCCTATCCATATACGGTGTTTCTGTCTTTTTTTTGAAAAAATATGTCATAGAGGTTGATAATTTATAGGGACTCAATATCAGACAAGGAGATCGCTTGAATAGTGCGGGATCAGGATTTGGTAGCAAAAGTTTGAATTTTTGTTGCAAAAGTTTGAATTTTTTGTTTAAGGAAAATGTGAATGTCAGAGGGGAAAGACTTTAAGCAGGGGTGAAAATTTCAAAAAATAAAAAATAAAAATAAAAAATAAAAAAATGGTGGCCCAATAAATTGAAAAGACAATGTAAATGACAAACATACACGCATGAGAATGAACAGTAGTTGTGATTGTGGCTCACATCTTCCTCTGGTTTTACGTCCAGTAACGGCTGAAACACCTTCTAAGAGTCGAGGATGTGCTTCCCTTTCAGTTTTCTTGTAAACTGACAACAGGGTCTTTTAAAGTCAGATTCCCAAGACTATAACGTGCTTTTTCCTTACGGAACAGTTCAAACAAATCAAGAAGGACTCCTTGTACATGCCCACTAGGATGCGTCTCAAGAGTCTGAATGATATCATCCAATGACTCCTTACTCAGTCCATCCTTTATGAATTGAATTTTGTCCTCTCGATTTCTTGAAATCATTACAGGGTTCTTGCATCTTGTGTTACAGGTCCATCTTGCACACTTGTAGCAAACTCCAATTCTTTTTGCCCTTCTCTTTTTTGCATAGGAACTTCTTCCCATACCTGGCATGTTTTTAACAAATGATTCTTGAAATTCACCTGCTAAACGTACCTTAGCTTCAATGATCCAACGGACATCTTCTGGAAGGCCTAAGAGTGTTAATGCCCTCAATCGTTCAAGTCTGCAATTGTAAATGTCTTTAAGAAAATTTCTGGGGAGAGTAGGGAAAAAAATTTTGATCCTGGTGAGAGCTTTCTCTATTTTTTTCTTAAAACACTCAAGTTATTATTCCTGCAAGCTCAATATGGTGTAATAGTTGGGATGATTTAAAAGGTGAAGAAGGAAGTTAAGAGATTAGTTGAAACTTATAAGCGAGGAATGTGAGAGAGGGAGAGAGAGAAAAAGAGAGAGAGAGAGAAAGAAAGAGAGAGAGAGAGAGAGACTTCTCTTGAATTTATTGCAAGTATGTGGCATTGTGCAAATGCACTTCTTCTACCGTGTGCTTTTGAAAACCTTCGAAAAATGGTTTAAGACGATGTCCATTCACCTTAAAGATTTTTTCAGTTACCTCATTTTTTATTTCCACTGCACCATAAGGAAAAACATTAGTAACTACAAATGGTCCTAACCATCTAGAGCGTAGCTTACCAGGCATAAGCTTTAGCCGAGAATTGAAAAGGAGAACTTTTTGTCCAACGGAAAACTCCTTTCTTGCCAACTTTTTTTCACGAAGAGCTTTGACCTTTTCTTTGTAAATTTTGGAGTTTTCGTATGCTTCCAATCGAATTTCTTCATGTTCCTGCAATTGAAGCTTCCTATGGATTCCTGCTTGGTCTAGATCCATGTTGCATTTCTTTACTGCCCAAAATGCTCTATGCTCTAATTCAACTGGAAGATGACATGCTTTACCAAAGACAATCCTGTAGGGAGACATGCCAATGGGTGACTTGTAAGCTGTCCTATATGCCCATAAAGCATCAACAAGGCGCAAGCTCCAATCCTTCCTGTTAGGTTGAACTGTTTTCTCTAAGATTTTCTTGATCTCTCAATTAGAAACTTCAGCTTGACCATTTGTTTGAGGATGATATGGGGTGGAGACTTTATGCATGACTCCATATTTGCGGAGTAGGGCTTCCATTGTGCGGTTGCAAAAATGAGTACCTTGGTCACTAATTAGAGCTCTAGGAATGCCAAACCTGCTAAAAATGTTAGACCTGATAAAATCTGCAACAACTCGAGCATCATCAGTATGAGTGGCTTTTGCCTCCACCCATTTTAAAACATAATCAACAGCTAGCAGAATGTAAACAAATCCAAAAGAGATAGGGAATGGACCCATAAAGTCTATACCCCATACATCAAATACCTCACAAAAGAGAAGTGGTTGTTGGGGCATCTCATTTCTGCGCGAAATACTCCCTATTCTTTGACACTGCTCACAAGTTATGCATAATCTGTGTACATCATGAAATATTGTAGGCCAATAAAAGCCTGAGTCTAGTACTTTTCTAGCTGTCCGTTGTGGCCCAAAGTGTCCACCACAAGCTAGGGAATGGCAAAAGGTAAGTACAGACTGAACTTCAAGATCTGGAACACATCTTCTAATGATTTGATCACTACATGTCTTCCAAAGGTATGGTTCATCCCATATGTAATGTTTGACATCACTTTTCAACTTGGCAATTTGCGATTTGGTGAAGTGTTTGGGTATTTCTTTAGCAACCAGATAGTTTACCAAATCTGCATACCAAGGATCCTTCCCGTGCAAATGATAAAGATGCTCTTCTGGGAATGAATCTGCAATTGAAGTTTCTTCACAAGGTTGCTGGATCCGACTTAAATGATCTGCAACAAGGTTCTCTGCACCACTCTTGTCTTTAATCTCTAAATCAAATTCTTGCAACAGAAGCATCCAGCGAATCAGTCTTGGCTTAGCATCTGCCTTCTTAAGAAAGTATTTCAAAGCTGCATGGTCAGAAAAGAGAATAACTTTAGATCCAAGCAAATAGGAGCGAAATTTATCTAATGCAAACACAATTGCCAAAAGCTCCTTCTCAGTTGTTGTGTAATTGGATTGGGTTGCATCTAGTGTGCGAGAGGCATATGCAATGACATGAGATCTCTTGCTAACTCTTTGAGACAGTACAGCACCAAGGGCATAATTAGATGCATCACACATTAATTCAAATGGAAGCGTCCAATTAGGTGGTTGAATGATGGGAGTGGTTGCCAACCGCTTCTTTAGTTCATCAAATGAATCCTTGCATGCTTGATCAAACACAAATTTGGTATCTTTTTGTAGTAGTTTAGAAAGAGGTTATGCAATCTTGCTAAAATCCTTGATGAATCTTCTGTAAAAACCTGCATGACCAAGTAAAGAACGTACTTCTTGCACAGAAGTGGGGTAAGGTAGAGCAGTAATAATGTCTATCTTGGCCTTATCAACCTCTAAACCTTTGTTAGATACCAAGTGTCCTAAGACTATACCTTCTGTTACCATGAAATGACATTTTTCAAAATTCAAAACCAGGTTAGTCTCAATGCATCTGTCCAAAACTTTAGAGAGGCTTTCTAAGCATGCATCAAAAGAAGAACCATATACAGTGAAGTCATCCATAAACACTTCCATGCAACTTTCTAAGAGATCAGAGAAAATCCTTACCATGCATCTTTGAAAGGTTCCAGGGGCGTTGCATAGACCAAAAGGCATCCTTCGATAGGCAAAAGTACCAAAAGGACAAGTGAAGGTGGTCTTATGTTGATCTTCTGGGGCTATACGTATTTGAAAATAACCTGAAAAACTATCTAGAAAGCAATAGTGAGATTTTCCTGCTAATCTTTCCAAAATTTGGTCTATGAAGGGCAAAGGGAAGTGATCCTTGCGAGTAGCTTGGTTAAGCTTCCTATAATCTATGCACACTCTCCAACTGTTTTGTATTCTGGTAGGGATTAGTTTATCATTGTGATTTTTGACTACAGTCATGCCAGTCTTCTTAGGAACTACTTGCATCGGGCTTACCCAATCACTGTCTGAGATGGGATAAATGATACCAGCTGCCAAAAGCTTACCTACTTCCTTCTTTACCACATCTAGGATGGTTGGATTCAAACGCCTTTGTGGTTGTCTAACAGGTCTGGTGTTTTCCTCCAGCAATATCCTATGCATACAAGTAGATGGGCTAATGCCTGGAATATCAGCCAAAGTCCATCCAATTGCTTGTTTATGGCTTTTTAAGGTTTGAAACAACCTTTCTTCTTGTTATGGTAGAAGGTTCTTTGCTACAATAACAGGAAGCTTCTCATTTTCCCCCAAATAAGCATACTTTAGATGTTCAGGCAAAGGCTTCAATTCCAAAGGAGGTGGTTGTATTATGGAAGGAAGGGATCTATCTGAGATTGAAATGTCTGCAACACTTGCATCTAACATGTCATCTTTCAACGAAGTTTGGTCTGCAGCATTAATCCTGGAACAGACAATACATGGATCAAATTCATCACATGTGCAAGTAAAATTATCTAAGTAATCTAAATCAAAATCAAAAAGTAGATTGTCAATAGAATAATCATTCGCAAGAATATCTATGGCATCAAGTTGAAAGAGTGAATGATTCTCTATGGGATGCTTCATGGCTTCAAATATGTTAAATTGGATGATATCATCTCCAAATTCCATAGAGAGAGTCCCCGTATGCATATCTATCTTTGTTTTTGCAGTTTTGAGGAAAGGTCTCCCTAGGATCAAGGTTGCTCTATTGATGGATGACTCGTCTTCCATATCCAAAATGTAGAAGTCAGCTGAAAAGATCAGCTTATTCACTTGAACTAGCACATCTTCAAGTACTCCGGCTGGATGTGTTGTACTTCTGTTGGCTAATTGAATCACCACACCAGTTGGCTTCAGTTCTCCTAGATTCAAAGATTTATAAACTGATGAGGGCATAACATTAATGGAAGCACCTAGATCCAGCAATGCATCACCAAATGTAGAGTTTCCTATTGTGCAAGGAATGGTGAAAGTTCCTGGATCTTTACATTTCTGAGGGAGGCTGGGTTGAATTAAGGCAGAAACATTGCGTCCCACACTAATCTTCTCATCCCCTTTGAGTCTTCTCTTATGCATGCACAAGTCCTTTAGAAATTTGGCATATTTGGGAATTTGCTTGATAGCATCTAGAAGTGGTATGTTGACCTCCACTTTCCTGAAGGTATCTAGAAGCTCCTTATCCAATTCTGCATGAACATTGGGCTTGGATTGGACCATTTTATTTGGAAAAGGTAAAGATACCTTCTGATCAGCACAATTTGGGGTTTTTGTCTCATCAGATGCTTCAAGTGCAGATCGTTTATGGCAAGCTTCTTTTTGTTGATCATTCGATGTCTTATCGAAGGCTGGTGTACTTTTTTCATCAGACTTTCCCTCTGATTCAGATGGCTTATCAGAGATGTCTCCAGGTGTGGAGATAAATTCTTCTTTTTGGTGTGGATTAGTCTGATTGAAGTTTTGTTGCTTTAAAATTGTAGGGTCTGTCTGCACTTTCTTCCCACTTCTCAAGGTCATGGCATTCACACTTTTGGGATTTATGACAGGTTGAGAAGGTAGTTGACCAGAACCTTGAGATTTCAATTGGTTGACAGTGGTAGCCAACTGCCTAATTTGAGTTTGTAAATCCTGAATGGTAGAACTTACATTTTGTTGAAACTTAAGATTACTGGTAGCTAATTGCTTCATCAAATCATCAAGAGAGGGTTCAGAAGCATTAGAAGGTACAGATTGCTGCATATGCTGTTGTTGTTGTCTGAATGACGGTGGTTGGTATTTATTTTGGGAGTCAGATGTTTGAATCCTTTGTTGTTGTGGAGGACCATATCTCAAGTTAGGATGGTTTCTCCAACTAGGATTGTATGTTCCAGAAGGTGGTTCAAACTTCTGTTGCTGATAATGTTGAGGAGGCCTGTATTGTTGTCCTGTGCCAAAAATACCATTTACTGCAGCCTCAAGTGTCTCACTTTCTTGCAATGTTGGGCATGCATCAGTAGGATGATCTGCAGAAGTGCAGATGCCACATGTTTTGGTTTTGTCAACAACATTAAGTTGCTGTTGTTGTCCGATGGCCAACTGTCTTACGATGGAGGTTAGTTCTTCAATTCTGTTCTCCAATCGTGTATGGTCTGTCTTGGTGGTCATTTCATGGACTCCTTTAGACAAGGAATTAGTTCGAGAATTGAATTGCTGAGAATTTTCTGCCATGTTGGCAATCAAATCTCGAGCTGCTGTAGGAGTTTTGTCCATAAGTGCTCCACCACTAGCTGCATCAACCATGCTTCTGTCTGTTGGTATGAGTCCTTCATAGAAATACTGAATCAGTAATTGATCACTGATTTGATGGTGTGGACAAGTGGCGCATAGTTTCTTGAATCTCTCCCAATACTCATAGAGAGTTTCTTGGGAGTTCTGTCTGATGCCGCAAATCTCTTTTCTGATAGCTGCTGTTCTGGATGCAGGGAAGAATTTCTCCAGGAATAATCTCTTCATATCATTCTAGCTTGTAACAGATGTTTGATGTAGATAGTACAACCAGTCCTTAGCTCCATCATTTAAGGAGAAAGGAAATGCCTTCAACTTGATATGATCTTCAGGAATTCCTTGTGGCTGCATTGTGGAACACACAATGTGAAATTCCTTCAAATGTTTATGAGGGTCCTCACCTGCAAGGCCATGAAACTTAGGTAGCAAATGTATTAATCCAGACTTCAGTTCAAATGGTGCATCAACATCAGGATATTGAATGCACAATGGTTGATAAGCAACATCAGGTGCAGCTAATTCTTTTAGGGTTCTATCAGCCATGTTCTTAGCAAAATATTTAAAACTATCAAAATTTAAAGATGAAAAATCACTACTGTTACTTTCTTGGTTATTACTGAATGAATGCCTTCTATGTGCTCTTTTCAAGTGGTGGAATGTTCGATCAATCTCAGGATCATATGCATATAAATTTTCAGGATTGGATCGGGTCATACACAAAAAGGTGAATTCATACAGAAAATCCAAGAATAGTATACCTAAAATAAAATAAAAATTGTTAGAAAGGTTAAAAAAAAATTTATACAAACTCCTAAATAAGCCTAGGAAACTAAGATGGTCCCCGGCAACGGCGCCAAATTTTTGACACGCTCGTCGCAAACGCGCAAAAATAATTTCTAGATTTCCCCCAAACTATTGGTATAGTATAAGGTGCAACCTAGGTCATCTCCCAAAGACCATTTCATATTCTTAAGCAAATTAGGAGAAAGTTAGAAAAAGCGGATTTTGTAAATATATGATATTAAGTGCGAAATGCAAAATACAGACTGAAATTAATTTGACTTAACAATTATCAACTCAAGGAATTCAGAGGCTATTTTCATAACTAATCATTGATCACTAAAATCATGCATTGTGTTTATCAACCTAGGATCATCTGGAACCCCTAAAATGATCCTTGAATTCTCTACTGAGAAACCTCTCAGAATTTAATTGATTATGATCAACAAGATTGGTAACCACTTAATCTTTTATCTAAACCAATTTCACAATCAGAATTCAGTTGAAGTAAGTAATAAAATGAAAACCTTCAATTCAATTACTTAATTTCTACTCTTCAAACTTTTGGAAAATGATTTACCAATCAAAAACCAATTATAAATCAATTATACATTAATCAAAATACGTCAACCGATCAAACTTTGATTAAAGAATAAAATTGAAGAATATAGTGAAGTAGAGTAGAAACCACTTAATAAGCATGTAAATAAAGATCAAGACCTCAAAGTTAAAATGAAAATAGCTTGAATCCTTGAATTGAAACTACGAACCTAGCCTTCCATGAAGGAGGCAAACTAACAACAAAGAAAGAGGAAAACTAACAACAAATAAATCCTAAGCCTTCCATGTAGGAGGCAACTAACAACAAATAAATCTTAAGTCTTCCATGTAGGAGGCAACTAACAATAAAGAAAAACTAAGCCTTCCATGTAGGAGGCAAACTAACAAGAAAGAAAACCTAAGCCTTCCATGAAGGAGGCAAAACTAACAAGAAAGAAAGAAAGAAAGAAAGAAAGAAAGAAAATGGTATTGAAGTTAATCTCCAAAATGGTGTGTGTCTCCTCTTGTAAACCCTTCTATT